>OW026366.1:107733526-108971026 GCA_932273885.2 Leucozona laternaria | reverse complement strand
CAGCCAGTGGAGGCAAGTACAAACAGAAATTTGATAGTTAATGTATGTAGCCCACTCGCAAGCGAGTACTCGTTTGTGTGGCCTCAGGGTAAGTGGTGGACTTATTGTAGGTAAGAGGCCTGCCGCCCACTAAGCAACTTTAAGTTGCTCCCGATTCAATTACATTGGCTTTAAATGGGACAGCGCCCACTGGGCAACTTAGTTGCCTATGTAATTGAATAGGAAGCAACTAAAAGTTGCTGGGGTGAGCAACTAAAGTTGCTCCTGATTCAATAATAATTATTGGCTTATATGGGAGAGAGCTCACTGTGCAACTTTATCTTGCTTGGAGTTGCTCACGGAACTTAGTTGCCCTGAACACTGGGCAAGTTTAAGTTACTGGCCCCCGCACACTAAACGATTTCTGAGCAACTTCCAGCAACTTTTGACAATTTCTAGTTTCTATTTTCAGTCCATTGAAAAGTTTGTGACCAAATAGTCGAAAAAATACACAAGGAAACAATGCATGGAGGTACTTCATTGGTCTTGAACACTAGTCGTGCTAAATTTTGGATTCTCGATGCCAAAAGAGTCATAACCCGGGTTATTCACAAATGCGTGGTCTGCACCAAACATCGAGCAGCAACAATGCAGCAACTAATGGGAACTTTACCAGCACCTCGTGTTAACCTAACAAAGGCCTTCGTACATGTGGGCATAGACTATGCCGGACCTATACAGCTAAAAATGTCAAATCACAGGAAAGCCAAACATTATAAAGGATACTTCTGTATATTCGTTTGTATGGCCACTAAGGCTATACATATTGAGGTTGTATCAGATTTAACCTCAACGGCCTTTATAGCCGCATTAAAAAGATTTGTATCCCGACGAGGATTGTGTTCTGACATATATTCAGACTGCGGGACTAACTTCAAAGGAGGAAAGGTAATAATAGATCATGACCTTAGACAAGCCATTAAGGATGCTACGCCAGATTTCATGAATTACTTATCGAACTTAAATATAAACTGGCATTTTAACCCACCTGCTGCACCTCATCATGGAGGATTATGGGAAGCCGGTGTTAAATCCATTAAATACCACTTACGTCGTGTTCTAGGCCCTACGGTATGCACATTTGAAGAGCTTACAACTTTACTTACCCAAATCGAAGCCTGTCTTAACTCCAGACCTCTATGCGCTCTCAGAAATGATATCGATGACCTAGCAGTTTTGACCCCAGGTCACTTCCTCATTGGTCGGGCCTTGAACTCAATACCCGAGCCTAGCCTCTTATCATCAAACATCACACCTAATCAAAGATGGAAACATATGTTTGCAATTTTGACATGTCAAGAGTGAGATAGATGTAGCTTTAGCACGTTTTTGTAGAAAACTTAGGCCAGGCGCGCACGTGCAACTAAACAGTTTGGTTTCGATTTTGAGCAGTATTGGATTATATGAGAGTCCGCGCACATAAACCGGCGCGCACTCCCATATAAGCCCATTGTGCTCAAAATGTGCTCGCTTCGAAAACGGCAAACTAGTTGATGAGCGAATTGCTAATGTTGCTAATTGTAAACAAATTTCAGTGTTTTGCAACTGCTAGCGAATACTCGGTCATGTAGCCTCCCGGTTACCCTGAATTTAGCTTGCAGGGCTTTCTGAATCAAAATGTCAAATCTGAAGTTCTAAACGCCAAAAAGCTTGCAGGGCTTTCTGAATCAAAATGTCAAATCTGAAGTTCTAAACGCCAAACACAATAGGTGTGTTCGTGTACTTGTCCGAAACAACCCCTTTTTACAATTTTTAGTCCAATTTGATTTTTTTATATGGACTTTGAGTCCATAAAGTAAAATAAAGATAGCATAGAAAGTTTATCTAAAGTGAAATCAAGTTCGTGCGAATTCTTCTTAGCGGTTTTTGAATCTATTTAACACAAATACAGGGAAAACATTTCAAAACACCAGTTGTGCTTGCATGTTCAATTGGCGAGATTATCTTATAGGTTTCTACTCTGTCGCCATTAAGCAGTCACTGTATTTAGTTTGAGGACTTTATAGTGTTTAATTAATAGCAAATTATTAAGCAATAAACAATTCAATAGAGGAAGTTTAAACCCATTTCCAACAAAACAAATAAAAACATAGCACAATTGATTTTGTTAAAACTAATTATCGAAGACTTATTAAACAGTAAAACGTTTAATTTAAGGAGGTTTTACCATTTTTTGAAGGGGTGTTTCGCTAACTTGATTTTAATAAAAAAAAACATAGAAAACATCGCACTAAAAAATTGAAATTAAAACAACTAATACACAACTAATTAACGGCAAATTATTGAGCAGTAAACCATTCGATACAAGAAGGTTTTACAACTTTTTAGGGGGTGCTTCGCTAAGTTGACACCAAGTTAGCAAAGCAGCAAACAAAAACATAGCACGAACAAATTAAAATTTTCCCAAATAATTTAAAACTATAAAACGGCAAATTATTAAGCAGAAAACCATTCAATTAAAGAAGTTTTTACCCCTTTTTGAGAGGGTGCTTCGCTTAATTGACACCAAGTTAGTAAAGCAGCAAAAAAAAACATAGAAAACATGGAACGACAAATTCTAAATTATAACAACTAATTAATGACTAATTATCCACCTAACCACTTTTCGATCAGTGAATGTTGTTTCGCTAAGTTGACACTCATAAGATAACTTGGTAAGTAGGTACACTGGAGGAATAAATTTTATATAATTTGTAAGGGGTAAGTATCAGGGAACTTTTCAAAATATTCAATTAATTTGATTTGTATTATAGGTATTACCTTCTTTTTTTTTTTATTAATAAAGGTTTGTTAGTTTTTTGTTTAAAAAAAAAGTTAAAAATAGTTATTGGATATTCAGTGTACAAACATTTAAAGATTTAAAAGCCTGTTAAACAGTTAAAAGGGCTTTATGAAATCGACCATTACAGTTGTCTTTATTCAGGAACCAAGATGATCCGTGCGCACGAAGATCCGGCCGCTGTATGTAAATATTTCAAGTAAAAGCCATTCTAAATTTGGGCTGATATTTCCAATATTCATTCAATTAGGTTTTTTTTTTTTTCTTCCTTTTCTCTTTTCTTTTTTTTTCTAGGAAAGAATTAGGTTTCAACTTTTACGGTAGGTATATATGGGTTAAGGTTAGTACGGTAGGGAATATATATCTTTTTTTTTCTTTATTTTATTTAGGTTAAGTAAGTAAAGTATAAAAAACCCTTTTTCACTCTACCCGATTTATTAAACCGCAACTTAGAATTTTACGAGTAACAAACAAAGGGTCACTAATCGAATTTGTACTCTTACAAACGAATTGTGAATTACAAGTAATGAAACTTTAAATTAAAATTAATTCCGAATTGGGAATGAATACTACAGTCGCATGTCGAATATATGTGACTACGACGGCTGGCGATGAACGAGAAGAGAATGGAGATGACGGTGACGAAGATGACGGTGGCGAAGACGAAGAAGCAACTACGTGGACGGCTTAGAACCACACCACCGGTACCACCAACAAGCGAACTCAATGCAAACGTTTGCTGTCGTTGACGATTGCAGTTCGGATGTTTGCTTGCTGTTATGTCCGTATGTGCTGTTCGCTGCTAGAAAATGGCCCCCACAGTACAGCAAGGTTGCTTGATGGAGCACTTTTTGATTTCCGTCGTCCGCGTGGCGACTGAGGAGTTTTTGTAGGCCGAAGGAAGATTCTATAGATTCTATAGTCTGTCAAAGCTCTTCAAATCCAGAAATCTCACCATCACTTCAAAGCTGCTGCTGTACAGGACCATGGTCCTGCCAGTACTCACATATGGATCCGAGCGGATAGTTGCCCGAACGCGGCCATTGTCCGATGATGGTTTTAGCGTATGGGGTTATCCGGTTTTGTAGGATAGAGGAGAGTATCTTATAGGCGGTACTCAACAACGTGATACCTCTATAATTGCTGCACGTTGTGACATCTTCCTTCTTATGTATGGGGTAAATTATACCTTTTCGCCAGTTTTCTGGAATTTCTTCATGCTCCCACTGTTATAACTGTTATAAATTGGCATGTCTCTAGTCGCATCCTTAACTTTTATTATACTTTAGGAAACACTGACTACGATTTAAAGAAGAAAATTGTTTCTAATCCAAAGTTCCACTTTTGGTATTTATAAAAAAAATGAGTTTTTGATTTAGTTTAAATTATTTATTGTTTTAAATAAATAATTTCCGAAGAACAGATCCCTACTCACATACGATTTATAACAAATTATGTCATCTTATGTGGCTATCCTGTTGCTACAGTTTGTCGCTAGAGTACTGCCTCCAGTCGTCAATATGAGGTTGAGGGCAACACGGATGACAGCCGAGATTGGCATCTTCATATAGACCCTGTTTAGATTTTGACTGCCCACTACGTAGTGGAAAGTCTATGCGCGTAAACACTTGTAATTTTCACTCATGTGCATCTCTGAACTATCTGTGAATTGGAATATTTTATTGTGAGCATCAAGAACCCTGACTTCAAAGATTAAATAGTTGCAAAATAAAGAATATATAGCAATTAAATCTGCTTCAGCATCTTTGCAATTATCAAACCAATTATTCAAAAAGCATTTTCGGCTTAGATTTTGACTGCCCACTACGTAGTAAAAAATCAATAATGGGCCTTACTAATAATCAAACGCTAATGTCGATTATTAGTTAACCGGAAGGTTAAAACAAAGTGCTAAGCTTTAACAAAATGCTACTAATAAACAATTTAACCCTTTCACTAACTAGTCTCCAGACTTTCCCTGAATCTATTACAAAATGGTTTTATATTAATTTTATATAAGTCCGTCGTATCGTAAGTCCATTGCTCTGCTTAGTTGCGTCCTCCCTTGTCGCCACATTCACACCTCAGATGTCCACTCTTGTCGCAGCTCTAGCAAGTCTTGGTTACTTGGAAATTTGACTGGCTCTGTTGCACTTGTAACACGATTAAATGAAGTTGGACGAGCTACGGCTATCGTTCATCTGTTCGGGACAGTTACGGGCCAAGTGGTCGAGTTTGTAGCATTTGTAGAATGTTGGGTTATCCATTGGGGTGCAGGATTTGGAAATGTGACCAATTCCATTGCAACGACTCCTCGGGGCATGTATGAGTGTAATGCCCGGTTTGGTTGCATTTGTAGCATTTCCCCGGGTTGCCTCCACTTCCTCCGCCACCCGCATCTCGTCACTTGCGTGAATCCCAGAGCCCAGAATTACAGTCACGGGCATAGAGTACCTATATTACCTAGAGAACCGACCGGTACCCCTCTTGCCTTAAACACCCGCAAATTTTATTTGAGGTGAGTAAGTGAAAACTCTCTTAGTTTACTCTTTTTTCCCTATCCGTGTGAACATGTTCATGGTGGATACAAGAACAAAATGGCGTCATTTGCTCAAAAAGGTGAGATGTTTTTGTTATGTCAAATGAAAAGTGACAGTCAAGTGATAGTTCTCAAATTTCATTTTAGTGCTTTTGCTTCGGATTTGTTTTTTCATAAATAATAATTAATTAATGAAAGAATAGAATTTTGTCTCAAAGAAGGAAGCACAGCGAAAATTGAACCATTCCCATATTCTGTTGTTATTCCTTGGGCTCCAAAACAGCCCAACTGGACTGCTTGGAACGCTTGCAATATCGATGAAGGATACTTGGCAAATGCAAGTCTGGATGAGCTTTGCAGTGACTTGGAGGCTACAACTACAACAAAGGAAAAACGAATGAATAACCCAGAATATCAGGTAAAGTATTGTATTATTATTTGAACAAAAAATGGGGTTTAAGTAAGAAGAATCATTGATTGAAATAATTTCTATTTTGTTCTTTATTTCAGAAATTCATCTCAGCAATGCGAAGCAAAATCATGACAGCAATCAATGACTGTCCAGTGGATATCATGCGCGGAAACACTGGTTTTGGTAAAACAACCCAAATTGCTGAGTGCCATCTACCCACGCACCCGATTTGTTGCTGCAGCTACACAAAATGATCAAAGAGCTCACCCTCAAATCAATTACCATCACGAAAGATTCGAAGAAATCCTTCTCTGGGATTGGGGCACAATTGGGCAATAAAATCTCTCAATTTACTGACTTATTAAGCTCCAAAGCGGATCCGCCTATGATTTGGTGCAATCAGTCGCAGCGAACTGCTCCCCGATTATATGAGACACTGCGGTTTAATGTTCTCGAGATCCAAGAACATATGAAAACATTTTTCGATCGCAAGGATCAGGTTCTAGGTGTCTCTATTCGGTGAAAACTTCCTGCAAACTGTCATTGTTTACCGAAGCTACAGATCATATGTCTCGTGCAGAAGAATCAAGTTCCACCAGTTTCATGCCATTCGACCCAGCTACGGTGGAAATAGTGTTGGACTTAGGTCGGGCCCTGTACAAGCTGATATTCAGTTGTTGTTATTAATTGAGTGGAATCATAAAATCGTAAATTTCCGCCATAGCGAAAAGGTATGCATTCGTCTTCCTTCTCTTTTGTAAAAGAAATATAATAACACTTCGAAATTTTTGCAGATGCTGGACATTTCAAAGTTGTTTATTTTGGAGCGTGAGGGGATGGTGCGCTCTGAATCAGAACAAGACGCTTAAGATACATCCACATCGACAGAAGGCGAGCATACACCCACTCCTTCGCCGGGACTGCCAATGACGAGTGCAGAATTTGAAACAACTTTGCACGAATTAATGGACAACCAAAAGTGGTAAGACGCAGTCTCACATGTGCGACAATATATAGGAATTCCAACCTCTCGATATTCCCGTATACGAATCTGGAGAATCGTCTCAAATATGATGATGTTATTTTTATACTCAACATTTACTCGCAAAGACTTCTGAAGGATCGAACAGGTATGTATCAAAATATTAGCTATACATACCTTAAGAACACTTGCACTAATCTAGATCTCTTTATTTTTTTTGCAGATACTTTCATAATTTCAAAAAGTAGCTCAGAACTTTGTGAAGTGTATGCTATTTTATCGGGAAGCCTTTATCAGGTATCCAGCGCTTTGACCTCAATGGAAATTAATATGAAAATCTTTTCCGGAATCTCGACAACGTCTAATCGTAAAGGAAGTGACAAAGTCACAAAACTTTAGGTAAACAAAAACAAATAAAAAAACTATGAAGAATCTCTGCATGTTAAAAACTTCTTAACCCTTTACCGCATGAATTATTGTTTAAAGAGGAAAAAAATAAAAAACGCTTAAAATGACTTCTTTGGGTTGTTTTAAGACGTATTTCATTAAAAAAAAAAATTTTTTTTTCTTTAAATAAAAATTTGTACTAAATTTGTATATTTTTAACCCCTTACTGCATACGAAGCCAAATATGGCTTGTACACTTTTATCTCTCAAACGAGCAAGATAATATATTTTTTTTTATAAAAATACATTCGTTTCAAAGAGAATTAGACACAGAATCAGAAATATATTTTTATGACCACTTAAATCACCTAACACCAAAGTTATTATTATTTGAAATAAGAAAATTTTTCACACTTCCGTTTTCAATGACAATAAGTAACCGACTTACCTGGAAACATGAATATCTTCCTTCTTATTTGGTGCACGAGTTCAAAAGTACAGCTATTTGTTCTCAGAAATGCACAGAAGAGGATCCTGTTGTGTTTTGATCATTTTTTTATTGAAGTGAGGAGAAAAAGGCACATAACTGCAGAAAGCCATATTTGGCTTCGTATGCAGTAAAGGGTTAAAAGAAGTAAGATAGTTACATTTAAATCGGGCACAATTACTCTAAGTTTGTTGTTTTTAAATTATAAAAAAAATAGTGTGTGTAAATTGTATGAATATTCAATAAAGAACAATTATCAAACTGGAAGTCTTATTTATAAACATTTTTAACTTTTAATACAGGACATTGAGATAAAAAAAAGAGAACATAAGAGATGGTCAGGAACTCGACCACAGCGAAATAAATGCCAATTTTCATATACCAGACGATCCAAGATTTTTTTCTGGAATACAAATAATGTTGAAACGTATCCTATATGATTTTTTTTGAAATTTTTGTTGAAAATCAAAATGGTTTTCAGAATCATTTAGGTAGCTAATATTGTGACTCAGAACCATTTCAATCATCAAAATCAAGCAATTAGTTTTGAAATGATACGTAATAAAAAGAAGTAGCAGTAATAGTTTTTAATTATTATTTTTGACTCGTCCAAATAACAAGGTCTCTATAGCTGTGTGAACAGTTCTTCTGTAACTAACGAAGAATACATTCAATTTGTTTTATTGTCTTCTCTTTATTAATAAAAAAATCATTGTTATTTATTTAAAAAGAATATAAATATTTATTTGTGCCACGCACCTTATTTAATCATAAACATTAATAATGGGTGATTTTTAAGCTGGTTTGGTTTTGGCAACACTGGTTTTGACAGCTGATGTTGGAGCGTAACCAGAAAGGTCTCGTGTGAACAACCAGAAAAGTCTCGTGTGAACAACCAGAAAGGTCTTGTGTGGACGAACCTGACATGTCAAATAAGTTCAATTTTGCAAAGTCATTTTGTTATCAATGTTTATAAGTGTCAATTTGTCAATTTATATAAAAGGAGTGAAATAAATTCATTATATTGTCAACCACTGGAGTGTGAAAACATATCTTTTTATTTAACAAGAAACATTTTGGTCCTATCGAGCCAGATACATATTAATACTGTGATATCAAAAACTTAAGACTGTGATATTAAAATATAGAAAAAGACTGATAATAAATTAGAAATACTGTGATACTAAATTAAACCGAAGCTGTGATATATGTGTGGATTTTCGTCGTTATTGGAGTGCCGCCATTATTCTTGTGGATTTTATCGTCTTTCTTCGTACAACGTACGGCTGCAATTGTCCAGCGGAGCACCTGTCCTGCAACAAATAAACAAGGAATTATTGAAGCAATTCATGTGAGTAGCATTAAAATTAATTACATGTTAAGTGCATAAACCGACAAAAACTTTCTTTTGATTAAATTACACCAATTTGGAGAAATTTTCGGTGGATTGTTCCAGTTAATTTGCCGTTATCGAGTACAGTTAATAGTTGCCGTTGCTGAGTCCAGTTGTTCATATCAGTTGTCCGAAGCTGTTATTCATAGCCGTTACATTGCTGTTGTCCATAGCTGTTTTGCCGTTGTCACCGTTCATCATTTGATATATATGTTTTTTCATCATTTTACGGGATCCTGCAAATCAAAGTGAGTTCAATTAATTTCATATTATAAATTATTAGTGAGTGTTAATAAATTACAATGAGTGAATCAGCCTCAATGAAATTGTTCAAGAAAACTTGTGCTCAAGTCAAAAAGAGCTTCACGAGTTATAAAAATTTGGGGGCTGAAAGGAAATCGAAGAGTTATTTGCATGGTCGTTTGAGTGTTTTAGAGGAAAATTACAGAAAAATCAGTGGGCTCTTCGATGAAATCCAAAGGTCGGAAGAAAACGAAGAAGTGGCCGACAAATGTGAGGAATTATACGATGCAATTGTCGAAATTTGTCTTTGTTACAAATCAGAAATTTCAAACGATTTGGAAGGGTTAGTTAGGTCGGACAGTGGTCAATCTCGTGAAGGTTCTAGAAGAAAGGTCGAAAAGAAGGATGAATCTCATTTGAATAGTGCAATAAAGGCATCAACCGTACATGAGATTAAGCTTCCACGAATAACTCCTCCAATTTTCTATGGGGACTATAATAATTGGCGTCCTTTTCATGATATTTTTGTGTCGTTGATCCACAACAACTCGTCAATATCCAACATCGAGAAATTAACATATTTAAAATCATGTTTGAAGGGTAGTGCTGCATCATTGTTGGATTATCTAGAAATCAATAATGACAATTATGATGAGGCTTGGGAAATTTTAACGACACGCTACGATCATAAAAGAATTTTAGTCAACTCACAATTGAAATCCTTTTTTGAGCAGTCTGTAATCAAGGTTGAGACTTCAGATTCCATTAAGGGCCTACTAGACAGGTCGAAAGAAGTGCTTCATGCGTTGAAAAACTTAGGTGTACCAGTAGATAGTTGGGACGTCATAGTGATATTCACATTACTGCAAAAACTTCCTGTGAAAACACAACAGTTATGGGAAGAGAAGCTAGGGCTAACGAAAGAGCTACCTACCTTTAATGAATTTTCAGTTTTTCTGGAAACTCGATTCCGTTCGTTAGAGGTCGTTTGTCAGCAAGGTTCGAAGTCGCAAGATTCAACGAATAAGGAACAATCCAAGTTCAAACCAAGGGTTCTGCATTTGAATTCGGCAAGAAAAGAGAAGTATAGCTGCGCAGTCTGTCATAAGGGTCAGCATTCACTTCGTTCTTGTTACTCATTTCTGAAGCTAGATATACCTGCAAGGGTGAAAACAATAAAACAACTTGGAGTTTGTGAAAATTGTTTGGCGTACAACCATAAAACCTTTCAATGTCCTAGTACAAAACGGTGTTATCACTGCAGACAGAAACATCATTCGCTTTTACACGATTCTCAATCTACTCATCATTTGCACAACGATCAACACCCATTCGCCCAAATTTCTCAACCCAATAATTCACAGTTTTCTAATTCTTATTCACAAACACACAGTAATAATACAACATCACAGTCTTTTGTACCAAATTCAAATCAAAGTACCTTTCAAGTTTCAACACAAATAAATCCTAATGCTCCAGCATTTAATCCAATAAGTGATCAAGCCTTAGCAATCAACCACACTCGAAACTATCATGTCTCAGATCAAATAAATTCATTCGTTCTGCTTGCAACAGCAGTCGTTCGTATTCAATCTTCTAACGGAGACTTCATCAATTTAAGAGCACTAATAGATCCAGGTTCAGAAGCGACATTCATAACGGAAGCAGCTGCACAACAACTTAATTTAAGAAAATGTCGCACACTGATCGAAGTTTCTGGATTTGGAAATAATAAAAATGGTTCTTGTCAGAATTTTGTTAACATAAAACTTAAATCGATACACACCTCTTTTGAAACTGTTGCTAGGGCGTTCGTTTTCAAAACTTTAACTGGTTTACTTCCCAATAAAGAGTTCCTTCCACATCAATGGACTCATATTCAGGGTTTGAGTTTAGCCGATCCTTCATTTTATAAGCCTTCTGGTGTTGATTTACTTCTGGGTAGCGATGTTTTTTCTGAAGTCGTTTTGCCAGAAATAGTTAGGGGAACCGAGCCTGTTGCTCCTATTGCTCAAAATACGCAACTGGGATGGATTGTCTTCGGTAAAGTACCTGTTGAAACATTTCGTATTCACCTGCAGCTGATCGATATTGATTCACAACTTCGTAAATTCTGGGAAATTGAAGAATCACCTTTTGAGGAACCTGAAGTTGCTGAAGATGCTGCCTGTGAGAATCATTTCCAGACGTACACCAACCGTTTACCAGATGGACGATTTGAAGTTGCTTTACCATTCAAAGAAGGTGCTCGACCCGCACTAGGAGAAAGTCAACAAGGAGCTTTGAGAAGGTTTCTTCAACTCGAACGAAGATTTGATAACAACCCCGAGTTACACGAGCAGTATTCAGCCTGTGTATCCGAATATCGTCAACTCAATCAGATGGAAGAAGTAGATGTCAGCCAAGGTAAAGTTCTTATGTCACCATTCCATTATGTTGTGCCCCATCATGCTGTGTTTAAGGAGTCCAGTACCACAACGAAGCTGCGAGTAGTTTTCGATGCTGCCTTTAAAACTACTGATGGTACTTCCTTAAACGAACATCTGCTAGTTGGACCTAAAACACAAGCAAATATAATGGACATCATATTAAAATGGAGAACTTTTAAGATTACCTTGACAGCTGACATCGAAAAAATGTATCGGCAGATCCAAATGAGAGAAGCAGACACCTTTTATCAGCTGATTTACTGGAGAGACAACAAGCAGAGTCCGTTGAAGCTGTATCGGTTGAAGACAGTAACATTTGGAACCGCTTCTGCTCCCTATCTGGCCACACGAACATTGAACAAGCTTGCTGACGACGAAAGGCACAATTATCCGTTAGCAGCTCAGATGATACGTCATGACATGTACGTTGATGACTTGGTAAGCGGAGCAGACTCAATTCGCGAAGCTCAACAGAAGGTAAGCGAAATCAACCAACTTCTGTCATCAGCTGGCTTCCACTTGCGTAAATGGGCCAGTAATTTTGAAGAGGCTCTTGTCAACATTGCTCCCCAAGAACGTGCAGTCGATTTCATGCTGCCCTTTGAGTCATCAGAGCACATCAAGACTCTGGGAATAAAATGGCTTCCTTTTAGCGATTCTTTTTCTTTTCAGTGGATCCAATCCGAATCAATAGAAGTCACTAAGCGAGCAATTCTCTCAACTATTGCCAAACTTTTCGATCCACTTGGTTGGATTTCTCCATGTGTGATATCAGCAAAAATCGTGATGCGAAAGCTATGGTTGAAGGGTTTGGCATGGGACGCACCTATTCCATTGGAGCTTGAACGAGAATGGTTGTCTCTGCAGGCAGAACTTCCACTTCTTCAAGACATTAGAGTTCAACGTTGGATTTGTACTGAAAAGAGTAATTTGGAGTTAGAACTACATGGATTCAGCGATGCTTCGATGAAGGCTTATGGAGCAGTAGTTTATCTAAGGGCTTTGGATAAAAATAACCAAATTCACACTCACCTTGTTATGTCAAAGACTAGGGTTGCTCCGCTGAATACTGTTTCACTTCCTCGACTTGAGTTATGTGGTGCTGTGATGTTAGCTCGACTTTTAAGCTATGTTCAAAGGGTCTTGCAGTTAGGTCAGATCAAAACCTTCGCATGGACTGATTCTACGATCGCATTATGCTGGATTTCTGCACCGCCATCAAAATGGAAAACTTTCGTTAACAATAGAGTCGCGGAAATACAGAGGCTAACTAATGTTAACATCTGGAATCATGTTCCAACAAAACACAATCCTGCAGACTTGGCGTCTAGAGGAGTTTCGCATTGGAACTTAAAGACAACCGTCTTTGGTGGCGGGGACCCGAATATCTTCAGGCCGATTGGAAGTTTTCAAACCCAAGTCCAACAAAATCGTTTGAAACCGAAGAAGAAATGCGTCCAGAAAAGGTCCATTTACATATCGTCGTTGACACTGAAAACCAAGTGCAAAGGTTAATGGAGAAAATTTCAGATTTCAAAAAACTTATACGTACCATTGCTTATTGCCGGAGGATTGCATTCTTTTATGTCAACAAAATAACAAAGGACGAGTTAAAAGTACCAATTTCAACAGTCGATCTTCAAAACGCAACTTTTAATTGCATTAGAGTAGCACAAGGCCAAACTTTTGCAGAAGTAATCAAAGATTTGACAAGGCATCCGACATCGTCTAAACACTTTGGATCGTTACATCCCTTTATTGACTACCATGGAATATTGCGAGTAGGAGGGCGTCTACAAAATTCAAATTTGGAGTACGAGCAAAGACACCCAATCATCTTAAAATCTAATACTGCTTTCACGCAACTGCTAATTAGAGAAGCCCATGAAAACACATTCCATGGTGGAATGCAGCAAATGACCGCACACCTTCCCTCAAGGTATTGGATTTTGAATCTAAAAAGAAGCGTTAAAAAATACATTCATCATTGTACCATCTGTTTTCGATTCGGAGCCAAACCTTTGCAACAGTTGATGGGAAATCTACCGGCTCCTCGTGTCAGAATCTCTCGCCCGTTTACGCACACTGGAGTAGACTATGCAGGACCAATAGATGTAAAGGCCTGGAAAGGACGGGGAGGCAAAATATTCAAAGGATATTTCGCAATATTTGTTTGTTTAGCCACAAAGGCAATACACCTGGAAGCAGTCACCGATATGACAACTCAGGCATTTTTGGCAGCTTTTCGAAGATTTACTGCACGCCGAGGAATATGTACAGAAATCTACAGTGACTGTGGGAAGAATTTCGTAGGAGCGAATACCGAACTTCAAAGAATGCTGAAGGCCGCTAACTTCGACTGGAAGCAAGTCCAGTCAACAACAACCAATGTCGGAACAAAGTGGAATTTTATTCCTCCTGCTTCTCCGCACTTTGGAGGGTTATGGGAAGCAGGAGTGAAATCTGTCAAGTTTCACTTAAAGCGGATCGTTAGAAACGAGACCCTAACATTTGAGGAACTCAGCACACTTCTAACTCAAATAGAAGCATGTTTAAACTCGAGGCCTCTATGTCCCTTGTCCGACAACTTCGACGACTTCGGAATTTTAACACCAGCTCACTTCTTAATTGGAACGTCAAGTTTCCTTGTACCAGATGCAGATATAAGCTTGGAAAAAATTACTTACCTGGATAGATGGAGAAAATTGCAAGCAGCAGTTAACTCATTCTGGAAGCAGTGGAGCGGAGAGTACTTGTCCCGCTTACAACGACGACCGAAATGGTTGCACCAAGAACCACAACCCCAAATTGGAGACTTAGTGCTGCTGAAAGATGAACGTCTACCACCATCACAATGGGCTCTTGCGCGCATCACTTCATTAGTTCCAGGAACCGATAAGCTAACTCGTGTCGTAAACCTAAAAACAAAATCAGGTGAACTCAAAAGACCAATAACAAAAATTTGCCTTCTACCCTCAAACAAGAAACCAGATGAAACTGCAACAATCTAACCATTCAATCTAAAACAAAATCATGCACTCTTCAGATCATGCAAAACATTCAATTATTCTACAATACACTCAAATAAGATATTTCCAAACCAAGGGTAGTCAATCATTCGATATCACTCACAGTCAATCATTCGATATCACTCAGTCAATCATTCGATATCACTCACAGTCAATCATTCGATATCACTCACAGTCAATCATTCGATATCACTCACAGTCAATCATTCGATATCACTCACACTCAGAAAAATCAAAATCACTCATTTATATCATGCACACTCAAATAAATAAAATTCATATTCTATATCACACTCAAACAAAATCGAGGTCACATAAAATCAAAAATGATGTATTCAATACTTCTCACAAAAGAGATCAAAACACTACAAGCATAAACTCAAATAAACAATTCACATCTCGAATTTCACTCACATGAATTGCACAATCGCATTAAATTCAACTTTATATTAAAAAAAAAAATAAATCAAAATATCATCAATATCTAAAAATCACAGCAAAATTGCAGCAAAACAAACTTTAAATCGCTTAAAATAAATCACACTTCAAAACGACTAAAACGATTAAGGAAAAATACAACTAAAAATGTTCAACAAAAAAAAATAATTTAATTAAAAAAACTTGAAATACCCTGTAAAATCAATTATTTATTCATCAATAATCGACTATCATTCAATAATATACAGTCCACTCGAAATCGAATTTAATTTAATTTAAAACAATAATTCAATTACATACAAAACCAACGTACCGTCCCGGACTATAAAGTTGAAACAAACAACTCAATGGAAAATTTTCGTCAATGATAAAAAAAATACACACGGCAGCTAGCAACACATGAACCAATGCATTTCATATGAGCAACACACAAACCCATGTATTTCTTATGGGTGACAACCGAACCCATGTATTCTATATGGGATACACACGAACATGTACATTTCTTATGGACAGCACATATGGGACACTTTACAACCGATTTGAACGAATCAAAAAACATGCATTATGGCAAATAATTTAAACTCACCTGATTTACACCAAAACACATCACATTATTGTTTTAATACTTTAATCTAAGACATCACTTTAAAAAATAATAAATAATTAAACAATTATTTGCACAGTGAGCAAAAAACAACACTTGGATTACAAATAACAACCGAACCCGATGTACGAAATGAAGCGAGACAGATATAAAATGTTAATTCAGCACTTTGAGTTGTAAATAAAGCTAGATCTGTTCGATCAAAATTTGTTTAGTGTTCTTGTCTCCTAATCTAGTACTTTTATTTAAGATATACTAATTACATTTTTTATCGTTTCATGTAAATAAGGAACAAGGGAGAATACGTGTTTGAACTTCGTTCACAGCCGGGGAGGAATGTTGGAGCGTAACCAGAAAGGTCTCGTGTGAACAACCAGAAAAGTCTCGTGTGAACAACCAGAAAGGTCTTGTGTGGACGAACCTGACATGTCAAATAAGTTCAATTTTGCAAAGTCATTTTGTTATCAATGTTTATAAGTGTCAATTTGTCAATTTATATAAAAGGAGTGAAATAAATTCATTATATTGTCAACCACTGGAGTGTGAAAACATATCTTTTTATTTAACAAGAAACAGCTGACGTGTGTTTAGTACCTTGTGTCACTGTCAAACAGCTTCAGTTTGGTTTCCAATTTAACCATGGATCGTCTTACAAATGAACAACGCTTGAAAATTATTGAATTTTACTATCAAAATTCGTGCTCGGTTCGAAATGTTCATCTCGCGCTGCTTGTGTTCAGCGATGAGGCTCATTTTCGGTTGAATGGGTACGTAAATAAGCAAAATTGCCGCATTTGGAGTGAAGATCAGCCAGAAGCATTGCAACAGCTACCAATGCATCCCGAAAAAGCCACTGTTTGGTGTGGTTTATGGGCCGGCGGCATTATTGGGCCTATTTCTTCAAAGATGATGCGAATCGCAGCGTTACTGTCAATGGTGAACGCTACCGAGCGATGATAACAAACTTTTTTTTGCCCGAAATGGAAGTTCTTGACTTGCATGATATGTGGTTTCAACAAGACGGTGCCACATGCCACACAGCACGCGAAACAGTGGCGCAATTGCGAGGCGAGTTTGGTGAACAGTTAATTTCACGTTTCGGGCCGGTCAATTGGCCGCCTAGATCGTGCGATTTGACACCATTAGATTATTTTTTGTGGGGGTATCTCAAGGCTAATGTCTATAGGGACAAGCCCGCTTCGATTGACGCACTGGAAGCCAACATCCATGCATTCATTCGTGAGATACCGGCCGATATGTGTGAAAGAGTATGCCAAAATTGGACACAGCGGATGGGCTACCTGAGACGCAGCCGCGATCATTTTGCATTAAATTATCTTTAAACATTAAATTGCAAGGTTCAAACTATCGATTCAAATAAATATTTCATTCATTTTTTCGAATTTTTTGTGTTTTTTTTTTTAAAAAAAAGTTCTAAACCTCTTAAAAAATCACCCGTTAGTTTTGAAAAATTAAAATCAAGTTTTTTTTAAATTAAAAATATAAAAATTTTGATTCCGCTCTTCATTCACAGCATTCTAAACCAGAATCCGATTCGTTTTTCCCATCGTCCACGTTTCCTTATACATTCAAAGCTTTTCCGCACCACCCATGAGGTATGCTTTTTGGCGCGTTAACCGATTTTTTGATAAGGTGTTCGGTTTCCCCGGTAGGCCTATTGCACCGTGCTAAAAAAAAGAACTGTTAATAACAATATATATTCTTTCTAAGAGTTTATAATGTGTATCATATATTATAAAAATAATAAATTACAAAATAAATAAATAGAAAACTAGTGTTATGATAATCTACTAATAGATGCTATGATATAAGATGTAATAATAATACAAAATTATAAAAAAGGAAAAGTTTATAAATGCATTATTGTGAGCATTTTGTTCCTGAAATTGGGTTCTTGAATTCGTTTATTTATTGTTTTAATAACAAAATGAATCCTAACTCTAATAAAAAATCTTAATATAAAATATGGATCTATGTTATTGCAGCAAGAATAAGAGGGATCAAACTGAAGAGTTTGAAAGAAGTATTCTGCAGTGCCTTTAACATGACACAACCTAGAAAAATTTTCTACAAAGACGTTATCGAGATGCCTTATATATTCAACGAACTCAGGGGGCGGAACAACAAGGTTGCAATTGCTGTATTGTTTTTGAAAACAAAAATACAAGCTATCGGACTGGACAGACTGGACGCACTCTGACAATTTTGGGAGCGGATGTTCGCAAGAATGATTTTGTTAACATTTACGATATAGCCAACCACAAACATAAACAAAGCTGTTTTCGTTAATGAATTCATCTCCACTTATGTCGTTGGATAACACAATCTGTGAAATGCTGTCGGGATCAACTTCTTGCTCACCCCGTAACCAATCTATCCCTCTCAAATTTCTATTTGATGAAAAAACTTCAACTAACCTATTCTCTTCTTCTATATTGCAATCGCCCCTCTAACTATTTTTAGGTATTGGATACCCCAAATCTTCTGATAAGCGCTTTGGAACTGAATACAAGTAGGGTGGGTATTATTTCCACCAGCGCATCTAATTTTCCGAAAAAAATTTCAAGACAATCTTGATTCCGGATGAATGCAGATGTTCCCAGAGTGAACGCAAGGACTGTACATTTAAAAGCCAGCCTTTTATAAGGGAAAACTTTCTGGTGTAATCCTTGCATTCAGAATCAGTAGTAACAACGCGAATGGAACTAAGAAATAATTCGGCGTTTATTAGAAATTGTCTTTGGTTCTCACTATTTGTAAATCCTACCCGTCTCTCCTGTTGCGTTGTTTTACTTGAAGAATTAAAAAGATCTACAAAGAATATTAGAAACTTAGAAGTATTTAAGATTGATTCTGTTTTATGATCAAACCGGAAAAGAGTTTTAAATGCACCACAAACAGTATTGCTAAAAATCTGCGTTGCAAGACGAACTTTCATTTTCTGCAGGTTATTTGGCTTTAAATGTGCTTCAGTCAACCTAGAAAACAATTCCGAGCACTTTTAAGGAGATGTGGAACATCATAAAAAAGGAATATTTTAGAACTATTGACCTCAAAATATGGTTTCTCGGGACTAATATTTAGCACCCTAGCCAAGCCCTTAAAGTTCGAGCCCTCGTCACATACGAACTGCACTGGGCATAAGTTATTGTCTTGCAACGCAGTAATAGCCTTAAATAAAAGTTTCTTTAAAATGGAAGGGGGACAACTACTCCTGACAAAATAATAGGCTAGAGGATGTTTCCACCTCTTTGCGATGCCTTGAGCCATTATAACTAAAATACTACCTGCAGGGAAAGCTGAGCGAGATTCGTCATCGCCAAAATCTTCTACACATACAACTAAATCCGTTTTCCTATTATAGTCAAAATGAGTTTTTAAGGACATTTCGTCAGCTGAAATCGAACAGTATTTATAAATATCTGGTAGCTGACTCTCACTCATTTTTAGTACTAAAGCTAAGATCAGACGGTTTGTGTATATACACAAATTTCATTTGTGTATGTTATACACAAATTCTAGACAAATTTGACACAAATGCTATTTATTTATGCCACAAATATTTGTGGTTCAGACGATTTGTGTATTTAAAAAAAAAAAACACAAATTTCATTTGTGTAAAGATATACACAAATATGCTATACACAAATCAATTTGTGTATAAAAATTTGTGGTTCAGACGATTTGTGTATTTCTTCACAAATGAAATTTGTATACTCATTTGTGTTTATGTTATTCTATTTATTTGTTAGTGAATTGAAGTGTATCCGGTTAAATTAAATAATTTCAATCAAACAATGTAAAAAAAATGTCTTGCCGTTTGGCCGCGTATTTACTCGAAAGTGAAGAAGAAGACGAAACCCAACAACAGGTCGTAGAAATGGTACGCAAGCGGCGAACTTGTTGGATAAAAAATTGGCTTGGCCACCGTGAGACGGAGGGCTTTTGCGCAAAATTACTTGTGGAACTACGTGCCGAAGAGCCGCAATTGTATCGAAATTTCGTACGAATTTCGGCCGCTCAGTTCGATCATTTGCTGGCTTTGGTAACGCTATATATTGAGAAGGCCGATACATTTATGCGCCCCAGTATTTCGCCATCTGTGCGGCTAGTCTTGACGATGCGCTTCCTGGCATCTGGCGACAGTTTTCGCTCGCTCCAGTATCTTTTCCCATTCCACAGAATACAATTTCCACCATTATTCCAGAAATGCTGGATACAATCTACAAAGTTCTTGTAGACGATTTTCTGAACCCAATAGGAGTTTTGTCTCCGTGAGCCGCCCAATTTGGACGCCAACAAATCGAATATCACTCCTCCGATACGTTTTTTGGCTTAACGTAAATGTGTTCATTTCATCTAATACAAATCACCCTTCATGTCTTTATGGTGCCATTTTACAAAACAAATTATTAAAATCACAGTTGCACGTTAAAATTCGAAGAAAAAACCTTTATTGACTCGACTGATATTAAATATTCAGTTGAATTTTCAAAACCATTTGTGTATTCTCACGAAATTTGTGTATGCTGAAATTTTCAGAATACACAAATGATGTGGCATACACAAATGGTGCCCAAATATACACAAATAGTCATAAAATGATTTGGGTACCCGATCAGACGATTTGTAAATGTACACAAATTCGATTTGTGTATTGAATACACAAATGATACACAAATCGTTTGTGTACGTCATTTGTGTACATCAAATTTGTGGTTCAGACGATTTGTGTATTTTTTTGTCAATAATACACAAATTTATACACAAATATTTGTGTATACACAAATCGTGTGATCTAAGCTTAAGCTTTTTACATTAGGTTAGGTTAGGTTAGGTATTAAGGGGTGTGCACAGCATGAAGCCGTTGCGTACACGGGGGCCTACTGGTCCATTGTGATCCCCTGTAAAAGTAAAAATTTAGCATCGATGCCCCTCAATTCTGTTGATTAGCGTAGACTGGCTCGTTAACGAACCAGCCTGTGCTATCTATAAATTTCCTCATGCTTGCCATTGAGACCTGTGCTAGATCATCCAGTTCTCCAACGAACCTGTTTCCGAAATGACGGAGTCGGCTGGTTTGGAGGTTCGGACAGTCGCAGAGCAGGTGTTTAATGGTCTCCATTTCCTCCTCATCCTGACAGCTCCTACAAAAATCGGGTGCAAATGCCCCTATTCTGTTAGCCATTACGCCAATGGCGCAATGACCTGTTAGTACACCTATCAAGATTTTAATGTTCTTTTTACTCAGCGATAAAATATACCGAGTTTCCTTTTCATTTGTGTTAGGCCATAAACTTCTAGAGATTACACAATCGTTCCTGGATTTCCAGGAGATATTGATTTTCTCTTTTAGTTTAAGGTCTATCTTCCTCTTGAGTACCCCAATCGGGACGAGTGGTCCCCTAACTGAATGGTCGCTACTACTTGTGTCTGCTTCTGACCCTTTCCTGGCTAGTTCATCTACTATATCATTCCCTTCTATATTGCTATGTCCGGGAACCCAGCAGAGCTTTACCTGGTTAGTGTGGCAGATCTTGTTTAATTCCTTTCTACAGTTTAAAACTGCTTTTGATCTTATGGTCTCACTGGCTAAGGCTTTGATAGCAGCCTGGCTGTCCACGAAAAAAGTAATCTCCGAAGAGCTTAGCTTTTCGTGATGTGCCAATTCAGCTGCTTTTCCAATGGCAAAAATCTCGGCCTGAAAGACACTACAGTCAGCCGGGAGTGTATATGACGCTCTGATGTTGAGAGATTGGCAAAACACTCCAGCACCTGTTCCCGATTCCATTTTTGAACCATCAGTGTAGAAAGGGATACCCTGTTTACTTATAAGTGAATTGGGATCCCAACCCTGTCTTTCTGGTATGAAAATAGAAAATTTCCTATCGAAATCTAGTAAAGGGGGGATGTAATCGGTGGTCTCCCTCAGTCCTGGAATCGTGTCATATCTTTGTAAGATTGACCCGTGGCCATAAGTGCTGTGCCTCCAAAAACTCAGTTCTCTTAAGCGAATTGCAGTTTTGGCTGCCGTGCACTTTATGAACTCATCCAGAGCCGGGAGGTCCAAGATCATTTCCAATCCAGCTTGTGGTGTGGTTCTTTGAGCCCCTGTTATTCCTACACAGGCTAGTCTCTGTACCTTATTCAGGTTCTTGAGATAGCTTGATTTTTCCACCGCCTTCCACCATACAATAGAGCCATAGGTAAGAATGGGTCTGACAATCGCTGTGTACATCCATTGGATGACTTGCGGTCGCATACCCCAACGTACACCGAAGGTCTTTTTGCATGTGTAGAATGCACATAGTGCTTTTTTCATTCTTTCCTCAGTATTACGCTTCCATGTAAGCTTGGAGTCAAGGATTACTCCTAGAAATTTAGCTTCCTTAGAAGGTATTAGAGGAATGCCATTTAGTTTGGGAGGGTTGAAGCCCTCCAGTTTCCTTTTCTTCGTGAACAAAACTAGCTCTGTCTTGGTGGGGTTGACCCCGAGACCATTCTTAGTTGCCCAAGAAGATAAATCCTTTAATGCATTTTCCATAATGCTTTCGATGATGGTAAGAAACTTGCCCGATACCAAAACCACTATGTCATCTGCATATGCTACTATTTTAATGCCCTGATCTTTGAGCTTTGTGAGAATTTTGTTGACTACGAGGATCCAGAGCAGGGGTGAGATGACTCCTCCCTGTGGTGTGCCTCTTGTAACTGTTTTCTCAATAGTGCTAACTCCTATTTGAGAGTTGATAATTCTGCCATTTAACATGGTGAAGATCCAATCGACCATGACAGATTCAACCCCAACTTCAACTAAGGCAGTCTTGATCGATTCCGTTTTAACGTTATTAAACGCACCCTCGATATCAAGAAATGCTGCCAGGGTATATTCTTTATGTTCAAGACTTTTCTCTATATGTGAAACTACTTCGTGCAAAGCAGTCTCCACTGATTTACCTTTAAGGTAAGCGTGTTGGTAGTTGCACAAATTGTTTTCGTTGAGAAGTTCTCTTACATGTAGATCAATTATCCTCTCTAGTGTCTTAAGGAGAAACGAAGAGAGACTTATTGGTCTATAATCCTGAGCGGTCGAGTGAGTCGGTTTCCCTGCTTTTGGGATAAAGACTACCTTGACCTTTTTCCAGTTATTAGGGACGTATCTAAGTTTGATACAACTTATGAAGATTACCCTAAGCCACGGAGTTATTACTTTGAGAGCATTTTGAAGAAGAGCTGGAAAAATCTCGTCTGGTCCCGCTGATTTATAGGGTTTGAACGAGTTTATTGCCCAGATAATCTTCTGCTCTGTAATAACCTGATTTAGTTCTAAATTTGATTCTGTGTGAGTAAAATCCAGCGTGCTCGATTGCAAGCAATCAGAGCTTTCTGGGTTTTTACAACCGGGGAAATGAGTTTCCATGAAGAGTTCAAGCGTTTCTAGGCTCGAGTTCGACCATGATCCATCAGGGTGTTTTATGTACCCCGGGATCGTGGGATTAAGGGCCAGGGTTCTACGGAGCCTTGCCGCCTCGCTTGTTTTTTCAATGGATTCACAATGTTTAGCCCACGAATCCTTTTTGGCCTTTCTTAACTCTTTGGTGTAAGTGTTAAGTGCGGCTCTATAAGACTTTAAGTCCTCTTCTAATTTACTCAGTTTAGCTTTATTGAAAAGTTTTCTAACCTCTGTTCTACGTTTCTTTAGTACACCACTCCACCAGGGTGGTTTAGTGGAGTTATTGGAACGAGATAAAGGGCAGTGTTTTTCAAAAGACATTCTCATTTTGCTGGACAAGTTTTGGACAACAGTGTCAATGGTTGAAATACTTAGACTTGTATTGTCCTCTGGTGGATCAATACAGTCTTTCAGCCATTTTTCGTACTCTGTCCAATTCGTCCTAGTTGGGTTCCTGTAAGGTTTCTTTTCGGTAAAGTTCCTGTCTATAGAGAAGAGTATCCTAAAGTGATCCGAAAAAGATTCTTTAGGTGAGACTCTCCAGTCTTCAACTGAAATTTTACTATTATTGTTAATAAGAGTCAAATCTATGATTTCCTCCCTGTTTTTGTTTCGAAAGGTAGGGTGATTGCCCCTATTACATAACGATAAATTAGAACAGAGAATATATTCAAAAATTGACTCACCCCTTTTATTGATATCCTTTGAGCCCCATTGGGTGTGGTGAGCGTTGGCATCACATCCTACCACCAAAGGTGTATCGCTTGCTTTGGCATGGACCACAAGATCGCGGACAGTTTTTGATGGTGGGCTCTCCTCCTCGTACGGCATGTACGTCGACGCTAAAATGAAGTTTCCTTCATTCGATTCGACGCTGATTGCCGTGTTGTCCTTGTTGCTGTACCTAGATAGGAAGAAAGCGTTAATTGATTTTTTCACTAGGATACAACTTCTAATATCACCTTCATCTGACGTGGAATGAAAAAGGTTGTAGTATTTTGACCTCAACCCACGGATTCGGTTTTTGCCTAACCATGGTTCCTGGATCAAGGCCACATCCACGTTCTCGTGAGACATGTAGAGCGTAAGGTCGTACGTTGCTGCTTTAGCGTGGTGCAGGTTTATTTGCACCACTTGCAGCTTTTGACTCCCCTTTGCCTTCATGCCTCTTAACCTTTACGGTTCCGAGACCATACCTCAACACGTCTTTCCTTTCTCTCAGCAGAAGGTCAGATTTCTTGTCTGCCACAAACAAGAGGTCCTTCCCTTCGCCTCCATGACTCTTTCTTGAGTGTTGGAGCTTCCATTCCAAAATGGGAAGCTCTTTGTTCTGCTTCGCCAACAGCTTAAGAATGGCTGCGTCCTCATGTTCTGCAGGAGGGGGGATCCATATGCTAAACTGCTGGCGGAGTGGTAGAGCTGCGGCGGGTAGAACCTCAAGGGAGGAACCTTCCCATAGTTCGCCAATGTTGGCGATTGTACGGTTCAGGAACTCCCGTGATTTCTGGTCACCGCAGCAGACCACTTTAACTCCTCGCCGCCATCCGGCACCATCAAAGATATAGTCTTCAGAACTATCGTTCTCTGATGCTGCCATCATAGCTTTGAGGATCTCATTTTCCACAAGAAGCCAGTTTTTTGCCGAGATTTTCCCATCTGGGTCGTCACGGCTTATGATGGCAATTTGTAGGTCAATCGGGGTGGTGTCGAAGCTGTTGGTTTTTTGTTTCTTGGCACCGTCTTGCTTGACTGTCTCCTCCGATCTTTGTCTCTTGGACGTTCCTGGTTTCCTTCCAGAAGAGGTGCTTGCCGGTGCTTGGTCTTTCCTAGCGTTGGCTAGCTGTTTCTTGCTGGAAGTCGCCTGAACTTTTCCCTTGTCGTTCCGAGCGGTCGAGTTATTGCCAGCCTGTTCACGGTTTGCCTTTTTAGGGACAGACCTAGATTTGGCAGCATCTACTCCTTTGCTCTCCGACTCTACGGCATTCACTTGCCCTGTTGTTCCCCTGGGTCCAGTGGCAGTCTCTGCCAGCTGCCGCTCAAAGTTCCTAACTAGCTTTCTATGCTTTTTTAGGAGAGCTTTATCTCTCGAACTGAGCGTCGCAGGGTCTTTCAACTCGGTCTTTTCCACGAATCTTTTAGAGGATCTGTAGTTGCTGCGTTGCCTCGAAGCTTTGAGGGGTGCAGCAGACTTCAGCATAGTCTCTTCTTGACTCGGTTCCATCAGTAGCTCGTCCTCGGTTTGACTACCTATGGAAGGAGGTCTGTCCGAGGTCTCCGTACCTTTGATAGTTAAACTATCTAAGTCGGGAAGGAGATCTACTGAGAGAATGACCGGTTGTCTTTTTAGCTCTCGTTTTTCTTCTCTGAAGTTTACTTTTGTCACTGGCGACTTAGCCTCTTGCGAAGCCAAGCCCTCGCCGGCAGCCGTGACTTCTGCCGACTCTTGAACGTATATCCCCGTTCGATTTTTTTCTTTTCGTAAACTCTGGTCCATTATTTTAGATTAACATCTCTGCTTTTGTTGGTTTTCTTAGTTGTCTTACTCCGCAGCTGGATTGCTGGAGAGTTAGACGTAAGCCCCCTCGCCACAACAAGGCGAAAACCGTGAGGGGGAAGCTTTTTACATTAAAATCTATATTACCGGGAGTTTTCAGCCAAGTTGAAATACAATCTCTAAGAGTTGTTACGGATGGAAGATCCAAAAACGGCTTTAAAAACCTATGTGCAACAGGATAAATAAAAAGAATTGAAAGTGCCAACATTTTTATCTCACTACTATACCTACGTCCCTGAGGAGGCCTATTGAAATTCCTATTTTCTACTATATTTTTAATATCTGTTGGCAATTTTTCTGACTCTACACGAACGGATTCTACCGTACTACTCAAATTTTCAATCTCCTTTCTCAGAGACAAAAGCTCACAATCCCTAGAACGAACAGCTTCCTCATAATCGTTTTGCATTTTAATAATCTTTTCCTTCAATTCTAAATTTTGTTTTTTTAAGTTGACCTTTCTCGGAGTGTTGTTCGTCAAAGCAGAACACGTCTGTGTTGTGCATTCCTGAGTCCCAAAAGATATGGTGTGGTAACCAATATCTTCGAGACCAGGAGCTTCTGCAGGAACAGATGAATTTAGGGCAAGAACATCTTGGGCAACAGAATCTGGCACAGCCCACTGTGGAAGATGTTTCTTGTGTCCATGTACATTAAAAAATTTTTGTTGCAGACCCTGTGACTTTTTTTCAATTATGCCAGATTCAAATTTATCCTCCATGTTTCTCTCCCAAGTTTTTAAGAAAAAAAATATTATAAAAGAAAAGAAACTAAATGGGCAAAAAAACACCTTTTATCAATTATGTTTTTAAAAGAACACTGAAAACAGATTTAAATGTTATTTATTTATTTCTTAAACTTATATGAAAATTATTAAATGTTTAAAATTAAAGCTTATTTAAAAACTATTCTAGACTATTAATAGGACTTATTTTACTATCCTTTACCTTCTACCAAGTGGCAGGGAATGTGCAGGGAATCACGAAAGCTATATAATCAAGAAAGCAATATAATCGTAAGTACGATATTTTACTTGATAAAAAAGGTTATATTGTTTGTTGTAAAAAATATTTAGACCCAGAGTTAATTTTGCTTAATTAAGGAGTTCCAAATTTATATTTAACAAGTTCAATTGACCGTTGCCAAATTATAAGTGTACATGATGCCCCAAATGTTAATTTACAATAAAATTTTGTAAGGATTAAAGGTTCTCGAAAATGGGTTTAAGTTAAAATATAGTTCACCATTTTCGAGATAAAACATTTGGAAGAAACTCTAGATTATAATTTTGTTTATAAAAGTACTATTAATGTGGCGCACTCGTCCAGGGCCATTCCCCGGGGGCGTGAAAACTGTTATAAATTGGCATTGAAGTAGTCTTGTCCAAAGAATTTACAACATACTCGAAATCATCAAAAACGTTTGGGGCATTACGTACTCAATAATTGCTGACCAGTCAATCATACACATTCCAAAAAGTCGGCCCGCTCTTATTTTGCAAGTTAAACACCAGATCTAATATACCAATATATCAATACCTTGTATCATCCTGCGGACATCTATGAAGCACTTCAAAATTTGTGCATTTGAGAACACAACGATGTCTTCCTTTTGGTGTGCTATGTGTCGTTGTGGAATGTGTTGGCTCATCTTCAAAAGATATTTCCCAGTCGGTCGACACTAAAATAAAAATAAAATTAAATAATATAAGAGTTAACTTGCAAACTATAATAGGAAATAAGAGTAACTTCAGAAAATCATCGCCACGGATATGATGAGCAGTAATTTTTCTAAATATATAAATGAATTACAAAACTGCTTATTGTAGTGCCAAATAAATGCAAAACTGTATTTAAAGTTAAAGAATTTACTCTTAAATATGTATCCCTTAGGGCGACTTGCACGAAACCAAAGAATAAATTTCTAAAATTGGAGATAGCTATCCTTGGATATAAAAATAAGTTTATTATTTTTGTTGTGACGTTGCACAAATGAAAAAACTAACTTGGATAAGTAACTATAGGATACTTATTTAATTACAGAAAGAGCAACATTAGAGAAAAAAACAATAAAACTTAAGTCATAAATGTCATGTTTTTTCTGATTTTTTTTTAAATAGTTTCATTCTCTATCGGTTTTGCGATGTCTAATTCACTATAAAAGCGTTCAAGAGCTCCAAATTTTACCACTTTTTAGATTCTCTTTTTGAGCTTAGCAATTCAGCAATTGGCCAAAGGTATTGTTGTTTTGTATATTTTGTTGTGACGTGCTTACATAATTATGTGCATACATCTGTTGAAATCTTAATAGATAAGTACAACTAAAAATAAATAACATGATTTTGGTAGAAGAAGACCTTAACAAAAGACATCAGTGACGTCCTCTTTCATTAATTATAGCAAACGAAAATTGGAACTTGTAGATATGTACATACATACATACATATGTAGAAAAACTTAAACATCATGAGCATAATAATAATGTTTTCTCGCTTTTTGTAATCAGTTTTGAAAGTTTTTCCTTCCTTTTAAATTAATATTGACAGTTAATAAGAGTTATCCAGAGAAATGAGACTGGATAATTATTTTAAATATTTATCTATGGATAGGTTGATAAATGTAATGGTGCAACCAGTTTTTTTTTAAATTAGATAAATTAGCTTATCTCAGGATAAATCAGTAGTTACTGCTGTCAGATAACTTTGGTGCAAGTGGCCCTTAGCGACTTTAGCTCGTCAATCCCAATTCCGATATTTTTGCATTATAAACATATATCTCGAAAACTAGAAGATGATGGTGGAAATTTGAGATCGGATTCAATTTGAACGCATAAAGCTTTCAGAAAACTATAGTCTTGTTTATCGATAAAAAATCTGATTAAGTTCGTGGCTTGGTCAATAAATTGAAGAAACGCAAGTCTCTTATACCGGGAGCACAGGCACTCTGGCCAAATCACGAAGTTTTGCACATGAACAAGGCATGAAAATCAAATATTGCCTAGTATTAAATCTTCATTTTTTAATTTAGGGCATAATTTTATACCTATTGGTAGGACCATCCATATTGTTGGCCAATACAATTTGATGTTTTACTCCAGCATGCTTGCATCGCAGGCTCTCGAGTCTGCCCTCTAAACCGGTTTTGAATTATACTTTTCTTGCTGAGATCACAAATACGTCCCTCTTAATTTGTATCCAAGACCCAAGACAAATACCAACCTTCACGTGATTTTCCACGTTTGTGGTTCTCTATAGGGTTCTCTTATCTACAATTACTGGGAGAGGCATGATTTGCCCAACGATTACTGACTAGTCAGCATCTACACGACCGATGAATAAAACATTAAAGTGTTCCTTTCTACTCCTGTTGTCGATCATAATGAACATGTCTAGTAAAATCCAATGGAGAAACAAAAATTCATGTCCATGCGGTGACATATTCACACCAATCAGATTATGGATTGAATCATCCAACGTTATATTTTCGTTGGAAGCAGGAGGTCAACAAGAAATTTTCCTTTTGTCATCCAAAAAGCAGCAGTGACAGAAAAACTCGAACGAAACGAAAAAGAAATATATTCACCAAAAAACGCTACTCTAGAATTATATACCCCAGTCATACATTTTCAATTCTCAACGGAAAAACATGTATTGATTTGCCTAAGCGAATTAAATTGTAATTCTAACCCCAAAACTTTATCACAAAACTAATTTCTTAGAAATTAGAGAAAAGACCAAATACAAATACAAAAAATTATATAAAATCTATCAATCCAACGTATGGATCATCTGAAAAGTAAATCATTCAAGTCCTGCGAAGGATAACAACTTTGCAGGGAATGCTCCGCTAAAGAAAACATTCTCAAAGAAATCAAATTCCGCAGTAACGAAATATATTATCTGAGTTGCTTCTTGGACGTCACGGAAAGCAGTTTCAATTATTAGTCAATAAGCCACCACTCTTTAGAATTTACTAATAACAATGCCGAGGAACGACTGACAAACAAACATCCCCGCGAGCAAATTGACGGCGACGACACCTTTGCCTATGTGAATGTCGACACCAGCCCTAATATTGGCGAAAAAGTTTTTAAATCATCCACAATCAAAGGCCTAATAGAACAGGATCAGCTGTATTTGCCAAAACACCTTGACACTGAACCGAACTACTTCTTTGTCGCAGTAAAACCATACTTCCTGAACTCCGTACAGTAGTAGTGAAAGTTCCAAGTGGTTCAACAATGGTAGCCTTGAATACAAATACTTTAATGCCACAGATCAAGTAGAATAAAATTCTGAAAGCGCTCTGCCTATGTTACCCAATATATTCCCGATTCTTTCGACGCCCTATTGAATTAACAGCAATAACGCAAGAACGATCACCTCGGCTGCGTGGCAGAACAGAACGTCCTGAAGAGGTGTGCATCGTCGATGATGAGGAAGAGCTCAATATATCCGATTCGATGTATATGTATGCGTATTCATATAATATATAACCAAACCGGTGCGAAGCATTCTCAGGGAATATGCAACGACCGAAATCCGAAATGTTCAAAGATTCGAATCGCGTCAGTGGGTATTCTCATTTATCTCCAAGTAAATAAATTAAGAAAGGCGAAAGTTTTGTTTTCGTTCGGAAGTATTTGCGTTTGTTTGGGAGGGCCTTAATTCTTTCTTATTTCAGATTTATATACATTCATATATTTTCAAAAACTAGGAGGAATTAATAAAAATTGAATACATTTAAAACTAATCATTTATTTTGAACCAAATGCTATCTTTATTTTTTGTAATAATGCTGCTTCGATAAGGATACCACACATAACAAAGAAACTGTCTAAAGGCACGTAGCTTCGCGTACGCGAAATTAGTTCTCATACCTAAGCAGTGAGGTATGTATACAGCGAGGTTTCATTGAATCCAAAAAAACTGCATCAAACCAACCTTGCACCTACCCCAAATCTTATAGTGAGCAAAAACACTCTATATGAAGATACCAATCTCGGCTGTCATCCGAGTTTGCCTACAAGCTCATATAGGGGAAATTCAGGAGAAACACGTACACATATGCAGTAAGCGTACATCCACCACGCTTTATTTGCACACACATGCAGTAAGCGTACATTCACCACCAAAATGTCGGTTATTTACGAGTTTCAATGGGTATGTTCAAAAAGTATAATAAAAGGAGCAACGAGTTATCAAGTGCTAACCCAACCTTATAAGGATAAGTTTGTGGAAACAAATTGAACGTGAAAATTTATAATCAATTTAAGTATATTCGATTGTCTTTTGTCATTATTAGTTTTCTTTCTACGATTGTTTGGTATTGTATTTCGCTCTCGAATTATTGAAACAGACTGTGAACATGACAAAAAAAAAAACGAATGAGAAATCAGCGAATCAACGCAACTGTTGTAAGACTTTAGGCGTGTTTTTTTGCAGGAAGTGACTAGACATGCCAATTATAACAGATTTTTTTTATGAAATTACTGTTTATGCGGCCCCGCAGAGCCAGGGTCCTCCGCCGGTGGGCATAATTCAAGCACCTAAAGTTTTTTTTAAGTAGTGCGAAGCGCGTAAACGTACGCCTGCTTTTAATATCCAAAAATTGTTATAACTGTTATAAATTCGCATGTCTCTAGTCTCGTCCTTTTTGCAAACCTAGAGGAAATTGATCGAAAAAAAACTATGTCGCGTCGGGGCTAAGGAATTTACATGTTAAACGCAACAACAAATAATCCCCTCCAGGCATAGCTAAGAGCACATAATTTTCGGGGGTAAACTGTTCTAACGGCGTGAATTGCATATGTACTTCTAATCAATAGTTTTTATGGAAACTCCATTGTTTTCTGTGATGGCGTCGATAGATAGTCCCCAATATCATTTCTTTTTAACCAAATCCCTACGGGCTTGCAAAAAAAAAACACGGCTTTTAAGAGCATTGTAAGGCTCTCCAAAACCAAAGCGAATACTTCAGAACGACGACGAAACTTTCGCCTGTCTTAATTTATTTACATGGAGATTAATGGGAGTACCCACACCGGCGCGATGCGAATCTTCGAACATTATTCAGTCGTCGCATATTCGCGCGAATGTTTCGCGTTGGTTTGGGACAGCCTTTATGCTATGTATATGCGAAACCAATAGAAAACTATCGATGACCGAAATTTCAATGTATAAATTCTAACTTATCACGTTATTTATTTTATTACAGACTTTTCTGTTGAATGCCAAAGATTTAAAAATCATTGTGTGCCAGCGAACTACTTACAGGATGAATTGTCAAAGAAAAATTAAAAGAAGTTTCATCACGTGAAATTCGTAGTGTAATAGCAGACTTAGCACCATTAAATTGGTGTTTTTCAACACATCCCGATATCCCACCTAACATCCGCCATTTTCATGTTGAAAAGCTGGCGAGTTGAAATTTTTTTAAAGATGGCTGCGTTATTTGCACATACAAAATGGTTGTTCTGGCAAAACAGAACAATCCCACCCCGTTAAATTGTTGTTGCAATTCACATCTATTCATGGACACAAAACGAAATTACAAAAACAACAATGTAAACAAATGGGTTTTGGAGGGTGATACGTACGAAAGATTGGTATCTTCATATAGAGTGTTTTTGATAGTGAGGCCAAACAGGGAGGTTGCATACATACCTCACAGACAGACTCTAAAACAAAATAAACAAACGACCATTTTGTAGCAATTTCCCTAAAAATAAATCATCAAAATTATTCCCTTGTTAGAACATCGTTACGTCCTGCGAAGGCAGCATATAGTTGTTCCATTAGCAGGTAGTAGTTGTTTTTCAGATTTATATACATTCATATATTTTCAAAAACTAGGAGGAATTAATAAAAATTGAATACATTTAAAACTAATCATTTATTTTGAACCAAATGCTATCTTTATTTTTTGTAATAATGCTGCTTCGGTAAGGATACCACACATAACAAAGAAACTGTCTAAAGGCACTTAGCTTCGCGTACGCGAAATTAATTCTCATACCTAAGCAGTGAGGTATGTATACAGCGAGGTTTCATTGAATCCAAAAAAACTGCATCAAACCAACCTTGCACCTACCCCAAATCTTATAGTGAGGCCAAACAGGGAGGTTGCATACATACCTCACAGACAGACTCTAAAACAAAATAAACAAACGACCATTTTGTAGCAATTTCCCTAAAAATAAATCATCAAAATTATTCCCTTGTTAGAACATCGTTACGTCCTGCGAAGCCAGTATATAGTTGTTCCATTAGCAGGTAGTAGTTGTTTTTCATAGAAGATTTCAACAACCCCCGGAAATTAATACACTTACATACGTGTCAAACAAAAAGAAAAATATATATTGTTGAGGAATTTTCTCCTAGTCTAAGAGCTGACAACATATTTTTGGTTTGGAAATATAACCAAAAATTGAGTACGAGGGTTTGTAGGTGTATGCTTGGTGATATCGAAAACAAAAGTCTGGCAGTTTTTTTTTGGCGCCGGTGGTGGGGGTGACGGTTTGAAAATGGCGATTTTTACAATTTTTTTTCAGCGGAATTATCACTTAAATTCGTTTTTTTTTTAAATGGCAATTGATGCACTGTCATTTTTCCTAAGTGTAAAGACTTTTATATTGACGCTCCGATTAATAGAACTCAAGAAATAAGCTCTTAAAGCGAACCTTATCAGCTTTTTTTTTGGAGATTTTTGTTGTTTAAGCCTAGTACGCTGCTGATGCGAAACGAAATTTTTCGGTGGTCTCCAACACGACAGCGAAATGCTTACGAAAACCACAGCGAAAAAATGACAACTGAAAGCGTCACCAATTGCAAACAAAAAAACTAACACAAACGCAAAAAAATCACAGAAAGCCATGCTGTAATGAAAGATACAACAAATACAAACACAAAAAATCTTCAAATGTCACTTTTCCGCACACAATTAATGGCCCGGGCAATTAATTGAGTGCGAAAAAAGAGCGGAGACCTCTCCAAATAATCTGCTACAATTATCAATTTCGCTCATCGAACAGCGTACTGCAAAACGAAAAGGAAGACGAAATTTTTCGTTTATGATTTCGTTGTGTTATTTTTGTATGGGATTTTTCGTTTCGCATCAGCAGCGTACTAGGCTTTATTTTTTGTTATGCATAAAATCACCAAAAGTCTCCAAAAAAAAATCGATAAGGTTCGCTTAAAGAGCTTATATCTTGAGTTCTATTAATCGGATGGTCACGATAAAAGTCTTTACACTTAGGAAAAATGACTATGCATCATTTGTCATTTAAAAAAAATTAATTTAAGTGGTAATTCTTATGAAAAAAAATTGTAAAATCGCCATTTTCAAACCCTCACCCCCACCACCGGCGCCAAAAAAAACCTGCCAGACTTTTGTTTTCGATATCACTAAGCATACACCTACAAACCCTCGTACCCAATTTTTGGTTATATTTCCAAACCAAAAATATGCTGTCAGCTCTTAGACTATCCGTTTATGGTAAATCTCATACGGGTTTTTATTATTCCTCAAAAATAAGTAGGTTATCTTCAGGGGCAATTGCATCGAGCGGGAACTTCTTATGGCGCCAGTTATATCTTTTTATGAAAATCATCATTGAACACTTTGAAAAGTTTAGAAAGTAAAATCAATTATTATTTTGATACCAAAATATAGGTGAAGGATTGAATTATTATTTTAGTAAAACAAAATTCATTCCGATACAAAAATCACTAATATATTTGGGATTAAACTAAAACTACTTTATCTACGATAATTGAAAAAATAAGTTATTTTATGTGGATACTGGATGTTTGGGCCTGATTAGTTTTAATTCAAGCTTTATGTTGGTAAAATAATCACTTATAATGCTTTCTAAACTTCTCAAAAGTAACAATTACAATTTTCAATGCTAGTTTTTCCACGGTAGCTGCAACTGGCGCCTTAATTTTCATAACACCTGGGCCACAACACCTATTAATTTGGGACATTTTCTTTAAAACTTACAATCTGTAAAAAAAAAGATATTCTTCAACTTTTAATTAGTTGAATTGAATTGAATTGAATTTTATTGAGACTTTAAGAAATTTTACAAAAGGTTACAATTCAGAGTATATCGTGGGTATACAAGCAGAAGGCACTAAGTCAATTTTTTAGGATTTTTACATTTGAATGCAAAGTGATCAAGAATGATGATATCTATGTAATCCAAACACCTCATAAGTCATTATGCAACGTTAAACATGAATTATTTGAGGTTTAGTTTTGCACTAAGTCAGTTAAATAATTTATAATACTGTTAAAACGCACTAAGTTGACTTAGTGCATTTTGGCTGAACAGTAACTCATCACCTATTTAAATCAAAAAACTTAGTTTTGATGACAGGTAAAAAGCACTAAGTCAGCATATTTTTTAGTTCTGCTCCAATATTTTCTAATTGGTTTAGCGAAACCTTAAATTTTAAAGTGTAAACTTAAGTCATAATGTCAATAGAGCTTTTTATGTGATAGGATGAAAAATTACCATCGGTATTGAATTTTCAAGAGTAAAGAAATATTAAATATCAATTTACTCAAAACTATGTTTTTTGACTTAGTGCCTTCTGCTTGTATACCCACGAATTATATTACTTAGCAAAGCTATGTTTACTGCGGCTATAATGTATTGCCTGCTCTATCTAGTTACATTTTTGAGAAGCCTCGTGGCTGTCACTTATAATATATAGAATATATAGTCATTCTGCTCTTGCTCAGGAGCAATATTTCGGTTACGTGTTGGCTGTTGCAACGGATAAAATAAACACTATATACAATACCTAAAAATACCTTACAAACTAATATGCCATAGAATACATTAATATACATACATAAAATTTCTTGTTATAGAGCGAGAGCGCTCTATTTAGAATTTTCAAATTTAATGAAATCACTTTTGCATGGATAGGAATATTGAGTTATTAAAAACAATTTCGATTTTTTTTTTAACATACTTTCACTTCTTACTAGTTGTTTTAATTGATTTTAAAGCACTTGATGGCGGCAAAATAGAAGATGAATATAGATTATGTAAAAGGATATACTAAATAGAAACACTAAAAAGACGATAATGATCACACTTTAACTTTTAACACATTATGACCAGTTATAAAAAGATAAATTTTCTTGTGATAATTATGATGGTCATCACGTTGATTTGGTATGATGCAGGGCGGTCATCCTTTGTCCATTGTTGTGATGAAGGTTTGTCATCGGTTTGAGCACAAGGTTATGGGGTGCTGGTAGCCTGGGGACTAGATTAGCAGTTGCTGGAGTGTGTGAACATCTCCGGTTTTGATCCTGTTGGAATCCTTCCCCCAGATAAGTTCCATACTAGGATTTCATGTGAGCAACACTTCAGTCACGGTCACATGATACAGTTGTTAGCGGGTAATGTGATACCACGCCAGAGTCCCGTTTTAACGGGATATGCTTAAAGTCTAGTTCAAGCGACATAGCTTGTCAACTGGCTTTACAGTTGCTGGAGTGTGTGTACAACTCCTGTTACCACCCAGGTGGACTCCCCTCTCCAAAGAGTACCAACTTTCGATGAGAAGAAATAATTATTTAAAAATAATTTACTTTGCTGTTTTATTAAATTAAAACTGTACGAGGCTGTGCTAAAGCACAACCTGCCTGGTTGCTTTCCCTAATCAAAACTCCCTTTTAATTAGTTTTGCTAAGCAAGATTGACAATAAGTTTGTTCAGTGACAAAATAGTTAGTTTAGAACAGAACAGATTAGAGCAGAACAGAACAGAACAGCACAGCACGTCAGAACAAGTTAGAAGAGGAAATCTGTTCTAAGTTGTTCTACCTAAAAAGCAAGTACAGAAAATCCTGTTCGAAACTGTTCCAAAGTGTTCTAGACAGCCTCATTGAACATCAAACCAGAACAGTTTAGAACAGAAAATTCCTCATTGAACAGCAAAAAGTTGTACTTTTGTGTTCGAAACTGTTCCGAACAGCCTCGCTGAACAAACCTAATATAATAATGGGTGATTTTTTAAGAGGTTTAGAACTTTTTTTAAAAAAAAAACACAAAAAATTCGAAAAAATGAATGAAATATTTATTTGAATCGATAGTTTGAACCTTGCAATTTAATGTTTAGAGATAATTTCATGCAAATGTTGACCGCGGCTGCGTCTCAGGTAGCCCATCCGCTGAGTCCAATTTTGGCATACTCTTTCACACATATCGGCCGGTATCTCACGAGTGAATGCATGGATGTTGGCTTCCAGTGCGTCAATCGAAGCGGGCTTGTCCCTATAGACATAAGCCTTGACATACCCCCACAAAAAATAATCTAATGGTGTCAAATCGCACGATCTAGGCGGCCAATTGACCGGCCCGAAACGTGAAATTAACTGTTCACCAAACTCGCCTCGCAATTGCGCCACTGTTTCGCGTGCTGTGTGGCATTTGGCACCGTCTTGTTGAAACCACATATCATGCAAGTCAAGAACTTCCATTTCGGGCAAAAAAAAGTTTGTTATCATCGCTCGGTAGCGATTCGCATCATCTTTGAAGAAATATGGCCCAATAATGCCGCCGGCCCATAAACCGTACCAAACAGTGGCTTTTTTCGGGATGCATTGGTAGCTGTTGCAATGCTTCTGGCTGATCTTCACTCCAAATGCGGCAATTTTGCTTATTTACGTACCCATTCAACCAAAAATGAGCCTCATCGCTGAACACAAGCAGCGCGCGATGAACATTTCGAACCGAGCACGAATTTTGATAGTAAAATTCAATAATTTGCAAGCGTTGTTCATTTGTAAGACGATCCATGGTTAAATTGCAAACCAAACTGAAGCTGTTTGACAGTGACACAAGGTACTAAACACACGTCAGCTGTCAAAACCAGTGTTGCCAAAACCAAACCAGCCAAAAAATCACCCGTTATAAGTAAGTAATTAGGCTTTTCCAGAAACTATCTTTGTCTTTTCTCTTTCTAATTTTGACATAAAAATATGTAGGGAAAACAAACAAACGACCAATAATATAAGAATGAGAAATAAGAGAATCAACGCAGCTGTCGCAAGACAATTTTAGGCTTGTGTTTTTGCAAGCCCGGAGGAAATTAGTCGAAAAAAACAACGTCGAACTAGAATAGTCGGAAGGCCACGCAAGTGGTCGTACGAAATCGAGCGAATACAAAGAATTCAAATGTTGTGCCCGTAATTGCGCTTTGGTACTGTTTGTCCAGTTTTCGTTAACTTTTGCCGTCGAACGTGAAGAGCGCTCATCGACATCGACCGCTCATTCGTAAATGGTTGGATGCAAAAAACAAAATGATGAAAGCAACATAAAAACAATTTGGCGCTTGGTGCTTAGTTTTCGACTTTTTTTTCTGATTGATGAATGAGTGAAGTGAAATGTTAAGTTTTCTTTTAATTAATTTATATCACATCGAATTTGAGTGGTTTCGCAAAATTAATAATTTAAAGCCTATCACTCTGTGCTGTGAAAATTGACATTGAACAAACAATTATTTAATTTGTTTTCCCACTTTCAACCACTTAAGTGCATTATGGGTGACTTGTGAAATTGACGTTTCGGAAAGCTACTTTTTGGTTGGTTTTGACATAAGCTTCCGCCTATTCTAGTTCTACCTTAATAAATTACATGTAAAATGCAACAACTAATCCCTCTGGGCTTAGCTAAGGGTGCAGAATTCTCGGGTCTTAACTTAAGCACGGAGAAAAACTCTGTTGTTGGCTTTAATAACATACTTGTAATCAATAGTTTTTATGGAAACTCCATATTTTTTCTGTGATGGCGTCGATAATCTCCAATGTCATTTTTTTCAACCAAATCATTCCGGGCTTTTATGAGCATTATGCTATCGGCGGAACCAATAGAAAACTATCGTAGAACGAAATTTCAATGTATAAATAGTCCTAACTAATCACGCTTTTTGTTTTATTAGGTACTGACTTTTCTGTGATACTCTGTCCAAAACATTTCTTTGGATAGGAAAACACGGTTCAGTAAAATGTCATTATGAGAGTAAAAGAATGAAGGCCAAACATGGTGTCTATCATGGCAATACGAAATGCTGTTATTATACACGACTAGTTTTTAGTCATTACTTCTTTTGAACATAAACGGTGGGTCATGTGGGTCGTAGTCCAAATTTTTGACATTTCTTATTGTATTCCTTGTTTATATAACAAGTCGCTTCATTTATTTCTGTTGTTTGTATAGCGTAATGTATACCTGTATGGTTAATGTTGATATAAATACATATATGTATATAGAGAGCATTGAAAATTTTAATAACCAATCAAACTAAAGGGAAATTCCAAACTCACAAGATGAATTTTCAAAAAAGATTAAAGAAGTTTAAAAAAAAGTCGTCGTGTAATAGCGGACTTAGCATCATTAAATTTGTGTTTCTTTCAACACAACCCGATATCCCACCTTACATACCCCATTTTCATGGTAAAAAGCTGGTGAGTTGAAATTTTTTTAAAGATGGCGGCGTTATTGGCACAGGCCGAGTTAAACGCACATCTGAATATTCAGAATTCTGAATTTTTGAAGCTCTTGATTGGCCAGCTGTCAGAAGTCATCTGAATTTTCAGAACTTTTTCTGACAGCTGGCCAATCAAGTGCTTCAAAAATTCAGAATTCTGAATATTCAGATGTGCGTTGAACTCGGCCACATACAAAATGGTCGATCTAGCAAAACAGAACAAACCCACCCCATTAAATTGTTGTTGCAATTCAAATCTATTCATCGACACGGGATGAAATTACAAATACAACAATGTAAACAAATGGGTTTTGGAGGGTGAAACGTACGAAAGATTGTCATCTTTATATGGTGTATCTATGCATCAAACATTAATCACGGTCCGTTTTATTCAATTGAATAATATTTTTTTCTTAATTTTTGTTGTTCTGTCAAAATATTCACCTTGAGCTAAATTGGTCTATTTTTCATAGTAGAAGTTGGGCACTACTTTTGATTGAATATTTTGTGTTTTTAACCTAAATATTCAAAAATATTATAGAATTTATATACCAGGAGCAACAAAGAGCGATATTCTTCATAGTTTATATTGATAAAGGGTTTAAAAAAAAAACATATTTAACTGAAAAATAATTTTATTTCATATTTTTGAATTTAATGAATTCTAATTTTAAATATCTGAGTGCAATAATCCACCACGTTTGAAGCGCGAACCCTTTTTGAAAATTGAGCTCCCATTTGAAATGCACGGGGACAACTAATACATGCGAGCCAAAAGGGTATTTCCTCTCAGTACAGCTTGTAGGGTGAAAGAGAATGGACCCCTTAAGTCGGTTCTCTAGGTATATAGGTACTCTATGGTCACGGGCATAATGGCCGGGACGATTGCATTTGTAGCAAGCTGATGATGATGAAATTGTTGATTGATGTTTTGTTTGTTAAGTTTTTTTTGGATAACTTTATTTTCTGCAACACAGACACAACATAAATAAAAAAAACAAGAAAGCAGGAACTGTCATAATTTGCTCTATTACTTCAAAGTTAAGTATTGCCGTATTATTTTTTTACAGAAAGTGTTAAAGTACTAATAGTACGTCAATTGATTTAGGTGTTGTAGCAATTTTTTTTTAAATTTATAACACCATATTTTTTAACAAGGAAATATATTTCTTATACTTTATTTTAATATTTTTCATTCGAAGAAAATCTTAAACTTAAAATATTTTCAAATAAAAATAAGTAAACTGGCGTATTTTGTCTGAGTATTTAATTGTTTTTTTTTTTTTTTTTTTAGGTTTTCTTGTTAAACAGTAAGGGCCAGTTTTTTCACAGTGTGTTATCTGTAATCCATGATTATTTCCACTTGTATCAAAAAATCCATAGCTTGAGTTGTCAATCATGGATTAAGCCAATCAGCTGATTTCGGTTGATTTACACCATTTAACCAGGATTTCTGAAAATTGTATCAAAAACTTGACCAATTGTGAACAAACTGGCTCTAAGGGTATTCACGCAATGTCGATAAGTCGTCGTAAAATTCGCAAAAGTCGTCAAATGCGTAAGTCTATCAAAATTTGTATGGAAAACTTGAAAGATTTACAAAGCTTACGACTGTTTACGAACGTTTACGATGACTTTTATGCCTTTGTATTTTTTAAATTTAAATTATTATCGGAATTCTGATTTCCACAAGTGCATACTGTATGAACAAATAAAATAATCAATTTATGTTGCACGTAACTACCTACACATAAAAACTATAAGTAAAGTACTTCTAAATGAAACACTTTTTTTTCGCTTTAAAGAGAAATCTAAAGATTCAAACCAACCCATGAATATGTACCTATACCTATTGAAATCGACCTGATAACATGGGAGTAGAATTAGGTATTAAATACAAATTTCGGTACCATAAAACAGCACTAGGGCAGCACTTTTCATTTAGTGTTCGACTTTAAACCAAAAACACTCTATATGAAGATGCCAATCTTTCGTACGTATCACCCTCCAAAACCCATTTGTTTACATTGTTGTTTTTGTAATTTCGTTTTGTGTCTATGAATAGATGTGAATTGCAACAACAATATAACGGGGTGGGATTGTTCCGTTTTGCCAGAACAACCATTTTGTATGTGCAAATAACGCAGCCATCTTTAAAAAAATTTCAACTCACCAGCATTTCACGGATGTTAGGTGGGATATCGGGATGTGTTGAAAAAAACACAAATTTAATGGTGCTTAGTCTGCTATCACACTACGAATTTCGCGTGATGAAACTTCTTTAAATTTTTCTTTGAAAATTCATCCTGTGAGTAGTTCGCTGTTACACAATGATTTTTAAATCTTTGGCATTTAACAGAAAAGTCTGTAATAAAATAAATAACGTGATAAGTTAGAATTTATACATTGAAATTTCGGTCATCGATAGTTTTCTATTGGTTTCGCATATACATAGCATAAAGGCTGTCCGAAACCAACGCGAAACATTCGCGCGAATATGCGACGACTGAATAAAGGCTCTCCCAAACCAACGCGAATATTTCAAAGCGACGACGAAACTTTCGCCTGTCTTAATTGAGCGAGTGCTCAAAATCGAAACCAAACTGTTTAGTTGCATGTGCGCGCCTGGCCTAATGGGAGCAACCACACTAGCGCGATGCGAATCTTCGAACATTATTCAGTCGTCGCATATTCGCGCGAATGTTTCGCGTTGGTTTGGGACAGCCTTTATGCTATGTCTTCATCTTCATAATCTGTGATAAAAACACTCTGGGTGTGTTTCTTTATTTATTCCGAATATTCGGGATATCTGGAACACCGCTTTTGCGTTTCTTTATTCTCTGGAATATTCCGGATATACTTTTTGTTGTTTCTTTATTCGTTCTAGAATTATTGGAATGTGTTCTTTCTGTTCCTAGTCGAGAGCTAGTGTAAATGGAATATTCTCTACTTTGACAGATACATTTCATTTTTTTCATTGGTGACAATTAGTTATTGTTATTTTGTCTGCCGTCTGCCTCTGCCATGGCTGAAAAGAAATTTAATGAAATGGAAATGGGTGAGCATGTTTTTGTGATAATTATTTTTGTATCTTCATGATGCTTATGCGTGCGCGTAAAATTATTTTACAATTTGCAAAACAAATAATTATTTGTTTCTTCTATCAGAAATAATTTTTTGACATGAAAACAAACAGCTGATAGTTGGATATTCTTTCAATTAAGATCTGTTTCCTTATTTATTCGATTCTGGATATTCTGGGTAGATATTTTGACTTTTCCGTCTTTTCTATTCTTTATCCGGAAAAAATAAAGAAACACACCCTATATGACCCTGTTTAGATTTTGACTTTTCACTACGTAGTGAAAAGTAGTTTTCCTTAAACATCGATAGTCTATCGATAGTAATCGATAGTTTTTAACTATCGAATACATCGATGTTTTCAAAACTATCGCAAGTGCCAAAAAATAATAATTTCCCACAAAAAAATGTCTTTATTTTTTCACGCTGAATTCATTCAACAAATTCTGACATTTTTTTGTAGACTTTTTATGTGATGTTAACCAAACCATGCAAGATTTAACATTTCTCTTTTCAAAATTCAAGTTTTAAGCCTAGTACGCTGCTAATGCGAAACGAAATGTTTCGGTGGTCTCCAACACGACAGCGAAATGCTCGCGGAAACCACAACGAAAAAATGACAACTGAAAGCGTCACACCAATAACAAAAAAAAACAAAAACAAACACAAACGCAAACGCAAAAAAATCACGGAAAGCCATGCTACAGTGAAAGATACAACAAATAGTCCCCTTTCACACGAGGAAACTGAGTTGCCAGCAACTTTCAGTTTGGTGGTGAGAATAAGGGCAAGAAGTAAGAGGGGAAAATGCAATCTTCCCGATCAACGATTCGAGGAGATTTTTTCGACGTTCCTCTTCACACACACAGTAGAGTGTATTCAACCAAGCCATTTTAAAAGGAAACTTGTTGCGGGGAAAGAGGAGAGGAAGGCGTCGGTAAAGTGGAAGGGTAGGAAAAGGAAGGGTTAGGAAAGAGAGAAAGGAAATGTCTAGAGAGGGAAGGTGGAATGTCAAGTTCCGGGGACGCGGCCTGCTTGCATATGCACGGCGTTAGCTCGTCGGACGGGGGGGATCTTGCCCCCGGAAACCTAACCTCGCCTGCAAACAAAAATACATATCAGGCCTGAGAAACACTAGGAAAAATAATCGTCGGATTAGAAGACACTCGGACAGACTATTGTCACATCAAGGCACTGCGGATGTTGTTGCAGTGAGGCCATTACCCACCCTACCATAGGAATCCTTGGCCATTTTTAGATTCCCCCAATGGTGGCGGATGATCGGTTTCGGATCACACCATCTTCACCGAAATTCAGCTACCCTTGGCACCCCTGACATAAAAAAAAACTCAGCAACCCATGTTTCACTTCATGCGAAACAATAAAATACTCATTTTCGAATCGTATTCAGGCATTTGAAGTTTATTAATAATCAAATTCTCTTTCTTTTACTCTATCCTTTTTTTTTTTGTTTTTCAAATAGGCAACACCATAATCTATTACAAAATATATATAAAAACAACAATGTGACCTAGGTCGGCTTCCCAAACAGGATCCCGAGTTTAAATTTGGAACACCCTTTTTGGCGTTTGACACACGAAATAGCACAAACGCAAAACAAAAATACCCTACCTGCAGAGAGCTCTATGGAGGTGGTTGGACTGTATAAATATTATTATTTGACCGAAAATTCCGAACAATAATCTGGAATCCCAACCTGAAGCACTTACAGTCTCAATATTAAGTTACAAAAAAAAAATAGATTTAGGAAATACACAATAACAATGAATAAATTTAAGTATTAAGTATATTAAGTATTTAATCGAAAGAAGAAATTTTCTTGAAGAAATTATTCTCTGTATAAATAACTAAAAAAAAACCAAAACTTTGTAAACTTCAATGCCAATTGACAAAATAAAGACAATCACAAACACGAAATTTCTCACAAGCTTTACTGGATTTTATTGCTTTTTTTTTTCCTAGTTCCTTTTGGTGGATATCTGTCTGCTGTTATTTTTTTTTTTCTTTGATGAACGGGGCTCTGTTGGGAGCTTTGTTGGGGTGGGGGCTTAACTGGCAGTTCCTATACAGACTGCTAACAAGCGGGTTAGCCCTTATACCCTTCACACACTGGAGACCCCGGGCTGTTAGGATAAGCGGCCGACACTCACAGACAGAACACGGTAAGGTGGAACTGCACCAGGAGTCCAGGAAAAATTTCCCCAAAAAACGTCCGTCAACACGAGTGGCCACAATCAATGTCGGCAAATTCGGCCAACCGGAATTAAAAATAATGCGGCGGTCCAGTCCTTGACTGGCAATCTGGAACCGCCCAAGATTATCCTAAAATGGTAAGGCACTAGCATAAGTTACATATATATCGTTACCGTTTCATTTTTTCTTTTTGCACAACTCACCACTAATATATTGTTCGTTTTGCACGGATAAATTAGTATATAAATTATAGTTGAGCTGGGCTCACTACTTCACCGAGTATCTATAATTTTTAACAAAAAAAACTGTAAAATTTAGTAACCTTTAAAAAAACGATCGAAAATCGCACCATTTACAACGAAAAACAAATTTTAGGCTATAATCGGAGCCAACTTTTGTAGAGGGATTTAACTCGTCCGTCTCGTCTCTTGCAAAGATTTTCTTATTTTACAATCTGACAGTTCAGTCTTTCGCCCCGCATGGGATTCACGTACCACATACCACTACACAAACGATCCTACCCCTTTTTTTCATGTCCTAACAGAAAAACATCACCCGATCCTACTAATCCGCTAAGCTGATACATGAAATTGTATACGGATTAGTGAATATACACATGGCTAGGCCCATGTAAGTCGATTTGTACGTGTTAATCAAGTTGTTCGATTAGGTTCCACTAACGGGAGCGTTCAACACGACTCTGAATAAAGATCTTTAGTTTGCTCTTGAACGCCCAGATGGCACTCCGTAAGATTTACACGGCGACCATTCCAACAGGATCTTTTTACAACCTGTCGAAGTTTTCCCAGCTTACTGTCCAAGCCCGTGAAACACTTGGAAAATGGGGATGTATAAATGAGGTTACCAAGGCTCATTTTCAGGGCAGAACCTCTTTCATTTACCCTGACCTGATAATCTCCACAGTCGATCCTCTCACCCGACCAGGAAACACTTTAAATTATTTTGTTTTTTTTTTCTTTACGAAGTTCCTTCTGCGTGGCAGAATAAACACCAACTTATCCGACTAATGCCAATAAGCGTAATAATCTGGTTAATTACTTTCATCAGAAACGATTAAAGAGATCCTACATTCGCTATTCACCTATTTCATGTTGTCTACGTTCGGATCGATTTTATTCACCTCATTTATCTACCAGGCGCATACTTTGACATTTGGGCGAACTACCCAAAACAGAAGTGTCAACTTCCGTAAGTAACTTTTTTTTTATTATTCTAAATGTTATCCTTTATTAATATATTTTTTTCTTTCTACTTTTTCGCATCCTAGGTCCTGTCCACATCGAACAGTCAGGATAGTAAACCAGGCGTCCGCAACAAAATTTGTTGTTTATTGGGATACATTCCCCATAAACAGCAAAAAACTCACTTCGGTCGCCTGGAAAAAGTGCTGGATGCCATGATAGACAGCAGGTTAACGGAACCACAAAAAGGACGCCGTGCGCGAAAAAGGTAAGTAAAACATATTCTTTCCACTTATTTATTTCTAACAATGGTTTTTCGATAATTTCAGGTTCATTGACTGACGACCTATGTGGGGAAAAACCCACGTTCGGCCGGGCAAAGGAAGTCCCTGCAAATCCTTTTTCCAGACTCACCGACGCCAATAGCTAACCGTACAGGTAAGTACTGTACACATATAATCTATTCCTCCCTTAATACCTTTTTTTTCTTTGAAATTTTAGACTGTACCCACTCAGTGCAAGGTCAACGACCCCTCAATGCAATTGGACCTAGCAATAAACGCAATCAGCTGATGACAAGTTTCTGCCCCTTCATCTATATCCATTCATCGTCTACGATATGTTCTCTTTTTTTCAGTGTTCTATCTGAATGGTGAGTGCTTTCAATTTGTTTTAATAAGTGAACTACGAGAGTAAGAATTATTGCAATTAAATAAATAAATAACTACACAAGCATACAAATAAAACAAGTGGTATAGATAAATAAAAATAAATATCACAGTTAAATAGATAAACTAGTATCACAGTTAAATATTAAGGATAATATCACAGGGTAAAAGTCAATTAAATACAAATATAAAAAGAGTAAATATCACAGATTGTTAAAAGTTAGTAAAGTTATCAGTCTTAAAAAGGAATAAAGTTAATAAAATATCACAGAAAGCTAAGTGGTTAGTAACTTATACCTAGAAATCACAGATGCTTGTTTATCACAGTTAGTAGAATCATATTAGAGCATTAATAAATATTTAACATAAAATTTAATAAATAGCATTTTGTAATATTTTAAAAACAAAAAGCATGCAATTAATAATATATTTAATTCAATACATAAAATCTTTTTTTTTCAAAAAATCGGCAGGTACTTGGTGAATTAAATAGGGTGTTTCGGTTTTGAATAATCTTAATTTTGTCTTTCTTTTGAAAACGTTTATCCACAAAAAGTGAATATTATTACGAAACATATTGAGGATTGTGAATAGAATCACAGTGTTTTGAAAACGGTCAGGTACTACGTGGAAATAAATTAACAAATAAAACATGAACATAATAATAAATAAATAAATAACAGTTAACAAATAGCAAAAACAACAACGACTAAGAATAACAATACGAAATAATATGCGAATAATTTTACAAAATTATCAAAAGTTTGGTGAATAAATTGAAGTTTCCATCGGTTGACTCATTGTTTCAAATCTTTAGCGTGAAATATTCCGATTCGTTTTTCATTGAGATTTTCCAGTTCATACATTTGATTGCCAATTTGTTTGATTACTCGACATTTAATATATTTTGGCGAAAGCTTTGCGGATAAATATTTTGAGGAATCACTCAACACAAAATTCTTTCGATACACTTCTTGTCCGGGTAAATATCGAACCTTTTTAGTACGGACATTATATATTTTTGCGGATTTTTCATTCGCTTTCATAATATTCTCGCGTATTTGATTCCGGATACATTGTAATCGACTCTGTCGGGGAAGAGTTAACAACTCGTTGTCGTCTATCGCGTTCAACTTTCTTGCAAGTTCATAACTACTACCATGCATCATCATATTAGTACCAAATAAAGCAAAATATGGTGATACACCAGTAGAGCTATGAACCGCGCTCCTTAACGCACACGCTATATCGCCAAGGTGCATATCCCAGTTTCTTTGATCGTCCTTGAGGTATGATCGGATAGCGGCTAACAACGAGCGGTTAACCCTCTCCGACGCGTTCGACTGCGGTGCGTAATAAGCCGTTTTAAAATGTCTTACGCCATATTTAGTTATAAAATTTTGGAATTCTTTCGCTACGAATTGTTTACCGTTATCGGAATGAATAATGTTCGGAACTCCGAACATATTGAAAACTTCTTCTTTTAAGAATTTAATTACGCTCGACGTTTTCGCATTTCGTAAAGCTTTCAATAACACAAATTTGGATAAATGATCTAAAACAACGAAAACATATACATTTCCTGATTTTGACCTCGGATAAGGCCCTAAAAAGTCGATGTATATTTTTTCGAAAGGACGATTACTACAATAAGGCGTTACAATAGGGGGACGAGATACTTGATTAGACGCTTTACATTGTTTACACACACTACAATTAGACACATATTCACGTACATGCACGGTCATATTAGGCCAATAAAAGTATTCTTTAATGCGAGTTAGAGTTTTAGCTATTCCACCGTGAGCAGCTTTAGGAGGATCATGAGCCCTGCTTATAATTTCTTCAGTCAGACCTGATGGAACCCAAAGAAGCCAAGAATGCTCTAACATTTCTTCTTCTCCTAACTTTTTAAACGCTTTCTTATAAACGTATCTGCCTTCAATTTTTAAATCGGGCAGCTCAGCTTTGCATTCATTTACAGTTTCGATTAAATCCAAATATTCTTCGGATAGGAATTCCGCTGACTCTAAGTCAATCAACGGAGCAACATCTTCAAGAGCCAGAGTATCTACGTGTACCCGAGAAAGAGTATCCGGTACTATATGTTGGCTGCCTTTACGGTGCTGTATGTCGAAGGTAAAGGACTGCAGTGACAAACTCCACCTTGCGAGTTGGCCACTCAGGTCCTTCATGTTCATCAGCCATTGAAGGCTAGAATGGTCCGTAATGACGGTAAAGTCCATACCTTCGACATACGGCCTGAATTTCTTCACAGCCATCACCGCAGCCATACACTCCTTCTCGGTGACACTATAGTTTCTCTGGCTTTTATTAAATTTTTGAGAAAAATATGCGATGGGGACCTCCTCCCCCTCCTCGTCCAATTGGGACAGTACAGCACCAATTCCCGCGTCCGAAGCATCACATTGGAAATAAAATCTTTTTGTAAACTCCGGGCGCGAAAGAACCGGTGCCGAGATCAACGCTTTCTTCAGATCTTCAAATGCTTTCAGTGCCTCGTCAGTCATTTTGAATTTTTCGCTCCTCTTCTTCAACAAGTCAGTCAAGGGTGCAGTCAGTGATGAGAAATCCTTTATGAATTTCCTATACCACCCTGCCATGCCAAGCAACCTCCGAACCTGTCTTGGGGTTTTGGGGATTGGAAAATCCACGACCGCCTCCACCTTGGCAGGATCGGTCTTAAACTTCCCACCACCAACAATGAAGCCCAAATATTTCAACTCCTTGAAACAAAACTTTGATTTCTTCATGTTGATGGTGAGATTAGCTCTGCGTAAGCAGTCGGCTACTTCACTTAACAGGGTGATATGCGTCTCGAAATCCGGCGCCATGATAAGCAAATCATCGAGGTACACAAAGACACGCTCCCTAAGTCGTGCAGGAATTACCTTGTCCATCAACTGGCTCAACCGCTGGGCTGCATTGCACAACCCAAACGGCATCACTGTGAATTGGTACAAGGGTCTTCCCGGTACCGCAAAGGCAGTCTTTTCCCTACTCTGTTTCTCCAGAGGTATTTGCCAGAATGCTTCCTTTAGATCAATACTACTAATGTAGTATGTATCCGGTAGCCGGCTGATGAGCCCTTCGATATGAGGGAGAGGATTAGCGTTTTTCTTAGTCAGTGCGTTTACCTTACGAGAATCCAGGCAAAGTCGATTTTTGCCTGGTTTCCGCAAGAGCACTACTGGTGAGCACCAGGGACTTTCGCTCTCCTCAATAACACCCAGGCCCAACATCCGGTCTAACTCTTCGTACAGAATGGCTTGTACCGCTGGAGAGACAGGGTAGTGACGCTGTTTCACAGGGAGTGCATCCCCTGTATCGATGACGTGCTCCATCAGCGTCGTCTTTCCAAGACCATCACGTTCGAAACATAAAAACCTCTCCCTGACTGCATCTAGTCTGGCTTGCTGATCAGAGTTCAACTGATGAACATTTGAAGAAGCTGATTGTTCATCAATCGAAATACTACTTATGATTCCTGGAGCTAACTAGAACACTCTCCAAAAGTCAACTCCAAGATAGATTTCCTGATCCAAACTGGGTACGAGGAAGAAGGTAAGCTCCTCAACCTTATCTTTATATTGGACTTTTATTTCAACTTTGCCCACGATTGATTGACTCTTGCCGTCAGCGGTCCTAACTCCTGAACAAAACGGAATGATTGGGCAGCCGAGTTGCAGAATCAATCGTTTGCAATTTTTGCCTAAAATACTTACGCTGGCTCCACTGTCCAGCAGACCTAAAAATTCTTGTGAACCTATTCTAATTTTTGCATAAGGCCGAGGATCGGATTCCAAATTTAAAATAGTTGAAGATATCTTCTTTTGAGTATCTTTTCTGGCCTTAAATCTGGCCCTAGCCTTTAAAATATTTTTAGAAGGTACACTAATCGCACTATTAAAAATTCTATTTCTTGCTTCTTCATATTCCTTAAGACGAATATGTAAAGGTTTTAATTGAAATAAATGTTTTTCTCTACCCATAACTTCTGCCTTCTCAACTTTTTCTGTGTTTTTTAAAATTTGAATCTTTTGCTCTCCCTTTTTGGGAAGAGTTTTAACATACTATAATTTTCATTTTCTTCGTTTGCATTCGCATCTTTACAACTTATTGGGGGTCCTGCTTTGAAGTGGCACGCGATTCCCCCAGAGCCTTCGCGTCCCTCCCTGGGTTTCCGAGTGGCATCGAGGACAACTTGGTGTCTTCACACCCTCCTGACCACACTTAAAACAAAATAAGTTTCTCACATCGGACTCACAGTCGAAGTAAGTGTGACCCTGAACCTTACAATTCCAACACACCAGAGTTGTAGTGTCGGCATATCTCTTCGGTGGATTTCTGGAACGAGCTCCACCGAACTGGAAAGCGGCCAGCTGTTCATCAGAATGCTGGTATTCTTCAAATTCCAGCTCGTTGACACCATACTTATTTGGAGGCCTACCAGCTGATTTGGGTAGGTCCCGTTCTCTCTTCGGAAGTGCTGCTTCCGCTTCCTTACACACATATCGAAGCTGATCAAGTGAAAAAATCGCTTGTGGAAACACTTAATTTCGGATTCTCTCATTCAATTTTCTTTTGATAATTTTGACCATATCGGCCTCTGGAATTGGCATATTCAATTGGAACCTCATTTTATTAATGGCTGCAAAAAATTCTTCACTACTTTCGTAGGAATACTGTTTCCGATCTAGTATGATTCGGACAATCTCCAGATCCGTCATGGGGTTTTGATACCGACTCAATAATGCCTCTTTTAAAGTGGGCCAGTCGAATTCCCTATCAACTTGAAATTGCCAGAACCAATCATAGGCTGGACCGGAGAGTAATTGGTGAAAGTCTCTCAAAATATCGTTCCACGAACAAGCATAACGACTTTGTAACTTTTCTAGCCTAAAGACGAAATCTTCAACCGTTAAATTGTTTAAAAGGCCATAAAATTTTAAGCCCCATTTATCTACTTTAACTGGAGTCTTGTATCCAGACTGCATATACTGATTTATAACGGGTGGCGGAAAAGGAAACGGAGTGTACGGGGTTTGGTAGCCCCCAAAAGCGGACTGATTGGGCTGGGATTGGAAAGGCCGTTCGGTAGACGCCGGATTTGGATTTGTCCTACGCTGCTGTCCTATCGGTACGAACGCACTCCTACCTTGATTACCTGGAGGATTTGGTAACACTGGTGGTGGCCCTGCAAAAGCCGGGTTATAAGTTTGCATCGGAGGAGTAACTACTGGTAACGGATTTGACATCGGCGGTGGCCTCATCGGAATAGTTGGTTGTCTAGGCCGGTTATTTGCTACTGAAGCTGGAAGAGCCAAATTCAATTTTTCAAGGAACCCACTGAGCTGCCTCTCCACTTCTGCACCTACGCGTGCCGTCACTTCCGTCTCTAACTCTTTTTTACAGGTTGATATACCCCTAGCTATTCCTCTATTTATCAAATGTTGTAAATCTTCTGATGTAACCTTTCTTTGACTAGTTTTAGGTAACGTCCTAGCAATACTGTCGAGAATTCCCCTCGAACCATGATTTGATGGAATCCCTTGAGACCTATTCTCGTTCTCTCTACCAGTATTTTGCCTCACTGTGTTTTCGAATGAACCAAAAATGTCTTGCCGAGGTGGTAAAGAGGCTGCTCCCGGATCACTGATTTCGCTGTAACACGGGGTGGATATTGAACTCGTGTGAGCACTCGTATTTTGGACACTCGGAACATACCGCCAGAACTATCTACCAAATGAGATGTGGATCGGACACGCCTTTCAGTCCTCAGAGGAGAACGTAATATTCTTTGCCTAGCACCAGTGTCTAAATTTTGTGTAGCTGACCTAGTAATCCTTGTTTCCTCTATTTCAGCCTCCCTGATCATTTCACTGATGCGATCTTCTTCATCTCTATCGATGTGTGCCATTTTCAACTTTAAATTTTATCAACCAATTCACCCAAACAAACAAAAATTCAACAACAAAATCAATAAAAACAAAAAAGTGGTGAGTTGTCGAATATATGTTTTTCTTTTCTATCAGAAAATTAACTACTCAAAACTAACCAAAAAGAAAAATGTAAAAATTCCTTTAAAAAAAACAAATTGTAACAAAAAAATAATAAATAAGAAAATCTCGCTGAAACTTAATAAAAAATTTCAAAAAAAAAACGAAGAAGAATCAATAAGAGACAATACAAATATGTAAACTTAACAAAATCTGATTCGAAAAACGATCAAAATAAATTAATCAAAAAAAAACTGTTTAACTCGAACCAAAAATGTAAATCTTGTAACAAAAAGAATAAATAAATGATAAAGAAAAACGAAAATGTAAATAAATAACAAAAAGAAACTGTAAATGTAACCAAAAATTGAAATGAACAAAAAAAATGTAAATAAATAACAAAAAAAATAAACTGTTTATGTAACCAAAAAAAATGAAATCAACAAAAAAAAAAATGTTAATAAATAACAACAAAAAATAAACTCTTTATGTAACCAAAAAAAATGAAATGAACAAAAAAAAAAAAAATGTTAATAAATAACAACAAAAATCGTAACTAATCACTTTTGAAAAACAATGAAAAACTTTCCAAAAAAACTTACTGATGTAAACAGAATTGTAAACCGAAAAGTAATAAATAACAAAAAAAAAACTCAAAATGTAATCAAAAAATTATTTTCGAAAACGAAAAACGAACTTGAAAAAACAATGAATGAAAATCTGTATCCTAATCTTAATGCTTTTGAAAAATCTAAAGTATTTTTTCTTTTTCAGAAAAAGAACCTAAATTTAACAAAAAATTAGAACTATTTTTGAAAATATTCTCTAATTTCAGATTTTTATCTTATTAAGAAAAAAACTGAATTAAAGATTAAAGAAAACCAAAAAAAAACTTGACAAATTAATAAATAAATAAATAGAAATTTCAAGAACAAAGTAAATATCTAACAAAAAAAATGTTTAAACAAAACATCGTTGTTTTTCAAAAAAAGAGTTTTTCAAATAAAGTTTCTCAAACAAAAAAACTATTTTAACAAAAACTATAATTTAAACTTTTTCAAAAACTTACTGTCCTAACCTAAATGAATTGGAATATTCTTTTGTATTTTCCAAAAAAAATATTAACTTTAAAAAGAAACAAAAAAAAATTGAAATCTTTTTAATCAAGAAAAAAAACCAACTAGTGTGTTTTGACTTGAAAAAAAAAACATAAAGAAAAAGAACGAAACAAATAAACAGTTAAACGAATGTCCAAAAATCTAGACTTTTAAGAACTTTAGTTCTAAGATTTTTGTATGTATTTTTAAGTACTTATATATTTTTATGTTTTGGTTTTAATGTAGTTATGTTACTTTTTTTTTATATAATATTTTTAGAACTAACCCAACTTCGAAAAGTTACTTAGGATTAGAACCTATTTTTGAATTAACAATAAAGTTGATTGATTTTTCAATTTCCAAAAAAAAATATAACTTTTCAATTTTAAGAGATTTACTTTAATAACGTAGTACGTTTGTTTGACCTTTGTATCATAAGCTTACGGGGTGCTTCAAGTAGCTTCTACTCGGTGGTTTCTTAGCGACATGGTATGATCCTACTTACGACATCACTAAAAAGGAACATCAGACGGACGAACAAGACTCCCCTGATGTGACAATAATAGAAAAGGAATACTACTAGAAACACTAACATATTACTTTACAAAGTTTTCCCTCACCGTTTCCGCAATCCTAGACTGTCTCAAGGACCTTGCTAGAAGACATGAAACGATGAGGTAAAACTCACAAAAATGTTGGAATGATGAGGTCGGACTAAACGTCACTCACAATCATCACTTCCAAGTAGAAAACACAAGACTAAAGGATAATAAAATTGAAAATTAGAATTGAAAAGTAAAAAAAAGTAAGGATGGGATACATCTAGGGTCGTCTGTGACCTTCCTGATGCAGACATACGCCTTTTGCAAAAACTCCAGTAATACCAGATAAACGCATAACATTTACTAACCGCAGTCACTGTGAATTTTCAAATCCTCGTCGCGATTTATCTAGGTATGTCCGAGACTTTCCTGATAAAGACTTACGAGGTTTAAAAATTCACAGTAAGTTTGGTTGGGGACTATACAACATAAACGAACTGAAACTAAGACTACAATAACTAAACTGTCAAGAAAACGTTCCAACTAGGTTGGGAAAACGCTTTAACGACGTTGGGCGCCATTTTGTTGCGAGGCAAGAGGAGAGGAAGGCGTCGGTAAAGTGGAAGGGTAGGAAAAGGAAGGGTTAGGAAAGAGAGAAAGGAAATGTCTAGAGAGGGAAGGTGGAATGTCAAGTTCCGGGGACGCGGCCTGCTTGCATATGCACGGCGTCAGCTCGTCGGACGGGGGGGATCTTGCCCCCGGAAACCTAACATATATATATATACATACACATATCAGGCCTGAGAAACACTAGGAAAAATAATCGTCGGACTAGAAGACACTCGGACAGACTATTGTCACATCAAGGCACTGCGGATGTTGTTGCAGTGAGGCCATTACCCACCCTACAATAGGAATCCTTGGCGTTTTTTAGATTCCCCCAATGGTGGCGGATGATCGGTTTCGGATCACACCATCTTCACCGAAATTCAGCTACCCTTGGCACCCCTGACATAAAAAAAAACTCAGCAACCCATGTTTCACTTCATACGAAACAATAAAATACTCATTTTCGAATCGTATTCAGGCATTTGAAGTTTATTAATAATAAAATTCTCTTTCTTTTACTCTATCCTTTTTTTTTTGTTTTTCCAAATAGGCAACACCATAATCTATTACAAAATATATATAAAAACAACAATGTGACCTAGGTCGGCTTCCCAAACAGGATCCCGAGTTTAAATTTGGAACACCCTTTTTGGCGTTTGACACACGAAATAGCACAAACGCAAAACAAAAATACCCTACCTGCAGAGAGCTCTATGGAGGTGGTTGGACTGTATAAATATTATTATTTGACCGAAAATTCCGAACAATAATCTGGAATCCCAACCTATAGCACTTACAGTCTCAATATTAAGTTACAAAAAAAAAATAGATTTAGGAAACACACAATAACAATGAATAAATTTAAGTATTAAGTATATTAAGTATTTAATCGAAAGAAGAAATTTGCTTGAAGAAATTATTCTCTGTATAAATAACTAAAAAAAAACCAAAACTTTGTAAACTTCAATGCCAATTGACAAAATAAAGACAATCACAAACACGAAATTTCTCACAAGCTTTACTGGATCTTATTGCTTTTTTTTTTCCTAGTTCCTTTTGGTGGATATCTGTCTGCTGTTATTTTTTTTTTTTCTTTGATGAACGGGGCTCTGTTGGGAGCTTTGTTGGGGTGGGGGCTTAACTGGCAGTTCCTATACAGACTGCTAACAAGCGGGTTAGCCCTTATACCCTTCACACTCTGGAGACCCCGGGCTGTTAGGATAAGCGGCCGACACTCACAGACAGAACACGGTAAGGTGGAACTGCACCAGGAGTCCAGGAAAAATTTCCCCAAAAAACGTCCGTCAACACGAGTGGCCACAATCAATGTTGGCAAATTCGGCCAACCGGAATTAAAAATAATGCCGCGGTCCAGTCCTTGACTGGCAATCTGGAACCGCCGAAGATTATCCACTAATATATTGTTCGTTTTGCACGGATAAATTGGTATATAAATTATAGTTGAGCTGGGCTCACTACTTCACCGAGTATCATTTACAACGAAAAACAAATTTAAGGCTATAATCGGAGCCACCTTTTGTAGAGGTATTTAACTCGTCCGTCTCGTCTCTTGCAAAGATTTTCTTATTTTACAATCTGACAGTTCAGTCTTTCGCCCCGCATGGGATTCACGTACCACATACCACTACACAAACGATCCTACCCCTTTTTTTCATGTCCTAACAGAAAAACATCACCCGATCCTACTAATCCGCTAAGCTGATACATGAAATTGTATACGGATTAGTGAATATACACATGGCTAGGCCCATGTAAGTCGATTTGTACGTGTTAATCAAGTTGTTCGATTAGGTTCCACTAACGGGAGCGTTCAACACGACTCTGAATAAAGATCTTTAGTTTGCTCTTGAACGCCCAGATGGCACTCCGTAAGATTTACACGGCGACCATTCCAACAGGATCTTTTTACAACCTGTCGAAGTTTTCCCAGCTTACTGTCCAAGCCCGTGAAACACTTGGAAAATGGGGATGTATAAATGAGGTTACCAAGGCTCATTTTCAGGGCAGAACCTCTTTCATTTACCCTGACCTGATAATCTCCACAGTCGATCCTCTCACCCGACCAGGAAACACTTTAAATTATTTTGTTTTTTTTTTCTTTACGAAGTTCCTTCTGCGTGGCAGAATAAACACCAACTTATCCGACTAATGCCAATAAGCGTAATAATCTGGTTAATTACTTTCATCAGAAACGATTAAAGAGATCCTACATTCGCTATTCACCTATTTCATGTTGTCTACGTTCGGATCGATTTTATTCACCTCATTTATCTACCAGGCGCATACTTTGACATTTGGGCGAACTACCCAAAACAGAAGTGTCAACTTCCAATTTTTCTAATAAGTTCGTCGTCTCTTTATTAATATTCTTGGGCATCTGTCAATTGCTCAATTCATTTCCCAACAAACAATAACACATCATACATCAAGACAAACACCGGCATTGACACGAAAGGTAAGTAACTTTTTTTTTATTATTCTAAATGTTATCCTTTATTAATATATTTTTTTCTTTCTACTTTTTCGCATCCTAGGTCCTGTCCACATCGAACAGTCAGGATAGTAAACCAGGCGTCCGCAACAAACTACAGAAAGTTTCCACGATTTTGTTCCTTCATTCCTTGCCATCTACTGAAATAAAAAAAAAAACAATGAATTTATTTGCTTTAAATTTGTTCTTATTTTTTGTTAGAAACTATCGATAACTATCGATACTATCGGGTACTTTTCCGAAATTATCGCCAACTATCGCAAGTGCTGACTATCGATGTGAAAAGTAAATAGGGTATACACTTGTAATTTTCACTCATGTGCATCTCTGAACTATCTGTGAATTGGAACCACTGATCTCTATATATAACTGGATAGCGTATGCACATTAAAAAGTTGACTCCATACAAGGTACATAAATCTAAGGTAATATATTGCGCAGGTTGTCAGAAATTAAAAATGGCTGTTCCAGTGTCCATAGTGTCAAAAATCTGTCAAAATGGAATGTGACAGCTGAAAGGAAAAAAATATTGTGATGAAAATAAATTATTTTGCCATTGTTTTTGAAAACATGGAATCGTAAAGTTAAATAGCAAAATTAACTAAACAATTCAAAGTAAGTAATAATTCTTGTGTGTTCTATAAGTCCTTATTTCCTATTTTCTTGCAGAAAAAAAACCTTTTGCTTGCTTTTCCTTATGGTGCAAATATTATTTTGCTTTTGTTTTTAGAAACATAAACTACAACAAATAGATCGAAAAGTACAATAATATATTACAATGCTGGTGTTTCAGACAGCAACGATGCAAAAAATGACACCACAAATGTTCGAACGAACGCTCTATTAGCGATTTTGTTGAAGGTTCTGAATCTCCTGCAGTATTTTGATGACCTTCTATTGCTACTTAAGGAATATCTTTTGGCTGGGCAGCATCTCCCACTGGAGAATTGTTATCATTTATATTTTGATTGTTGTTTATGTTTCTATTGTTGGCTTGGCCTGGTCTTCGAGTTTGGAAGAATCCGGTGTGATAAAGATGCATCCCAAAAGCAATAAAAGCAACAACGAGGCACCTTAGCGGCGATGAGTAGAAATAAACAAGTGTTAGCAATGCTAACAAGCGAGTGCCTGAGTAAAAACTGTCCAACCAAAGGTGACGCTGCCGTCCCCACAGTTTGAGCAACAGCTGGTTGGGGCTGCTGTGCTGCCGGTGGTATCACAGGTACAACTCTGAGAACTAAAGTCGCCATTGCAGCTTGGCTAGTACCAGGCCCATTAAATTCTACTGGGGCACACTATTTGCTGCAGTAGGTGTTGTTGTCTGTAGAGTTGGAAAGCTTGGTGGCATGAACTGTAACATAGACATAAACATTGGTATGCTAGGCACAATTGATTGCATTTGAGCTGCATTCATAGTTAGATACACCATTTTAAGACACTGCTCTGAAAATGTTAAACTGAACCGGATAGCTGAAGGCGTCTTATGGGGAAAATTGTTTGGATGTCCAGCGGAAGTCGCAACTTGTGGAATGACAAATATATTTTGCGTTTGCTGTTGAGGTGTAGCTGCCGCTGTTGGTGGTGGCATTGAGAGAAGTTGATGATAGACCTGATACTGATGATGATGATAAAGAAAATGCGATTTTTCTATGACTGAGACCTACCGAAAAGATGTGCCATGCCATCTAAAATAGTTAGTGTTTTTCCTAGCCAGGCCCTACTCTGCCTTAACCCAAACTCTTTTCACAGGACACTGACATTTGATACATGCCCAAGGTACATATATTTTGATTTGTGTACATGCCGGTCACACATTAACTGGCAAAAGTAAATAGTTCCTGGATAGTACAGGTAAAGTTTGATTTTTTTTTAACTAAAGAACGACAAAAAAAGATGCTTTTTAATTCACAGGATGGGACTTTTTCCGTAGCTGTCCGGAGCATGACTTACAATGGCCAGTTGTTGCTTTTTGGTTGAAAGTGGACTTAAAACCAATGATGAAGTTGTTGCTGCAAGACCAATTTTTTTAGGCTGAAAAGTTGAATCGTTAAAGGTGGTAATTTATTATACCTTATTGTTATTTTTACTTTATTACAATGTAATGAATTACAAATCAATAATTTAGAGCTATAGCTACTAGGACTGTGAAAAGAATCAGCTAAAAATATAAATAAATAGAAACAATCTAATAGTCTAAGAGCCGGAAGCAAATTTTGGGAGTGGAGTGATAACCAAAATTCATATAGATGTATGTGTAGATATACGCAACATTATTCCAAAATCAACCGTCTGGCAGGTTTTTATTTCAGCCGGGAGCGGGGGTGGGCGTTCGAAAATGGTCATTTTTCCGTTTTTGGGGTCGAAGTGATAACCACTTAAATTAATATATGAACAATAGAGGAGGGTGCACTGATGTCAAAAAAGTGTGTCCAAGACGTTTTACTTTCAGCCTTCGCCTTGCCAGACGGCCAACAAAATGCGCGAAAATCAACTTTTTGGGTCGAAGTGATAACCACATGAGTGATACATCAAAAAATCAGAAAAAATTCTCCTGATTATGAAAATGTGTGTCCAAGACGTTTTGGTTTCAGCCTTGTGCTTGCCAGATGCATTTAAAATTTTTTTTAATGCATTTTTTAACTTAAACTCTTAATAACTTTTTTCCTATGAAGTATAACCAAAAGACTGAGACAACAAAAACTCAGAACAATTCTCCTGATTATGAAAATCTGTGTCCAAGACGTTTTGGTTTCAGCCTTAAGTTTGCCAGAAGACCCATAAGAAAGAATGCACAAAAACAACTTTTTTCCTTTAAGGCATAACAAATGAATTTTATTTAAAAAAAAACTATTTATATCTACACATAACGCAAAATTTAATGAAATTTTAAAATTTTGTTTTCAAACTAGATATTGTTAAAAAATTATTCTTCATCAGATTCATCCGATGAAGAATTCTGTGTAATATTATCTTCTTCATTATCATTTTCATCGTTATTGATCAAATGTTCAATGGTTTCTGGGGCCACAACTCCGTCGAACCATTTCAGTTTGACCATGTCATCCTCCATGGACCAGCCGCAGTGAAATGGGGAAAGTTGTATGCCTGTATTTAATGTTGCATTTTTCCAAATATGGCATATATAGTTGCAACGATTAATTTGTTGCAGTAAAACGCTTCTGTTTGGCGGTAATAAGCTTCCTTCAAAACCTTCCGATAAAATTTTTAAGCATATAATTACTTACAGCCATATTATTGCCTTGTTTCAAAACTAGTTTCATGGCAGAACTTAAGGCTGAAACCAAAACGTCTTGAACACACATTTTCATAATCAGGAGAATTGTTCTGAGTTTTTGTTGTCTTAGTCTTTTGGTTATACATATACTTCAAAGGAAAAAAGTTATTAAGAGTTTAAGTTGAAAAATGCATTAAAAAAATGTTAAAATGCGTCTGGCAAGCACAAGGCTGAAACCAAAATGTCTTGGACACACATTTTCATAATCAGGAGAATTGTTCTGAGTTTTTGGTGTCTCAGTCTTTTGGTTATACTTCATAGGAAAAAGTTGAAAAATGCATTAAAAAAATGTTAAAATGCGTCTGGCAAGCACAAGGCTGAAACCAAAATGTCTTGGACACACATTTTCATGATCAGGAGAATTTTTCTGAGTTTTTGATGTCTCAATCTTTTGGTTATACTTCATAGGAAAAAAGTTATTAAGAGTTTAAGTTGAAAAATGCATTAAAAAAAAATTAAAATGCATCTGGCAAGCACAAGGCTGAAACCAAAACGTCTTGGACACACATTTTCATAATCAGGAGAATTTTTTCTGATTTTTTGATGTATCACTCATGTGGTTATCACTTCGACCCAAAAAGTTGATTTTCGCGCATTTTGTTGGCCGTCTGGCAAGGCGAAGGTTGAAAGTAAAACGTCTTGGACACACTTTTTTGACATCAGTGCACACTCCTCTATTGTTCATATATTAATTTAAGTGGTTATCACTTCGACCCAAAAAGTTGATTTTCGCGCATTTTGGTGGCCGTCTGGCAAGGGGAAGGCTGAAAGTAAAACGTCTTGGACACACTTTTTTGACATCAGTGCACCCTCCTCTATTGTTCATATATTAATTTAAGTGGTTATCACTTCGACCCCAAAGTCGGAAAAATTACCATTTTCGAACGCCCACCCCCACCCCCGGCTGAAAAAAAAATCTGCCAGACGGTTGAATTTGATATAATGTTGCGTATATCTATATATACATGTGTATAAGTATTGGTTATCACTCCACTCCCAAAATTTGCTGCCGGCTCTTGGTCTATAAGCAATTGATGAAAAATTATATCTAAATTTAATGTTTTTAGTAATTTATGCATTAATTTAATGTGTGCATTAATTTAAAGTCGAGTATACATTTGTTTTTAATGTATGTACATAGATGATGGTGGGCGGTCAGCCATCAGCCGAATAGGGGGAATAACATGTAGCATACGAAAACATGCACGTGCCGTAACTATTCGGACTGGTGGAAGTGTGATCATAGCCTCTTCGCGGCGGCCGCTAGAAACAAGCCTTTAAAAAGGTTTGGCTAATATGATCAGGCTGGTTCCACAGGTTGGCAACAGGTTAATTCCCTGTTCCGTAAAACAAGAAGAATTACGAGACCAGCAACAAGCCTCGGAAACGGACTGATCTCACGACGACAACCCACGCAAAGAAAACGGAATAGGTTAGGTTAGGTAGAAGGGCTGACAGTTGATCTTGTTACCGTCACACTTAGATCTATGTAGATCCGTTGTGATACCCTAGGAAGTTGTATCCCACTTAATGTAAAAACCTATGTGTTCTGTTAGCAATCAAGCCAATTAGAGGCATTGACGAAGTTCAGAAGACTGTTCGCCGAAGTTCTAGAAAGATCCTCTAAATCATCAAAGAAATGATTACCTAAGTGTTTCTTTCTTAAGTGACAGAGTGCTGGGCAGTGACAAAGGAAGTGTAAGGTGTCCTCATGTGCTTCTTCATCGCTGCAGCCTCTGCAAAGGTCGTCAGTACTGAGCCTCATTTTCTTTCTGTGGTATCCCAGTAGGCTGTGTCCGGTGATTATGCTGACAAGGGAACGAAGATGTTTTTTGTTCATTTGCATAATTTTGTCTGTCCTCTGCTTATTGAAATTGGGCCACAATTTTCTAGTTGTGGCGCATGTTTCAAGCAGGTTCCATCTTTCATTGTTTTTTTCTGATATTTTGTTACCAATATCCTGTATGATGTTACAGTTCGGTACTTTAATATGTCGTTCGGCTTGACTTGAATCAAGTGACGATCCCGTTCTCGCCAGTTCATCAGCTCTTTCGTTTCCTTGTACATTGCTGTGACCAGGAACCCAGCAGAGTCTAATGTTATGCTGCATGCCAAGAACCCTAAGCTCTTCGCGACAGCAATTTACAAGCTTCGAATGTATTTCGGTGGCGGAAATAGCTTTAATTGCTGCTTGGCTATCAATAAAGAGGGTGATGTCAGCTCGTGGTATCGCCATCATTGATATTTGCGTAGCTGCTTTGGTCACTGCCAAGACCTCAGCTTGGAAGACGCTGCAAAAGTCTGGAAGTCTGAAGGAGCTAGCTAGTCCCAGAGCTTCCGAGAAGATTCCTGCACCAACTCCAGTGTCCATCTTAGAACCATCAGTGAAGACGGTTATCGTAGATTCGTTACTGAGAGGTTGGTTGTTTTTCCACTCCTCTCTGTTAGGAAAAGAGGTAGTGAATGGTCTGTCGAAGTTTAAATGGGGTGTTATGTAGTCTGTGCAAACATTAATTCCCACATATCTCTGAAGAATCTGAGTATGACCCGTTGTGCTTTGCTTCCAGCAGTTAGTCTGGCTTAGTCGCAAGGCACTGTATGCTGCTGATTCTTGCACGAATAGATCTAAGGGTTACAGGTTGAGTATCGCTTCCAGCCCCGCTGTGGGGGTGGTTTTCAACGCCCCTGTAATACCTACGCATGCTAATCTTTGAACTTTTGTTAAGATTTTCTGGTTTGTTGTTTTCTCTGTCGCGTTCCACCAAACTAGATTACCGTAGGTTAGTATCGGTCTAACTATTGCCTTGTACATCCACCTGATAATTTTTGGGTTTGGTCCCCAGGATTTTCCGAAAATCCTGTTGCAGGAATAGAATACGACCATAACTTTCTTTGCTCTTTCTTTGGTGTTGAGACACCAGTTCAGTTTCTTATCAAGGATCACACCAAGGTATCTGGCCTGATCTGAGATTTTGAGTGGTGTCCCTTCTATTGATGGTAGTCTAAACATTGGTATTTTCCTTCTGTTAGTGAAGAGAACCAATTCTGTTTTCAATGGATTAACCATTAGACCACATTTCTTTGTCCAGTTGTTGACCTTTGACAGGGCAAACTCGATCTGTTCACTTATAGTGGATGGGAATTTTCCTGTCGCAAGTAGTGCTAGGTCGTCCGCATAGGCTACTACTTTGACTCCACTATATTTTAATTTTACAAGAATTTCGTTCATAACTAGTATCCAAAGAAGTGGAGAGAGTACCCCTCTCTGGGGTGTTCCTCTAGATGTGGATACTTTTAAACGTGATTCTCCAAGTTCTGTGTTTATATGCCTGTTTCTTAACATGCACATAGTCCAATTTATAATTGAACTTTCTATATTCAGCTCTACAAGGGTTCTCTTAACTGCAACACTTTCCACATTATTGAATGCTCCTTCAATATCCAGAAAGGCAGCGAGAGTGTATTCCTTGTCTTTGAGAGTTTTTTCAATTGTATTAACAACACAGTGAAGTGCTGTTTCTACGCTTTTGCCTTTTGTATAGGCATGCTGCATTGGAGAAATTACCTCCGGGTTCAGTGTGCTGCGAATATAGATGTCCAACAGTCTTTCGAAGGTTTTAAGAGTAAACGACGTGAGACTGATTGGTCTATAGTCTTTAGCTTCCGTGTGACTAGGTTTACCAGCCTTCGGGATGAAAACAACCTTGACTTCACGCCATACTTTAGGTACATATCCCCATCTGAGGCTGCTTGAGAATATGTTTTTTAGGTGCGGAGTAATGAAGTTTTCACTTTTTTGTAACATCATTGGAAAGATGCCATCTAGTCCCGGGGATTTATAAGGGGAGAAAGAGTTTATTGCCCATTTAATCTTGTCTTCCGTTACAATATCCGACGGTGCTCTGTGCTCTGTATGGATCTCACTCACCTGGTTATAGCTCGGGTTAGAGTTACACCCGGGAAAATGAGCATTAACTAAGAGTTTAAGAGTTTCACTGCATGATTCTGTCCAACGACCATTTGGTTCTTTTAGGGAACCCAAGGTAGTTGGCTCTTTAGAGAGAATTTTCCTTAGTCTAGCTGATTCATTGGTGCCTTCTACTTCATCGCAGAAGGTTCTCCACGAGCTTCGTTTGGCTCGCTGTGTTTCAGCTTTGAATTTTCTTTGACTGGATTTGTAGTTCTCCCAGTCTATGTCTAATCTAGTGTGTTTGGCGATATTGAAAAGTCGCCTAGTTTCTTTCCTAATATCGCCCAGTTCTTTTGTCCACCAAGGTGGTTTTTTGTTGCCTTTACTACCTGATTTTAAAGGACATCCTTTGACAAAAGCATTGCTGAGTATTTCTGTGAATTTCTCGGCAGCTTTGTCTAAGTTATCAGGATTATCAATTTCATTGGTATTAAGCAATGTGATTCTATTCTCTACTTCCCCATTAAAAATATACCAGTTAGTTTTCCAAAAATTTCTAAAAGGTTTTTGAGAATTTGTTGTGTTAAGTATAAAGAATTCAATTAACCTATGATCGGAAAAAGATTCTTCCTTAAGTACTTTCCACTGTTCTATTGAGACGGTATTCGAGTTGCTCACAAGGGTGATATCGAGTACTTCCTCGCGGTTCTTAGTCACAAATGTTGGTTCATTACCTCTATTCGCTACTAGTATGTTATTTCCTATGATAAATTCAAAAAGAGACTCACCTCGATCGTTGATGTCGGTGCTCCCCCATTGAGTATGATGTGCATTAGAATCACATCCTATCACAAGGTCCCATTTCTCCACAGCTGCGCGTTCAACAAGTTGGGATGTGATATTTGCAGGTGGTCCCTCCGTTCCATCGTAAGGCATATAGCATGATGCCAAGATAAGCGGTGGAAGCCCATCGCGGTCCAACTTTATCGCAGTTTGGTCTAGGTTACTGTATGTAGATAAAAGAAAGAGATTAATCTGTTTTCTAGCTACAATACATGCTCTATGATTACTAATTGTACCTGCAAAAGAGGATTTAAACAAAGTAAGTCCCTTTGAGTGGAGCCCCCTAATTTTGCCGCCTGATACCCAGGGTTCTTGAACTAGGGCAATGTCTATTTGTCTACTCTCCATGAGGTAGACCAGGTTGGCGCTGGCAGATTTACTGTGATGAAGATTTATTTGTACAAATTTCATTATAAGTTTTTAACTACCACCCCCTTATTTACCTGTTTTTTCTTATTGGCTATCATCCTGAGCTTGCATCGGTTTATACCGACGCGTACTTTGTAGCCAATTTTCCGAAGAAGTGGCATCGATTTGTGGCTTAAACTCACGATTACTTCGGTGCCATCTTTGGTGGGTTCGCCAACCATAACAACCTCCCAATTCTGGCTGAGTTGGTCGGTGTTGAGGGACTTGAGGTACCGCTCTATCCTGTCTCTTGGGATCGCGGGTCCTCTCAGTGTCAGCACTGCTTTTGGCCTACTAAGTTCGCTGATTTCCTTCTTGCTGATCAGACGAAGGTCAGCGTTTGGCCAAGGAGCTTCGGTCTTCTCGATGAACTCTCGGAGCCATGTGAGAGTGTTGCCATCTTCACATGTCATCACCTTGAATCCATGGACAGTGCTGAGGTTACCGAATAGCGGCGGAGGCCTGTTTTTGACGATAGCCTCATTTACCCCGTCCAGAATTCGGAGTTCCATCAATTGCCATTGATCATCCGTCAGTTTCCTTGAAGGGTTGCCAAAGTCTGCTATCGCAGTTTGTTGGCCCTCCATGGTCACCCGGGAGAATTTGGCTTTCTTCTTCTTGTACCGCTCGCGGATGAGGGCTAGGCGGGGGCAAGAGGCCATCCTTTCCTTTCCCTTTCACCTTCCTTTGAGCTGTCCTCGAGTTCGGCTCGTCCTTAGTTCGTCTGTCCGTACTATCTGTCCGTGACTTAGTGTCGTCATGCCTAGCTTGATAGGACGTACCCGCAGTTGGGTGAGAGCTAGGTGGAGGCAAGAGGCCGTCCTTTCATTTCTTCACCTTTCCTTGGGCAGTCCTCAAGTTCGGCTCGTTCTGGGTCAGTCTGTCCGTACCCGTATCATCCGTCCGTGACGGATTGTCGTCTTGCCTAGCTTGGTTGGACGAACCCGCAGTTGGGTGAGAGTCAGGCGGAGGCAAGAGGCCATCCTTTCCCTCCTTCACCCTTCTTTGAGTAGTCCTCAAGTTCGGCACGTCCTCAGTACGTCTGTCCGTACCCGTGCTAACTGTCTTAGTCGAAAGTCTCTGAGTACATCTCTCCAGAGCTAGCTTTTCCTTGGCCGTTAAGGATTCAGGATTTCTTTTAGCTAGCCGCCGGAGGATCCTCTCAGCGTTGCGTTTTTGCCTGCGGAGTATCTGACTTTCGTTCAGGAACCTGTCACCTTGCGCTTGAAACGCTCAGCTCGGGCCTCCACAACTGTCTTCTCGGTGTCCATTGTTGAGTCAGTCGGTTTGCAATCCCCTGTCTGAGAGGAGGTGGACGCATTCAGACTGCATTCAGGGTTGTGGTTCCTAATGCAACCCGAGTGCGATTCCTCCAACTCGACCACTTCCGGTTCATGCGTCCTGTCTTTTGGTATGTCCGTCTTTGCAAGCACAGCCGATGAGGCCAACCCCTTCCTTACCTGGGATTTACCAGCAGGGGGTTCGGGTGGTCCCATCAGCGTGTGCACGCGTGTGCCCTGCACAGAAGGAGCCTTCTCCGGTGTTAAGACAGTAGGCCCAACCTCCTTTGCAGACTCTTCCTGCAGAAGCGCACGCGCGTTATGCAATCGTTTCCGTTCAAGTTCCGTAAGTTCTTCCCAACTCCTTGTGCCAAGTCGTTCAATCACTCTTCTGCAGTTGCGGTATTTACTCCGCACCGAAGAAGAAGATAACCGTGAGATGCTGGAGCTGGCAACGGAAAGGCAGTCACTGATGTCGTCAGTGTCAACAGTTACGATGCTGGCCCCATCATCCACACCGAGATTGGCAAAGGGGTTGAGAAGAAGGTCTTCCTCTTCCTGAGTCAATTCCGTCGTTGTGTCGTTCTTGTCTTTGTTATCGTTTGCGTTTTTTGTCACTGGCGACTTCTCCCTTCGTTCGATACGAGGGGCCAAGCCCACGCCGGTAGCCGCGACTTCTACCGACGGTTTAGCGTATATCCCCGCTAGTTTGTTTTGTCTTTTGTGTGTGTTGTCCATAGTTTTTACGTTTGGGTTCCTCTTAGTTGGCCTAGAATCTTCAGCTGTCCAGCTGCGGATCCCTTAATCAGTCAGTCCGTACTATCTGTCGTCCGTACTTGCCGTCATGCCTTGCTTGATTGGACGTACCCGCAGTTGGGTGAGAGCTAGGCGGAGGCGAGAGGCCGTCCTTTCCTTTCTTCACCTTTCCTTGAGCAGTCCTCAAGTTTGGCTCGTTCTAAGTTAGTATGTCCGTACCCGTATTATCGTTGTCTTGGTCTTGCTTAGCCTGGTTGGTCATAATCGAAGTTGGGTTAGGGATGGGTGGAGGCAAGAGGCCATCCTTTCCCTCCTTCACCCTCCCTTGAGCAGCCACCAGGTTCGGCTCGTCCTCAAGCAGATCCAGGAGGTCCACAGCTGGCCAGCTGAAGACCTAAACGTAAGCCTCCCCACACTACAAGGTGGAAACCCGTCGGGGAGGAATAACGATTTACGAATTTTCTTATGGAACGTACGATCGCTCTATAGAGCTCGAGCTGCTCAGCAGCTAGCCGATGCCCTGTCAAAATATAAAGCTGACATAACAGCACTTCAAGAAATAAGATGGACAGGGAATGGTGTTCTACAGAAGAAAGATTATGACTTATACTACAGCTGTCATACAAAACACCATGTGCTCGGGGTAGGCTTCCTAGTCGGCGAAAAAATGAAGTCTGCCATCATCGGCTTTAACGCTATAAGCAAAAGGCTATGCACCCTTCGCGTGCGAGGCAAATTTAAGAACATCAGCCTCATTAACGTTCACGGACCTACGGAGGAGTCCTCAGACGAAGAAAAAGAGACTTACTACGAACAAGTCGAGAGGGCCCTCAATGCCTGTCCAAGGTATGACGTAAAAATCATCCTTGGGGATTTGAATGCAAAAATAGGTCGGGAGCCGGTATTCAGGCATTACGCAGGCACCCATAGTTTGCATGAGAACACTAATGACAATGGACTTCGAGTCTTAGAATTGGCAGCATCGAAAAACATGGTCGTTGCGAGTACCAGGTTCCCGCGTAAAGATATCTACAAAGCCACCTGGGTATCACCTGATGGAGTCACTCGTAACCAAATTGACCACGTGTTGATAGACCGTCGCCACTACTCGAACTTGATGACGGTACGAACGTACCGAGGTGCCAATATCGACTCGGATCACTATCTTGTTGGTATGGTTTTCCGAGGGCGGATTGCCTTGCGAAGACGTATTGCATCCGCCGATCAGGTTCGAATCAACACGGCTGCTCTGCGCAATGAAAACACCAGTAACACCTTTGGTAATGCGTTAGGACTCGCCCTAGAACTGGGTAGAGTAAGTCCTGGAGCCAGTATGCTGGGCGTAGATGAGAAGTGGACACGCCTTAAGAATACTGTCATTAGTACTGCCAACTCCATCTTAGCCAGCAGTCGTAGAAATCGGAACGACTGGTTTGATGATGAATGCAAGCTAGCGACTGAACGTAAGAATGTTGCGTACCGAGCAATGCAACAATCTCATAGAACGCGGGCACGCGAAGACGAATATAAAGAGCTCAGAAGAATTGAAAAACGGCTTCACAGACAGAAAAAATCAGCCTGGGAGAAGAACATAATCTGTGAAATAGAGAAAAGCCGAGAGCGAGGTCCGCACCAGGCGCGGAAGTTCTACCAATCCGTCCGAAACATGACGCAGTACACACCACGCTGCACATACTGCAAGGACGGAGAGGGAAATCTGATCACCGATCCTCAAAGCATACTGGAGTGATGGGAAGTGTACTTCAATGAATTGCTAAATGGTCAGCTCACTGCAGAAGTGGAGGCTCCACTACTTCAAGAAGAGTACCCTATGTTGCCGCCACCAAGCATAGAAGAGGTTGAGAAGGCTATAGGCCAGCTAAAGAAAAACAAAGCCCCGGGAGCCGATGGTATACCAGCCGAACTATTTCAACACGGTGGGCCAGCTTTACGTCAAGCAATTCATGAGATTATAGTGCACGTGTGGGAGCATGAAGAAATTCCAGAAGACTGGCGAAAAGGTATCATTTGCCCCATACATAAGAAGGGAGATGTCACAACGTGCAGCAATTATAGTGGTATCACGTTGTTGAGTACCGCCTATAAGATACTCTCCTCTATCCTACAAGACCGGATAACCCCATACGCTAAAACCATCATCGGACAATATCAGTGTGGTTTCATTCCAGGCAAATCAACAACTGATCAGATCTTTACCCTTAGGCAGGCGATGGAAAAATGTCTAGAATTTAACATCCCAACATACCACCTGTTTATAGACTTTAAGGCCGCCTACGATAGCATAGCCAGGGTAGAACTTTACAAAGCCATGAGAGAATTCGGCATCCCAAATAAATTGACACGACTATGTAGGTTGACCATGACCAACGTAACAGGCCAAGTAAAAATAGCCGGATTGCTATCCAAACCAATCAACATCTTTAATGGACTCCGACAAGGGGATGGTTTGGCCTGCCTCCTCTTCAACCTGGCGTTGGAGAAAGCAATCCGTGACTCTGGCACGGCAACAAGAGGGACCATCGTCAACAGGTCCAGCCAGATACTGGCTTACGCAGACGACATCGACATCATCGGAAAAACTGAGCAAGCTGTACATGATTCCTTCATCCAGATCGAGCAGGCGGCACACAATCTGGGGCTGCACATTAGTGAAGGTAAAACAAAGTACATGGTGGCGTCGAATGCGAGAGGAACAGTTGGTCAAACAATCAAGGCAGCGGAGCACGAATTTGAAGTGGTGCAATCCTTTAAATACCTTGGGTCAATAGTAGCAGCCGATAACAATATAGAAGAAGAAATACGCGGGCGGCTTCTCAAATCCAACAGAGCCTACTATAGTCTGTCAAAGCTCTTCAAATCCAGAAATCTCACCATAACTTCAAAACTGCTGCTGTACAGGACCATCGTCCTGCCAGTACTCACATATGGATCCGAGACTTGGGTGCTTAGCAAAAGGTACTCCGACCTCTTAGCCGCGTTCGAGAGAAAAGTCTTAAGGAGAATTGTTGGCAACATATGTGAGGAAGGACGATTCCGGAGACGGTACAATCATGAATTGTACGCAATCTACCTTGAAGCAGATATCGTGACAAAAATTAAGCTCGATAGACTCCGGTGGGCAGGGCACCTAGCTCGCATGAGCGAAGAGGAACCTGCTCGGAAAGTTCTTTGTGGTACATTCTATGGTAGACGACAGCGTGGTAGACCATGCTTGCGCTGGAGAGATGGCGTAGACCAGGACGCCCGGAGCCTTGGGGTGCGCAACTGGATGGCGGCGGCTCGAGACCGGGATGGGTGGAGAGACTTGTTGAAGGAGGCCAGGACCGGACCCCGGTTGTCGAGCCGACGATGATGATGATGAAAGTCTAAACTACAAATTTGGCTAAAAAAATACGTAGAGCCACATGAATTCAAAAATTAAATTAAAAACTTCACGGAATAAATTCATCAGATGATAGGCAGGTATGATGGTAAATTTAAAAGCATTTCAAGTTTCAGCTTAATTGGATGATTATTTCTTTTTGTATACCTATGTTGGTTTTATATTTTATCGAAAACTCATTTCAGCTCAATCGGATGGGTAGTTTTTGAATACAACGACATAAAAAAAACGATCATCTGTATATACCTCCCTACATAGTACGTACCTACAAACATATAAAGACAAAAATAAATACCTCTTCCCATTTAAAACTAATGTAGGGCATCTTACTTGACTTCACAAAAAATCTACAATGAGAGCCATTCTTATAAATTTATGTTTCTATTTAAATACCTATATTTAAATTGCAACGAAAAACCTACCTACAAAAACTAAAAACATCCTTCGATATAATTCAGTTAAAATGTACTTATTTAAAGCAAAGGCGACGATGATGATGATAGATGATGGTGGGTGAGAACTTCTTCGTTGCAGAAGTGATATGTTAGGGGATCTTTTTTCTCGAATATGTGGCTATGGGTGATGTTTGAGCGTCCCATTCGGAGACGTAAAAAACTGGATTCTGGATTGATGTTAATGTAGTATTGGTGATACGTTCTCCATTGTATCTCTTGTAAAACTCGTTGTTTGTCGAGTTTTTCGGTAGCTTGTTGAATTTAGTGATGATTGAGCTTTGTGTCAGGAATCAAGGAAGATATATGTGGATTCTTAAGTTGCGCTGAAGATGAATGGGACCTCAAGTTGTTCTGAGAAAGAGAGGATGTTTTTAATGTTGAAGGACATTGAGGTGTTCTTTTCCTATTGAGTACTCGTTTTGCAACTTCTGTTTATGTAATTTTATATAAAAGTTGTGTAAAGTGATTGTTAAACTAATACCTTACCCGATTCCACTGATTCGGAATGATTTGTTGAGTCAGTGTCAGTGATCCAGTGGGCTACATCGAAAAACATTATTTTCAACAAATAAAATACGTATTACACAAAAATTTTATTTATAAAATTGTTTTATTCATCTTTCTTTTTTTTCGTATATTTTCGTCATTTTTATTATTTAAATTTTTAATTCTAAAAAACATTCTCGATCGAAAGAAAATCTCTTTAACTTTGTTATCGCAGTCAATGCCTTCAGCTTTGCTTATAAGGCGTTGAATATACTTTGAACAAAAAACAATTTCTTCTCCATTGAACGAGTTGAAAATAGCTTCCATTTTCTGCATCTCGCACATCATTTTATGGTTCGGTTTGTGCAAGAAACCTTCTGTTAATTGATTAGTCCAGGTATATGTAGAGTCTTTTTCAGTGTTGATCACAGAATTTTCTACCATTAAGTCGGCGTTCTTAACTCTTTTACATATATACCCAGCTAAATGTTCCAGGCCATCGTATTGTAACGCCTCCAACTCTTCAGTTGGTTCAGATTTAGGGTCTGTTTGTGGAGACAGTAATCCGAACAGATCGGTGCTCAGATTTGAGGCAGTTTCCAAATCAGGAGTGTCATCCACCAAAGTGTTTCCTAGAAAAAAGTTTGTTAAAATATCAATGTAAGTTTTGTATAAGCTTTCCTTACCATTTGTTGAAAGGCTACCCTCGTTTCGACCAAGAACGTAAGACCGAAGTCTGTACATAAATTCCAAACGATCTGCATGGTCGTATAAGCCCCCTTTGGAACGAATGACTCCAAAAAAGTTTTCGAGGACATCCTGGTTTAGCCGATATGTTAAAAGATATGATATGTCGTACATGGATTTCAGATCAGCATAGAGTAGTTTCAAGGAGTTGTTGGTCATCAAAATACCTTTATGTAATTAAAAAGAATCAAGATTATGTTTGAAGAAAAATTTTAAAATATTTTATATAAATTTTAAGTACCTTTTTGAAAGGGCATCATTGTAGACTTTCCTTTAACTCTCATCTTAAACATTGTGTCTGACATTTTGTTAACGATGTCGAACTGAATGGATTGGGAAAGACCAAATCCTTGGACTCGTTCCCGGCTGTCTTTGAACGGAGTCCTTACGTTCAAAGCATCGAACCAATCATTCACCTAAGGTGCATTAAATTTAAATTTCAACAAAATAAGTTTAAAATACATTTTAAACACAAACCTGCTTGAAAAATTCAGAACACTTGAACCAATTTTCAGATTCTAAAACACCCAAACTACCTGCGCGAATTAATGCTTGGGAGATGGTATGCGAAAAAAGTTTTGCCGCATATTTTACTTTTTGGCGTTCTGCCCCTCGTACGTTCAAATTTGATGAAGTTATCTTGTAGGCCACAGAAAGGTCGGACTTTCCGTTGTTTGCGATAAGAGTTCTTCAATTATGCCTTTGTGAATTAACTCTCCATCAATCAAAAACCCCTCACTGTCCACAAAATGATTTCGCACCAATTTCAAGAGATGAGGTACATCGGCGAAAACATAAATTTCTTTCTTTGGATCGGCTGGGTTGGGAAAACTAGATTTGAGGACTCTAATGTTGAGCTCCTTCAACAATCCTTGATTAGTCCCTCCCAAGTTACAAACCATTCCCACGATATCAAAACCACAGCTGTGAACGGCGTTGATTAATTGGAACAATATAGTTTTTGTCATTCGTTGGTCAAAATCGTAAAAAAATGGTTGCTTCCAATTTCCAAAAAGGCCGCGTATCATCGCAACCTGTACGTACTTGGCTGCTTTTAGAGTTTCGTCATTTTTTTTGTTATAGCATATTTTCTCTTTCACTTTCATTTCATCAAAGGAGAGAATGCATATTTTTTCGAGGGGTTTCATATCAACTTTTTTAATTATGTTGAGGACACAATTTACAATTCCCGGGTTCATGTCCAATTTGGCACACCATTTCTTTAAAGTCACGACCGCTGGGAATGGATAACCTTTCTTTAAAAGAAGGCGATATGCGCGAGGACCTGCGGCATGGATGGTTATGGCATTGGAGATGTCTTTTTCTGACCATCGCATTCGCTTTTTTAGGCATACCATTTTTTTTATTTGACCATCTGTAAATATGTTCCCCATTGTTTCCATTATTTGTTCCTGCTTCCAATTCTGCTGCTTTAATCTCAAAATTTCTTTCGTTTTGAGTAATCTAAGAATCAGGAAGTAAAAAAGTTATGTATTTGCGCTATTTGCCATTTCAGTGGCTGGTATTAGAAAAGGTGAATCGCTTTTGCTCAAAAAAGGCTCCAATTTAGTTGCTGGTGCTGGAACAGCTACAACGGTAGTATCCGGAAAAAGTTCCAATTTAATCCTTGGGGCTGGTAAAGGTGAATCGCTGCAGTTGCTGTTTATCAAAACGTTTTGCACAGTTGGTTTTGTTTTTATTTTTTCTAATATAGCCACTGGTGTTGGTAAAGATGAATCCGATGACTGATGCAGACAATTACTAAAATTTGATTCTTGAAGAGGCTTTCCTTTGTTTCTGCAATCAAAATATATGTTTATATGTACATAAAAGTAATAAAATATTTGAGTAAAATATATGTAATTTGTCTTTAAAACTATCTACTGTCCACACTCGCAGTTACAGTGGGAGGAAATGGGCGATAAATACAATTTTATACCAAATGGAAGCCCGAAGATGCATAAATAATTGCTGATCGAAATAATTATGAAAAATGCATTTAAATTACAGCAAATTCTTCTGGGGAGAGTAGATAGAAGGAAATATTTGTATGTTTTGTGGAACTTACCTAGCTCTTTCTTCAATTTTCAGTGATGGGATCGTTCCTGGTTTTAGACGCCTTGGTTGTGGAAACCCTTGGTCTTCCATGAAGATATTTTTTGCACCAAAATCACTCACTTCAAAATGTTTTTCACAAATTCTTGCATTTTTGGGCAAGAAACTATTATTTCCACTGCAAAAGGCAATCCACTTTTTACATAATTGTTCAGTTTTTGGAAAATTGAAAAATGAACATTTGTTCTCTTTATTTTTCCCTATGTTATTCGTTTTGCACCCAGAAACTGCACACCGCATTTTAAAATGCAAATGTAGATTCCAAAAAATCATTAAATTAAATTTATTTGCTTCGAATACATAAAGGGAACCCATATAACTTACTGTGTCTTTTATTTTGTTTTTCTTAGGTACAAATTGGTACAAAAAAAATGCATTGCGCACTCGAGAGGCTCTGATCAGGTAACTGGAAGAAAAACATTTGCAGTTGTCCAAGAATATGTGCTTTATGCAGCGGCATCAAATGATTGTTCTTCACAAAAAAGAATTGGATCAAATAAAACGTATGCTGCAACACAGAGTTTTGAAATGAAACACCAATCCAAAAACAACTTGAAGAATTGAGGGCTACCCGTGAAGGAGTCATAAGGGAACTGGAGTAATTGCAAAATGAGAAGCGCAAGGCACTTGTCGAACGCGAGACGATAGACGAACCACCTGCTTCTGCCTAGAGCTGTGTAAATCGTTCATTTCAATGATCGAATCGTTCAAGAATCGATTACCAAAATGATTCGATCATTTTAATCAATCGATCATTTTCATTCCACTCAATTCATTATTTCATACTGTTCCGATTCGATTTTTGATGTGTAAACATCTATATGTCGGCGTCGGCGGTAGAGTGAAATAAAAACGTGGACTTTCCTCTGTGCGACGTTACGATGTACAAAGTTACGTAGCGCGTATTCTCGGAAATGAATCGACATTTGGACACCTGTCAAATTAAAAGTGTTCTAAAGGACCTAGAGAACTGGCGTGACTTCAGGTAATTTCCACCTCCTAAATTGACGTACTCCGTTTTTCGATCCGCCGTAATAAAAATTTTAGTATATTTTGACACTTGTCAAACTAATTGTTCTAGTGGTCCCAGAACGTCGGCCGTGAGACCAGGGTTATAATCACTTCCTAAATCGATTGCCGTACTCCGTTTTTCGATCCGCCGTACCAAAAATGTTGGCATATTTTGGCACCTGTCAAACTAAGACAATTTTTCTATTTCGGTTTCGATGAAATTCAATCTCCGAAGTTAACGAATACTGTACCGATTTGATCGACCCCATTCTGACCCATATTTCTTTACTCCGATAAAATATATTAATAATTCAAAAGATATTGATATCGAAAATCGAGATTCATTGAAATGATTGAGATTGGGATTGAAAATCGAGAATCATCGAAATGATTGAGATTGGGATCGAAAATCGAGAATCATCGAAATGATTGAGATTGGGATCGATTGAAACGAAAATTTGGGATTTCAATCATCAATACTTTTCGATGATCGGATCAAAAATATCGAAACTGATTGAAACAGCCCTACTTCTGCCGATCCTCATGACCCATTCTCCAGCTAGAAGCCTGTGGAATTGCCTTATTGTCAAGTATAAAATTTAATTAAATCTGCACAGCAAAGTAAATGCTTATATCTTTTTTTTAAGTCCCACACTCGCATATGATTCAGACCGTGTCGTTAATGTTCGCTCTCCATTTAGTGGCGTCAAAGAGAAGAGAAATCTGTGCTTCGTGAATCGTGATTTGGTTGTTGCCCTGTCATAGGATATTTATGTAGTTATGTTGTTAGTTTAGTTCTTCTGGCTGAAGAAAAAGTCGAAGATTTACGAAGACTGACTGTACTTCTGCTCGAGGCTTTTGTTCCTACCTACATTTATATGTCTTAACTTACCACCTCTGGTGGTCACTCTAAGGTGGAGGCATTAAGAAACATCTAACACAAAGTTTGCAATCACAAAGCTCTCAAGATATTACAAATGATGGTAGTGCTTGGAACATCTTTAACAAAGTAACGAGTTAAACTAATTATGAAACATCTTGCACATTCAGTATTCCTAGTAGCAGTTCGGGTATGAAAGAGGATAAGCCAACTTACTGGGGACAATTTGTTTCACCAGAAATGTCAAAAGTTTCATATTTCTTATAAAGAAATTCCATTGCGGTAAGTCACTATTGGTCAAAGTTTCATAATAATTATTAATGTGTCCTTTTTGTTTAAGGAATCTAATGAAGAGAAGTATGATGCTGATGATTCGTATGCATGATGATGAAGAAGTCCTATAGGATGAGGAAGTCTGGCGATGCACTAAGTACGGGTAAACTGCAATTAGTTATATATGTACAAAAATGTATACAATAAACTTAAAACAACAGTTTTGTTCGTTTCGAGAAGTTGTTGTATTTAGAATGGAATTAGCCTTTAAATTACCTGTTCACATTTGCACATTTCATTGATACACTTTCCTCACCCGAAGCTATCGCCATCGTACACGTACATTTATATGTATTCATACGAACATTCCGGCGTTCCCATGCTGTGAAACGTGATAAATTGATTCGCATTTCCGGCCTTGATAAGCCATGCCCAATGCGAATCTTGTGTATAATTTAACCCGGCGGGCTCGGTAAATGCTTTTCTACTGCGATCAAATGGCTGAAAGTGGGTTGGGAGCGGTACTAGGGCTATTTTTTTCTTCCAGAACATGATGTCAAATTCTTGGGATATTATGCTATTGGCCATAATTAAGCTAATATCATTGAAACTGACATTTTGAAAATGAAATAAGGCCATACGATCTAATTCTTAATAAAAGTGTTGACTTATCTTGCAAGAAGATGGTGTTTGTGTTCAGTGTGCGAAATTTTATTAAATTCCATTCATTGGTTTAAAAAAAAAACAACTTTTAGTATGCTGAAAACAATAAAAACATTGAAATTGTTCCATATGAAGAGTTCAATGAACCTACTCGGAACCCAATTTCTCAAAATACTCACGTTTTTATACAAGTGTTGACTTATCTTGCAAGAAAATGGTATTTGTGTTCAGTGTGCGAAATTTTATTAAATTCCATTCATTGGTTTAAAAAAAAAAAAACAACTTTTAGTATGCTGAAAACAATAAAAACATTGAAATTGTTCCATATGAAGAGTTCAATGAACCTACTCGGAACCCAATTTCTCAAAATACTCCCGTTTTTATACAAGTGTTGACTTATCTTGCAAGAAAATGGTTTTTGTCTTCAGTGTGCGAAATTTTATTAAATTCCATTTATTTGTTTAAAAAAAAACAAATTTTAGTATGCTTAAAACAATAAAAACATTGAAATTGTCTTTATATGGTTTTTGAATTAATTTATTACAAGTTTAAAATCGTTTCAGACGTGCAGAGAACATGACATCAATGGTAGACATTCGAAAAATTACTTACATTTTGTGCTGTAAACTACTTGTTTATTAAATTTAAAAATCTGTCTATTACAAAAATTATTTTTTATATTTTTGAAGAAATCTCCTTTCTTTTATTTATTACAAAGGAAAGTATTTATGTAAATACAAAATATATATTTATATCAAAAAAATATCACAGAAGAAAACATTAAAAAAGAAACAGCTAGTAAATAACTATGCCAGCAATAAAAATCACACGAATTAAATAATTTCAATTTCATAACATAACATATAGGTATAACAGGTATTCCATATACAAAATATTGCAATAAAGCCCAATTTTATTTATTTATATACACCAAAGAACCTAACTACCACGATAAAAAATAAATACTCATAAACACCCAACAAACCAGTCACACAAATTACATATGATATTAAAGAGGAAACCATTTCATTAATACTATTCAAATACAAGAATGCGAACTACATAACACAGTTAATATTAAACAAAAATAATAATTAGATTTTAACAATCAATAGTAAATTAAAACCCAATATTCTTTATATTATAAGTACTAGCACAAAAGACTATGACTTATGTTCAAAGAAGCATAAATAAATAAAAGAAATGTACAGAAAAACTTGAAAATGACGAATGATTTTAAATACCTAACAATAACAATAATTGTTTAGAAAAAGAATGCGATGAAGGTAAGTGCTAAGATTTGAACAGTAAAATGCCGAAGAGTGAAAGCTGTGGAAAACTATATCGCTATTAACATCAAAATACCAGCTGTGACTCGGTTTTTTGTCATTATATAAATAATTAATAAATAAAACAAAACACGAATTATGATTCAGAAAAGAAAAAATCGGCAATTTGAATAAACAGTTATTAGAGTCCATTTAAAATGGCTGGAATGATAGCTATTAATATAGCTACCAAAATAACTATTTCGAAGGTTGCCATGCCTTCATCATCAGATTCCTTTTTTAATAATTGAATATAAGTCGATGAACGCAAAGACCTAAATTAGGTTACTTTAGATACAAATTTTGACGCAATGACAATTCCAAATGAAAAGAGAGGCAGAGTTATTTCAGACATGCGGTCCAAAGTGAAAAAAAATAATTGATTACTGTCGTTGCCAGATAATTTGTCGATTTAGATGGTTTCGAATCTTTTCGCCGACAGCAATTTCTGAAGCCAACTTAGTTGCTGAATACAATCGCAGCTTGGTATGTGCACACACAATTTTTTTCACAAGAACATAGACATGGTTTGGCTCTTCCACTGCGCCGTCGAAAAGATGGTTATTCAAACCAGGGAATATAGAGCAAGGCGGTTGAAATATTTCTGTCATTACATTCGAGCACAGTACTGCTTGAAAATTGCGTTCGTTTGGCACAAGCCCATTGATTTTATTTAAACTATGTCTTAGTAAATTTTTGGTTTTTAAACAAATTTTAACCACAGCCTCACTTGGAAATATCAATCCACCACGAGTTTTAGCTTCTATAAGACCATTATCTTCGAAATCTGCGTATTTTTGGGACCTTTGAAAGAGAGCTTGTTGGCACTGCTCGCATTTCACCACTAGCTTTTTTTGGTCTACCAGTTCTTTTACGACCCACCCACATATATTTGCAATGCAAGACCTTGAGAAACTTGAAAGGGATTCAGGAAGTCCGACACACATTTCACCATTTTCAGAAAATGGTTGAACGTCGCTTAACCCGTACTTTTCTGAAACCCTTTCGTTTGCCATTTGTTCGTAAATGGCTGGGTCGTAAAGGTCAACCTTAGCTGGTCGTGTCGATGGTACGGAAAGTATATTCGTCAAGTCCATTGCTGCCACATTTCCATTTGCAGACTTTACCTCATGGTGGATTGGGACACCAACCACCACAACTTCTCACCGCGCAAAAGAAGAGTTCCAAGTGGTCTTGGCTTAATTTGTATGTGAAGAGATATTTAAGTTGAGAGTTTTCGAGTTTGACGTGGCTATCAAAAATTTCCATTACCGACATACAAGCGGAAATGAGACCAATGAATGAAACCTGTCTCCTTGTTTTAGTCATCAAAACGCCATCAGCATTTGAAATTTTTTTTAGGTGGTCAATTTCGTTTAGAATCTGTGGGCGCCAAAACACCTCGTTGTTGCGACTCAATGGTGCTTTGTATCCCTTTCCGAAAGGATTTCTCGAATTGAGAAAGTCGAAAATCCGGTCGACGCACCGTATGAATCGACAAGTTGCTTCGCTTCCTTCGAATTCTTTCAATTTCAAAACTTTGTCACAAAATTCAATTGAATCCGCCACACTACTACTGAGGGTTTGAGCTGCTAAAACACTTTCATTTTAAGTTTGTGGTACTTTAAATGTGCCCACTTTAATTTGTTTCCAGCTCTTAAACCCTCATTTTCTTGTAGCTTGACAAGCTCCTCGATGAATCCCCACTCAATCGTCTTGCCATCTCCGTCCTTTAATGTTTTGTATTCACCCAGACAATTTCGCATTAATTTGATCATATGGCAGGGATCAAAAATAACATAAATGTTTTCCTGTGTAGATGGATGAAGGAAATACGGATGGCAGTCGTCGATTGTCAGACGAGCCCCTAATAATCGCATGGTTGCAAAGTGTTTAGATGGGCCATCTAGAGTCACGGATAGTACCCTAACGCCAACCTCTTGACGCTTACGTAAGCTGGTGTTGATGAGCTCTGCGTTGGTAATTGCATCTATTCCGTTGACTGGAAAATATCCTATTGGTAACTTCCATGACCCGTCTAAAGCTACAACCATAATTACCAGAGCATCCTTTGCTAGGGGCATTTCGTCGGAAATATCTATTTCCGTGCCAAAATCAACGTAGCCCCTGACTTTACCAAAGGAAATATTTTGAAGGCCGGATTTAATTGAAATTTCATCCAACATTAAACTGCAAATGACTTTTTTGCTTCTTTCATTTGCTTCGGCTACTTTTATCTTCAGTGCTTCAAAACTTTCCGCGGTAAAGCCAGGTTCACCATCTACAGCAGAGTACCAAGATCTTAGGGTACTAGCATTAGGTAGGGCACGGCAAAATTTTTGCCGCACAAAGTCGTAGGCTTTGGGTGAATAAAAATAAAGCGTCATTGCAAAGCACCGAAGAGTTGGTGGATAATTTTCTCTGCAAATTCCTAAACCATTTTTAGATGTTAAACTCTTAAATTTTTTTTTATACTGGGAATGCACAATTCGACGCCCACATTCTCCTTATTTTTCAAAAATCTTTTAAAAAGTTCGCCTACGTCTGAATTTGCAATAGAATCTAAACATGTCAATCCCGTTTCCGGGATTGAATATCGTTTGCGCAGTTCTTCTACTATGCCTCTAAAGGAATCAATTTTTGAATACAGTCGACGAATGTGCCGCTTTAAAATCTTGTTTTTTTCTTGAGTTTTCTTGAATTTGCTCCGAATGACATCAAACTTTCTTTTCTCACTTCTTGGTGTGGACAGATACCGATGATCATGGCTAACAACTCTTCTTCTTTCTTCTATTTCTTGAGTATTTGAAGTCACTGTAATACATTGTATAAATGGTTAAAGCTTATGATTTTATTTTCATTATCTCTTCTGAACAATCTTATGTCGTTTTCCATTAAAAAAAAAATAAAAATTTACATCTATTTAATAGTTTTCAAAATAATAGTTAGCAAAATAATACTCATCATAGTTTTTCAAATAAGATACTAAAGTTCGCTTTTTTTCGCTCTGAATCGAATTCTCGAACTATACAGGAAAAAGTTATTTTAACTAAAATTCAACAATATTTGCCACTATAAATTTGAGGTCTGACAACCAAATCCGCAGTTGTGGAATGAAAAACGACATAAGATATAGAACAATTGATAAATAAAAAAAGCCGAATCAAGATTGCTGGCAATTGGCAATATATATTTTTTTGAAATATTGGAACCAAAGTTTTGATTATTTTTTATGAGTTACAACTCTTGATCGTAAAAAAAATTATCAAATGCTGTATTCGACAATTTTCTAGAGGTGAAGTCATCATCATCATCGTCGGCTCGACAACCGGGGTCCGGTCCTGGCCTCCTTCAACAAGTCTCTCCACCCATCCCGGTCTCGAGCCGCCGCCATCCAGTTGCGCACCCCAAGGCTCCGGGCGTCCTGGTCTACGCCATCTCTCCAGCGCAAGCATGGTCTACCACGCGGTCGTCTACCATAGAATGTACCACAAAGAACTTTCCGAGCAGGTTCCTCTTCGCTCATGCGAGCTAGGTGCCCTGCCCACAGGAGTCTACCGAGCTTAATTTTTGTCACGATATCTGCTTCAAGGTAGATTGCGTACAATTCATGATTGTACCGTCTCCGGAATCGTCCTTCCTCACATATGTTGCCAACAATTCTCCTTAAGACTTTTCTCTCGAACGCGGCTAAGAGGTCGGAGTGCCTTTTGCTAAGCACCCAAGTCTCGGATCCATATGTGAGTACTGGCAGGACCATGGTCCTGTACAGCAGCAGTTTTGAAGTTATGGTGAGATTTCTGGATTTGAAGAGCTTTGACAGACTATAGTAGGCTCTGTTGGATTTGAGAAGCCGTCCGCGTATTTCTTCTTCTATATTGTTATCGGCTGCTACTATTGACCCAAGGTATTTAAAGGATTGCACCACTTCAAATTCGTGCTCCGCTACCTTGATTGTTTGACCAACTGTTCCTCTCGCATTCGACGCCACCATCTACTTTGTTTTACCTTCACTAATGTGCAGCCCCAGATTTTGTGCCGCCTGCTCGATCTGGATGAAGGAATCATGTACAGCTTGCTCAGTTCTTCCGATGATGTCGATGTCGTCTGCGTAAGCCAGTATCTGGCTGGACCTGTTGACGATGGTCCCTCTTGTTGCCGTGCCAGAGTCACGGATTGCTTTCTCCAACGCCAGGTTGAAGAGGAGGCAGGCCAAACCATCCCCTTGTCGGAGTCCATTAAAGATGTTGATTGGTTTGGATAGCAATCCGGCTATTTTTACTTGGCTTGTTACGTTGGTCATGGTCAACCTACATAGTCGTGTCAATTTATTTGGGATGCCGAATTCTCTCATGGCTTTGTAAAGTTCTACCCTGGCTATGCTATCGTATGCGGCCTTAAAGTCTATAAACAGGTGGTATGTTGGGATGTTAAATTCTAGACATTTTTCCATCGCCTGCCTAAGGGTAAAGATCTGATCAGTTGTTGATTTGCCTGGAATGAAACCACACTGATATTGTCCGATGATGGTTTTAGCGTATGGGGTTTTCCGGTCTTGTAGGATAGAGGAGAGTATCTTATAGGCGGTACTCAACAACGTGATACCCCTATAATTGCTGCACGTTGTGACATCTCCCTTCTTATGTATGGGGCAAATTATACCTTTTCGCCAGTCTTCTGGAATTTCTTCATGCTCCCACACGTGCACTATAATCTCATGAATTGCTTGACGTAAAGCTGGCCCACCGTGTTGAAATAGTTCGGCTGGTATACCATCGGCTCCCGGGGCTTTGTTTTTCTTTAGCCGGCCTGTAGCCTTCTCAACCTCTTCTATGCTTGGTGGCGGCAACATAGGGTACTCTTCTTGAAGTAGTGGAGCCTCCACTTCTGCAGTGAGCTGACCATTTAGCAATTCATTGAAGTACACTTCCCATCGCTCCAGTATGCTTTGAGGATCGGTGATCAAATTTCCCTCTCCGTCCTTGCAGTATGTGCAGCGTGGTGTGTACTGCGTCATGTTTCGGACGGATTGGTAGAACTTCCGCGCCTGGTGTGGACCTCGCTCTCGGCTTTTCTCTATTTCACAGATTATGTTCTTCTCCCAGGCTGATTTTTTCTGTCTGTGAAGCCGTTTTTCAATTCTTCTGAGCTCTTTATATTCGTCTTCGCGTGCCCGCGTTCTATGAGATTGTTGCATTGCTCGGTACGCAACATTCATACGTTCAGTCGCTAGCTTGCATTCATCATCAAACCAGTCGTTCCGATTTCTACGACTGCTGCCTAAGATGGAGTTGGCAGTACTAATGACAGTATTCTTAAGGCGTGTCCACTTCTCATCTACGCCCAGCATACTGGCTCCAGGACTTACTCTACCCAGTTCCAGGGCGAGTCCTAACGCATTACCAAAGGTGTTACTGGTGTTTTCATTGCGCAGAGCAGCCGTGTTGATTCGAACCTGATCAGCGGATGCAATACGTCTTCGCAAGGCAATCCGCCCTGAGGCGGTAATATCTCTTTGAGGATCATAACATACTGATTTAAAATTATCTTCTTGTAAATCTGATAGGGACAGAGAAATTTTATAAAAAAATGTTAAACATGAATAAATGGAATTAACCTGTTTCATTATTTGATAACACATCGACAGTCTCTTCTGGAGGATTATTTGTAGGTTCGTGTCTTAGTGTCGGCTCTTGTGCAGGTTCCTGTGTTTCTTTAATGAAGAAAAATAAATATATATATTTATAGAAAAATATATGGTTGCTAAAAAATTAAAAGAAAACGAATTTAAGTACCTCTCAAGAAAATTGATGGAACTGCACCAACTTTCATATTTAAATACGATCGGTTTTTAATTTCCCTAAAACAGGTTCAGTGAAAGTGGTCGCTGCAAATCAAGCTATCTTTTGTTGGGACAAAGTTCTTGATATCTATTGCAAGCAACCACTTTTTCAACAGGTCTGGTTTGTCCAAAGGAAACCTGTAACAAATTGATAATAGTCAATTTATATTGTATATTTTTTTTAAGATTTCATACTTTCTAAGCGAAATGCCTGGTTTGGAATCTTTAGTTTCGCTACAGTAAACACATTTGTTTTTGTGCTCTGGAAATAGGGTAGGGATACTACCAGGAATCAATATTTTCCGCTTTTTGATGACTCTAAAGCATTGGCTTTCAATGTGATCCGAACAAATTTTCGTGTACCTATTTGGTAAAAAAGAATGATGAAGTTTTAGTTCTCTTTTCCAAATTTCCACCAAGGCAGCATCTTCTAATGGAAATCTACAAAAATATCATAATTAGTTTGCAATCGCACCAGAATGTTTGTTCGAAAAAATGTTAAATTTGAATCCTACTTGATAAATCGTAATCAATCGTTCTACCCTGACTCGTGGCTTCACTCCCACCTTCTTTTTGACAATATTTGCAGCGTAGCACCATTTCAATAATAATTGTCTTTTTTTCAATCGCTTAGCTAAAATTAAAAAGTAAAAATTATTTTTTTTTTAATATAACACTACTAACTTAAAACAAATGGTCGAGGCTGTTTCGAAATAAGATACTTCCATGAAAAAGTGGATATGAGATAGAAAAAAATTGAGATACAAAAAATTGCGAGCCAGGGCCTAGTGGCTTACAATACAACTCTAGACCCTTCCCGTGTGTGTTGTTTGTTTGTAGGAATCGAATGCAGGATAAATGAATCAAAGCAAAATATAATTGATAAAGGTGTAAGGATCTCCCAAACCGGGGTGAAACATTCGCAGTGAATATGCGACAACCAAAGCATATTCAAAGATTCGCGTAGCGCGAGTGTGGTTACTCTCATTGATCACCATTCGAATGTTTTGTTGTAGTTCCGATGTATTTGCGTTGGTTTGGAAGAGCCTTAAGACCTTTATTTTGGAATTTCTTTCGAGAAAAAACGTTACTATCTTGAATTCTGTAACGTGAGTTATACTATGTATTTTATTAACTTTGTACATAATAATTTCAGTAATATAAAGTTTTGTTATAGTTTTGAATAATTCGATGATTTCTTGTTTTTAATTCAAAAAAAGTGGTAAGACTTTACCGCTTATAGTTCAAATTAAGAACAAATTTAAAAAATATCCACAAAACGATTGTTCGAAAATGAAAAGTGAGAAACTAATTTTCCCGAATATTTTATCACAGAAGACGGAATGGTTATGATGTATAATATGTATGCATGTATGTATTTATTCTGTTGTATTTATATTTACATAAGTAAAATTAAATTAAAAAAACAAAAAGGCCATAAGTTCAAGCGTATGGGAAAGGGGTCTTTTTTTCCTTTTGGCGAGTGCAAACAAAAATTGTTTTCAAAAACTTACGTTTTGAAATACTATTTTAAATCTAAGCAGATCACCAATATATTTACTATTTTTCGTTTTTAATATTTAATGCTTTTATCAATATTTAGTCAAATACCTAAAAGAGACGCTTAAATGTCTTCTAGTTTTTAAGAAAATTTGTCATTGTATTCATGAATCGTTTGCTATTTGAATATATATTAGAGCTTTTGAGTGGATTCTGAAATGAAATCAAGAAGCGAAATCCTTTTCCCAGAATCGTCAGAAGAGTATTTTTTGTGCCAATGGAATGGTTTCGAAGACTTCTTTTTGATTCCAGACCCTTCTGAATAATTATAATGAAATCGTAATTTTTGCTAAGTTATTGAAGTTAGCGTAATGAAAATATTAACTTATTTGCTCAGTACAAATAATATAGAAAAATGAAATTTCAGTACATAACTTTTGAAAATTTAGTAATTTTTCAACAAAATAACCGTCGAATGTGAATAAATGAGCTAGTGAGTCTATCCGTATTTTTGGCAGTTTTGTTTTAAATGAAACCCTTATCACGACTAACGCCCATGCACATAAATGTACACACATTTTCTTGGTTAGCTCGATTTTTTAGACCACGGGATATACATAATTATGTATGTACGCAGATTATTTACATACTTTGCAGATTTAGCGATATTAATAGATTAAAAATTATACTTTCCAATGTAGTAAACTATATTTTGAATTAATGTATCACTTCTAGAGCTTAACTTTCATAAGATAAATGTAAAACACTGCACGTTTGTCGCAATCTTTTATTTAATTTTGAATTTAGCAAACGTTAAATGTGAATACTTGAAAATAATAGAAATGCCATTTAATAGTAAATACAGTTGAAAACTCCACACTATATGAAGCTGAAAAAGAATATTGCAAGTAGGGCCAACATTATAAGCTATTTGCGAAGTAAAAAACTAAATGTCCACATAAAGACATAGCGTACGACCCATAGGCATACAAAAATATCAAGGCAGGAGCTGGACTTCCATCTCTGGAAAAGCGACAAGGGGATGTATGTATATACGTAACTTCCCCAAGCTCTCTTACTAAAACAACAATCAACAATGAAATCGGCTTCGGAAACATCTCAAAAGTGATTTGTACTGCAAGTGGAAAATGGATATTCCTCTCGAATGTATGAAACAATCCTCTTCACCATGGTACTTTTAACCAACTACAGTCCTACTTGATCTGTCCAAATATAAACAAATATATAACCAACAGCCTCATCTTTCGCAAATACTTTCTGAAAATTACAACAAACCTGGAAATCTAAGGGATAGAGTACCATTTCTATCTAGTCTTAATTACTTTCAAGATTGCCACTCTTTCAAGTAAAGGAAACCTTCCTAATGCCGACGCACTAAACATAATAGCGGCAACAAAACCAGCAATCAAGTTTTAGCTCTCAATGCGATTATAAACCCTGATCCTAGATCGGATATCATAAATAATAATAAGAAATCTTATAGTATAAATTTATGAACCACTTAAACTGTTGTGGGCACTCAGTCACAAGGATTCAAGGCTTTCGCGGACTGCGAAGCAAACCTAGCCGGCAGATTTTGCGGAAACAGACTGCAACTCCACCTTCAATCGTCTGCAACTGCGAGACATCCTAACTACACACACATATTGCACAATTCATGCATCACCTCCGCACAATTAAACACCATTCTTCCTGTAATGAAGGAAAATATCTTTTACTTTAACATTTGTTTGACTAAATAAATAATACAACTTTTTTCGGTGCATTTTCATAGAATGTAAGCTCACAAATAACTAAACAGAAATAAGTGTTCTCAAAAAAACTTTCTTCACAATGCATTTTCAAAAAATTTCAGATATCTTTATTTATTGGAAATAATCAAATAAATAGCTTAAAAGCCTCACCTTTCTGTTGTTTTATTTTGATAAACAGTAAAAGTAAATATTCTTACGTCAAAATACTTTTCTTTTCTCGGCAGTTGTCAAAATGTGTGGCACTGCCCGCCTAATGTCATCTTCAATTGGAGTAAAAAAAACTGTTATACTTTGTAGGGAATACACTATCCAGAGCATTTGATTGTGAGCATCAAGAACCCTGACTTTCAAGATTAAATAATGAAATAGTTGCAAAATAAAGAATACGTAGCAATTAAATCTGCTTCAGCATCTTTGCAATTATCAAACCATTTATTCAGAAAACATTTTCTGCTTCTACCCTCTACCAAATACGCATTTTTAGTTTTTATTCTATTCTACAAAAAAATACAATAAAATGGAACATTTAAGATATGAAACATGAATGCTCACTACAGTTTTTATATTTTCCATTGTATATATACAATGTATTTTCTTTCTGATTATGGCCTCCCTTGCCACCTCACCGATTGCACCACTAAACTGTCGTCATTGCGTAGTGACATTGTATATATAAACTATAGTACTCTCATGGAACAGAAAAATTTAATTCAACATGTGTACTATACGTGGCGCTGTAGGTACTACAAAACTGACATTATTGATTGTGGAAGCTAAGTAGGAAGAGAAAAAAGGCAAGAATAAGAATGAGAGAAGTATATTATTATGCGTCTGACAACAATAAGGAGACTAAGGGAGATAGTTGGAATCGATTATTTCGTCATGGCAAACAGCAGAATAGAGAAAATGAATTTTTTTTTGCTCTATGGACGAATACGATTTTTTGTTGCTTTGCTTCATAAGCTTTAGAATTCGTGTAGATAGGGGTATGTATATGTATTGTATAGGTATACTTTCGTATTATTTTTAGGTAAATGGAAGTTAGATTTTCAATTTGTTGTGAAAATTTACATTATAGAAACAACGTTGTTAAATTTCACTATATCTGAGTGGAATACAACGTTGCTATATTTCGCGTTAGCTGCATAGAAATTTAAATAGCTAACAGGTAGGTAGGTATTTATAGTAAGATATAGATTTTTTCTTCGTATAGTTATTATTATTTTTGTTCTTCGAAATGTCATAAAAATAGAACTTTGTAAGAACAAAAATAATAATAATTATAATGAATTTAGAACCTACCACAATGGCCTTTTTTATAATTTGTAAGTACGTAATGTAGGCAAGTAGTTATATGTATAGGTATATAGGTAGGTATTCAGCTAGGTATTAAATGTTCTAAACATGTAAAAAAAACTATTTCTTTTTTCAAATTATTTTTATGTAGAAAGTTTTGGAAAAATTTAGTTTAGGTATACCCATTTAGTTTTTTTTTCAAATCAAATAGGGATTTTTTTTCGAAAAAAATAGGTTTTATTTGGAAAGTTTTGTAAAAATTTTAAAAACATTGGTCGAAGGTATGCCAATTGAAAAAAATGTGATAAAGGTTAAACCCGAATTAGCTCATCAAATTTGGTGATTTAACTCAAGACAGTGCGTTGCCATATTCTTGTGGATGCATTATCATACATTTTGCTATTTTATGGTCATACGAGAGGGTAAATTATCATACGGCAAAAATAAAATTCACAAGGAACCGTGCACAAATAATACGATTTCCTTGAGCTCCATGAGATTTTGGAACTCAAGATTTTGGTCAAACTTGACATAACGATGATAGCGAAGACGAAAAAAGTGGGTCTCGCAAAAACGTGCGTCTGTCTGTTCAACTACAGCCTAAACCGATGGGTCGATTTTCCTTAAACTTGGTACCTAGCGTTTTTCGGACATTCCCCCACCCGTTTTTTTCTCTTTTTTTTAGGACCATAACTAACAGTAGCTGTCATAAAAAATTTCTTGGCCAAAAAGAAAAAACTTATTTTTCTCAAAATAGGCGCTACAGATTTTTTTTTAAGAACTCAATAAATTTAAATAGTTATAAGTTGCCGTTTAATAAAAAAATGCTTCCAAAAAATGGTTATTAATGGTACCTCCCAAGGAACCATTTTTTTGATTTTCGCTTTTCTCAAAAACAGTTCAACTGATTCTGATAAATTTTTGTATGAAGAATAATAGACATATTCTAAATTATATTGTGTACCAAAATTTGCAAAAAAATATTTTTTGGATTTTTAAAAAAAGTTTGAAATTTTTTATTGAAAACTCAATATTTCAAAAACGACTATGTAGACTTTTATAAAACTTGGTAAAAACCAGTTTTTTAACTTTATCCAGAAGATTTTTGACAAAAATTATCCTAATACCTAAAAATAACGGTGCCTCCCATACAAATGAACAAAATTTTTTTTCTCAAAAACGACTCCCACGATTTTCATAAAAATTTTGTGTGTGTGTTGAAATTAGTATGATCTACCATTTAAAATTTTTTTTTTTTTTATTATAATATATATATGATAGATACAGGCTCCAGGTCCAAATTTAAATTAAAGAAAAAACACTTTAACTTGTATAGGTAGTCGACTACCTATACAAGTCGACTACCTATACAAGCCGACTACCTATTCAAGTTAAAGTGTTTTTTCTTTAATTTAAATTTGGATATGGAGCCTGTATCTATCATATAAAATTTTTAAATCTTATATTTTACGTTTATTAACAGTAGCTCTTATGGAACGGTTTCTTTGATTTTCGAGTATCTCAATATCTGATCAACCGAATAAAACTAGACTTTTTATACAGAAGCTTGTAACAAATATAAATAAAAGTGCGTATCAAAATTATTTTTTGAAAATTCGATATTTCAAAAAATGTTAGCAGTTTTTTACTGTGGAGTTCAATTTTAACTCAACATTAATAAATACTTAAAATTGGCATACCAATTATTTTTCTCAAAAATGTTAACGAAATTTTTTTTATAACAAATTAATTATTTTTAAAACCGCTCCTACGATTTTCAAATTTTTTTTCTCATAAATTAAGATTTATATAAGAAATTAGATGGTGTACATCGCGTTGGGTTAAAACAGATTCAAAGTATTTTAATCCATTTCTTTCTAATTTTGTTGATCTAAAACAATTTACCAGTTTAAATAATATAATTTCCATATAAAGGGTTTATTGTACAAATTCCATATATACTACTGAAATACATCAGCCAAGTAGAAGACTTAGCAGTATTTAATTGGACTTATTGAATTATTTTTATGGACTAAAGGCCGTTAAAAGCTATTTTTAATCAATAATATAGTTTCCTTTCATGCCTATTGCATATGTGCAACACAGGGCTATATTGTTAATTTTAGTATACTCACATAATACGGCAACTTAACTAAGTTTTGGCAAATGGATAAAATATAGACTACCATAGCTAATTTATTTCAGACAAAAGAACCACAATGTGATCGCACATAAGAGCAAGTTCGTGCGACCCAGTCGTGCATATTTTTTTCTTGTCTCGTCTCAACCTACACGCTCTTCAGTATTTCGAAAAAAGGGTTTATAATTATACGATTTTAATAAATAGGTACCTACTTGAAATTTGCGTACATACCTACCTACTTTCCAAATTATATTTCTTTAAAAAATTATATGAAAATATTTTTTACAAAATACAGGTATGTACCTCCAAAAACAATACCACATTCATTCATACCTCCATTCATATTTTTTTGATATCCCTCAAATTTCAACGTTAGCAAAAAAAACAATACACAGTTCATATAAATATACCTACATATCTACATTATAAAACACAAAATATCAGTACCTACAATAGGAATATATATACATATATATGCAATGATAATTTGATATTTCAAAAACCTCCAAAAAAAAAACACATTCATTCATACCTCCATTCATATTTTTAATATCCCACAAATTTTAACGTTAGCAAAAAACAATACACATCAGTTCATATATACATACATATAAGAAAGCACAAAATATCTAGTATCCCTTGAATTCTCCTTTTACTATTATTCCTATTTCCTTCATGTTATTATTATTCTATACAAAATTCAGTTTTTTTTTCTCCCTCGAACTCTCATAAACTTAGTATACAGTATTCCCGTTCATCTATTATTTCTTCAATCTTATTTTTTATTTCTATTTCTTTCATTATCTGACAGTTCTCAACCCCCTGTCCCCTTTACCAAACAAGTTCCACAGGGTTCAACATGTGATCAGCGGGCGGCGCTACGTTCGTTCCTCTTCATGGGATTACTATAGTTTATATATACAAAGGTAGTGAGCAGTCACAATCTATGACCCTTCCTGACTATCGCCTCCCTTGCCACCTTACCGATTTCACCATTAAACTGTCGTCATTGCGTAGTGACTTTGTATAGTTACGGCATCGACATCCGTCAAGCCTCCAGCAGATACTTACAACGCACACAACATACTTAAAGGCTACAGTTATCGTAAGTCTTTAAACGACGCATAACTTAAATGAATATTTATCTCAAGGCTTAGTTTTGTTAAATAAACAAAACAGCCGAATTAATAAAATGCGCATTATACTTGATGGCTACAGTTAAGCATAGTCATCAAAGATTCATAATTAAAAACGATAAATCAAACTGCATTGTTGACACAAGTGTGCAGACTTCAATATCATATCTCAAGGCTTTGTTTCGTCAAATAAACGAAACAGCCAACTAATTCAACTACGCAATTGATTCGATGACTACAGTCGTCATACGAATCATAAAAATCAAGGCCAAACCAAATTGTTGACACAAGTGTGCAACAATCATCCTTCTCAAGGCTTTGTTTTGCATAATTGACAAAACAGCCGAAATCATTGGTCAGCATAATGCAAGCCATCTCCATGGTCATTGCAAAAGCTATTTCACCACAATTGGGTATAAATAGCAAGATCCAATTGTTCCCGGATCATTCATTCATTCATTCTATTCATTGAATCACAAGTAGTCTTGATCAGTTCTAAACCAGTTCACATAAATTCTTATTTCTGATTTCCCCCCACCAGTGGTAAGGAATCAGTTAAATAAAATAGTTAAAATAAAAAACTAAAGTTAAAAGTTAAATTATAAACCATTGTAAAAAATACAAAAGATTTAATAAAGTATAAAGATAAGAAGCTCAGTGAGTGAGCTTAAAAAATATCTTTTTTATTAAACGTTACGCTCGGCACGTAACTGGCGCAGTCGATAAAGCCTACAAAACCGCATTAAATACGAAAATCTTTAATTCGTAAAATGCTAAATAAAATATCTAATAACCAGCAATATTGAATAAATCAAAACTTATCTGTGAGAAGTCTAGTGAAAATAAAAAAAAAAAAAAACTAAAATAATAAGTGAAAAGAAAGCAGCAAAAGACAAAAACTCAATAAAAAATATAACTTAAAAGAAAAGTAACAAAGGAAATAAATAACCTATCTATGAAAAAACTAGTAGAAATAATAGTAAGAAATAAAGTGTCAAAGAACATTAAGAAACTAATAAATATAACAACAAAAAAAAGCAGCAGAAATCATAAAATCAATCTGTGAAAAGACTAAGAAGACCAATAAAAAATAATAGTGAAAATAAAGTAGCTGAAGACATCAAACCCATCTGTGAAAATAAAGCAGCAGAAGACATCAAACCCATCTGTGAAAAGAAAGCAGCAGAAGACATCATACTTATAAACACTTCAATTTTTAAGCGTATAAATACATCATATTGAAATAAAAACAAAAACTGTAAGTTTTCTCCTTTTCTTATTTAAAAATTTAAAAATACAAAAAGCAATATGGCAAATATTCTAGTAACCCCAGATATTATCAAAAATCTTCCAGATTTTACTGGACATAGCAAAGAACTTGAAAATTTTATTAAGAGTGTAGACACAGTTTGGAGTATTTTGCGCCAAATTGAAAATGCTCCACTTGCAATATGGGCACAGGCCATTAGAAATAAAATTAAAGATAAAGCATCTGACAGATTAAGATTATATGGTAATCCAGATAACTGGAACGATATAAAAGAAATCTTACTAAGACATTTTTCAGACCATAGGGACGAAAGAACCCTTTATAATCAATTAAGTCTCCTTCGCCAAACTGGCAGCTTATCAAAATTTTTTGACCAAATACTAGAAATAATAACAGCATTAAATACAAGACTAAGACAGACAGAAGAGGACGTTGAAATTAGAGAACGAATGACACGACGTAACATAAAGGAAGGGCTAGACACATTTGTAAAAGGACTACGTGAGCCATTCAAAACGATTATCTTAAGTCGCGACCCTGACACTCTAGAGGAAGCATACGACATAACGCTAGGTCTAGTAGATACGAATCGTAGTAACTTTAGAAATTATACATCCCCCAAACAAAATTATACATTTATTCCAAATAATAATTATTATAATAAAAGCCAACAAATTTATAACCAAAGAAATGAAAAACCCATACCGATGGAAGTAGACCCATCACCCTCAACGCTGCAAAGAGCTTTCAATCAAAATAATAATAACTTTAACAGAAATAATAATAATAATAATAATAACTTTAATAGATATAATAACAATACTAACTTCAACAGAAATAATAATAGTAACAATAATTTCAATAGAAACAAAGGCAAAAAACAAATGCCCCAGGACATTTACGTCCAAGAAAATTTTCGTATGAGAGCCTCGGAACAATAAAACTACCATATATAGAAGTAACAGTAACAGAAAATGGTAAAAACCGCACTCTCAAAGCTTTAATAGATACAGGTTCAAATCTATCCCTCGTAAACCCAAACATAGTTCAAACTAAATATGCAACAAAAATTTTTCCCGAAATATCAGTAAATACATGTAATGGACAAGGTCCAATTATTGATGAACATGTTATATTAGCATTATTCAAAGAATTTGGTGAAGATCAACCACCAATAGAACTTTTCCTGTGTGATTTTCACACATATTTCGATATACTAATAGGTAACGACATTTTAGAGACATACAAAATGATCATAGATTTTTCAAGGAATATTCTAAAAAGAGGACATAAAGAACTAGAAATTAAATACAAACCTCAAATAAATGCTGACAAATCCATTAAATTTCAACCACGAACAATACGTTCTGTAACATTACCTGTAGATGTTGAAAACGGTTTTATTAAATTCAAGAAATTACGTCTAAATGAAGATCTTTTAATATTAGAAAAAGTCTTTATATCCAAAAATTGGACTTCCAAAGTAAAAATATTAAATTTCTCAGATAAAGTAATAAAATTAGATATTGTGCAACCATTTAAGGTTATTGGATATAAAAACAAAGCTACACAGTTTTGTAATTCAAATGAGGATGAAAACAATGACACAATGCAGTATCACATCCCAAATAAAAATAAAAATAAAAAAATATTAAAATCAGAGCTCCAATGGTCGCAAAAAGACCGGGTAGAAGCAGAAAAGTCTGATAAAATAAATAAATCCAAAAAAGGAAAAAATACAAATAAAATACTAAAAAACAAAAAAATATTAAAATCAGAGCTCCAATGGTCGCAAAAAGACCGGGTAGAAGCAGAAAAATCTGATAAAATAAATATATCTGAAAAAGAAAAAAAGAAAAATATTAGAAAAAGAAAATTAATATCAAATTTAGAATGGTTAGAAAATGACCAGATAGAAACAGATACAGAATCTGAAGAAAATAATTCAAAAAGATTTAAAAATGTGAACAAATGGTTATCAGGAAACCTAACAAAAAACCCTGAAAATTCTGAAGGATTCCTCAAAGGATCAATAATAGATTTAACAGAACTATACAGTATGGAAAACACACATCTATACAGTATAGAAGAAAATTTAGACCTTCAGAATAATAAAATTGTGGATTTAGAAACTGATCACTTAAACAACATTGAATTAAATAAACTTAATCAAATAATAAATAAATATGACCACCTATTTAAGGAAGAAGGTCATACGCTTACATTTTCAAACACAGTGAAACATGAAATCACAACAGTTGATGAAAAACCAGTATATGCAAAGAGTTATCGATACCCATATGCTCACAAGCAGGAGATTCAGTCCCAAATAAAGGACATGCTGAATCAAGAAATAATAAGGCCAAGTAATTCACCGTGGTCATCACCAGTATGGATAATACCGAAAAAGGTCAACTCCAAAGGTGTACAAAAATGGCGTTTAGTCATTGACTTTCGGAAATTGAATGAAAAAACCATTGATGACAGGTATCCTATACCTAATATCAATGAAATCCTAGATAAATTAGGAAAGTGCCAATATTTCACAACTCTTGACCTCGCGTCAGGCTTCCACCAAATAGAAGTAGACGCACGAGATGTTAAGAAAACAGCGTTTACTGTTGATAATGGACACTACGAATTTACTCGTATGCCATTCGGTTTAAAAAACGCACCTGCTACGTTTCAACGTGTAATGGATAATGTTCTTAATGAGCACATCGACAAAATATGTCTCGTCTATATGGATGACATAATAATTTACTCAGCGTCGCTTACAGAACACATTAACCATTTAGAAAAAATATTTGAAGCACTTACTATAGCAAATTTAAAAATACAAACTGACAAAAGTCAATTTTTAAAAAAAGAGGTAGAATTTTTAGGTCATGTTGTATGTAGAGATGGTATAAGACCAAATCCCAAGAAAATAGAAGCTGTAAAAAATTACCCGATACCTAAAACACAAAAACAAATAAAACAATTCTTAGGTTTACTCGGCTATTATAGAAAATTTATTAAAGACTTTGCCAAACTAACAAAACCTTTGACTGAAAAATTGAAAAAAGGTAAGAAAATAGATATCAAAGATGAAATCTACTCAAAGTGTTTCGAAGATTGTAGAAATATGTTAATAAATGAACCAATTTTAACCTATCCAGACCTTTCAAAACCATTTATTCTTAGCACTGATGCATCTAATTTTGCCATAGGAGCAGTTCTTTCACAAAATCAAGAAGGTAACGAACATCCTATTTCTTATGCAAGTAGAACTTTAAATGCACATGAACAAAACTATTCAACTATTGAAAAAGAACTTTTAGCAATTATTTGGGCAACCAAATATTTTAGACCCTACCTTTACGGTACGAAATTTAAAATACAAACAGATCATAAACCCTTAAAGTGGCTAATGAATATTAAAGAACCCAATAGTAAACTAGTAAGATGGAAACTTCAAATGGAAGAATATAATTATGAAATAGACTATAAACAGGGTAAAATGAATTCAAATGCAGATGCATTAAGCAGAATTCCAATCGAAATAAATTTTAATGAAATCGAAACAGCAGCTACAATACATAGTGCAGATGAAGATGACCAGGGATATATACCAATCTCAGAATCACCTCTAAATTTATTTAAAAATCAAATAATAATAGAAAGACTCCAAAGTGGAGCAAATCAAATAAGAACAAAGAAAATTTTTAACAAAACAAGAAAAATAATTAAATATAAAAATTTTGAGGAAAATGACATTATACAAATAATAAAGAATCATTTTAACCCAAAAGCTACAAACGCAATTTTTATTGAAAATCTTTCACTTTTCATTGATTTTCAAAACGTTTTCAAAAATCACTTTTATAGATCGAAAAGATTTAAAGTGCTAAGATGCACAAAACTTTTAAAAGATATAACAGATGAAAGAGAACAAGATAAAATTATAACAAACTATCACAAAGAAAGTAATCATAGAGGAATAAATGAATCCTTTGAACACATAAAAAGAGAATACTACTTTCCAAATATAAAAGAAAAAATTACAAAATTTATTAATAATTGTAACATATGTCAAATAGAAAAATATGAAAGAAATCCTCCTAAACCCAAATTTGAATTTACAGAAACTCCTAAAAATCCATTAGAAATAATACATGTAGACATATTCTTTCCACAAAAAGGAATACCAATACTTACTATAATAGACAAATACAGTCGCTATGCACAAGCTTATGAACTTCAATCGAGAAACGCAGTTCACTTAAAGGAAGGAATTTTAAAATATATAAGTACATTTGGAAAACCTAAACTTCTCGTAATAGATCAAGAAAAAGCAGCAACATCTATTGATTTCCAAGAATTTTTAAGAAACGAAAACATAGACCTACACTTTACAACCGTTAGTAATTCAAATTCAAACTCTCCAGTAGAACGTTTTCACTCTACACTAATGGAACATTATAGAATATTGAAAAATCATAACACTATAACAACAAATGAAGCATTACTTAAAGCATTATTCGCATACAACAATTCAATTTGTTCAGCAACAAATTATACTCCATTTGAATTATTCTTTAAAAGAATCCCAAATAATTTAGCAGAAAAAGCATTTGAAAAAGCACTAAAAAATAAAGAGAAAATAATTTATAACAGGAATAAAACAAGAGATGATCAGATTAGTTATAAACAAGATTATCCATTCTACTACAAAGTCAGAAATATTAACAAATTGCAACCAAGATTTAGATCGTTTAAAGCATTGAGAAATAATAAAGTTACAATTTTAGCTAATAATAACAAACAGTATCATAAATTGAAAGTTAAAAAACCCCGTAAATTTCAGGTTCAAAATGCATCCACAAATTAGAGATTACATACAGACAATACTGATTATGACGACCATACTGACTATTAAAGGACAGAAATTGGACATAACAAATTTAAACGAAGGACAAGGTTTTATCATGGTTAGGGATGAAGAACTTCAAGTAATTTCAAGTTATAAGAAAATATTACATAGTGTAGAAATAGATTCATGGGAAAATAATATAAATATAATTGGTCAAAATATTGCAAACCTTAACTACACTTATCAGTATCCAGCTATGATACATAATTTTAATTCATTAAAAGAAGAAATAAGTAATTTAATTCCACATAAAAGATCTAGAAGAGGATTGATAAATATATGGGGAAAAGGCTTAAAATTTTTAGCAGGAGTAATGGACTCCGATGATGAAAAAGAAATAAGAGAAAAACTAGATGTTAATGAACAAAATAACAAAAATATTATCCAAAATATGAATGAACAAATTCAAATAAATAATAATTTTAATAAAATAATGAAAAATGTAACCAATCATATTAATACTCAACAAGAAAGAATAAGTAAACAATTATATGATATGTATGAAACAGTAAACTATAACTTAAATACAATAGAGCATATGCAACATGTCTTTCAAATTCAATATGATATTCAACTACTTAGAGATCAAGTCAGAAAAATTAAAGACAATTTATTACTTTGTAAACTAGGAGTTCTAGGCAGAGATCTGCTTACAACCGAAGAAATTATAAAATATAACATTTCATTCAAAGAATTAACAAATATTAAAAGCTCTATAGTGTTACATGATTTTAAGATAATTTTTATAATACTAATACCAATTTACGATACAGAAAAATATCATAAAATACTAATTGAACCAATTCCAAATAATAATGGACTTGAAATTGTAAGCAATTATACTATTGCAATATTAAAAAATAGTAATAATACTATTTATGAATATACAGAACAACCTATTATAACTAAAAAACAATTAAAATTAATAAAAGATAAATGTATTTCACAAATTTTCAAAGACAAACCAATATGTAATTTTAAAGTAAATAAGAAACAAATTATCAAACAATTAACTAATAATGTAATTATAACAAAAAATATTCCGAAAACTTATATAAAACATGATTGTAATACTTATGATATAAGAATTTATGGAAATAATTTGATTAATTTTGAAAATTGCAAATTAAGCATTAACAATATGGAATATGAAAACTTGTTGATAAGCGACAACTTCGTTATCCCAAACTTCAATGACATAAAAATTAGAAATATTACAATGAAATTATCATTGCCAAAAATTCATTTTGATAACGTTAAAAACAGTAAAGTAATTAAAGAAATTAAAGCTCGACATTTCGTGACTGAAGGCTTAACATTCAGCACAATAATTTTCATAATAATAGTTAACATAATACTATTGATAATTATAATTAAAATCAAAAAAGCCAATAATACAAAAGTAAATATTGAGCTAAAAACCTCGGATTCTCCGGAGCAGAATCTTAAGAAGGGGGGAGTTACGGCATCGACATCCGTCAAGCCTCCAGCAGATACTTACAACGCACACAACATACTTAAAGGCTACAGTTATCGTAAGTCTTTAAACGACGCATAACTTAAATGAATATTTATCTCAAGGCTTAGTTTTGTTAAATAAACAAAACAGCCGAATTAATAAAATGCGCATTATACTTGATGGCTACAGTTAAGCATAGTCATCAAAGATTCATAATTAAAAACGATAAATCAAACTGCATTGTTGACACAAGTGTGCAGACTTCAATATCATATCTCAAGGCTTTGTTTCGTCAAATAAACGAAACAGCCAACTAATTCAACTACGCAATTGATTCGATGACTACAGTCGTCATACGAATCATAAAAATCAAGGCCAAACCAAATTGTTGACACAAGTGTGCAACAATCATCCTTCTCAAGGCTTTGTTTTGCATAATTGACAAAACAGCCGAAATCATTGGTCAGCATAATGCAAGCCATCTCCATGGTCATTGCAAAAGCTATTTCACCACAATTGGGTATAAATAGCAAGATCCAATTGTTCCCGGATCATTCATTCATTCATTCTATTCATTGAATCACAAGTAGTCTTGATCAGTTCTAAACCAGTTCACATAAATTCTTATTTCTGATTTCCCCCCACCAGTGGTAAGGAATCAGTTAAATAAAATAGTTAAAATAAAAAACTAAAGTTAAAAGTTAAATTATAAACCATTGTAAAAAATACAAAAGATTTAATAAAGTATAAAGATAAGAAGCTCAGTGAGTGAGCTTAAAAAATATCTTTTTTATTAAACGTTACGCTCGGCACGTAACTGTATATATAAACTATAGTAATCCCATGAAGAGGAACGAACGTAGCGCCGCCCGCTGATCACATGTTGAACCCTGTGGAACTTGTTTGGTAAAGGGGACAGGGGGTTGAGAACTGTCAGATAATGAAAGAAATAGAAATAAAAAATAAGATTAAGGAAATAATAGATGAACGGAAATACTGTATACTAAATTTATGAGAGTTCGAGGGAGAAAAAAAAACTGAATTTTGTATAGAATAATAATAACAGGAAGGAAATAGGAATAATAGTAAAAGGAGAATTCAAGGGATACTAGATATTTTGTGCTTTCTTATATGTATGTATATATGAACTGATGTGTATTGTTTTTTGCTAACGTTGAAATTTGTGGGATATTAAAAATCTGAATGGAGGTATGAATGAATGTGGTATTTTTTTTGGAGGTACCTATATTTTGTAAAAAATATTTTCATATAATTTTTTAAAGAAATATAATTTGGAAAGAAGGTAGGTATGTACGCAAATTTCAAGTAGGTACCTATTTATTAAAATCGTATAATTATAAACCCTTTTTTCGAAATACTGAAGAGCGTGTAGGTTGGGACGAGACAAGAAAAAAATATGCACGACTGGGTCGCACGAACTTGCTCTTATGTGCGATCACATTGTGGTTCTTTAGTCTGAAATAAATTAGCTATGGTAGTCCATTTGCCAAAACTTAGTTAAGTTGCCGTATTATGTGAGTATACTAATATTAACAATACAGCCCAGTGTTGCACATATGCAATAGGCATGAAAGGAAACTATATTATTGATTAAAAATAGCTTTTAACGGCCTTTAGTCCATAAAAATAATTCAATAAGTCCAATTAAATAGTGCTAAGTCTTCTACTTGGCTAATGTATTTCAGTAGTATATAGAATTTGTATAATAAACCCTTCATATGGAAATTATATTATTTAAACTGGTAAATTGTTTTAAATCAACAAAATTAGAAAGAAATGGATTAAAATACTTTGAATCTGTTTTAACCCAACGCGATGTACACCATCTAATTTCTTATATAAATCTTACTTTATGAGAAAAAAAATTTGAAAATCTTAGGAGTGGTTTTAAAAATAATTAATTTGTTATAAATAAAATTTCGTTAACATTTTTGGGAAAAATAATTGGTATGCCAATTTTAAGTATTTATTAATGTTGAGTTAAAATTGAACTCCACAGAAAAAAACTGCTACCATTTTTAGAAATGTCGAATTTTCTAAAAATAATTTTGATACGCACTTTTATTTATATTTGTTATAAGCTTCTGTATAAAAAGTCTAGTTTTATTCGGTTGATCAGATATTGAGATACTCGAAAATCAAAGAAACCGTTCCATAAGAGCTACTGTTAATAAACGTAAAATATAAAATTTAAAAATTTTATATGATAGATACAGGCTCCATATCCAAATTTAAATTAAAGAAAAAACACTTTAACTTGTATAGATAGTCGACTTGTATAGGTAGTCGACTACCTATACAAGTTAAAGTGTTTTTTCTTTAATTTAAATTTGGACCTGGAGCCTGTATCTATCATATATATATTAACATCAAAGGTCGCTCACAAACAATAATTTAAAAATTTTAAATGGTAGATCATACTAATTTCAACACACACACAAATTTTTTTATGAAAATCGTAGGAGTCGTTTTTGAGAAAAAATATTTTTCTAAGCTGTTTTTAAACATTTCTATGGGAGGCACCGTTATTTTTAGGTATTAGGATAATTTTTGTCAAAAATTTTCTGGATAAAGTTAAAAAAGTCGTTTTTACCAAGTTTTATAAAAATCTACATAGTCGTTTTTGAAATTTTGAGTTTTCAATAAAAAATTTCAAACTTTTTTTAAAAAGCCAAAAAATATTTTTTTGTAAATTTTGGTACACAATATTATTAAGAATATGTCAATTATTCTTGATAAAAAAATTGCTCAGAATCAGTTGAACCGTTTTTGAGAAAAGCCATTTTTTTATTAAACGGCAACTTATAACTATTTAAATTTATTGAGTTCTTAAAAAAAAAATCTGTAGCGCTGATTTTGAGAAGAATAAGTTTTTCCTTTATGGCCAAGAAATTTTTTATGACAGCTACTGTTAGTTCATCATCGTCGGCTCGACAACCGGGGTCCGGTCCTGGCCTCCTTCAACAAGTCTCTCCACCCATCCCGGTCTCGAGCCGCCGCCATCCAGTTGCGCACCCCAAGGCTCCGGGCGTCCTGGTCTACGCCATCTCTCCAGCGCAAGCATGGTCTACCACGCTGTCGTCTACCATAGAATGTACCACAAAGAACTTTCCGAGCAGGTTCCTCTTCGCTCATGCGAGCTAGGTGCCCTGCCCACCGGAGTCTACCGAGCTTAATTTTTGTCACGATATCTGCTTCAAGGTAGATTGCGTACAATTCATGATTGTACCGTCTCCGGAATCGTCCTTCCTCAGATATGGGGCCAACAATTCTCCTTAAGACTTTTCTCTCGAACGCGGCTAAGAGGTCGGAGTGCCTTTTGCTAAGCACCCAAGTCTCGGATCCATATGTGAGTACTGGCAGGACCATGGTCCTGTACAGCAGCAGTTTTGAAGTTATGGTGAGATTTCTGGATTTGAAGAGCTTTGACAGACTAAAGTAGGCTCTGTTGGATTTGAGAAGCCGCCCGCGTATTTCTTCTTCTAATGGGTGATTTTTTAAGAGGTTTAGAACTTTAAAAAAAAAAAAACACAAGAAATTAGAAAAAATGAATGAAATATTTATTTGAATCGATAGTTTGAACCTTGCAATTTAATGTTTAAAGATAATTTCATGCAAATGTTGACCGCGGCTGCGTCTCAGGTAGCCCATCCGCTGAGTCCAATTTTGGCATACTCTTTCACACATATCGGCCGGTATCTCACGAATGAATGCATGGATGTTGGCTTCCAGTGCGTCAATCGAAGCGAAGACATTAGCCTTGACATACCCCCACAAAAAATAATCTAATGGTGTCAAATCGCACGATCTAGGCGGCCAATTGACCGGCCCGAAACGTGAAATTAACTGTTCACCAAACTCGCCTCGCAATTGCGCCATTGTTTCGCGTGCTGTGTGGCGTGTGGCACCGTCTTGTTGAAACCACATATCATGCAAGTCAAGAACTTCCATTTCGGGCAAACAAAAAGTTTGTTATCATCGGTAGCGTTCACCATTGACAGTAACGCTGCGATTCGCATCATCTTTGAAGAAATAGGCCCAATAATGCCGCCGGCCCATAAACCGCACCAAACAGTGGCTTTTTCGGGATGCATTGGTAGCTGTTGCAATGTTTCTGGCTGATCTTCACTCCAAATGCGGCAATTTTGCTTATTTACGTACCCATTCAACCAAAAATGAGCCTCATCGCTGAACACAAGCAGCGCGCGATGAACATTTCGAACCGAGCTCGAATTTTGATAGTAAAATTCAATAATTTTCAAGCGTTGTTCATTTGTAAGACGATCCATGGTTAAATTGCAAACCAAACTGAAGCTGTTTGACAGTGACACAAGGTACTAAACACACGTCAGCTGTCAAAACCAGTGTTGCCAAAACCAAACCAGCTAAAAAATCACCCGTTATATTGTTATCGGCTGCTACTATTGACCCAAGGTATTTAAAGGATTGCACCACTTCAAATTCGTGCTCCGCTACCTTGATTGTTTGACCAACTGTTCCTCTCGCATTCGACGCCACCATGTACTTTGTTTTACCTTCACTAATGTGCAGCCCCAAATTTTGTGCCGCCTGCTCGATCTGGATGAAGGAATCATGTACAGCTTGCTCAGTTCTTCCGATGATGTCGATGTCGTCTGCGTAAGCCAGTATCTGGCTGGACCTGTTGACGATGGTCCCTCTTGTTGCCGTGCCAGAGTCACGGATTGCTTTCTCCAACGCCAGGTTGAAGAGGAGGCAGGCCAAACCATCCCCTTGTCGGAGTCCATTAAAGATGTTGATTGGTTTGGATAGCAATCCTGCTATTTTTACTTGGCTTGTTACGTTGGTCATGGTCAACCTACATAGTCGTGTCAATTTATTTGGGATGCCGAATTCTCTCATGGCTTTGTAAAGTTCTACCCTGGCTATGCTATCGTAGGCGGCCTTAAAGTCTATAAACAGGTGGTATGTTGGGATGTTAAATTCTAGACATTTTTCCATCGCCTGCCTAAGGGTAAAGATCTGATCAGTTGTTGATTTGCCTGGAATGAAACCACACTGATATTGTCCGATGATGGTTTTAGCGTATGGGGTTTTCCGGTCTTGTAGGATAGAGGAGAGTATCTTATAGGCGGTACTCAACAACGTGATACCTCTATAATTGCTGCACGTTGTGACATCTCCCTTCTTATGTATGGGGCAAATTATACCTTTTCGCCAGTCTTCTGGAATTTCTTCATGCTCCCACACGTGCACTATAATCTCATGAATTGCTTGACGTAAAGCTGGCCCACCGTGTTGAAATAGTTCGGCTGGTATACCATCGGCTCCCGGGGCTTTGTTTTTCTTTAGCCGGCCTATAGCCTTCTCAACCTCTTCTATGCTTGGTGGCGGCAACATAGGGTACTCTTCTTGAAGTAGTGGAGCCTCCACTTCTGCAGTGAGCTGACCATTTAGCAATTCATTGAAGTACACTTCCCATCGCTCCAGTATGCTTTGAGGATCGGTGATCAAATTTCCCTCTCCGTCCTTGCAGTATGTGCAGCGTGGTGTGTACTGCGTCATGTTTCGGACGGATTGGTAGAACTTCCGCGCCTGGTGCGGACCTCGCTTTCGGCTTTTCTCTATTTCACAGATTATGTTCTTCTCCCAGGCTGATTTTTTCTGTCTGTGAAGCCGTTTTTCAATTCTTCTGAGCTCTTTATATTCGTCTTCGCGTGCCCGCGTTCTATGAGATTGTTGCATTGCTCGGTACGCAACATTCTTACGTTCAGTCGCTAGCTTGCATTCATCATCAAACCAGTCGTTCCGATTTCTACGACTGCTGGCTAAGATGGAGTTGGCAGTACTAATGACAGTATTCTTAAGGCGTGTCCACTTCTCATCTACGCCCAGCATACTGGCTCCAGGACTTACTCTACCCAGTTCTAGGGCGAGTCCTAACGCATTACCAAAGGTGTTACTGGTGTTTTCATTGCGCAGAGCAGCCGTGTTGATTCGAACCTGATCGGCGGATGCAATACGTCTTCGCAAGGCAATCCGCCCTCGGAAAACCATACCAACAAGATAGTGATCCGAGTCGATATTGGCACCTCGGTACGTTCGTACCGTCATCAAGTTCGAGTAGTGGCGACGGTCTATCAACACGTGGTCAATTTGGTTACGAGTGACTCCATCAGGTGATACCCAGGTGGCTTTGTAGATATCTTTACGCGGGAACCTGGTACTCGCAACGACCATGTTTTTCGATGCTGCCAATTCTAAGACTCGAAGTCCATTGTCATTAGTGTTCTCATGCAGACTATGGGTGCCTGCGTAATGCCTGAATACCGGCTCCCGACCTATTTTTGCATTCAAATCCCCAAGGATGATTTTTACGTCATACCTTGGACAGGCATTGAGGGCCCTCTCGACTTTTTCGAAGTAAGTCTCTTTTTCTTCGTCTGAGGACTCCTCCGTAGGCCCGTGAACGTTAATGAGGCTGATGTTCTTAAATTTGCCTCGCACGCGAAGGGTGCATAGCCTTTCGCTTATAGCGTTAAAGCCGATGATGGCAGACTTCATTTTTTCGCCGACTAGGAAGCCTACCCCGAGCACATGGTGTTTTGTATGACAGCTGTAGTATAAGTCATAATCTTTCTTCTGTAGAACACCATTCCCTGTCCATCTTATTTCTTGAAGTGCTGTTATGTCAGCTTTATATTTTGACAGGGCATCGGCTAGCTGCTGAGCAGCTCGAGCTCTATAGAGCGATCGTACGTTCCATAAGAAAATTCGTAAATCGTTATTCCGTTTTCTTTGCGTGGGTTGTCGTCGTGAGATCAGTCCGTTCCCGAGGCTTGTTGCTGGTCTCGTAATTCTTCTTGTTTTACGGAACAGGGAATTAACCTGTTGCCAACCTGTGGAACCAGCCTGATCATATTAGCCAAACCTTTTTAAAGGCTTGTTTCTAGCGGCCGAAGAGGCTATGATCACACTTCCACCAGTCCGAATAGTTACGGCACGTGCATGTTTTCGTATGCTACATGTTATTCCCCCTATTCGGCTGATGGCTGACCACCACTGTTAGTTATGGTCCTAAAAAAAAGAGAAAAAAACGGGTAGGGGAATGTCCAAAAAACGCTAGGTACCAAGTTTAAAGAAAATCGACCCATCCGTTTAGGCTGTAGTTCAACAGACAGACGTAGGTTTTTGCGAGACCCACTTTTTTCGTCTTCGCTATCATCGTTATGTCAAGTTTGACCAAAATCTCGAGTTCCAAAATCTCAAGGAGCTCAAGCAAATCGTATTATTTGTGCACGGTTCCTTGTGAATTTTATTTTTGCCGTATGATAATTTGCCCTCTCGTATGACCATAAAATAGCAAAATGTATGATAATGCATCCACAAGAATATGGCAACGCACTGTCTTGAGTTAAATCACCAAATTTGATGAGCTAATTCGGGTTTAACCTTTATCTCGCACTGAAAAACTGGACCTTTAAGTCATGAATCTTTTTTTTAATTTTTTACTAAATCTCAATACTTAAGAAATTAAAAAAAATAATTTTTTCCAAGCCATTCAATATTTTTTTCAAAAGTTTGGGTACGTATTAATTTTTTTATAAATTTTACAAAATTTTGTACATAAAAACATTTTTTTTCGAATTAGACTTCAAAATTGGGATACCTAACTACTAATTTTTTTTGTCACTTTTAAGGAAAAAAACATTTTAAAAAAATTCCCTATTTGATTTGAAAAAAAAAACTAAATGGGTATACCTAAACTAAATTTTTCCAAAACTTTCTACATAAAAATAATTTGAAAAAAGAAATCGTTTTTTTTACATGTTTAGAACATTTAATACCTAGCTGAATACCTACCTATATACCTATACATATACCTATACCTACTTGCCTACATAACGTACCTACAAATTATAAAAAAGGCCATTGTGGTAATTTCTAAATTCATTATAATTATTATTATTTTTGTTCTTAGAAAGTTCTATTTTTATGACATTTTGAAGAACAAAAATAATAATAATTTTTCGAAGAAAAAATCTATATCTTACTATAAATACCTACCTACCTGTTAGCTATTTAAATTTCTATGCAGCTAACGCGAAATATAGCAACGGCGTTGTATTCCACTCAGATATAGTGAAATTTAACAACGTTGTTTCTATAATGTAAATTTTCACAACAAATTGAAAATCTAATTTCCATTTACCTATAAATAATACGAAAGTATACCTATACAATACATATACATACCCCTATCTATACGCATTCTAAAGCTTATGAAGCAAAGCAACAAAAAATCGTATTCGTCCATAGAGCAAAAAATTTTTCATTTTCTCTCTTATTCTGCTGTTTGCCATGACGAAATAATCTATTCCAACTATCTCCCTTAGGCCGGTATTCACCGAGCGCTCATAACTTAAGAAGCTCATAAACCTATTCACCAAGCAATATTAGTGGAGATCTATGAGCGCTCATAAGAATTATGAGTGGTCCCGACCACTCATAAGTTATGAGCGCTCTCATCGAAAATTTGTTCGAAAACATTCGAAAAAAAATGTCACTTCTCTCAAACTGTCACTCACAATTGTTTTGTTTGTTTTTTTTTTTTTTTTAATTTCTCCGAATAAAAAAGATTTTTCCGTCACGAATATGTGAACAAAAAAATTAATTACTTTAGGGAGTTTTTAATTTCAATTTTGTGTATAATTTGCACCTGAAACAGACCACCCTTAAACGGGATCAGTCTCCCACCCCAGTGAAGTCCGGCCTAGTCATGAAGTGCCCTGCAACTTATCACATGGACTAAACCTGCATCCCAGCCAGTTCACAATTATTCCTGTCGCCTTCATCAATAACCTGCCGTTTCAAGAAATAACAAGACCAGTTGTTGATAGTGAACTGATGTTTCATATGCGTCCCCGGTGGTAAGATGATTTGCTGTTCCTCAGTAGTGCATAGCCAATGCTTGAAGATTCCAGTAGCTGACAATGGATACATGTGTGTGAAGAATGTGAAACCGAACGTACGCCACTTTATGGTGAAATGGTGTGGGCCAAGTTACGAACCATAAGCTGATGGTGGCCATCGTAAATCCCTCCGACAACAGAAGTGTCATTGAATTTAGCAAACAAAGCCACAATCCATCCGAGTTTTTTCATCAGATTCCTTGGCCGCAATGGTAATGCGAGCATAAAGTCAGAGGAGGTTGTATTTGTATCAAGAAGGCGATTGCTGCGAACCACCAAAGAGCCAAAAAGGAGTGAGTATGTTGTTTTATTAATTTTGGATTCTCATTTAATTGAATCGTTCACGATTTGTGATTCTTTTAGGACTAGACGTGGCGGAAGCCAAGCAGATAGCTGAAAAAATAAACGACAAAAAGCATGCCTGCACAGTCCTCTTCCATTTATGTAAAAATCAAAGTGAATTGCGCTGTATGTACTTGAGGTAATTGACGATGCCAAGTTCCGATTGCGGCGGCAGATTTCTCAAAAAGAACATGATATTTTATTTTCTATCACTTGAAAAAGATTAGATTATCCATAACTTATGGATGCTTCAAAATGAGCTGCCGTCAGATAAACTCTTTTAAGCAATGTGCTTGGTCGATCGAATCTTGGATCGGAAATATAAACCGAAAAAAATACACTCAGCACATTAGGTAAATATTCAAATACCGACTATTATTTTCAATTCAACCAAAAAAACTACTCTAGCTCAACCAAGACAAGCGTAGTCCCATTCTCAACACCTTGGGCAGAAGAATGAAAGCAAGTTTAAGATGTTTTCACCGAAATTTATAAGCTGAGCTACACGATTTTGCAATTCGCTAACTTGGCTGCCGAATCTTTTCCGGAAATATTAATGAAGCATCAGGTTAAACAGTTTTTTCTTTTATTTCCAGGCGAACAAATTCAAGATTATTTTTGTTTCAATTTACTTTAGATTGAGGCTGTTCCAACTCTTATATTCTTCTCCAACGGGCAAGCAACTATTAGAGTGGATGGTGTCGGTATGAGTATTGTTTATTCTATGCAATATTTGATCAAATTAATATTTAAATGTAAATAACATATGGATATTTTTTTATAAACCATTATTGTATAGGATTATAGTAGGTACTTTAATATTTTAAGAGAAAACTCCATTCAGTTTTTTTTCAAATTGGTGGTGTGGAAGCAAAAGAACAATAATTATTAACTAAGGAATAAAAACGATTAATTTGATCAATTGTTTGATTGATGCATGTTTTTTATGTTAGAAGGGGCTATTTTTAGTCACTTTCTTTGTTATACAAAAAAAAAATTATTTCATAATTTTTCCCTACGTTTCTACGGTTTTACCGACTTTTTTAAGTGTAGGTTTTTATTAAATCTGTTGTTTAAAGTTTTTCATGTAAGTTAATTTTAATAGAAATCGTATGAATATTGCATTGTATAGTAATCTAAGCTTTAAAAAAATTTTATTGCAATATTTTTGGTTTTCAATTCCCTCCACCGATTTTAATGAACGCGAGGTCCTTTGTAATTAAAATGATACTGGATTTAAAAGTTAATAAATGTACTTTCAAATATCTTGACAAAAAAATGTTCATTCAAATTTACTTACCTTCCAAACTTCTGGTGTAGGATGAATTAAATAGAACAACTTTTTCATAGAGTTTTCGATTTTTTTTAATGAAAACTAATAATAAGAACACAAGGAATAAAAAAAAATACAACTAAAATAATAAGGTATACTATGAATATCATGTCAGTGTTATCAAAAAAAACTGTCAATAATGAACTGTCTTGCAGAAAAGTCTGATTCTTCTCCAAAAATTGTCTCCACTGAATCGGCTACCAAAACAACTTCAACCTCTGACGGTGGAACTGGTCTGTCCTTCAATAAGTTGTGTAATACAGCTGTTGCTACAATAACTATTACACTCATTCCAATATGAGTTCTTAGTTCTAAAGAAAATAAATTTTCAAATCGTATTTAGTTATTATGATTCGTATATATTACTTGTTCCAATTACTGGAAATCTTCTTTTCCACACACCGATCGCTTGCTCTACAATCCTTCGAGTACGAATAAAAGCATTGTTAAAGTTTCTTTCATGGGTTGTTGATGGGGTTAGTAAAGGTGTAATGAGATATTTGTTACATGCATAGCCTCCATCACCAATGAGAATACCAGCCAGAAACTCTCCAGGCTTCCATCTGAGCCTTGATTTTAGAAAAGTTGAAAACCATTTGGTCATGGGTTGATCCAGGCCAACTTATTTAAACGAAAAGTGTTAGATTTGACTTTTATTTTGATTGTTAAATCTTACCGTGCAACAATATCCAAAATACGCATATTTGTATCGACAACAATTTGAGTGTTGATAGAAAAAAATCCCTTTCGACATCGAAACTGTTCCGCCAATGGTCCACCAGTTGATTCAATTGCTATATGAGTACCTAGCATTTCAAGTGAAATTAATTATTTTATAATAGATTAATATAGAATATTAGTTTTTGAATTCATGTTCCTTTTTGCTTTCTTCATACAAATTTTGATTTGGTTTCAATATATTTTAGTTTACATTATACATTTTTATTTACCATCTATAGCGCCAATTATATTTGGAATTCCTCCCATTCAGTAAAATCCCTCCTTTGTTGTATGGATATTTTCAACAGAAGGAAATTTGATTTCTTCTCGCACCAGTTCAGCGATCGCTTTAGATACTCGAAGAATAATTCTCGAGGCTGTTGGTTGGGATATCCCAAAAAGGTCAGCTACTACAATTTGGAAGCTGGCTGTAGCATAAAACCTCAGAGCAATTAGGATCTGGTCACGGGGAGGCACTGGATTGTTTTTTTTGTCACTATATCCAAGTTTGTGCCCAATTCGCTGCGTTAGGTTTTCAACCATACTTTTGGGCAGTCGAAATCTTTTTTCAAATTCTTGGTCGTCATCATAGAGTACCTATATTACCTAGAGAACCGACTTAGGCGGTCGTTCTCTTCCACCCTACAAGCTGTACTGAGAGGAAAATGCCCATTAAGTTTTGTATGGGGTTGTTGTCCAATGCATTTTAAATGGGACCGAACCAACATGGCTTCAATTGAAAGGACTTCGCTCAAATTGCTCAAAGTGCTCAATAAGGTGGATAAGACCGCCCAGGGATTCAAAAAAAAAAATCCGTTAAATTCAAAAATTGAGAAATTTATTAATTTCGTAGTCAAATTTCTTTTTTTAACCATTTGTCAACCTAAACTATGAAGAATATCGGTCATTGTTGCTCCCGGGTAATAAATTAAATAATATTTTTGAATATTTATGTTTAAAAAAAAAACAAAAACACCTACCGAAAATTGGAAGCGCACTCTAGTTTCTTAGCTCAAAAAGGTACGTATCTACGATTTAGGTGTGCAAATCGTAGACACGTACCTTTTTGAGCTAATGGCACCACTTTGTTCACAATTAAACCGCAGACACGTACCTTTTTGAACTAATGCGCCAATTTGTTTTTATATCCACCATTCACACGGATTCACGGATAAGGAAAAAAGAGTAAACTAAGAGAGTTTTCACTTACTCACCTCAAATAAAATTTGCGGGTGTTTAAGGCAAGAGGGGTACCGGTCGGTTCTCTAGGTAATATAGGTACTCTATGGTCGTCATACAGCTCCAACATATCCGTCTTCTTTAAATTTTGTTTAGGCTTTCTCTCTGGCATGTCCGCAATAAACTGTAAAAAATTATTTTCATCAGAGCTAGTGTCTGAAGAAGTTGAGGACGAAGTTGAAGAAGTGTCAATATCCATAATTTATTCAAAATCGTGAGAAAACAACAAGTGGAGTCAGATTCACAAGAACAAATTTAATAAAATAGCTAGAATTTTAAAGTGCTGAAATGGTTTTAAACATTCGTAGTAGAATTTTGGTAATTTTATTGTTATAAGCGAGAATTTAAACAGAAAACTTTTTTTTTACAATAATATCTTGAGGCAGTTGAGGAGTAAAAGTGTGGAAGCGACTCAAATGATTTTTCCAGTCTGTTTCGTTCTCTTTCTTCTTTCTTGTGTGTTAATGTGCCGTTTGTTTGATGGTCTGAGTAAATATTAATGTAAAATGAAGGGGACAGCAATACAAAATGAAGAGGACAACGACAAAAGTCTCGTTCAGTAAACCCATTTCAAATATTAATCCAGACTATAGCCTCATTTTATCATCGCTGATCATGAAAAAAACGAGGTACGGATCTCAGTGATAACTGTGTTGTTTATCTATACCTATCCCTTTTTTCCTTACGCATTCACTTTTGTCACGAACGCCTAACAATAAACACGTAAACCGTCAACTGAAATTTATAGAAAAACAATTAGTAGATATAATTTAAATACAACGGAAACAAAATATATAAAATGGATACAGCTTCAATTAAAAGAACACCAAATATAACAATAAAAGATAAAGATCGACTTTTCACCATTGTTATTAAAAATGCATCAATAATAGAATCAAAAAAAAACCGACGCTGTGAGTGTTGTAGAAAAAAATCAATGTTGGGAAGCTATTGCAGATGAATTCAATGCTTCCAGCAACTGCAAGAGGTCTGCAAAACAATTGAGGACCTGTTATCAGAACGCAAAATCAGCACTTAAAAAGGATCTTTCATCAGACAAAATCGAAACGTACAAAACAGGTGGAGGTTCTTTCCAAAAAAAAACGGATGAAAATCACCCTCTTTTGAACATAGTCCTTCAAGAAACAACACCTTTAAATAATTTATTTGATAGCAGCAGTGACTATTTTGAAAAAGTAACATATTTTATATAATTACATAAATATATCCACATTATTTGTAAATGTGTAATTTGTATATGGAAACATTCTCCATTTTTCAGAATTCTCGTGACAGCTATACTGAAGACTATGATGAAGACTATCTTGAGTTAACATCCCCAACAGCAGGAGGTGAACACACAGAAAACCTAGTTATTACGCCCATTTCGCATCATAGTGCTATTAATTTGGAAGAATCTTCATTACCTACAACTTCGCAGCAGTCTTCTGCCAATGCTTCATCGCGGCCAACAAAACAAAAAAAGAACAAACAGAGAATTCATACAAACATTGTTAACTGAGTTCGGTGATCTTAAACGAACTAAATTAAAGTCAGCTTCCGAAAAAAAATTTGCAAAACGTGACTATTATAATATTAAAACCGACAATTTGAAGAAGAACCTGTCTCAAGACGGAAATACAAATGATGGTATGTATTCTTTAAAAATGTATGCTATTTAATTTTTACTAGTTTCTATTTTACAGAAAATTAATGCATTCGATTTAACAGAAAATTAATGCATTCGATTTTATCGAACAGCTTTAAGATGGTTTCATACCTACACATATTTATTTAATTTATTTTGTATTTATTTAATAAAGTGAAGTCAATTTCGAAATTGGACTGTCTATTTCAAATCTTCTCGAACAAAATCAAACTTGACTAGTTGAAGCTGAAATTTCATATTTAGTTTTCTGTATTCAAAACAATTAAAATAAATTTTTTTAAGTTTTCAATTTCTTTTAAATTATTTATTAACTATTGAATTAGAAGAACCATTGTATATATATTTTTATAGTACTATCATGAAGAGGAACGAACGCGACGCCACCTGGGCAACCGCGGCCTAACTAAAATTTGTGCAGACTTGGGTGTCCAGTTTTAAGAGTAGGCAGAGTAGGAAATAATTTAATTAAAAGTAAGAGATAAATAAGAGAATTATAATGAAGGCTAATGGAAAATTGACGATAGAGAAGAACCTATACAAAATGTATCGGAGTTCAAGGAGGACAGGAAAAAAGCTAATTTGTTCTTTTTGCTTTTATCATTTTTTATAGAAAGGGGAAAATGTTTTTTTTTGTTTGTTTTTTTGGGTATAGAAAGAACGAAAATAAAATATTCTCCAAAAGAAGGCTGAATTTTTGTAATTGCTGTGACGTGTGTTTGTGTTTGGGTATAGAGCAAATGTGTAACATGCATATAGGTGTATGCATGCTGTGACGTATGACTGAGAATGCCCATAAATGTATAATATGCAGGTAAATTATTTAAACTCGGTTACCACTGAGAAAAATAATTTTGTTTTGAATAAATACTTTTTGGCTGAATTTTATAGCGAAGGATGTTATACACTTTTGTAGGTAGAGGTTTTCCGTTGAGATTTCAGTTATGTAAATACTATACGAAGGTTTTAGAATGGCTCTTTTTAAGATTTTTTATGAACTCAAGTTAGATGCCTTACATTAGGTAGGTATTTATTTGTATCTATATAGGTATGTATGTAGGTGCATATACACAGATGATTGTTCGTTTATGTTGTGAAATTCAAACTAACCATCAGATTGAGCTGAAATTAAGATAATGTATTTGTTGTTGAATCAGAAGTTCGCGTAAATATTTTTTTAAACTTTTCTATAAATTGAGCTGAACATCAAAATATAAAAATTTGCTAAAAAATCAAGAAATAATAATCTGATTGAGCTGAAACTTGAGAAGTTTTAAATTTACCATCATACCTACCTATCATCTGATGAATTTATTACGTGCAGTTTTTCATTTAATTTTTAAATTCATGTTGCCTTAGGTTTTTTATTCAGACAAATTTATAGTTTAGACTTTAAGAAGAGAAAAGTATCCTAATTTAATTAAAGTTAGTGTGTTTTTTCTTGAAAATTAAGTATCAATGTTCTGGAAAGTTAAAACAAGACACTTATTTTTCTGCATTAGGCTTTAATTTAATAAAAACATGCTGATGACACAAGTTAGAAATACTTAATTAAGTTAAATTTTGTAAGAAATCGGTTTGAAATGCTAAACAATTAACAAATGTGGTAAGCACGTCTTACTTTTTCATATAAGTTTCACCGTTTTTTTTTAGTAAAATTGGGGATATAGGTTGGTTTGTTTCTTATAGTAACGACTAAGTGGGTGTTTGAGTGGGAGTGGGATTATTTGTTTGCGAATAAGTTTAATAGGTCATTTTGAAACAATAAATTTTTATTTATTCTCACAAAAAATCTTTTTTAACTTAATTTTATTTAAAAAAAATAGTTTAGAAGTATTACAATTGTATACTCCAAAGTCTTGTCTTTTTCAATTTTTCAAAATTATTTGCATTCAAGAACACTATTTTTTTCGAAATAATTTCCTTAATTTTTTGGAAAAAAATTGTTTTTTTAAGAGTAGGTATTGCAATTGTTTTTCAAACTAAAACACCAAATTTTTGATTTTTTCACATTTTTCAAAATTGTCTATATTCATAAAAACTAATGTTTTCAAAATAATTTGCTTAATGTTTTAAAAAAAAATAGATTTTAGGAGCATTGCAATTGTTTTTTTAAGCTAAAACAACAAATTTTGGATTATTTTCGGAATTATCAAAATTGTCTTTATTTATAAAAACTAACGAAATATTTTCTTAATTTTTGTTTAAAAATAGATTTTTAGGAGTATTTGAATTGGTTTTAAAAACTGGAATAGGGTTTTTTAAAATTGATAAGCCAAATTTAATTTTTTTTAAACTTTTGAAAAATTGAAAAAAACATAATTTTTAATAGGTAGTAGTATTTAAAATGTACGTACATACCTACCTACCAAATACATTCATACACTATGAAGATTAGGTAGGTAGGTACCTATCCATATTTTTTTAACATTTTCAAAAATACAATGTCGTAATATTTAGGTATCACCCTGTGCATAACCACCCACCCACCTACATCCCTAAATTGATATTAATATACCTTCCTAAAAAACTATTTATACGTACCTGCCTAATACCTACATAATTATTTTTATTTTTGTTATTCAAAATTGCAATTTTCTTCTTTTTGAATAACAAAAAAAATAAAATACCTACGGTGAAAAAAGCCTACCAAACATCTATTAAATATAGCTAAACCTATGTACCTACTTTACTTGAAAATTGGGTATACCTACCTATGCACCATAATGCAAAATGTAGCAACGTTGTATTCCACTAAGCTATAGGGAAATTAAACAACGTTGCTTTGAAAATCAACAAAACTGAAAATCTAAAAACAAATTCAAATCGTGCTGAAAAATAAAAAGCATAATGTATAAACATATAAATATATGTCTATAGCTCATAGGAAGCAAAAAATCTAATATTCAAAAAGAAACGTCAAAAAAATGACAAAAAAATTTAATTTGCTCCTCCTAATTGTTGTCGTTGCCATGACGCGAACAGCTGATTCAATTTTATCTCCCTTAGGGCGACTTGCACGAAACCAAAGGATAAATTTCTAAAATTGGAGATAGCTATCCTTGGATATAAAAATAAGTTTATTATTTTTGTTGTGACGTTGCACAAATGAAAAAACTAACTTGGATAAGTAACTATAGGATACTTATTTAATTACAGAAAGAGCAACATTAGAAAAAAAAACAATGAAACTTAAGTCATAAATGTCATGTTTTTTCTGATTTTTTTTTAAATAGTTTCATTCTCTATCGGTTTTGCGATGTCTAATTCACTATAAAAGCGTTCAAGAGCTCCAAATTTTACCACTTTGTAGATTCTCTTTTTGAGCTTAGCAATTCAGCAATTGGCCAAAGGTATTGTTGTTTTGTATATTTTGTTGTGACGTGCTTACATAATTATGTGCATACATCTGTTGAAATCTTAAAAGATAAGTACAACTAAAAATAAATAACATGATTTTGGTAGAAGAAGACCTTAACAAAAGACATCAGTGACGTCCTCTTTCATTAATTATAGCAAACGAAAATTGGAACTTGTAGATATGTACATACATACATACATACATACATACATATGTACATATGTAGAAAAACTTAAACATCATGAGCATAATAATAATGTTTTCTCGCTTTTTGTAATCAGTTTTGAAAGTTTTCCCTTCCTTTTAAATTAATATTGACAGTTAATAAGAGTTATCCAGAGAAATGAGACTGGATAACTATTTTAAATATTTATCTATGGATAGGTTGATAAACGTAATGGTGCAACCAGTTTTTTTTTAAATTAGATAAATTAGCTTATCTCAGGATAAATCAGTAGTTACTGCTGTCAGATAACTTTGGTGCAAGTGGCCCTTACTCGCTTTATTAATATACGAATTGAAAATAATACAACCTTCCCTTTCCCGTTTGCTCTCTTAAATGTGCTCACAGTATTTTATTTATAACATATATAGAATTCTCTCAGTCTGCAACGTCAATTTTACTTGACTACAACGCCACCAGCACAGATTAGCCACATGAAGATGAGAATTCCCGACAGCCATTTTAATTTGCCTACAAGCTTGAACTGACAGTTATCAGATAAAAAATGAGAATGTGTGTATAAAAATCTCACACATAGACAGTAGGGATCTTCACACACCTGGTTAAATTGTTGTTGCAATTCACATCTATTCATCGACGCGGGAAAAAATTACAAATACAACAATGTAAACAAATGTGTTTTGGAGGGTGAAACGTACGAAACATTCTCATCTTCATATGGCTAATCTGTGGCCACCAGCACAACCGAGGCCCAAGTAAAAATATCTGTTCCATGAGAGTACTATAGAGTTTATATACAATGGAAGAACATTTAAGTTACATTATTTAGTTATTTTATTATTTCACTTCAGCTTCCAAATAAAAATAAACACATATGTAATGTGCATAACTAACAAAATTGTTTTTATTTTATCTAACTTGTTTTACTCGATCTTCAAAAGTTGAATCTATTCTGTATTTATATTGCAAAATAGTCTACCTATACTTCATATCGATGCTCCATTGTATATATATTTTTATAGTACTATCATGAAGAGGAACGAACGCGACGCCACCTGGGCAACCGCGGCCTAACTAAAATCAGATGATTTGTGCAGACTGAGGTGTCCAGTTTTAAGAGTAGGTAGAGTAGGAAATAATTCAATTGAAAGTAGGAGATAATAATAAGAGAATAAATTATGATGGCTAAGGGAAAATTGACGATAGAGAAGAATCTATACAAAATGTATGGGAGTTCAAGGGGGACAGGAAAAAAGCTAATTTGTTCTTTTTGCTTTTATCATTTTTTATAGAAAGGGGAAAATGTTTTTTTTTTGGTTTTTTGGGTATAGAAAGAACGGAAATAAAATATTGTTCAAAAGAAGGCTGAATTTTTGTCCTTGCTGTGACGTGTGTTTGGGTATAGAGCAAATGTATAATATGCATAAAGGTATATGCATGCTGTGACGTATGACTGAGAATGCCCACAAATGTATAATATGCATGCAAATTATTCAAACTCGGTTACCACTGAGAAAAATAATTTTGTTTTGAATAAATACTTTTTGACTGAATTTTATAGCGGAGGATGTTATACACTTTTGTAGGTAGAGGTTTTCCGTTGAGATTTAAATTATGTAAATACTATACGAAGGTATTAGAATGGCTCTATTTAAGATTTTTTATGAACTCAAGTTAGATGCCTTGCATTAGGTAGGTATTTATTTGTATCTATATAGGTATGTATGTAGGTAGATATACACAGATGATTGTTCATTTATGTTGTAAAATTCAAACTAACCATCAGATTGAGCTGAAATTTAGAAAATGTATTCGTTGTTGAATCAGAAGTTCCCGTATATTATTTTTTAAACTTTTCTATAAATTGAGCTGAAGATCAAAATATAAAAATTAGTTAAAAACTAAAGAAAAAATAATCCGTTTGAGATGAAACTTGAAAAGTTTTAAATTTACCATCATACCTGCCTATCATCTGATGCATTTATTACGTGCAGTTTTTCATTTAATTTTTAAATTCATGTGGCCTTAGGTTTTTTATTCAGCCAAATTTATAGTTTAGACTTTAAGAAGATAAAATTATCCTAATTAAATTAAAATTAGTGTGTTTTTTTCTTGAAAATTAATTATCAATGTTCTGGAAAGTTCAAACAACACACTTTTTTTTCTGCATTGGGCTTTAATTTATTAAAAACATGCTGATAAACCAAGTTAGAAATACTTAATTAAGTTAAATTTTGTAAGAACTCGGTTTGAAATGCTAAACAATTAACAAATGTGGTAAGCACGTCTTACTTTTTCATATAAGTTTCACCGTTTTTTTTAGTAAAATTGGGGATATAGGTTGGTTTGTTTCTTATAGTAACGACTAAGTGGATGTTTGAGTGGGAGTGGGATTATTTGCTTGCGAATAAGTTTAAGAGGTCATTTTGAAATAATAAATTTTTATTTATGCTCACAAAAACACTTTTTTTAACTTAATTTTATTTAAAAAAATAGTTTTTAGGAGTATTGCAATTGTTTTTTTTTTATTAAACACCAAAGTTTTGTGTTTTTAAAATTTTTCAAAATAATTTGTATTTAAAAAAACTAATTTTTTCGAAATATTTTCCTTAATTTCTGTGAAAAAATAATTTTTAGGAGCATTGCAATTGTTAATTTTTAAATTAAAACACCAAATTTTTGTTTTTTTTTTTTTTTTTTATTTTTAAAAATTGTCTACTCATATACTTTATTTTTTTCGGAAAAAATGTACTTATTTTTTTTTGAAAATAGTTTTTAGGTGTATTTCACTGGATTTTCAAAATTGAATAGCCAAATTTAATTTTTTCCAAAAAAAAAAACATTTGATTTTCTTCAAATTTTGCTAAATTGCCCATATGTATTCCTAATTCAATTTTTTTTTCAATTTAAATACACAATACCTACTTAAAACAGAATTTAATTTTTTTCTAAATTGTATAATTAGTCAGGTTACCTACCTACGAAATATTTCTTTTTTGGACAGAAAGGTACCTTTTTTACCCAGAAATAGGTAGATACCTAGGTTGTATTTTTTTCGAAAAAGAAAGCTAGGTAGGTTGTAGGTACCTACCTAGAAGCTATTTGATTTGCTTTGAAAAATAATTTTTTATAGGTGGGTGGTTGGTTAATATTTAAAATTTACGTACATACCTACCTACCGAATACATTCATATCTATGTAGGTTAGGTACATCTATATTTTTTTTAAATGTTCAAAAATTAAATGTCTCAATAGGTACCACCCTGTGCATACACAGCCACCCACCCACCTTCATCCCTACATTGATATTTACATATGTACCTAGGTATATACCTTCATATCTACCTAAACGTTAAAAAACAAATTATACCTACCTATCGAATACCTACATTATTATTATTATTATTTTTGTTATTCAAAATTCCAACTCCCTATCTTCTTTTTGAATAACAAACATAGCAAAATACCTACTGTGAAAAAAGCCTACCTATCTACATCAATACATTAGTATTTATTCTACCTACCTACCTAAAAGTTAAACAAAAAAACTTGTTTGAAAAAAATATTCAAAAAACTCAATATCTTAATCGGTATCACCCTGTGGATACCCACCCACGTACCTTCATCCCTACATTAATATTTATGTACCCACCTACATACATACCAACCTAAAAGTTAAAAAAGGATTATACCTACCTTACCTACAAAATTATTATTTTTGTTATTCAAAATTCCAATTTTCTTCCTTTTGAATAACAAAAAAAAATAAAATACCTACCTATGATAAAAAAAAGCCTAACAGAAATATAATAGGTATACCTATGTTTTTATAATGTATAGTGGGTATACCTGTACAGCATAATTCAAACTATAGCAACGTTGTATTTCCACTAAGCTATAGTGAAATTTAACAACGTTGCTTTGAAAATCAACAAAACTGAAAATCTAAAAACAAATTCAAATCGTGCTGAAAAATAAAAAGCATAATGTATAAACATATAAATATAAGTCTATAGCTCATAGGAAGCAAAAAATCCATTGTATATAAACTTTATAGTACTCTCATGGAACAGACTTTTTTACTTGGGCCTCGGTTGTGGTTGTGGTGGTGGCGTTGTAGTCAACAAAATTGACGTTGCAGATTGAGAGCATTCTATCATTGTATATATAAACTATAGTAATCCCATGAAGAGGAACGAACGTAGCGCCGCCCGCTGATCACATGTTGAACCCTGTGGAACTTGTTTTGTAAAGGGGGTAGGGGATTGAGAACTGTCAGATAATGAAAGACATAAAAATAAAAAATGATATTAAAGAAATAAAAGATGAACGAGAAGAATGTATATAAAATTTATAAGAGCTGAAGGGAGACAAGAAAACAATCATTTTCCGTTTTTTCTTGTATCATCTTTGTATGCAAAGGGGTAGGATGTAGCTATGTAGTCTGTGGGTATAGAAAGAAATATATAAAAATTGACAAGGAGGTATTTGTGCCTTTCGCTGTATGATGCAAAAAATACTTTAAGACAAAATAGCCATGATTGCCACTTGCAGAAATAGGATATTTTTAAATGAGTATGTGAAATATATGAAATATAAATACATATATTTATATTTACAGGGTATTTTAAATAAAATCCATCAAAATTTTTAAACATGTAGGTGGTCGAAAAAAAATTGTTGGGAAGTGAGGAGGGGGCTTTATCTGCCTCTAAGGTGGGAGCGGCGATTCTCTAAATAAATAGAAAAAGAATATTAAAACACAGTTATTACCAGCATTACCTACAAAATCATGAGGATACATTTTTGTTTTTGAAACAAAATATTTGTGTTGTTATTCCTATACAGTACCTATTGTATGTTCTAAAAGGTAATTTGGAAAATCAAAAAAAATGTTTTTTTTTCTATAGAAAATTTTGAACAATTTGGCATGCCAATATAATTATACCTTAAAATTTTTTTTTTTAAAGCTACTCAATCATTTTTTTGGAAAAAATTGTTTCTAGGTATAGAAAATTTTTTGCAAAATTTAAAAGTCAATTAAATAATACCTAAAAATTATTTTTAAAAGCTACTTTTTCGGAAAAAATTGTTTTTAGGTACAGAAAATTTTCCAGAAAAATTAATTTTGGTGTGCTTATTTCAAAAATCAGTTAGATTATAACTAAAAATTATTTTTAATATAAGTGCAAATTTTAAAAGTTAATTAAATTATACCTAAAAATTATTTTTAAAAGCTACTTTTTCGGAAAAAATTGTTTTTAAAAATATTAAATCATTTTTTTCGGAAAAAAATATTTTTAGGTGTTTTATTTTGATACGTATTTTTATAATTTTTTTTTTAAGTTTTTTACTACTTAAAAGATCTTATCACTGAATTATAATTTAATTTTTTTTTGAAAACGCATCTCAAAATTGACTTGATCGATTTGATCCAGTGTATTTAAGCAAGTTTTGTTAGTTAAGTATTTTTTTTCTTAATACATAAAACGTAACACACTCATAAATTCACTTACTGAAAAATGACTTACCTATTGAAGAAAACAAAATACTCTTCTTCTTATATTGAGAAAATACTCTTCAGTTACTTTGAAAGAACATCAAAATGTAAGCTTTATAAAATTTCTAAGTAAGAAGCCTTTAAAAATGAAAGCAATCAATTTTTTGGAAATACTCGAAATAGGACGATAATCAACAAATTTTGTTTTTTGTTTTCTTCAATGATTCCAAACTTTTGCGTGTATCCTTTTCCACATCACCCAGTGGGGTAGAATACTAAATGCGTTTTTTTTAAAGAGGTTTCCCCAGTAGGCATAGTCCTCGTTCTATTACTACCCGAAACTACTATAAAGCACATGCATTTTTTTTTCATGAGGTTTCTCCAGAAGGCCCAGTCCTCGCTCTATTACTACTTCAAACTACTATAAAGCACATGCATTTTTTTTTCATGAGGTTTCTCCAGAAGGCCCAGTCCTCGCTCTATTACTACTTCAAACTACTATAAAGCACATGCATTTTTTTTCATGAGGTTTCTCCAGAAGGCCCAGTCCTCGCTCTATTACTATTTTACATATACATAACTTAATTGTAATAACTATATGAATATAGGTTTAATATACATATAATATAATACAAATTTTTTTTTTAGGTTTTGCATATACATACTTATAGAGAAATAAATAAATAAATAAAATGTGTGTTTGTACCTAAAGAAAATATTTATAAATAAAATATCAGAACCTTCTTCACATACATTTTATCACCGTTTTTATCACGGTTTTAAAAATTAAACCTAAAGATATTTTATCTTTGAATTTGCCTTCATGTCCTTGTTTATTTTCCTTGTGGTCAGCATTATAAGTCCAATCAGCAAAAATCTTGCAATCTTCTCCTGGTGTTCTGTTGTTGTACATTTGATTCCTAATACCCTTTCCTTTTGCTTCATTATATCACACAACCATGTTTCGGCTATTCTTTCTTTTGTTTGGTAATTCCGGATATGTTCTTCGAAGATAATTTGCAAATTTCTAACAGTTCTTTCGAAAAGAATCGAAGGAACTGTTAGTTTCCCAAACTCCGAAGTTGTGGTTGTTGACTTATATGCTCTTAGTTTTATCAACAAAGTTTCTTCCCGGACTTTGTTAGTATCGTCGATCATAAAACTAGAGCAAGATTCACAATTTAGCCGTTTTTTTAGTTTCCCTGCTGCAAATCCGGCATAATAAGCAGCTGCTGCTTTCTGCAGTTTTTTGGGGCAATCTTCCTTTATATTCGGGTCGATTTGTTCTGCGTGACCTCCTTTGGACTCGACTTCATCGATACTATAGTCCAACGCATGAATTAAAATGTTGTTTTCAATAGGTACCTGGAATTGGAAATCATTTTCCTCTCTTGAGTCGATTTCCATTCCTCCATCGATGTCAGAAACCTGCAAAAGCGGTTCTGCTCCAGCGTCTTCGTACCCTGAATATTTGGCTGAAGTAAAATGCTGGAAGATTATTTGTTTGAGATTGCGGATAAATCTCCAAGCCGATGGATTCTTTTCGTACGATCCTCTATTTGATCGTATCATGGAAAATAGATTTTCAGCTACATCTGTGTTCAAATGTGCTGGTAGGAGATAGCTCTGCTCCTCGCTTTTGAGGTATTCCCACATTTCCTCTATTCCCTGCAGTGTTTGCTGCATTCCTTTAAAGCAAGGAGGGATTGATCTGATATTGTTTATCAATCTCCACGTTGAAACCCAGCTTCTTGCTGTTTTTATTGAATCGAGGGTTCCGTAAATTCAGATATCACCTGCTGGTTGGGATTTCTTGAATGAAGGTGTCCCGTGTTTAGATTATCAAATAGATCATTCATATTTTTGATAAATCTAGCTGTTGCTTCAGCAACTTTTTTCTCCGCTTCCGATTCGAAGAATCCTATGCTCAATGCGTACAGGATTCCGGAGTACACATTTGCGCTGAATACTTGGGTAGCCAACTTGACTGACAACTTCTCAAAACCGTTGGGGCGGATGTGGGCCTGAGTGAGTTTGAAAAAAACTTGCACGTTCATCCCTTCCGAATCTGCCCCAAAAATCTTCTCCAGAATTCGCCAATCCACGACATCATCCCCAACCGCAATTTGATGTTTAAGAAGAGTATTTCGGACACTCTTGAAGAGATGTGGATAGTCGTGAAGCAAAAATATTCTGTTATTTTCTATTTCCACATATACTTTGTCCTGGAAGGAAAGGGTTTCTCGAAGCCGCTTGTAAGCTAAAACGTTGACGGATCCTTGGTCACAGCTTGTTGCAACGACTTTCATTCCGCATTGAGTAACTCCTGTAATTATGGTGAGCAACATTTTGGATAGTGTATTTCCGTCTGGTGATCCAACATAATACACAATCGTTTGCTTCCAGTTGCGGTTCAAACCTCGAAGACTGAACACCATCATCTTAGAGGCTATTGTCTTCTCCCTACCGAACTCTCCATAGTCAGTATAGCCGTATATTAAATCATCTTTAATGTTGTACTCTAGTTCTTTCTTGATCGACATTTCGTCGAACAAGAGTACACATTTTTTGTCCATGGCTGTCATGCCTTTGGCTTTTTCAGTCAGTAAGTCTTTCATTGGCTTGTTGAGGCCCGTTGGTAGCCGTATCTCGGAATGCCATCGGTAGATGGTGCTAACCGAGGGAAGCTTAAATCCAGAGCTCAGCATGAAGGAGTAGCATGCTGGGGATTTGAAGAAAAATTTCAAGAATAAGTCCTTTTCTTTGCATTCCCACGGTGTATTTTGCTTATGGAAAAGCTGTGCAAAAATGAAAGTCTGTAATTCCTCCGAAAAGTCTTCCATATGCGTGTCCAGACCTTTCTTCAACCTATATTCTGGGTCCCGCAACTGTTTGACAGGTGTATCAAAAATGTTTCGTGGATAGACTATCGGCTTCTCTATTTTTTGCACTGGTGCCGCTTCATAAGACGAGTATCCAGGAGAAGGAAACTGCGAGGGAGAAATCTGTGAAGATGGAGGAACTTCGGGGATCCTATAATCTCTGATATAGGTATGTGAACAGCTCGCAGCAATATTCATCAGTGGTAAAGGTGGGCTGAAAGCTACGGGTTGAGAAGGGGGTGGAGGTGGAGGTTGAATATGAGATGAGGGCTGTGAAACCTGGATTGCAGAAGTGACCGTGGAAGTCGGCTGCTTCCGGGTTCTGAACGCCTCCATAACGCGAAGACATACTGTGTCATTAGCAATGTCCGAACAACTACAAATCGACGCAGAAGATATCGGAAGAGCATATTTGGATAGACATTTCCGAGTAGATTTTTCGAAAATGTCCTTGGCATAGAAATGCTTTTCACACATTAAGGATATTTTTGATATATCCTTGACGTTTGCAAGATTTCCATGCTTTATCCAAATCGCTCTTCTATGGTCCTTTGGTACCTGAAAAAAAGAGACAGGACCTAACCGAATTTGCTGCTCCCCACAATTTGCGTAGCAACAGAAAACCATAGTGAATTAAATTTTTTAAATGATATACAATGTTAAAATTAAGCAATATAAATAATTCAAACGAGCTGAAAGAAATTGTTGGTTAGAAAAATGTTAAGATAAGTACGTGGAATCAAGCAATATAAATATTTCAATAGAGCTGAAAGAAATGTATGGTTAGTAAAATGTTAAGATAATAATATATTAAATTTTTTAATTAATGAATATCAATAAATAAATTATTAAATAGGATGAAAAAAAAGAAATTATTTTAATAGTATATAAATGAATAAAATAAGTAATTTAATATATAAATTTATTTAAATGGTAAATTAAATAAGTCAATATAGTATATGAATTTATGTATCAAAATCAAAAATCCATGTCCTAACACCCTATTGCTTTCAAAAGTTTAAAAAAGCTATTAAGAACTGAAAAAAAGTAAAATTAAAAATTTAACTAACTTTGCACTAACACCCTGTACCTAATTTAAGAAATCGAACAAAAAAATGATGAAATCAACAAAAAATTACTGTAACAATAGCGAAATAAAAAAAATTATCTAACTTTACTCGAACACCCTGTAAATTTAAAAGTAAAAAAAATTAATAAATTAACAAAAAACTTTCAAAACACTGCACTTATTTATATAACAACTAAATCGCTTAAAAGCCCTAACGGTTTAATTTAAATGCAGACAAAAAAAAAACAAAATTGACAATATATGTACAAAACTATATAAAAACACAAAAACGTTTATAAAAAAATCACAAACTCAAACTAACTAAGAATACTGCACTAAAATAAAAATTATATGTGATGTTTATTTTAAAAACACCCTATGGAAAATAAAATCTATTCTAAAAATTTAGAAAACACTGCACTAATATGGTAAAAAATGTAACTATATATATCTAATAATGTATTTTGAATTTAAGTTTTAAAAAAAACTTTTTAAAGGCAGAAAGGTTTCACTCACAGCACCAAAATATGGTAAATTCCAGAAATTTGTCAGTTTTCAAAAAAACTATAAATTCACAATTTTGTATTAATTTCGCAATAAATTTAAAATTATTGAATTCAAAAATTACTGCAATTAAACCACTTTCACTTGCACTGTTACTGAAACTGAATACAAAAAGCTCTTTAGCTGATATATGATAAATCTTGCATCTCACTCCAGCAATAAGAAACAAACAAAATTCGTTAGCAAAATAAAAACCGTTGAATCTTACAAAGAAAAAAATCTGACATGATTGCCACATTTGAAAATTTCTAAGTTAATAAGTTAAGCAGATTTTATTTTTAGATTTGGTTGATTTTGTTAATGTCAATTATTGTTACTTTAACAAAATCAAAAAAACAATTTAATATAGGTATCATAAGGGCTATAATTGTTTTAGGCCCAGTTTTTCAGTAGCGAGTTAAACCAGAATTAGCTTACTCTTGAAGTAAATTAACCCGCAGTTAACTGAAGAAGCATTTTTTTGGTGGAGAATGCATGCGGAATAACTAAACAAACTCGGTGGATAAAACACAAAAGCATCTGTTCATTTAATCTTGAGTTAAATCACCAAATTTGATGAGGTAATTCGGGTTTAACTTTAATATCGCACTGAAAAACTGGACCTTAAAGTCATATATCTATTCTTTAATTTTTTACTAAATCTAAATACTTAGGTAATTAAAAACACTAATTTTTTCCCAAGTCATTCAATATTTTTTTCAAAAATTGGGGCACGTACCAATTTTGTACCTATATAAAAACATTTTTTTTTTCGAATTAACCTTCAAAATTGGGACACCTTCCAATTTTTTTTCACTTTTAAGGAAACAACATTTTTTTTTTGAAATAACATTTTTTTAAATTGGCATACGACCAATGTTCTTAAAATTTGTACAATTGTTTCCCAATAAAACCTATTTTTTTCGAAAAAAAATTACCTATTTGATTTGAAAAAAAAATGAATGGGTGTTATTTTTTTTCGAATAATACAATTCAAATACATATCTACCTACCTACACATTTGATTTGAAAAAGGAAATCGTTTTTTTCACATGTTTTGAACATTTAATACCTATACCCTATACCTACCTGCCTACATAACGTACAAATTATAAAAAAGGCCATTGCGGTAGTTTCCTAATTCATTATAATTATTATTATTTTTGTTATTAAAAAGTTCTATTTTTATGACAATTTGAAGAACCAAAATAATAATAATTATACGAACAAAAAATCCATATCTATGTAACTATAAATACCTACCTACCTGTTATATATTTAAATTTCTATGCGGCTAATGCGAAATATAGCAACGTTGTATTCCACTTAGAAATAGTGAAATTTAACAACGTTGCTTCTATGATGTGAGTTTTCACAAAAAATTCAAAATTAAAATTGTATTTGCCTAAAAATAATACGAAAGTATACCTATACCCGTACCTCTATCTATTTGACTGCTATGTCCATAGGAAGCAAAGCAACAAGCATAGACAAAATTTTTTTTCATTTTCTCCTCCTTATTCTGTTGGTTGTCATGACGAAATTATCTGTTATAACCATCTCCTTTAGTCTCCTTATTGTTGCCAGAAGCATAATAATACACTTCTCTCAGTCTTATTCTTGCCTCATTTTCTCTTCCTACTTATCTTCCACAATCAATAATGACAGTTTTGTAGTACCTACAGCGCCACGTATAGTACACATGTTGAATTAAATTTTTCTGTTCCATGAGAGTACTATAGTTTATATATACAATGATTCTATATATAATGGGTGATTTTTTAAGAGGTTTAGAACTTTAAAAAAAAAAAAAAACACAAAAACTTCGAAAAAATGAATGAAATATTTATTTGAATCGGTAGTTTGAACCTTGCAATTTAATGTTTAAAGATAATTTCATGCAAATGTTGACCGCGGCTGCGTCTCAGGTAGCCCATCCGCTGAGTCCAATTTGGGCATACTCTTTCACACATATCGGCCGGTATCTCACGAATGAATGCATGGATGTTGGCTTCCAGTGCGTCAATCGAAGCGGGCTTGTCCCTATAGACATTAGCCTTGACATACCCCCACAAAAAATAATCTAATGGTGTCAAATCGCACGATCTAGGCGGCCAATTGACCGGCCCGAAACGTGAAATTAACTGTTCACCAAACTCGCCTCGCAATTGCGCCATTGTTTCGCGTGCTGTGTGGCATGTGGCACCGTCTTGTTGAAACCACATATCATGCAAGTCAAGAACTTCCATTTCGGGCAAAAAAAAATTTGTTATCATCGCTCGGTAGCAATTCGCATCATCTTTGAAGAAATATGGCCCAATAATGCCGCCGGCCCATAAACCGCACCAAACAGTGGCTTTTTCGGGATGCATTGGTAGCTGTTGCAATGCTTCTGGCTGATCTTCATTCCAAATGCGGCAATTTTGCTTATTTACGTACCCATTCAACCAAAAATGAGCCTCATCGCTGAACACAAGCAGCGCGCGATGAACATTTCGAACCGAGCACGAATTTTGATAGTAAAATTCAATAATTTTCAAGCGTTGTTCATTTGTAAGACGATCCATGGTTAAATTGCAAACCAAACTGAAGCTGTTTGACAGTGACACAAGGTACTAAACACACGTCAGCTGTCAAAACCAGTGTTGCCAAAACCAAACCAGCCAAAAAATCACCCGTTATTTAACTGTGAGCAGAGTTAAGAGAGCAAACGAGAAAGGGAAGGTTGTATTATTTTCAATTTCTATATTAATAAAGGGAGTAAGGGAGATAAAATTGAATCAGCTCTTCGCGTCATGGCAACGACAACAATTAGGAAGAGCAAATTAAATTTTGTTGTCATTTTTTGACGTTTCTTTTTGAAGAATAGATTTTTTGCTTCCTATGAGCTATAGACTTATATTTATATGTTTATACATTATGCTTTTTATTTTTCAGCACGATTTGAATTTGTTTTTAGATTTTCAGTTTTGTTGATTTTCAAAGCAATTTTGTTAAATTTCACTATAGCTTAGTGGAATACAACGTTGCTATAGTTTGAATTATGCTGTACAGGTATACCCACTATACATTAAACATAGGTATACCTATTATATTTCTGTTAGGCTTTTTTTTATCATAGGTAGGTATTTTATTTGTTTTGTTATTCAAAAGGAAGAAAATTGGAATTTTGAATAACAAAAATAATAATTTTGTAGGTAAGGTAGGTATAATCCTTTTTTAACGTTTAGGTTGGTATGTATGTAGGTGGTTACATAAATATTAATGTAGGGATGAAGGTACGTGGGTGGGTATCCACAGGGTGGTACCGATTAAGATATTGAGTTTTTTGAATATTTTTTTCAAACAAGTTTTTTTGTTTAACTTTTAGGTAGGTAGGTAGAATAAATACTAATGTATTGATGTAGGTAGGTAGGCTTTTTTCACAGTAGGTATTTTGCTATGTTTGTTATTCAAAAAGAAGATAGGTAGTTGGAATTTTGAATAACAAAAATAATAATAATAATGTAGGTATTCGGTAGGTAGGTATAATTTGTTTTTTAACGTTTAGGTAGATATGAAGGTATATACCTAGGTACATATGTAAATATCAATGTAGGGATGAAGGTGGGTGGGTGGCTGTGTATACACAGGGTGGTACCTATTGAGACATTTAATATTTGAACATTTAAAAAAAATATAGATGTACCTAACCTACATAGATATGAATGTATTCGGTAGGTAGGTATGTACGTAAATTTTAAATATTAACCAACCACCCACCTATAAAAAATTATTTTTCAAAGCAAATCAAATAGCTTATAGGTAGGTACCTACAACCTACCTAGCTTTCTTTTTCGAAAAAAATACAACCTAGGTATCTACCTATTTCTGGGTAAAAAAGGTACCTTTCTGTCCAAAAAAAAAATATTTCGTAGGTAGGTAACCTGACTAATTATACAATTTAGAAAAAAATTAAATTCTGTTTTAAGTAGGTATTGTGTATTTAAATTGAAAAAAAAAATTGAATTAGGAATACATATGGGCAATTTAGCAAAATTTGAAGAAAATCAAATGTTTTTTTTTTTGGAAAAAATTAAATTTGGCTAGTCAATTTTGAAAATCCAGTGAAATACACCTAAAAACTATTTTCAAAAAAAAATAAGTACATTTTTTCCGAAAAAAATAAAGTATATGAGTAGACAATTTTTAAAAATAAAAAAAAAAAAAACAAAAATTTGGTGTTTTAATTTAAAAATTAACAATTGCAATGCTCCTAAAAATTATTTTTTCACAGAAATTAAGGAAAATATTTTGAAAAAATTAGTTTTTTTAAATACAAATTATTTTGAAAAATTTTAAAAAGACAAAACTTTGGTGTTTAATAAAAAAAAAACAATTGCAATACTCCTAAAAAACTATTTTTTTAAATAAAATTAAGTTAAAAAAAGTGTTTTTGTGAGCATAAATAAAAATTTATTATTTCAAAATGACCTCTTAAACTTATTCGCAAGCAAATAATCCCACTCCCACTCAAACATCCACTTAGTCGTTACTATAAGAAACAAACCAACCTATATCCCCAATTTTACTAAAAAAAAACGGTGAAACTTATATGAAAAAGTAAGACGTGCTTACCACATTTGTTAATTGTTTATCATTTCAAACCGAGTTCTTACAAAATTTAACTTAATTAAGTATTTCTAACTTGGTTTATCAGCATGTTTTTAATAAATTAAAGCCCAATGCAGACAAAAAAGTGTGTTGTTTGAACTTTCCAGAACATTGATACTTAATTTTCAAGAAAAAAACAAACTAATTTTAATTTAATTAGGATAATGTTATCTTCTTAAAGTCTAAACTATAAATTTGGCTGAATAAAAAACCTAAGGCCACATGAATTTAAAAATTAAATGAAAAACTGCACGTAATAAATGCATCAGATGATAGGCAGGTATGATGGTAAATTTAAAACTTTTCCAGTTTCAGCTCAAACGGATTATTTTTTCTTTAGTTTTTAACTAATTTTTATATTTTGATCTTCAGCTCAATTAATAGAAAAGTTTAAAAAATAATATACGGGAACTTCTGATTCAACAACGAATACATTTTCTAAATTTCAGCTCAATCTGATGGTTAGTTTGAATTTTACAACATAAATGAACAATCATCTGTGTATATCTACCTACATACATACCTATATAGATACAAATAAATACCTACCTAATGCAAGGCATCTACCTTGAGTTCATAAAAAATCTTAAATAGAGCCATTCTAATACCTTCGTATAGTATTTACATAACTTAAATCTCAACGGAAAACCTCTACCTACAAAAGTGTATAACATCCTCCGCTATAAAATTCAGTCAAAAAGTATTTATTCAAAACAAAATTATTTTTCTCAGTGGTAACCGAGTTTGAATAATTTGCATGCATATTATACATTTGTGGGCATTCTCAGTCATACGTCACAGCATGCATATACCTTTATGCATATTATACATTTGCTCTATACCCAAACACACGTCACAGCAAGGACAAAAATTCAGCCTTCTTTTGAACAATATTTTATTTCCGTTCTTTCTATACCCAAAAAACCAAAAAAAAAACATTTTCCCCTTTCTATAAAAAATGATAAATGCAAAAAGAAGAAATTAGCTTTTTTCCTGTCCCCCTTGAACTCCCATACATTTTGTATAGATTCTTCTCTATCGTCAATTTTCCCTTAGCCATCATAATTTATTCTCTTATTATTATCTCCTACTTTCAATTGAATTATTTCCTACTCTACCTACTATTAAAACTGGACACCTCAGTCTGCACAAATCATCTGATTTTAGTAAGGCCGCGGTTGCCCAGGTGGCGTCGCGTTCGTTCCTCTTCATGATAGTACTATAAAAATATATATACAATGAAAAATCTATTCTTCAAAAAGAAACGTCAAAAAATGACAACAAAATTTAATTTGCTCTTCCTAATTGTTGTCGTTGCCATGACGCGAAGAGCTGATTCAATTTTATCTCCCTTACTCCCTTTATTAATATAGAAATTGACAATAATACAACCTTCCCTTTCTCGTTTGCTCTCTTAACTCTGCTCACAGTTAAATATATATAGAAAGCTCTCAATCTGCAACGTCAATTTTGTTGACTACAACGCCACCAGCACAACCGAGGCCCAAGTAAAAAAGTCTGTTCCATGAGAGTACTATAGAGTTTATATACAATGATTTTTTTTATTGTATTTCATTTTCTAATGGCCTGACTTTTTTTATGATTATTTATTTAATTTTTGAATCTTCTTAAAAACGGAGCGAATTTAAAATATTAATTTCATTTAGATGAAAATAAATGTTGGTTATTATTATTGGGATTAGGTTGGGACATACCAATAAAATGTTTTACATTTGAAAAATGTAGAAAATAAGAATGAATTTACATAGTATTTCAAGCCAATTCCAAGCGTTTCATTTCTTTGAAGAGTTCACTGTCCATTTGGACGGGGCTTCTAGTTATAATGACACCAGCTTTTTCTAGAGATAATGGCACCAGCATGACCCATTCGTCGTCTTGGTGGAGCTGTTAGACCAGCGATGAATGAAACAACTGGTTAAGCTTTGACGCCCTGTGGACAAAAAAAAAAAATTACAAAACACAAAGTTACAAGGAGCCCAATATAAATCTTACGGGATTGTGTTCGATGAGGTATTCAACTGCCTTCTCCTCAACAACCACGGACGAGGACGAGTTGCAATTTAAAATGTCTTAAGTGCTATAGTTAATGATACTGTTGAGAAGACTTTGCCCTCGAAAATGATTGGAAAAAAAGTTGCCTTGTTATTGATGCAATGGTATATTTCTTTCGTTTTTAGGACATTGTATCGCTCCACTTGATAAGCGGTTCTAATTACAGATTATAATACAACCAACATGCTCTAACTTACCCTCTCTGGAGCGATGATTCCAGGGCAATTTGGTCCGACCAAACACGAATTTTCTTGAGCCAACAGCGCATGCTTAACACGAACCATGTCATTCTGGGGAACACCGACAGTGATGTAGACAATTAATGGAATTTCAGCTTCAAGAGCTTTCATGATGGCCTTGGCTGCACCAGGTGGAAGCACATAAATAACCGAAGCATGGCAGTCAATTACCTTCTTGGCTTCATCGACCTGCAAAAATAATACAGTTAATATTAATTCGGCAAATTGATTGTTTGGACAAAACCTACGGTTGTGAATATGGGATGATTCAAATGTGAAGTGGTGACAGAAGAAGCTCTCTACAAAACACAACTTAGATGCAGTGCGTGGGAAAGAGAGGTGGAACTTCTGGCAAAAAAGGCATGTGAAAACAATATTATCGTGCATGTACCAACAAACACAATTGTGGATCCGATTGTACGATTGTACAATGCAAATAAAAATGAAATATTTAAAGAAGGAAAAATGCTGGGACGTGCAAACGAAAGAGTCGCAAATATACTGGTCCAGGTAAACAGCACGGAAGATGTCAAAATAATAATGGGGAAAGTACGCACACTACGAAGCTCTGGAATTTCAATCCACAGAGATTTTCCGAAGGCAGTACGCAATCGACGAAGAAGAATTTTTAATTTGAAGAAAAACCTCCTGTTAAAGAATCCGAACTTAAAAATTTTACTTAAAGGCGAACATATTCAAGTGGAAAATAAAACATTTTTTTATGATGAAAATGAAAAACTTATTTGGAAAGATGGAAATGGCGATGGAGAAGAAATTATCGATCAGCTGGTAATGACAGTGGCAAAAACGTCAAATAGAAGAACCTCTCCAGAGCCCTCTACATACTCATCTAGGAATGATCCTGTATCCAGGACACAAACCCAAACACCAACTAATTCCTAATAGTATTGCCGTCTGCCCTAATAATAAATTAGTTAAATCAAATATTAAGTTAAATTTTAGTATATTATCATATAATGTAGCTGGATTAAAAAACAAAAGTAAATATCTAGATTTCTTTGAATATGTCAAAAAACATGAAATATTTTTTTTATATGAAACTTTTTTAATAGAAAATTATGAAAATTTCGCAAATATTTTTAATGAGTTCGAATTGTTATGGAGTGATGCAATCAGAACACACACTGTAGGAAGAGCAAGTGGGGGAATGGTTTTTGGGATTAAAAAAATATTTTCGCTAAAAACAAATTGCTGCTTTATAAGGAGAGAAAATAGATATTTTGTAAAAATAGAAACTGATGGAGAGCATATGGAGATTTGTCCAACCTACATAAACTGTTGCAACTGGCAAACTGAATACAACGGTCTTATAGATTGTCTACTCAACTCAGGCTGCAAAAAAGTGCTTCTAGTTGGTGACTTTAACGCGAGAGTTGGAAAGGAACAAATAGCCCCTATAATGAAAGGAGAGTTTCAATATTTTTGCAATGTTATCAGAGAATCTAAGGATGAAATTATCGATGCTAAAGGCAAACAACTTATTGAAGCATGTGAATCTTTTAGTTTGTGTCTTTTAAACGGTAGAACAGTAAGTGACAGAAATGGTGAATTTACGTTTTTGAAGGGAAATGGATGCTCCGTAATCGATTATACGCTCATAAATGGAAATTGGCATGAACTGATACAGGATATGGAAGTAGCAACACAACCTTTTTCAGATCACCTGCCTCTATCTATCCAATGTGGAACAAAAACAAGGACCGAGGTTACGAAAAATCTTTCATTACTACCAAAATTTGTCTGGAAAGACAGCTGGGTTTACGAATATCATCGACAACTAGATGAATGCGTCTCAGTGCTGGAAATGGAATGGGCCAATGCTTTTTTATACCCAAGCTTTCTGACCAGTTTAATCAAAAACATAGCAGAAACGAGGAATAGCAACAAAAAACTAGTTAGAGAACAACCTTGGTTTGATGAAGAATGTTATAAAGCTAGGAAAAAATCGCTTGGGTCCCTCAAGATGTTTAGAAAACTGAACACAGAAACAACGAAACAAATATATATTGAAGCGAATTGTCATTACAAAAACATTTGCGAGTCCAAGAAGACCATGTACTTTAATGGAATGGCGAGTGAAATAGCTGAGATTTCCAGTAGCAAAGAATTTTGGGCAGTTGCGAAAAAACTAAACGGAAATACATACAAAGTAGGTACAATTATCGAAGTTAACACACTTAAAAATCATTTTCGAACCATGCTCAGTCCTGAAAGATCTCCAATTGTGTATATGTATGCAGAACCGCAAGTTAACGATGAAATCTTGGACCCACCATTCAGCATCGATGAGCTTTTTGAAGTGCTAAGAAAAGCAAAGCAAAACAAGGCACCCGGGGAAGATCGAATCCCCTATGAATTCTACCAAAATGCAACCTACAATTTTCTTGAAAAAGTAGTTGGGTCCCTTAATTATATCTTCAAGGAAGCAAAGGTGCCTGAAGAGTTCCAGAAGTCAATAATCTTCCCAATATTCAAGAAAGGTGACCCCAATGATGCAGCGAACTATAGAGGTATCTCCTTTATGAATACCATAGCAAAAATTTTCACTGGATTGTTGAACATGCGTCTAACAAAATGGGTGAAAGAAAATAAAAAATTAAGCCAATTCCAGGCAGGATTTAGAGAAGGCTATTCTACTGTGGATCAAATCTTCAATTTAACAAGTATCGCGCAAAGCTACTTAAACCGAAAGAAAAAATTTTATGCATTTTGTAATGATTTTCGGGCTGCATTTGACACAATCAACAGAAGTTGTCTCTTTTACAAACTTTCGCTAATCGGCGTATCAACAAAGTTCCTAAATATCCTTGTCAATCTCTACAAGGATAATAAATCAGCAATATGGAATGGTAATGAGCTGTCGGATTGGTTTGGAGTAGAAATTGGTGTAAGACAGGGATGTTTGCTAAGCCCTCTGATATTCTCCCTATTTCTGGATGATATCACAGAATGCCTGCCAGCAGGAATCATGGTTGAAGGTAGCAGCATTAAGACCTTACTTTTCGCTGACGATCTGGTTATACTAGCAGAATCACATAGCTCTCTACAGCTTATGATTAATCGGCTAGAAAGCTTTTGCAAATACAATTGCCTGCAAATTAACACAGCGAAGTCGAAAGTGCTTGTATTAAGAAAAGGAACAGGTCGATTAGCTAGATTTGAAAAATGGAAATATGGCGGAGAGGATCTTGAAGTAGTCAAATCATACAAGTATCTGGGGGTTACAATTAATCACGACCTTTCATTCAAAAAGCACTTTAGAATGAAACTTGCAGATTCGATAAAAGCTATTAACTCAACCTGGAAAAATCTTATATCTAATTCCAGGGTTGGACTTCAATCCAAAATTAAGGTCTTCGAAGCGGTTATGCGTTCTATAATGTGTTACGGGGCGCAAGTTTGGGGAGGAAAATACTACGAAGATGTGGAAAAACTTTTACGTTTCTTTTTGAAAAAACTGTTGCGGCTGCCTACAACCACTCCTAATTATATGCTTACTATCGAAAGTGGCATTTCATCTCTCTTTGTTTATACACTCAAACTCAACATGAACTATGTGACCAAAGTCCTAAATGAGGAAGATGACTGACGGCTGACCAAAGTTCTAGTCATGAAGGCACTAAGAACGAAAACATTGTTTTATAAAGACTGGGAAAATATTGCAATAAAGTATAACATACAGCTAGATCTAAGGGAAAATAATATCGCGAACTGGAGAAACATTACGCAAAAATTCGTCTTGGACGTGGAAAGGGCAATGAAAATGGAATGCGTAACCCAAGCTGAAAACTCAACATCTCGATTCTTTTATCGGCAACTAGACCACCAACAGATAAACTACCGGAACTCCGATCTTAGTACTGCACAAATATCTATGGTAATTCGAGTGAGAGGAGAGCTGCTCAAACTGAACTGTATGCCCCATCGTGAAGATGGTGCACATATCTGCGGCCTATGTAACACTAGGGAAAATGAAGATGTGATGCACTTTCTTGGTGTCTGTCCCATCTTAAAAGAGATAAGACGCAATCACTATGGAGTCAACCAAATGGGCATTGAAGATGTTAAAAGAATACTGAACGACAACGAAAATTGGAGTAAACTTGCTTCCTATTGCCACACTGCTCTTAGCTATAGAACAAGAATTTATAATGAAATTTTCTAAATATCTATAATTGTTGATAAAGCCACTCTCCTTTTAAATATTTGCAAAAATACTTTTTAATTTATGTATTTATCTTCTTAATTGAATTTTTTAAATAAAAATATTGTTCAAGTAGTTGTCATTTCTCGGCAGACGGCGTAGCCATGCTTAAATGTACTTAATTATTTAATAATATATCTTATAAAATATTCAGCATGATTTAATAAAGTACTAAATAAATAAATAAATAAAAAAAGTGGTGACACTCCACCGACCAGCTTGATGCCATAGTTAAGAGCTTGTTATCTGTGGAAGGTACCTTGTTTGCCAGTGAAACCTTGACAAATCACTGAATTCAACGGTGAGTTGAAGATTCTTACGGGTCTTTGTATAATCAGCTTTGCCCCGTACACCGGCAATCAACACATTTAAGAAATAATCAATATTATGTAAGAATTTCCTATCATACTCAATTTTAGTAGAATCGAGGGATACCGTTGTCATGAATTTCTCTCACCTATGAAAACAAAATCAAAAATTCTAAAAATTGTTTCAATAGAACACCAGTGCAATTAACTTACGCAAATATTTTCCAATGGTATTATACCCCTTGGTTCTTTGTCGGTTGTATACTCAAAATAGTACAAACAATTATCGTTCAATATGAACCATAGTATAGTCTGTCAAAGCTTTCAAATCCAGAAATCTCACCATAACTTCAAAACTGCTGCTGTACAGGACCATGGTCCTGCCAGTACTCACATATGGATCCGAGACTTGGGTGCTTAGCAAAAGGCACTCCGACCTCTTAGCCGCGTTCGAGAGAAAAGTCTTAAGGAGAATTGTTGGCCCCATGTGAGGAAGGACGATTCCGGAGATGGTACAATCATGAATTGTACGCAATCTACCTTGAAGCAGCTCAATAGACTCCGGTGGGCAGGGCACCTAGCTCGCATGAGCGAAGAGGAACCTGCTCGGATAGTTCTTTGTGGTACATTCTATGGTAGACGACAGCGTGGTAGACCATGCTCGCGCTGGAGAGATGGCGTAGACCAATACGCCCGGAGCCTTGGGGTGCGCAACTGGATGGCGGCGGCTAGAGACCGGGATGGGTGGAGAGACTTGTTGGAACCATCGCCTTTTCCAGGATTTATACCTTATAAGCAAAAATGTATGGTTTGTTATTACATATGTATATTTGTTAAATTGGTTTGAAAAATAAAATTTCTTACCTGCCACCTTGTTTCCATAGCCATCCTTCTTTGTCTGGATTAAAAAGAACGTATGCATAATGTCATTACCATCGTCCTGGGGTATTTTAAATGGCTCAGTTCGAATAGATTCATATAAAGATTCTAGCAGTCCACGAGGAAGATCACCACCGTTATTTATACCACGATTCATTGAAATGAATTGCTCCACGGTTGGCTTACCCTTTACCTGGAAAAACGTCATCATCAAAATTACTAACGCAAGCTAAATGTTATAATATCCATCAAGATGCATAAAATTTGCATTTCAAAACTAACAAAACGAAAGCAAAAATCTTTTTATCGTACCGCTGCGCTGAACTATAATACTCTTAACCTATTTTTAGCTTAAAAAAATAAAAAAATATATAATTTACGCGCCTCGCAAAGCCAGTGTATTATTTCACTTGTACAACAAAGTCTTTTTGCTTTGATTTGGGTTCGCATTCAAAATAGCTTGTGGGTGCTCTATGCGTTTGTTTGTGTTTTCCAATCGGTTTAGTTTATAGTTTTTTATTTTTAATGCATCCAGTGCAACAATTATTGCTGGAGCATCTTTAAATATTTGATGACTTATTTAAAATGTACATACCGATGGATTATGTAGGGATGTATTGAGCATTATAATTGCAAAGCTGAGTACATAACAGGTATCTGTGTTAGTAGAGATGTCAGGATTTAGCTGGTAATATCGCTGGGCAAAGCACTCCATCATTCTGTCGATTTTTTGGGCTTCACCAGGCAATCGAAAGGACCATAGAAATTGTCTGTGAATTTAAAGAAAATAAAAATGTAGTTTGTGATTTATATTATTTATAGAACTCAGTCACCGACTAACTTCCAAGCCGACAGCATCGTTTCTCTTTTCGTGTGTACTTATCCCGCTATTTCAGTAGCAATTTTTTTCTTTTCTTTTCTTTTCCTTAACTTCTCTTCTCCGTTAGAGCAAATCCTAATCTAGTTAGAGTAAACAACCGTGCAATTATGGCACACGGGCCACATGTGCTTTCAGGTAACCGGTTCAGCACTCTAGAAATAGATGCTTATGCCTAACCTTTATCTAAAAAAAAAATAAAACCTGATTATACAAACTTTGACCTTAACCTTGCAATCCCAACATTCTCAACATGTGCTAACCCCAAATTTATAGTGGTCTCCTCAACAGATAGTGAAAAAAAAAATATCTTCCTTCAGTGTTTTTCTATTGAAAAAAAGCAATAGATGGTATCAGCACTGGATACGAATATATAACCCAACTTCGCGATGGCAATTTGTTAATTTTGGTTAAGTCCAAAAAAATTGGTGAAATTTTCCTCTCAAAGAAAACATTATCAAGCTTATGTCCAATTAACGTGTCTCTTCATTCAAATCTCAACGCCTCCAAAGGAACATTTTAAGCACCCTACCTTGTAAACATATCTGAGGAAGAAATTCTCAAAGAAATGAAAACGCAAGGAGTCACAGGAGTTTATAAGTTTACAAAAAATATTGACGGCAAGCAAACTCCTACCGGTCTCATTCTTTTTACATTTGACCTCTTCCGTCCACCTACCACTGTCAATATCGGTTGGTACAATTGCAAAGTAGCAGAATACTTCCCCAACCCTATGCGTTGCAAGACCTGCCAACTTCTAGGCCATACTGCAAAGAGGTGTACAAATGCCAGCTCCTGCGTTAATTGCAACCTCCCTCCACAAGACCCTCACACGTGCACACGCACTTTCTGTGCAAACTGTTCTGAAGATCATCCCGCCTCTTCAAAATCTTGCAAAAGTTTTTTAAAAGCTAAAGAAATCATCAAAATAAAAACAACCAGAAAATGTACCATATTTGAAGCTAAGCAAGTTTATAAAGACTTAAACCCTGAATCTGCTTCTGCTCAATCATATGCCACAGTGATTAATAATACAATCCAATCGAATCCAGCCCAAATTAACAAGTCATCATCTTCCTCCCAAGCCACAAGTCAAGTTCAAAGCGATCAACCAATTCAAACAGCAACATCTCCCAAAAATAACAAAGTTCCAAAAAGCCTACAGAATGTACAAAATAACATTAACAACTCTTCCCCTAACACAACATCTATTTCAAATATTCAAAATCACTCAACTAACTCAAACAACTCCCAACTACCTCAACATTCCCATATCCAAAACCCACCAAATGTCCCACCTCGCCAAAATGAACAATTGTCAACTAATAGCAACGCACCCATATCTGCATTCACCCAATCACTTTTAAATACCAAAAATTACTACATTAGACCTTCCGGAACTGACGATGAAAGCATATAATAGCACCAACAGCGTCGACTCCGCTGCTCACAGTCCGGGACAGCCGGGAAACCCTGGAGTCCCGGTTGCCCCGGACTTTGGGCAGCGGAGTCGCAAGCAACATTACACCAAAAACCATAACACCAACTCTGGCTTTTCTCAATATAACCCAGTTTATATTGGCCAAAAGCCCAATACCACAACCAAATTGTCGTTAAAGGTTCTTCAATGGAACCTTAATGGTTATTTTAATATTTGGCATGAAATGCAATTATTAATAAATGACTTTAACCCCTCAATAACCTTACAAGAAACCCATCTCCAATCCAATTTCTCTCCTCACCCCCCAAAACAATATACAGCTTACTTCCACAACTTAGCAACCAACACCTCAGCAAAACAAGGCACTGGATTACTTATTTTTTTTTTTTTTTTTTTTTTAATCAGCGCGCACTAAAGGGATTTTGACTACCATTAAAACGTTTTAACACAGTGCGAGTGTTAGGAAAATAGGGAAGGATTTAATAGGAGATACCGATGCACATTTGTTTTGAATTTCTGTATATTATTATGGGAGGTAAAAATAGAGCCAGGCATTCCACATTCTTGTAGTGCGGCTAAAGAATGAATGTCTATACTTGACGGTACGTCCGAAGTTGGGCTCAAGGGTAAACTGATGAGCATTCGTAAAAGCGCGAGTATTACGGTTGTATTGTTTTAGGGGAGAAATGCAGTTGGCTATGTCACTAGAACACTGTTTGTAGAAGTAGCGATAAAATAGAGAGAGACATGAAATATTACGGCGGTGTTCCAGGGTTGTAATTGTTTCTGTTATACTTATATCACCTATCATTTTTAAAGCTCTTTTTTGAATTCTATCCAAAAGATTCAGATGAGTTAAAGGAGCACCTGCCCAAATGTGAGAGTTGTACTCCAGCTTTGGACGGATAAAGGCTTTATAGATTACAGCCAGATCAGAAGGGGAGAAAAAATTCTTGCATCGCCGAAGAAAACCTAAACATTTAGCAGCATTTTTGGCGACGTTGAATATGTGGTCATTCCACAAAAGGTAGTTTCTAATCCAACGAAGAAGAGATTCATCAATACCAAAAGCACGCATTTTCGATAAGAGAGCTTTATGCCAAGCTCTATCAAACGCTTTTGAAATATCAAGTGCAATAATTTTACTTTCACCAAAACGGTGTAAAGATTTGTTCCACTGTTCGGTGAGATATACCATCAGATCACCAGTGGACCTATTGCTACGAAAGCCATATTGCCGGTCATTTAGAAGCTTTCGTTCTTCAAGATATTTCTTAAGCTGATGTTTAATCAGCGTTTCCATGACCTTGGAAAGAAGGGACGTAAGTGCAATTGGACGATAGTTGGAGGGTGAAGAAGATTCGCCTTTTTTAGGGACAGGCTGGACAAATGCTGTTTTCCATCCACTCGGAACGAGACCAGTAGAGTAGGACAGATGGAAAAGCTTACGCAGTGGTTTTGCCAGCGTAGAAGAACACCTTTTCAGAACAATAGGAGGGATATGATCCGTCCTTAAGAACTCTTGCAACTGCACGAGCGCGAAAGAAGATTCGTCCCATGAAATCATTAGCGCTCTCAAGTACAGGAGGAGTCATAACACTTACTGGCAACGTCGAATTAACAGCAAACTGTGCTGCAACAGCAGGGGTGTCATTGAAAACGAGCGTTGGAACCGAAGACGAAGTAGTATTTCGTATTTGTTTTGCAAATGACTAAAAATGTTTACTACTTTTGGGACATTGTAGTATTTTTTGCCTTAATTTTTGCTCATGCAAAAATTTGGTTCTTCGAATATGGACGTTACAGGTCTTTCTAGCTTGTTTGAACTTATTCCGGTTTTCCTCAGTGGGGTTGGCCTTGTAACTACAGAAACTTACTTCTCTAATCCGGATAGCTTCTTTACAGCTCGAATCAAACCATGAGTTTTATTTTGGTTTGATAGATTTTTCCCTATTCGGGATAAAATTTCTCATTCCAAAAAGAATTAAATTTGCAATCATACCTGCGCTGGAGTCTACGTCACTACCGAGGAAGCATAGTGACCAGTTAAAGTTTTTTCACAGTTCTATTCCTCACAACCGCTTGATTATTAACTCCAATATATATATACCAAACTTACCGTTATTTCACTATATATCCCACCTTGCCAATCATTCAGCTCCACAGAATTAACTAGCATTACAAAACAACATCCAAACTCCGATTTTACTAACAGGAGACGTTAGCTCTTGGAACACGTTATGGGGTTCCCCGGTAACCAATTCCAGAGGTAATGAATTTGAGAATTTTCTTTCAACTACTTCCCTTGCCATTCTAAATGACGGAAGCCCAACACACTTCTCGACTCATAAAACATGGACACATGTTGACGTTACAGCCATATCTCTGCAGCTACTACCCAATGTTTCATGGGAAATCTTTTAAGATCTCCACGGAATCGACCATCTTCCAATCATGACACATTTATTTAGATCTAGCATGCAAAACTACTCCCAAAAAAACCTTTTCTAAATTTCAAATCGACCGTGCTAACTGGAGCTTTTATCAAAAGACAGCACTGGAAATGATCAATAAATATCCCCAATCTTTCAATATAAATAAAGAAGCTGCCTCAATTACTAAAGCCCTGCGCTCTGCCGCGAACATTGCTATACCCCAAACAAAAAACATCACACAGAAATCAATAGCTCCATGGTGGAACTCTGAATTATCTATACTGCGCAATAGAAAACAAAGTTTATTTAAAATATTCAAAAAATATCCCTCCGATCTAAACCTCGTGAATTATCGAAAAGCAAATGCCCTTTTTCGAAGGGAAGCTAAGCTAGCAAAAAAAGTAAGTTTCCAAAAATTTACATCTAACATCAGCCCAAACTCTACAAGTAAAAAAATGTGGGCTGATATCAAATCACTCACAGGTAATTACACACCTTTTGGTATTAACACATTGATTACCGAATCTGGAATACTCTCTAACCCACCAGATATATGTGAACACTTTGCAAATTCTTGGTCCGGTTACTCTAGTGACTCAAACTTTTCCACAAGCTTCCTCAACTCTAAGCGTTTCGCAATAAACAGAGAACCACGCTTAGTAAACCTTAGCGGATCAGCAAAATATATTGAAAAGGAAATTAGTTTCCTGGAACTGGAAAGCTGCTTAAACTCTCTTAAAGGAAAATCCCGAGGCTTCGACCGCATCTCATACCCTATGCTTAAAAATACCCCATCCCCACTCAAGCAAAGAATCTTGGCACTGTATAACAATATCCTTGATCAAGGTATAATACCACAGACGTGGAAAGTCGCTAGCATAATACCAATACCGAAAGCCACAAAAATCTGTCAGACCCTTCGGGGTACAGACCAATCTCGTTGCTGCCATGTTCCAGTAAACTGCTAGAAAAAATTGTGTCTAAAAGGCTACTTTGGTACATAGAAAAAAACAACTTCCTTACCCCAAACCAGGTTGCTTTTAAGCATGGACGTAGTACTACCGACTCTTTACTCCATGTAGGCGAGTATATTAGCTCAGCCCTTTCATGCAAGAATCATGTATCTGTCCTTTCACTTGATTTTGAGAAGGCATTTGATCGAATCGGCATTCATATTATCTTAAATAAACTTATGCAATGGAAAATCGGTCCCAAAATGTTCTTATTTATAAAATCCTTTTTGTCAAACAGAAAATTCAGAGTCAAATCAAATAACTACTACTCAAATATATAATTTAGCAAACGGTATACCTCAAGGCCACTGATCTCTATAATACACTGGATAGCGCATTCATATAAAAAAGTTGACTCCAATTGAAGATTGTTATACGGTGCGCTTGGCACCAGATTTGTATAACAGTATAACAATATAAAAGACAAAACGTCAAACTTTTTTATTTTTTTTGTGTATCTTTATAAAATTTCTATGGAAGTTATTGCGGAGTAATATTTATAATTTTTTTTACTTACAAAGCCTTAAATTTAACAAAATTGACTTTATTTAATATTTCTCTTCTTATTATAGTATCACTGTTTTCGATTTGGGTGGTCCAATTTTGGAAGTTTTTGCAGTGAAGTCAACAAATGGTGACACCCTCCTTGGTTGTGAAGATTTTGATAATGTAATCGTCAACTTTTTGGTAGCTGAAATCAAGAAAGACAGTGGCATTGACATCACGAAGGACTTTATTGCAAATTGCAATGCAACGTCTTAAAGAAGCAGCTGAAAAAGCAAAGATTGAATTGTCATCATCCCAACAAACAGACATCAATTTTCCCTAGCTCACAATTTACTCATGTGGACATCAACACATGAATTTAAAAATGAGCTGTTCGAAGTTGGAATCTCTTGTTGGAGATCTTATTAAGAGGACCATCCAACCCTGTCAAAAGGCTCTAACCGATGCTTAAGTATCTTAATCAGAAATCAGTGGGCTTGCTTGTAGGTGGTATGACAAAAATGGAAAAAGTACAAACAACTGTTCAAGATAAATTTGGACGACAGCCTTCACGTGCTGTTAATCCCGATGAAGCAGTGGATGTTGGCGCTGCAGTTCAAGGTGGTGTATTAGCCAGAGGTGTTACAGACGTAGGTACTCTTATTGGACGTCACTCCTTTGTATTGAGACACTTGATGGCGTATTTACTAAGTTGATTACCAGAAACAACAATCCCCACCAAAAAATCACAAGTCTTCTCAACTGCGGCCGATGGACGGACCCAAGTTGAAATCAAAATGCACCAGAGCGAACTTGAAAAGGTTCACTTTAATTGGCATTCCACCAGCACCACGTGGAGTTCCTCAGTTTGAAGCGCGAGACAAGGGAACCGGAAAGGAGCAACAAATTGTGATTCTGTAAGGACGGAATCGAAAAAATGATGAGGCCGAAGAGTATGCAACTACAGATAAACAAAAGAGGGAAATGATTGAGTTTGCAATCTTGTAAACTAAGGAGAAAGTATTGTCCGTGATTCAGAAACCAAAATGGAAGAATTTAAGAGTCAAGTGCCTACTGAAGAGGTAAAAATAAACAACTTATTTCTATAAATTTATTAAATTCAAACTTTATTTTGGTGTGAAAAACTGGAAAAGGAAATTTCCGATCAAAAAACATTATTGGCCCAAAAAAAAAAACGAAATTTAGAAATCAATCTATTATTCCAAATAGTGGACTAACTATAAATGTTCGCTCTAACGGAATATTATCGAAGAAACAATGTTTTGTTTAGGCTGAAAAAATTTATTTCAAAGGATTAATTGTATATTAAATTTATTTTATTAAAATATTAATTAAACATAGAAAATTATTATATTTTATGTTTTCCTAAATTAGCAATTGAGGCTGGCAGAAAAATCCGATCATGGAAAAATGTACATCTCCAATGTGGAAACATGCTCATTCATCAACTGAAGCAAGATCAATCGTTGCATGTGACATGTGAAGCCCTAAACAAATCCTCAGATGACAGACATTCGGGCAACGAAGAAAATATGATTTCAATTCGTGCTCCTCAGGCTCAACTTCACAAAGCTCTACTATTTGTGCTCCGAAAAGGGGTAAGTAATTTTTCAATGCTAAAAAAATAATTAAATTATAATCCTAGATTCTATACAACTTTCAGCCAAAAAACGAAGAGATGTGACCATTTGCGAAATGAAATCGGTTCTTTTTAGTCAGTGCTATCGTCCAAAAAAAATCAGAATGATAAACTTGTGGCTGAAATGGCACTTTTAAAGAATATTGAGAGGAAAAATGAAATGCATTGGAATGATTCTAGAAAGCAAATTCTCGAGCTTCAGGACAAAATTAAGAAATCCGATTAATTGAAGGTATTTATTTACCTTCTTACTAAATGATATACGCCCACTTAATGGCTTTTAACTACTAAATTAATAGCATAGACTGTCATGAAAATATGATCGATTGCAACAAGTGATATTGATGCATATTGGTTTTGAATTTCTTTAATATTCTATTGCTAACGAAAGATAGATCTAGGTAAAGCATTTCACATTGGTACAGTGCGGCTTAATACAAATCTTGACAGTTCATCCTTAATTTAATTAATATAAAACAAAATTGAAATTATTTAAGTGACTAGAACTGATAATGATTGCAAGTTACTCTCCTTTTTTCCAACGGCCATGATAGACAGTCAGTCTAAATAAACTGTATAGTTTAGTTGCTATAATATGTTTTAGATATTTTGCTTCAGATTCAATAGAGAATACATTTAATATTTCAATTCGATCTAGAGTACATAAAGTAAAAACTATGTTGATATATCAGGTTGGGATGAGACAAGAAAAAATCGAATGGGAGGGGGAGTCTATTCCCCCCTGTTTAGCCAGGAAAGGAATAGGAAATATTTAAAACAACAGTTACACATACAATGCCATGATATACCTTTTTGTGAAGCCGAAAACCTTTTCTTTTATTGTGTTTTCATAAAGTTCATAGTTTTTGAAAAATTTGTTTAGGTTTTTACGTTGTTAAGTTATATTTTTTATTTTAATATTCAATGCCCTTATTAATTTTAAGTCAAACACCAAAAACCGGATGGTAAAATATCTTCTAGTTCTTTCTTCTTTTTTCATTTTTTTTCGAAATTTTGAGTTTTAAAATTAATTTTTCAAAAAATATTCTCTAAAACAACTTTATTTAAAACAAAATAAAAGAAGAGATTTTTGGCTTAGCGAAAAATTCACTATTCTCTGTACAGTCTTGATTATTTAAAATAAATTCGGATCTACGGATGCATGGGTACACGAAATACACGGATTCAAATCCGGATCTTATAAGAACACGTGTATCCGTGTTTTTAAATATCCATGTAATAGGGAGCTCTAGTACAAACGTAAAAGATATCGAGACCACAGTGCTTTGAGACGGTTAAATACCACATGTCGATTGTTCATAAGTTAATTGATCGTAGCTCGTTTTTGTTCTGTAGCTCGTCTATTCGTATGTATGTGTTCCGCGGTCTTTCATTAGTAATTTATGTTATGAATTCCCCAAGCAGAGTGCGTTTATGTTTAAATTTATTATTTTTTGCGTTAAATTGTTGTTCAAGCTGATGGACAAATAAGAATTGGATTTGATGTTTATCTAGGAGCCCATGAATTTGGTTTCAGTACTGTTCCATTGATTGTTATGGGTAAGTTAATGTTTTAGGTAATTTTATTGTCGATATGAGATCGAATTGAAAGATTTTTACGAATTTATCAAAAAGTTTTTATTTCTGAACCCCATGTATCGGTTTATATTTGCTTGTAAGAGGTAAATTAATTTATTTTTATATTCACTTCAGCCAAACAAATATATTTTCGACACATTTGTTTTTTTTTTTGTTCAGGTTGCACAATGTTGAGAAAGTGTCATTCAAACACTTGTCCCATTAAAATTGACACTCAAGACCTGGAATTGAGATATAAATTTACAGGAAAACCTGAGCATGTGATCAATTTCTTCTTCATTCTAGCTGAAGTTGTAAGTTTTTTTTTTATTACTGAATTCCTTAGGACTGCTTATTAATAAAACTTAATAGGTATTTACCTTTAAGATTCAAAGAATAACGGCTGATCTTGGCATTCGTAAATTCCAATATCTTATTAGACGCACGGACTTATCTAGTTAAAGTTAACAAAAATCCGACACTTAAAGCTTCGATTTTAGACTTATTTATACACATACAATTGTTGCAAGATGCAACCAAATAAAAGCGAGGCATGTTAACGCCTGGTGTTGGTGTGTCAGTTGCTCAAGATTTAGGATTATAAAACTGATTTCACAATGAATTACTCATTTAATTTAATGGCCTTTACATACTCCAGAAAAATTTGTATTTCGCCCCAGTGACCTCACTTGAGCTCATCACCTGACAAGTTGATTGCAATTTTTGTTAAGTTTAGCTCAGCTAACATTAACAAAACAAACAATGTAACGTTGTCGCACATTAATAACGTTATTCCTCCTGGGAATTCGGAGCTTATTCTTTTACCAAAATATTGTAATGTTTTCTATTTACAATACTTTTGCTGCTGTTATGTAAAGTTTTTGAGTTTCTAAACTCTGTAGTCCTGAATGTGGAATTGTTGAGGATTCCTCATATAAAACTTGAGTTTGGAATGGACGTTTGACTCACATTATGTATGCGTCGTTCATAGGAATAGTGAGTTATCTCCATTTTGCTTGAAATTTGTTTTTTTTTTCGGGCTCAAACACCAGTAATAATTAATTTAGTTTTAATGAATAAATAAAATAAAATTCAGGGCAATCAAAACATTGTTTTTTGATTAAAAAAAAAATCAGAATTTTCCTTATTTTTGAATACCCAGCTTCACAAATGTGTTTGTCTTGATCAAATTTTTGGTGGAGACAATATTTACTATTACAATGAAGGACACATACCTATACTTACATCTCGCTTGTTTAAAAAATAGTGAAACTCAATTGATAGTAATAAAACAAAAGATTTGTTATTAAGGACTTTTTATTGAGACTTAAAACAAAAATAAGTATTCAACCAAAGGTCACCAATAGTTTAGTTACATTGTTAATAAAAAAAAGTTTACTACCTACATATATCAAACAGAAAATAAGATATCACATTTGTTAAATCAATGAATAAAATATCACAAGAAAATTAGTATGTGATGAAATACAAACAACGTACTGTTATAGCTTTTACATATTTAAAATATTGCCAAATCCCATTTTTTTTACAATTAAGAGCACAGCGCAACAGTAAAAATTCAAAAATAAACCAGTCATACATAAACAATAAAGAAATATAACCAGGCATACATAATTTAGTTATTTTAACAATACGAAAAACAATATTTACAATAATAATTATTTAACAAAACAAATTTCCAATTCGTACATACAATAACAGATTCGAAAAAAAGTAGTACTAAAAAAATCAGGTACATAAATATTATGTATGTTTGTACATAAATAAGATAGAGAATTATACGATAAATCATGAGTACCTACTTTTGAATGTGTGTAAAAAAGAATGCGATGAAGATGTGTTTTAGTTTGTTTGCTGAAGAGTATAAAAACTGTGATAAAATATTGTCATTAACATCGTAAGATCTGCTGTGTTCATTTTGTATGTCTTTTTCGAAAACAAAAAATCATGTACCTATTGAATTTGTTTTAAATTTTCTTGGAAAATGAAAACAAAGATTTTAAACAAATAGTTTATTTTCCACTTGAATGGGCTGGAATGATAGCTATTTGCATAGCTACCGAAAAAAGCTATTTCGAAGGAAGCCACGCCTTCATCATCAGATTCCTTTAGATAAAAATTTTGTAAAAGTTGGAGGTACGTACAGAAAAGGATATATGTACATTAAGGTGGACCAAGATTTCTTTTTTCAAACGAAAAAGAAATCGTGGTCCACCCTTATGTACATATATGTATGAATAAAAAGACATGAAAAATACAATACATAAACAGAAAGACGTTAATGTAGGAAATAGTAAAAAACACGACAGATATTGAAGCACCCGAAATAAAATTCAGACACAGGGAGAAAAGAAGAGTGTAGGACATTTAATTGGCAATATAAGCAGACGGACGGACTAATAGAAATCAAACTGATTTTATTCTGCTACTGTCGTTTCCAAATTATTTGACGATTTAAATGGCTCCGAACTTTTTCGCCAATAGCAGTTTCTGAGGCCAGTTTAGTCGCCGAATACATTCTAAGCCTTATGTATTGACACACAATTTTCTTAACGAGAATGAAAACGTGATTGGGCTCTTCCACCGCGTCGTCAAAAAGGTGGTCGTTCAACGTTGGGAAAAGGGAGCATGGTGGCTGCAATAATTCGGTCATTACCTTTGCGCAGAGAACCGCAGGATAGTTTTTCTCGTTTGGAACAAGGCTGTTTGTCTTATTCAAACTGTGTCTGAACAGATTTTCCGTTTGAATACATATTTTGACCACCGACTCACTTGCAAATATCAGCCCACCACGAGTTTTGGCTTCAACCAACGTATTCTCTTCAAAATCGGCCCATTTCTGAGACTCTTGAAAAAGAGCTTTTTGACAGAGCTCACATTTCACTACGGGTTTTTTGAAATCCACTAGTTTCTTTACGACCCATCCACTTATGTTGCCAACACAAGACCTTGAAAAAGTTGAAAGGTTTTCTTGAAGTCCGTTAAACATTTCATCATCTTCAAGGTACGGTTCATCTTCGTCCAATCCATACTTTTTCGTGACCCTTTCGTTGGACATTTTGTCATAAATGGCTGGGTCGTAAAGGTCAACCTTTGCTGGACGAGTTGAAGGGACTGAAAGAATGGCGGTTGAGTCCATCGCTGTAACGTTGCCGTTTGCAGCCCTTACCTCGTGGTGGATCAATAGTCTTTTATAGGCTGTTATAAATTGTGCAGCAGTTGGGTTTGGGCACCAACCTCCGCAACTTCTTATTGCACAAAAAAATAGTTCTAAGTGGTCTTGGCTAAATTTGTAGGTCAAAATATATTTTATTTGAGAACCCTCGCGTTTGACTAGTTTGTCAAAAATCTCCATAATTGACATTGAGGCACTGACGAGTCCAACGAAGGGGACATACCTCCTTGTTTTAGTCATTAAGACTTCATAAGCGTTAGTAATTTTTTTTAAATATTCAAGTTCACTAACGATTTGAGGGCGCCAAAATAGTTCGTTTTGCACACGTAAAGGAGCTTTGTATCCTTTACCGAAAGGATTTCTTGAATTTAAAAAATCGAAAATGCGATCAATGCATCGAATGAAACGAACTGTTCCTGCGCTGTTTTCAAATTCCTTTAATTTTAATTCATTATCACAATACTCTATTGCGTCCGCAACACTACTACTTAAGGTTTGGGCTGCCAAAAAGACTTTCATTTTGAGTTTGTGATAATGCAAATGAGCCCATTTAACCTTATTGCCAGCCCTCAAGCCTTCGTTCTCCTGGAGTTTTATAAGGTGTTCTATGAAATCCCATTTTATATAATTTCCGTCCCCATCCTTCAATATTTTATATTCACCCAGGCAGTTTCGCATAAGTTTTAGCATATGACATGGGTCAAATATGACGAAAATGTTCTCTTGCGTAGTTGGGTGGGGAAAATATGGACGGCATTCGTCAATTGCCAAGTTAGCTCCTGGCAATCTCATAGTTGCGAAATGCTTGGATGGGCCATCTAGGGTCACGGACACAACCTCAACACCAACTTCGTGAAGTTTTCGCAAGCTGCTGCTTATAAGCTCTGCGTTGGTAGTTGAGTCAATGCCGTTGACCAAAAAGTAACCTATGGGTAGCTTCCATGACGCATCCAATGACACAACCATGATAACTAAAGCGTCTTTAGCTAAGGGCATTTCATCGGAAACCTCTACGTGTGTCCCGAAATCGACATAACCTCTGATTTTCCCGACTGAAATATTTTGAAGCCCTGATTTGATAGCTACTTCATCCAGCATTAAGCTGCAAATTACTTTTTTCTGTGCCTCAGTAGCTTCGGCAACTTTCAACTTCAGAGCTTCAAAACTCTCAGTCGTAAAACCAGGCTCACCGTCTATGGATGAGTACCAAGATCTTAATGTACTGGTATCTGGTAAAGCGCGACAAAATTTTTGGCGTATGAAGTTATACGCTTTCGGGGAGTAAAAATGCAGCGTCATTGCAAAGCAACGTAGAGCTTGCGGATATTTATCCCTGCAAATACCTAATCCCCTTTTAGAAAAAACACTCTTAAATTTTTTTTTGCTTAAAACACATGCTTCATCACCCACATTCTCTTTATTACCTAAAAATCGTTTGAATAACTCCCCAACATCCGAATTGGCAATTGAATCCAGGCAGGCCAAGCCCGATTCTGGAATGGATTTTCTTTTGCGCAATTCCTTTATAATATCTTGTAATGAGTTAATTTTGCTACTCAAACGACTTATTCTTCGCCTTTCGGTCTTGATTTTCACTTGTGATTTCTTGAATTTTTCTTGAACTATTGATAGCCTTTTTTTTTACTGTTCTAGGCGTGGATTCATATGAATGGTCATGAATTACATTTTTTCTTATTTCTTGAAGTCTTGAAAAGTCTGCGAAAATTTTGATAAATATATTATCATCAATTTTTTCATTAATTTTGATATGTAATTAATCAGTTGATACGGAAGTAATACAAGTTAAATCAAGACGGTACCATTTGTTTTCAAAAACATTAATAACTAATTAAGTAGTTTTATTTCTTTTTAATTTGTACCTTTAGTTCACTATTGAGAAGATAAAGGCCGTATTCGACATTTTGGTATAGTGAATTCAATCGAGATGCATATGTTGGTGCATGGAAAAACGTGAATGTAGCCAATTTAAGTAAATTTATTTCAACTAAAACTAAACTAATTTCTAAAATACTAATAAAAGAGTTCAGTGGTATAATACTTACAATAAAGAAATTTATTAAAGTTAAGTTACCTGGCTCACATAAGGGTGAAACTGCTTCACATTCATATTGATGTGGTTCTACGTCTCCAATGGTAGTAGTGACATCTATCATTTCATGGGTTTCCACAGCGACTTCGTTTATATCTAAATTGGAATCAGACATTTTACAAACGAAAATATAATCAATGAACCTATGAACCTGTTTCATTATAAATAAGCTTATCGACATCAACATCCATGCATGCTTCTTGAGTAAGTTCCTCTGCATGTTCTTGTAAAAGTTGTTCAGGCTGTGTAAATTGTTGGGATTCTTTAAAATAGAAGAAAACAAATTTAGAGTTACATTATTTTAATATAATCCTACTATAGCTCAATGGTAAAAATGTATAATGTACTGTAAACGGACATTGGCCAAACCAAATTAAACTCAATGTTATCATATTGCAAATTTTAAAGCTATTTTTCAAATAATTTTTTTCAACTAACTAAATTATTATGTACCTTTGAAGAAAATAGACGGAACTGCATCCGCTTTCAAATTCAACCTATTTCTGGTTTTTGTTTCTTTAAAACAAGTTTGCTGAAGTGGTCGCTGCAAATAACACTGTCTTTGTCAGGCACAAAGTTTTCAATATTTATTGCCAACAGCCACTTTTTCAAAATTTGAGGTCTCTTTAAAGGAAATCTGCAAAAGATAAACAAATTAAAATAAAAGTTAATCATAAGAGTAAATATTTCATACTTTCGAAGGGAAATTCCTGGTTTTGATTCTCTTGTTGCATGGCAGTAAATGCAGGAGTATTTGAGCTCTGAAAAGAACTCAGGAATACTTCCTGCAATCAATAATTTTCGATTATTTATAGTACGGAAACTTTCTCTCGGAAAGTGATCCGAACAAATTTTGCTGTTTTTTGTTGGAATTAAAGAAGGCGGAAGTCGTTCCTTCCAAACTTGCAACAAGGCCGCATCTTTTAACGGGAATCTATAAGAATATTTTATTAGAAATCAAATGTATCTGCCGAGACACAACTTATATTTAAATATATAAATTATAATAGAACAGGTGAAATAGGACAAATACAAATTAGTCCACCCATTAAACACTGTCGCACCCTTCCATACAAAAATACCATAACCTGTTTTACGAGTGCTCATATCGTCTTTTCTTTGACCTTATTGAAACCATTATTAAAAAGTACCTTGAAATTAAATAAATCATATATGCCTAGTTTTTTACAAATGTTTCAGTCTAGAAATCTTTTCCCCTCATCAGTAAAAAAAATTCAATCAATCGCGCCGTTATATATAATCTGAAACATACCAAAAATAAGATTTTTAAGGTATTTTATCTTCATTCGGAAATTTTCGAAAACTTGATGCATTAGAATTTTCTGAGTTTGAATTCGGAAACTTTCGGAAAAAAATACCTATAGTTTGATTTTTGTAACAAAAAAAATAAGAAGGGCAAAATTGATCTCGAATATTTTCCCCAGAGCACCATATAATTTTCTCAACAAGTTTCATGAGTGTAAGAATTTTTATATTTTTTTCGAAGGTGTACTATTGTACCTGAACTGTTAAATAACTTAGAGGTTTCAATTGTTTTTATAATCTGAAAGTAACTCACCTATGAAGGGTTCTTCCTTCAGTCCCACCTTCTTTTTTGCAATATTTACAAAATTTTACCATTTCTTATTAGCTTTGAGTTTCATTTGCTTAAAAAAAAAATTAATAAAATCATTTTATAAATTTTCACGTTAATAAAATAAACAAAACAAAAATTGTACTCCCTACGAAAATCTCTTTTTTTGCTTTTTACGAATTATCACGTAATATGTACTATGTACCTAGCAGCGTTTTATATTCTTCTATAGGGATCTGTATCTACATAGATTAACTTTTAACGCGTAACACAAAAACAAAATAATACGAAATTTTCAAAATCGTTATTGTAGCACGTGTTAAAAGTTAATCCAGGTATATATCCCGATAGAAGATAATAAATCACAGCTACATACATATTATCTCTATTTCTATTATATTATATTTGTGTATACTTTTGTATTTCTTTTTCAAAAATTGCCTGCAACACGTGAATCCACAACAAAACAAATGCTTCAAAACTCATGTCACTTTGTTTATTTGTTACCTCAACTCACCACTCCCAAAAACCTAGTTCTACTTCAAAGCGATACCAGTTCTCAAAAAACACAGAATTTTTTCACCAGTGACTTCAGGTTTTTCAAAAAACGCTTTGGGTCGACCCCAGGGTGACTTTAGGGCTCAACGAACAAACCTTGTACGTTTTCATACCAATTTAAGTACTAACTTTAGGGCTAGTACCAATACTAGCGTTAGATTTTTGAAGAAATCGGTTGTAAGACACTTGAACTGTAAGAGCAAATACATGAGACCCAGTCGCTCATTCGTGAATTTAGTACTAATGTTTATCCCAAAATTCAGTCGGTTACAATTGTTTTTTTTTTTGTTTCATTTCTTTCCTTTCAATTTGTATGTCTAGATCAATGCTTCATATCTTCATATGGATCATCTGCCATTTTCTTGCTACCTAATTTTTTTGAATTATTTAAATTGAAGTATCTAAGCTAGATTTAAATTTAAAGTTGTATCTATTCTGACGCTGATATTTGTTGCATTATATTTTTTAGAGTTAATTCAAGTAATGAAATTAGAAATTAAAATAAAATTTTTGTGACGTTTCAGGTGAATTTTTAAGATGAAGAAGACGAAGATGCAGTTGGTGTACGCAAATAATTCTTTATGCTGTTACTTAAAGATATTATTGATCCAAAATATGGCATGTTCAAGGAATTCGAAGCTTCTCGATGTTTCTTTCAAAACAGATGACATGTACTTCCTCATTGAAGTAATTTGTGGTCTTGCAAATATACAATTTTACAATAATCGAATTGCATTTCCCATTGGCACTTTATAAAAAATTACTTAATGAATCAGTAGACATTGGTGATTTGTGTGACCTATCACCTACTTTAGCCAATTCCATGCAAAGCATTTTAGACAACCAGGAAGACGATTTGGAGCAAGTTTTCGATTTGACATTCGAAACAACAAGAGATATATTTGGTGAATCAAACAAAACAATAAGTAAGCCAAATGTTGGTGTAAATAGCTTACTTACTGTATTAACATTTATCTATTCTACAGAAAAGACTTTGTCGATCTCTATGTTGATTTAGTCTTCAACTCGTCGTCGGTTGAAACGAAATTCTGCAAATTCCAGAAGGGTTTTATGAAGGTAATACAGTTCATAGTGGTAAAAGTATATGTTTAAATACACTTCTCTTCTTTTAAAAGGTATGTTGGTGTAGAGTTTTACAAATTTTCAAGCCCCACGAACTGATGGCTGTAGTTGTGGGAAATGAGGACTATGACTGGCACGCATTAGAGGCGAATACAGTATACAAAGGCGACTATACCTCTGGGGATGAAACTGTTTGTTAAATAAAATTGTGTCTTCAAACTATTAGCTAATTTTGACTTTTTGCTGTATTTGACAGGAAGCGATCGTATACCTATTGGTGGTGGTAGATTTCCCACGCTACAAAACAAAAGAGCGGTTAAAATATAAACTTCTACAGGCAATACAACAAACTCAGGGATTTAGTATTGTTTAAAAGAGAAATATTATGGTCTTGTTAAGGATGTTTTCGTTTTTTATATATATAAATCTGCTTAAATGAACAAGTTGGCTATATTACGGTTACTTGATTTTCTGTTAGAGTAAAAACTATTTTATATTTTTTTAAGAAACTAAATAAAGCTAAAAAATGTGTTCTTTAAAAGTTGTAGAAAAATGCTTTTACCGATTTGATACTCTAACTAAATAAAGCCACAAAAAACAAAACGAAAATCATTTCATCAATCAATTCAATATTAAAAGATTGCCAATACTGCTAACGAAGGTGGCGAACATTTTGTACCTATCTAATGTAGGTACTCGACAAACACTCTTTTTGAGTAACACGGGTAAATTTTCCGTGATGGTTCCCAAACAGCAATACTTTTGACTGGCCACACACCTGCAGCAACAGGTGTACGTTGAAAAATATGTTCAAAAATAATTTTCGCACATAATGTTTGTGTGCTGGTGCTAAGTTAAAGTTTTGCTCAGCAGATGAGTTTTTAAATAGAGACCTAGAAAAATAATTTTCTACATGTGCTCGATTATGGGTTTAATTTGGTGCTTGGCACTAAGTGACGCCTAATCGTCTCTAACACTGATCAAAAATCCGAAGTGAATGTGTAGCATTTGTGGACATATTCCACCTACATATATGATCGTTTATCAGTTTGCATTTCAGAGCGCTCATTTGAGCAGACGTATCCAACCTTTCCTTAGTATTTGATAGCAAATCTTTGGAAATTTGGATGAATCCTCCGAAATATTAACTGACCAAATGTCTTTGGATAAATCGTTGTATGTGGCTCTGAAAATTCAAGTTTTGAATTTGTTTGGACTAGATAACTGGATAATCAAAATCGTTATAGTCTGGGTGACATGAAGAACATTCAGGAAAAATAAACGCAATCACTGCTTTCAGTCAGATATGGAGATATTTTCAATATCACAAAAGAAGATTTTAACCAAATTTCACTACGGAAAGTATTACATTCAGGCAGATGATAAATTAAAGAGTCTGTTTAAAGGCACGTAGATTCTCGTAAGCAAAATTAGTTCTCATACCTAAAGAGTGAGGTATTTATGGGGGGCATGCTGCCCCCCTGCAACCCCCCTGATTTGCTTCAATATAGGATTTGGAGTAGGTGTATGATTGGTTATATGCAAAGTTTTTTTGGATTAAAGAAACCTCACTGTATATATAGGTACCTCACTGTTTAGGTATGAGAACTAACTTCGCGTACGCGAAACTACACGTGCCTTAAGACAGACTCTTTAATTTATCATCTGCGTGAATGTAATACTTTCCAGATTCTAAATTAAAATACTTTAGTGACGATACTCTACCTACTAATCTACTCTACTCCTGGCCTACACGACAGAGCCATCGATCGAAATGTCTCCGAACCGATCCAAGATAGGTCGTGTGTGGGGTGCATTTTCAGCAAATTTTTTTGAAAGCCATCCGTCATCCGAGCCAAATGGATCGGATGCCTCGGTCGTGTATGTACAGCTCCTATTTATTTATTTCAATTTATTATATTTTCACAGACTTCGACGGCCAGATTCGCAAACAATGGAGAAACTTTCTATTTTAATTTGTCGCATCTACACACAAATAATTTGATTTTTAGTACTTCGTGAAAAGAGAATTCACTATTCACATATAATTCATATACGCCACTGAAAAAAACATTTTTTGTAAGCTCTAAATGAAAATATATAAGCCACGCATTTAATTTCCTAGATCAAAATGTAGAAAGTACCAAATTTATTTAATTAAAAACAAAAATATTTCGAAGAATTTGCACTCACATCTAGAACACGGAAGAAAATTTGTTTTGTTTGTCTGTTTATACACAAAATGTACGTCAAATTACTTCTGTCAAAAGGTGCACTTGGCACCAAAATGTCATTTTCAATTGGAGTCAAACAAAACTGTTATACATAAAGGGAATCCACTATCCAGTGTATTATAGAGATCAGTGCTCAAGGCTCACCCCTTTCGGTGACTTTCTTCATTATCGCATATAATGACATTAGCGAAATTATATCGAAACATAAAAAATTAAGCCACGTCCTTTATGCCGACGACTTAATTCTAATGACTAAATGCAATGACAATAGTCATACAAAACAAATTTTTGAAAACACGCTGGCAGATTTAAGTGAATGGTGTACCCACTCAGGGTTCATCATCTCACCTAGTAAAAGTAAACATTTACACATATGTAAAAAAGAAATTGTAATATACTAAACATAAATCTACTAACTTATCAAATACCGAATGTAAATACCTTAAATATTTTAGCCATAACTTTTGATAAACATTTTAGTTTTAAGGATCATTGTTCACTACTCAAGAAAAAACTAGCTGCCAGGCTTAATATTATAAGATTTTTATCCTCTAAAAACAGTTTAATCCATCTCAACACCCTAATTGAAATAACAAGAAACATTATATTATCCAAGATTGACTATGGTTTGGTAATCTACGGAAAATGTGCAATATCAACATTAAGAATCTGTTTGGGCTGTAAAGCCTTTTTATTATTTTTATTATTTTAGTTATTTAAGTTTTTAAAGTTCTTCAAAAAAAAAAGATAAAATAAAAAGAAACACAACACAATTTTGATTTCAGCACACTTTTTTTTTATTGACGTCCGTCGTTGCAGAGAGATATAGGGTGCTTTCATAAATGCATGGTTGCTTTGTTTACATGCGATCATTTGCAATCATATTAACATCATACAAAATATTTGCGCATGTGTTTTACGCTGCATTTATGAACACTTTTTCTGATTTGCGTCAAATGTCAAAAGACTGTCAAAATTTGAAGTTTTGAAATTTGATTTTAAAGATTTTTTTTTGTTTAAATGGAGTACAATAAAGTGTTTTCAATAATAATAAATAAATGTTGTGAGAGTCGCGTTACTCAAAGCAATGGCATAGATTTTCTAAGAAGGAAGAATCGAAGGAGGCTTCAAAGAATCAGTTTGATTTTATCAAAAATAAAATTGAGAAAATGTGATAGACGAAAGATTCCAAAAAACAAAAACTACGTGAGTGAAATAAAAGTATTTCCAGATGATGTTTTTTATTCACATTTTAGAATGACAAAATCATGCTTTAAGGTAATTATTAATATTAATGCTTTGGATTCCCTTATTCATTCAAATAATTTCGCATAATGTTACATCTTTGTATGTAACATTATGGGGTCTCTGCAATCAAAACTGTTACAGAGAACTTTCAGACAGGTTCGATTTGTCCGTAGGAGCAGTACATGGAATAATCCTCAGAACATGTTTTCGATTGATGTACTTGGCTAAGAAGTACATTCGCTGGCCTACAAGGATTGAAAGTGCCAATATATCACAGTCACTTGAAGAAGCTAAAAGTAATCCTGGATTCCCATCTGTTATTGGCTGTGTAGACGGTACACACATAAAGATAAATACACCATGTGAGGACCGCATAAGTTACTACAATCGAAAAGGATATCTATACTTCTGCAAGTACACTAAATTGCATAAATCTTGTTTTCCAAACAATTTAAAAGAACTCTTTCAGGCAATTTGCGATAGCAATCTTGTATTTAGGGATGTATTTTTTGGCTGGCCAGGATGCAGCCATGATGCAAATGTTTGGAGCAATAGTCCCATCGGTAGAGCTTTGAACGGCGGAGTTTTCAAACTTCCCAACGACATGCACATCTTGGGCGATTCAGCATATCCACTGAATACCTTTTTAATAACACCATTTAGAGACAGTGGATTCCTTTCTGAACGCGAACGTAAATTTAACTACGTACATTCTTCGACCAGAGTTGCTATTGAACAAGCTTTTGGTATTTTGAAATCCAAATTTCGATGCCTTAACCACTTAAAGTTTTTAAAATTAAATAACGCTAAGTATATAGTTATTAGCTGCATCGTTTTGCATAATTTTATTCGAATAAAAAGTCCTGAAAATGCTGATATTTTTACTGAAAATACACAGAGTACAGAAGCAGAAATATACGAAAATGATTCAGTTAACGAAAACTTAGACGCCATCACCAAAAGAGATGTTTTGCGTGAATGGCTTATATCTTAAAAAAATTAAAATATTCAATAAAATCAATTTTAAACAAAATAAAACACTTCTTTAGTTCTTAATAACAAGAATAAATTAATTTTATTTCACAACAAAAATAAAGGTAACACAAAAACAAAACAAAAAACCCCATCATGGGACACTTAACAAACTATGTTTCTTTATAAAAATGGCAGGATCTCATAGAACAACACTAATACCATTTAATAATGAAGCTTATTTATGTACATACATTTAATAATGAAGCTTATTTATGTACATACAAAAATAAGCTTCATTATTAAATGGTATGATCTGCTGTTTAATAAAGAACTATGGATATTGATATTGCGAATCACGAAGCAAGTTCTGGATTTCTTTAAGGTGCTCCAACTTTTCCTTCTCAACTTCAAGTTTTTGTCTCTCGATTTCCAAAAACTCTTGATGACGTCGTTCATCTTCTTCATTTTGGCCACTTATTAGTTCCAGAAGCTTGTCATCGAAGTCCTGTCGTCGGCGTTTTGGGCGACTGGATAGTGATGCGGAGTGTGTGCCTGGCTCGTCCAAAGTATCATCTTCAGTCAAATCATTATTTAAGTCGGTCGAAAAACTTGAGAACAAAATCTCTGTCGGTGGGTTCACAGAATGTCTACGACCGTAAACATCATTGAAAACATCAAAATACGTCCAAGATGTAGACGATTGTCCCGACGTGTTGTTTCTTTTTTTTATTCTGTTGTACGTGGTAAGCAGGTTATAAAATTTAGTTTTTATGTCCTCCGGGCTGAAAAGAAAACTTTCATCGGTTGTCTTGATGCTACGGTGAACAGCGTTCCATAGAACATTTTTCTTCTTCTTCCCATCGGCAAACTCCTTTTCCATCTGGAGTCTTGTTTCCAACATAAGTTGGATATATTTATGTTGCCACACTATTTTATCATCCATCCTATAACAAAATTCAATTTTTTACAACAATATTTTAGGTTTTTGCAAACATTTACCTTTTTTTTTTGAGCCAGAACAATTTTATGGTGCCGTTTGTTGTTACTTTCAATTGAACTTTGAACTTTCAAAGGAAAGAATTTGACAGATGGAACAATAAAGAAAAGGAAATCGTTTATACTATATGCCTATCTCTTTCTTTAAAAAAGAAATTCAGATTGCATGTGAGTTTTTATAGTTGCACATTTGCGCTGCAAATATTTGCGGTTTGCTTTTATGAAAATCTGACATTTATCATTTGCATTTATGAAAGTTATGCATTTATCAGACTTTCGCAACCATGCATTTATGAAAGCACCCATAATGACAATTTGGATGACATTTTTACACGGGTTTTACATGGGCGCATGAAGATCCAAGTAGGCGCGTTCCATGACCTGCGTGGATCGATCCCTGAGTTCAACAGTCTCCCCGGGCGAAACAGGCGCTTATTCGTCCGCATTCAAGTACCTTATAGCGTGGAGAAGACCTTAGGAGGTAAAGTTTTGCTCGTGTTTGACATGAAAAGAAATAAATTTCATTAACACATGGTAAAATAAAACCTTTGAGATGAAATATTGTGACAAAATTATATCATTTTAAAATCTGTTTGGGTTTTGTGTCTGTGCTAAGTGTTCTCGCTGCTAGTCGATCCTGTAGAAATTCGATCGTTTCATTCATAAAACCAACGAGTAAGACGGAGGCGAACAACAACAATTTGCTTGGTTGTAAATGGAAAATTCCATCAATTACGGCGTTGTTTGTGCTTCGGTTGTGGTTTGGTTTTGTTGTAGTATTTAAATTTTGAATTAAGTGTTGCAAATCAGTCTTTAATTTGTGTAAAATATTGAAAAATAATTGAAAATTATGGTGCGATTCAGGTGAGTTCAAAATTAATAGATTTCAATAAAATATTATGTAGTGATTACTGAAATTTATTTAATTTGATTATTGTAAGTATCCATGTCCATTGAAGTCTTTTCAAGGGCCGTTTTCTCCAATGGTTTTTTTTTTTTTTTTTTATTTTCTCCGGTAAGAATTTAAGTGAAAGTGTTTTAAGTGATCGTTAATTTTGATGATTTAATTAAATTGATATAACAATTATTTTTGATGATTCCATTGATGAAAATTAGATTGAAATTTATAAATTTTAATATGATTTAATATTTAAACTGCATATGCGTTCTTTTATAAGCGGATATAATTTTAAATGCGTTTGATTAAAAAGTTGAGCATTTTAATTGTGGATATTTTAATTTTGAATGAATTTCGGAAAAATTATAAATAAATCAAAATATTTTGTTTATCCTTTTTTTTTTGCGTTTTTCTGGTGAAATGAGCAAATATAAATGCTTTTCATGCGAAATCAATGAAATGAAAATGAAATTAAATTAATTGTTTTCAAAGTAAATGAGCGGATAAATTCTGTAGACGAATTAAATTTTTACTTGAAGTGATTTAACTGCATTTTTAGATAATGATGTCTTCGCATATTCGTATGACTACATGATGCATATATGTATTATGTGTTGTGATATGAAATAAAATGATTGTGTGTGTATGTGTGTGTGCGCGTGTGTGCGTTTATGTGTGTGTGTGTGTCTGTGTCTGTGTCTGTGTGTGTGTGTGTGTGTGTGTATGTAATTGTTTTAGGCTTGATTTGTTATGTTATGTTGATTGTTATTTATCGGTAGGGGACATAGCTTCGTTACCGGTCTTTTAAACTCTCCTTGTTCCGTTTTCAGCTTGACGACTGTGGTGATGTCATCTTTCCCTGGAAACGTTTTTAGGATTCGTCCTAAATTCCATTTCGTTGGGGGAAATCTCTCATCTTTGATTAAAACCAGGTCTCCAATTTGAAGTTGAGGTTGCGGTTTTAGCCATTTCGGTCTTTGCTGCAGACGGGCCAAATATTCCGACTGCCAATGATTCCAAAAAGTTTGCAAGCTGAATTGTATAGCTTTCCACCGATCAGTATAGCTGGCCTTACCGATCGTAAGATCTGGCTCAGGTACTGTGAACATTTGTGTTCCAATTAAAAAATGTGCTGGAGTCAAAGCATTAAAGTCATCCGGATTTTCTGTCAATGGACAAAGAGGCCTCGAATTTAAACAAGCTTCAATTTGCGTTAAAAGCGTGGTGAGTTCCTCAAAAGTTAGTGTCCCATTTCCAACAACTCTTTTGAAGTGGTGTTTGACACTCTTTACACCGGCTTCCCATAAACCTCCAAAGTGAGGAGAAGCAGGAGAAATGAAATTCCACTTTGTTCCTTGTGACGATAAAACTTCAGCAACATCTTTCCAGTCATGGGTGGCTTCTTTCAAAAGACGATATAATTCTGTCTCAGCTTCTCTAAAATTCGTGCCACAATCGCTGTAAATCTGACCACAGACTCCTCTTCGTGATGTGAAACGCCGAAATGCTGCGAGAAAAGCTTGAGTGGTGAGATCGCTGACCGCTTCTAGATGAATAGCCTTTGTTGTTAGGCAAACAAAGATGGCCAAATAACCTTTATAAGTTTTTGCTCCGCGGCCTTTCCAAGCCCGAATACTGATCGGCCCGGCATAATCAACCCCGGTATGGGAAAATGGTCTGGACGCAGTCACTCTTGGCGTTGGTAACTCTCCCATTAATTGATAAGCTGGCTTAAGGCTTAACTACATAAGCCAAAAAAGTGAAAAAGTACAAAAGTGAAAATTTTCAAACTCATTTTGGAATAGTTTTTCTCACTGGAAAACTTAAAAAAATGATGCAGAAAGATTAAATTTTGGTTTAAAAAAAAAAATTGTATATTCTTTTTCACAAAACAACTGCGCTAGCGGGAAAAAAAATATTTTTACTTTTGTACTAAAGTACTTTTTGGCTTATGTAGTTAAGCCTTTAGTCCTATACCGATAACAGATAGTGCATTTCTGGAGATAATGTTTTACTGCTCGTTTGGTTTGAAAAATCCAATATTTTTGCCGCAGATAACTCATCATCAAATGAATGCCTCCATGAAGAGTTTTTTCATGTGCCTCCTGAAGAATGAGTTTGGTTAAATGATGATTTGGAACCAAGATGATTGGATGCTGTTGATCATACGGCAAGTTAGCATTCTTCAACCTTCCACCAACACGAATAACTTCAAAATACCATCAGGAAACATTTCAAGCTGGGCTAATTTTACTAATGCTTTGGCTGCATCATGAAGTTCCTTTGGTGAAATCGGTCCACTTTCCCTATTGGGTATATATTTTTTACAATTGTTTGTGAAACGTAAAATCATACCACAAATACGTATCAATTTGTTCATTTCAGAACATCTATGAATTAATTCATTAATTGCAGGAACAACCTGTCCGATGTGATGCACCTGAATTTGTGGCTGTGTGGGGTGCTGAAAATCCCTAACATCTCGTAAAAATTCAGGTCCGTTCCACCATAACTCGTTATCTAGCAAAGCCGATGGTAGAACACCTCTGGAAACCAGATCTGCAGGATTTTGTTGAGTTGGAATGTGTTTCCATATTTTGACTGGAGTCAACCGTTGAATCTCTCCGACCCTATTTCGAACAAATGTCTCCCATTTGGTTGGTGATGCCTGAATCCACGAAAGTGTGATAGTTGAATCCGTCCATGCTGATTGCTTAATGTTTTGGTTACTGAAAACTTGAGTGACATGATTCAGAAGCTTGGCCAACATAACAGCACCACAAAGTTCCAAACGTGGAAGACTTACCGGCTGTACAGGAGCAACTTTAGACTTGGCAATAAGGAGATGCATTTTCGCCATACCTTTATCATCTTCGACTCGTAAATACACTGTTGCTCCGTATGCTTTCTCCGAAGCGTCACTGAAACCATGCAGTTCCATACGAGGCAAATCACCAATGGTTTGAACCCACCTTGGAAATTGAATCTTGTTGATAGATTGCAAGTCTTCGTAGCAAACATTCCACTGTTCCAGAAGTGACGATTCAATTGGTTCATCCCATGACATTTTCTTCACCCACAGTTGCTGCATGAACATCTTCGCCTTCACGATACATGGAGCAATCCAACCCATCGGATCAAAGAGTCGAGCTATGGTGGATAGAATGAATCGTTTCGTCGGCTGCGGATTAGAAAGCGAATTATAGCAGAAAGAGAATTTGTCAACAGAAGGAAGCCAATGGACACCGAGTGTCTTAACTCGTTCCGAATCTTCTGACGGCATTGAGAATGTTGATTCCCTTTCTCCTGTTGGGATACTCGAAATTAATTCCTCAGAGTTGGAAATCCATTTCCGTAAGTAGAATCCAGCTGTCTCTAATGTTGATCTAATTTGTTGAATTTTCTCCTTAGCCTCCTCAATAGTGTTTCCTCCAGATATCAAATCGTCGACATACATCTCTTCACGGATCATGGTGGCTGCTAGTTGATTTTGGGAATTGTCCTCTGCTAACTTCTGCAGCGTTCGGATCGCGAGATATGGAGCGGCTGCTGTTCCAAAGGTAACCGTATTAAGTCTGTAAACTTTGATAGGGTCTTCAGAATTCTTTCTCCATAGAATCAGCTGATAGTTTTTGTCCTGTTCAGCTATCAAAATCTGGCGATACATCTTTTCAATATCAGCTGTGAAAGTTTATTTATACAACCGCCACCGAAGATTGATGTCGCAGATATTAGTTGAAGTGCAGGACCTACCAACATAGCATCATTTAAAGCGACTCCACTAGATGTTTTGAAGGATGCGTCAAACACCATCCTCAGTTTCGTAGTTGAACTGCTCTCTTTAATGACAGCATGATGTGGCAGGAAGTAATGCTGATTTTCTGGCAAACTGTTCTTGTCGACTATGCTCATATGACCCAGTTGGATGTATTCTCCGATGCATGCTCAGTATTGCTCTCGGAGTTGTGGATTTACATCAAGACGTCGCTCTAAACCTTGGAATCGCCGTAAAGCACCTTGGTAAGAATCACCAAAAACCGGACGAACATTTCCTTTAAACGGCAATGCTACTTGATAGCGTCCATCAATTGTGCCTTCAGTGTTGGCGATGAAGTGGTTTTCACATTCTACATCTTCCGCTTTTTGGAATGGCTTAAAAGGCGTCTCTTCTAATTCCCAAAATTTGCGCAGTTGGGTTTCGACATCTAAAACTTCTAACCTGATGAATTGACTCGCTTACAATTGAGGCCTTTCCGAATAAGATCCATCCTAATGTTGTCTTCTGCATGACTGGCATTGACTTGTCTGTTGGCAAAATCAGCTCCGGCAACAAAAGTTCTGCTAAGACATCACTGCCAAGTAAAATATCAATTTTGAACGATCTGTAGAATTCAGGATCGGCTAGAACATAATCGTTGAGATGAGTCCAATTCTCAACGTGATTGGTCTGGGCCGGCAAATGCCCAGATAGTGACTTTAAGATGTAGGCTTGCGCTGTTGTTGCAAAAGTGGAATGCTGCGAAGCAAAAGTGATATCTACCACTCTTAAACATGTGCCACTGCTGACCAAACCCAACCCGGACACCCCCGTATGAGTTGTGCGAGATTTGAGCTGTAGCAATTGGGCAGCACACTCAGTAATAAACAACGCTTCAGATCCAGTATCTAGCAATGCACGCAGCGTCAACCACTCTCCCAATGAAGACTTTACTTTCACAAGGGCAGTTGCCAGTAAAACTTGTGAATTTTTCGTTGGACTGTCGTACTGAGAGTGGTGAGAAGTTACATTTGTAAATGTAGACGGTTGTCTATTGGCAGCCTGGAATGAAGGAGCTTGTGCATTTAAAGTGGTGTTTTGCAAATTTTGGCTGGTACCCTGTTGCTGCAATTGGTTGTTCGGCTGACTGTTATTTGAAGATTGTTGTTGAACTGGCTGAAAAGAGTTATTTTGATTTTGCTGTAAGCGATAAGGTTGTTGGCTTGGCTGAAAAGGAGTATTATTAACATGAAATAGTGTATGGTGTGGTTGTTGGCAATGATAACACCTACGACTACTTGGACAATTATCTGTTGCGTGATTATACCCTAGACAGTTTCGACACAAACCCAGTTTATTTATAACCTGACAACGCTCGGTAACACTCATTTTTAAAAATTTGTTACATCTTCTAACCGCATGTTTATTTTTCAGACATACTTTGCAGGACAGCTTAGATTTATCTGCCTGAGCATGAGCTACAAACGAATGCTTGTGTGAAGAGTTGCGTGACGTGTTGGATGTACCCTGACCGTGCTGCTGATTGACCGCTTCTAGAGTTCTGAACCGTGTCTCCAAGAAGGATGTGAACTCGGTAAAAGTCGGAAACTTCTTCGGGTCGTCTCTGTCATTCAGCTTCTCCTCCCACATCTGCTGCGTTTTGCTAGGTAACTTTCTAACAAGAAGAAAAATTAACACGGGATCTAAATGTTGTACTTCTATTTTCAGATTCTCAAGACTGTGGATTACTTGTGTCGAAGTATATAGCAGATCCTTAATCGACTCCGCGCGCTCTTGTGTCAACGATGGCAAATTGAATAGTGAATTCAACTGGATGTTGACGAGGACGCGAGGGTGATCATAACGATCCTTCAAAAGACACCAAGCTTTGGTGTAGTTGTCGCCTTGTATCTTCAGTGTGAAGAGCAACTTTTCAGCGTCGCCTGTTAGACTCGTTTTCAAATAGTGCATCTTTTGTATGCCCGTGAGAGATGGTTTATTATGCACGAGCGAAATAAAACGATCGTGAAAATTTGGCCAAGTTTCGTAGTTTCCGTCAAAAACAGGTATTTTGATTGATGGTAAGTGAATTTCCTCACTCTTATGCTCACTTTCCTTCTCAGAGACTCCATTGGACAGCTGACAGCTGCTGCCACCTAAACTTGCCAGCGAATCCAGAAGTCTTCCTCGGAAATCGCAGTAATCTTCCTGAAATTTTCGTAGATAAATTCTGCTTCCTCCTGTTTCTTGGCCACATCAACATCAGCAGCCAAAAACTCATCATATATGCTGGAAACCGAATCCCATAAATCCTCGAGCAGTTTTATTCGAGCTTGCACATAGTTAGCGCTAATTGCCTTGCCTTTTTTGCCGAAATTTTCGACGTCCTTTTTTAATTGTTTGTGTTTCGCGGATAATTTTTTAGTTACCATTTTGTTTTAGTAGCTGTGTTTTATTGGTAATTTATAGCTAGCGCAATAATCAAGTACCAATAAAACGCTTTGGCTGTGTTAATAAAACGCTTTAGCAACTCTGGCTGTGTTCGCTACAAATATCATAGATCACATCCATTTTGTCTCCACCAAACTACAAATATCATAGATCACATCCATTTTGTGGTGAAAAACAACATTAAGGTTCAAGTCATGAATACTTTTCAAGAGTGCCATCTTCATCTTCAAAGTTCTAACTATGTATATCCACTTTTATATCCACTCTTTTACTGGCTAATTTATCCACACTCGTTGTTTTTGTTTTTGTTTGCCAAGGGAAATTTTACTGCGCTGGCTATAAAATTACCAATAAAACACGGCTAGTATTGAATGTATTTAATTATATTAAGTAAATAATAGTAAATGAAATTTGTCACTTACTCGGTTAAAATGGCGTCGCACAATCCTCGTGTCTTTGTAGGTTATCCCTCGTTGCACACACTTTTTAATCTGCTCACAGTTGATGAATCCCTTTATAAAACGAAATGATATTTAAAGGGCTCGAAGGACCAATGTTTGGGCTGTAAAGCCTTTTTATTATTTTTATTATTTTAGTTATTTAAGTTTTTAAAGTTCTTCAAAAAAAAAAAGATAAAATAAAAAGAAACACAACACAATTTTGATTTCAGCACACTTTTTTTTTATTGACGTCCGTGGTTGCAGAGAGATATAATGACAATTTGGATGACATTTTTACACGGGTTTTACATGGGCGCATGAAGATCCAAGTAGGCGCGTTCCAGGACCTGCGTGGATCGATCCCTGAGTTCAACAGAATCATAAAACCATCTTACCACTCCGCCATCAGAGTCAGTTTAAAAGCATTCCCAACAACACCAATAAAAAACTTCCTCACAGAAGCTGGCTTACCATCCATTGAAAACCGCAGAGACCTTCTAACAGCTCGCCTCGCTCCAAAAATTTGCCAGTCCTTCAAGTCTCCAATAATCGAAGATGCCAAGAAAATCCTTCTTCGAAAAAAAATACCCAAATGCCCCTCCACCATGTACATCGCTCTCAATGCCTCTAAAAGCTCTGGTATCCTTCCAGCCATCAATACACTGACGCTGGGTAATACCCCACCGTGGGTGGTACCAACTAACTCATTAAACACCAAACTTTCAAAATTCAAAAAGGACTCTACAAACAAAGAAACCTACTCACAATTATTCCACGAAGTTATAGGCAAATACAAAAGAAACTCATGGGATATCCTTTATACAGATGGGTCTAAATCTGAAAATGGGACCGGTCTTGTAATTGTTTCTGAGGGAGGTGACATCCTTTACTCAGTGAGGCTAGCAAACTACTTCTCAGTATTCTCCACAGAAGCCCTAGCAATACTTAAGGCAACGGAAATAACTATCGCTATGGATAAAAACGTTGTAATTTGCTCCGACAGCCTTTCAACTATAAATGCAATCGGAAACATCAAAAACTGGACACCTTCAATAACCAAAATACGTGACAACATTTTTAAAAACAAAAACAAAACTCTGATCCTCTGGGTTCCAGGACACTCAGGTATTGAAGGAAACGACTTGGCAGACAACGCAGCGAGAAACGCCTCTCAACAGCTTACTATCAGTCCACTCCCGCCATATAAAAGAGATTACCTTAATGTAATTAATACTTACTGGGAACAGAAAAGGACAGCAGAATGGAAAACATACGTTCACCACTATTCAACCATTAACCCAACGGGCGAATCAATAAAGTATCCAACAGAAACATCTACCCAAATGAACAAATGCTTTTTGCGCCTTCGACTCGGCCACAACCAGGCGACACATAGCTACCTCCTAAAAAAAGACGACAACGCTCCAATATGCCATCTCTGCCAATCCAGTCAAATCTAACATTAAAACATCTTATCTCTGAATGTTTTAAAGTAAACGATCTTTCTAAGTCTTTGTTTAACAAAAAATTATCTGACCTCTTGTCAACAACATCTATTGAAAACATAAAAAATGTCTATGAAATCTTAAAAATACTCAAAATGGAATCTGTCATATAACAAACCTTTTTATTTGTAAATGTTTGGGGCTGTCGGAGGTGCGTACGCTCTCTTTTTCTTTTTTTTTTTTTGGTGAGCCTACTGTCCTCCGACAGCCCCATACATCCATATCAAATTATAGTTATATTATTTGCTTCCCTTGTTTAAAAATTCTGGCCGCAAGCCCTGGTAGCTATAGCCTGTTTTCTTTATAATATTAGAATGTAAATTTATTTATATTGTAATAAATAATAATAATAATAATAAATTTATAGAACTAAGGGTAGAACAGCACTAGGCGGAACTGCACTTCAGCGACACCGTGCGCACTTTCGCATGAAACTGAACGAAACTTCACGTCGCGACGTTGGTCTGATTACCAACTTTGTCGCATAGTGTCGCGTCGTGAAGTGCAGTTGTCGCTTAGTGCGATATAGCTCATACAATTTCCCACAAATAAGTCGTGAAGTTCAGTTCCGCTGAAGTGCAGTTCCGCCGAGTACGGTCCTAGCTTAAATGGGAATGGAGATCGATGTTTGATTGATTTTTTTTACCTTAACGCTTAAACTAGGATGAGATTTGTAAAGTCATGAAGTGCAACGAATGCTTTGAGCACATCTTCATTGAGATCGTTCTTTTCGGCAAGATAGTCACTGGAAAAAAAGAAAAATAAAAATGGGAATATAATATGTATGTAGTTTGGATTGACGAAGATCATTTCTGACAGATGGATACAATTATTTATTTACTTCGTCACTCCCCGTTCGTTGAAAAATTCTCATTTCAATTAAAAAACAATATCATATATATTTTTTGATTTTTACTTTGAATGGACACATTGAATTCTCTGTTATTTGAAAATATTGGTTATTTACTTTAAATAAAAACTCTGAAAACATTTCATGTTTTTGATTATTATGCTAAACTTGGAGATACATGCTACATGCAATTATTTTATTTAAAACATTTTGCACAATCTTCAAAATCATGAAATACTCTTTTTTTTGTTTTGTTTACTTTTATGACATATGACTGACATTAGACTTGGTGGCTGTCAGGTATGTTCGAAAACAGTTTGATTTTAAAGTTTGGGCATGTATGGTTGTGAGAGAGCGGCTCTCATTTTCGAACTTCGAAAAATACTTATGAGTGGTTGGTGAATAGGACAAATAATTTTCAAGTTATGAGCCTCATAAACTTAAGAGCCATTTATGAGCGTTCGGTGAACACCGGCCTTGAGTCTCCTTATTGTTGTCAGACGCATAATAAGTCCCCTTTCACACGAGGAAACAAGTTGCTGCAGATTGTTTTGACGTTTTCTTTTAATTTCCTTAAAAATCTCCTGTACCTTTCACACGAAGAAACAAAATCGTGGAAACTTTCTGTAGTTTCCTTTTAAAATAGCTTGGTTTGAAGTGTGTGTGAAGAGGAATGTCAACAAAATCTCCTCGAATCGTTGACCGGGGAGATTTCATTTTCCCCTCTTACTTCTTGCCCTTCTCACCAACAAAGTAAATGTTGCTGGCAACTCAGTTTCCTCGTGTGAAATGGGACTAATATACTTCTCTCATTCTTATTCTTGCCTTTTTTCTCTTCCTACTTAGCTTCCACAATCAATAATGTCAGTTTTGTAGTACCCGCAGCGCCACGTATAGAACACATGTTGAATTAAATTTTTCTCTTCCATGAGAGTACTATAGTTTATATATACAAAGGTAGTGAGCATTCACAATCTAAACAGGGTCATAGATTGTGACTGCTCACTACGCAATGACGACAGTTACAGGTGAAATCGGTGAGGTGGCAAGGGAGGCGATAGTCAGGAGGTTAGGTTAGGTTAGGTTAGGTGGGGTGATGTTGTGGAGGTGTATAGGGAGGGGAGTGAGTGGGACTTTTAGGTATGGGTATGGGGAGCCTCCCTGAACCATCCTGAATTCTGTATGAATTTCAGGATGCTATCCAGTGGCAAGGTTGAGATGTCGCACAGTTCATCGAAGAAGTATTCTCCGAGGTTAATTTTTCTGTTTCTGGCTAGGATGGGGCATTCACAGAGAAAGTGATATGATCCCTCTTCCGACTCTTCATCATTACACCCTCTGCATAAGTCAGATGTGCTAATGCCCATTCTGCTCATATGGGTTCCCATTGCGTTGTGACCCGTTAGGATTCCAACAAGAAGGGATAGTTGAGGTCTGCTTAACTTGAGTAGATAATCTGTTTTTTTCTTAGAAATATTCGGCCAAACATTCCTTGAAACCCGGCAAGTGTCCAGTGATGACCACCTGTCGTTTGTGGCTTTGAGGAAGTTTTGGTGAATTCTAGTTCCAGTGGCATGAGTACCGATGATACGATTTGGCTTGGATCAAGAGATGACCCGTTTTTGGCCAATTCATCTGCCATTTCGTTCCCATGTATATCACGGTGTCCTGGGACCCATTTTAGGGTAACTGTGTTTGTGGCGCTGAGTAATCTTAAGTTAATGCGACAACAACCCACCAGTTTTGACTTTGTGATGAATGAGGAAATAGCTTTAATCGCCGCCTGGCTGTCTATGAAGATATCAATATTTCTGTTAACTACTTCACAAGTGGCAAGATGTTTTGCGGCTTCGCTAACTGCCAGAACTTCTGCTTGGAAGACACTGCAGAAATCTGGAAGCTTTATTGCCCTATTTATGGGTGGGTTATCTGAGTAGATGCCTGACCCTACCCCCTCATTTGTCTTAGAACCGTCTGTGAAGACCGAAACATGGTTTTCATTTATCACCCGGTTTTCCTTCCAGAATTCCCTTGTTGGGATATCTGTTAGAGTCACTAGGCTGAAATCCATGTGCGGTGTGGTGTAGTCCGTCTGAATGTTAATGTCAGTGAATTTCATTATGTTCTTGTGACCGTAGTGGCCTCTTTTCCAATTGTTACACTGTATAAGTCTTAAAGAACTTTTGGCCGCCAGCTCTTTCGTAAATAAGTCGAGCGGGGCTAGTGAAAGGAAGGTTTCTAAGGCTGCGGTCGGTGTAGTTCTTATGGCACTAGTAGCACCAATACACGCAAGTCTTTGGATTTTAGTCATGATTTTCAGATTGGTTACTTTGTCTAGGACTGGCCACCAGACCACGCATGCATACGTCAGAATTGGGCTAATTATGGCTGTATACATCCAATGAATGGTTTTGGGGCTGGGACCCCAGCGTTTACCAAAAATCCTACTGCAAGTGTAGAATGCTATTGAGGCTTTTTTCTCTCTTTCTTTAATATTTTCTTTCCAGTTCAGTTTACGATCTAGAATCACACCCAGATATTTGGCCGTCCCCGAAACACGTAGTGGTATTCCGTTTATGGTGGGCGGATCCATGTTTGGAATGTTATGTTTCCTTGTAAACAGAACCAGTTCTGTCTTATGTGGGTTGACGTTTAGTCCGCAATTGTTGGCCCAACTAATGAGCTTGTGTAATGATTCCTGCCTGACCTGCTAAGCTATGGGGGATACGGGCTTCCCCAAGCCAATTATAAATGTTGGCTAAAAAGCCGATCTGTTATAAAATAAAAAGAAGGCTGAGAAGCCACTGTTTCTTTTTAGACTCTCAAGTCGAAAGTGAATTTTATTTGATCAGACTTAGGCTATTTATACAAAATAATTTCCTTACACACTAGGCGTGTTTTTTTTGCAAGTCCATATGGATTTGTCGAAAAAAACGACATCGGGACTAATAGTTTTACACGTAAATACAACAACAACTTAAATCCATATAGACTTAGCTAAGTCCAGATAATTATCGGGACTTACGTACTGTAAGTAAGAAATTCCTAAGTCCCGATGTCGTTTTTTTCGACAAATCCATATGGACTTGCAAAAAAACACGCCTACTAAGAACTTAAACCTATACATATTATTACTTAAACATATACATTGTATTGAATTCTAATTTCGGTGGGGAAACAAATGACAGAATCAGGCAGCATACTTGCCATGTCATCAAAATCATAACCAATATGGATGCCCCTTTTACAATGCACAAATGTATCCAAATTCACTTGGGCATATTTACTACAGAGCATGTAGTGCGTTGAACCTTCACGAATAGGTAGATACACTTGACCATAGTAAAAGTAATCTGAGACTCAAGTGGCATTGAAAATTTTATTAGATAATTTTCTGGAGTGAATGAAATGCGAGTGGATTTGAGAAATAAGTTGGCTATAGGAACGTTGAGTTTAGATCTAAAGGCAATGACCTGAAATAAAATAGGTTTGATATTCTTATGTAATATAGTGTAGTGTATGCGCACTACACTTGTCAAGCGCCGTTTGTCGTCGCAAAGTGTAGGAACAAATTTTCCAGAGGCCATTAACACTATGTCATCGGCATAAGCGACAACCTTTACACCGCTCATACTTAGTTTAACTAAGATCTGATTAACGACAAGAAGCCAAAGCAGAGGGGATAAGACCCCACCCTGTGGAGTACCTCTGCATGTCTTAACTTTTATATTGCTGCCACCCATTTCTGCATTCACAACCCTCGATTGGAGCATGGAGTCAATCCAGCTAACCAATCTTGGATCAATACTGAAGAAGTCTAGGGCTTTACGAATTGCACTGTTATCAACGTTATTGAAGGCCCCTTCTATGTCAAGGAAAGCTACCAGGGTAAATTCCTTGACATGGATTGATTTTTCAATTGTGCCAACCACTTCGTGAAGTGCAGTCTCCACATATAAGCATGTTGGGCCTGCGAGAGCGCACCATCACTTAGCTTCAAGCGAATGTGCGTTTCAATTAGTCTTTCTAAGGTTTTGAGTAGAAAAGAGGATAGGCTTATTGGCCTAAAGTCTTTCGATTCAGTATGTGTGGGCTTTCCAGCTTTTGGAATGAATATTACATTGACCTCTCTCCATCTGAAGGGAATGTAGGCGATGTTTAAACATCCCCTAAAAATTTCCACCAGAATTGGAACTATTGTGTCTTTCGAGCTTTGGAGCATAATTGGAATTATACCATCAGGCCCTGCAGACTTGTATGCTGAAAAGGAGTCAATGGCCCAGGATACCTTAATACTGTCTACTAATTGGTTACCAATATTTGAAAATGTACTTATGTTAGGGCCCTCGTCCACAGGAGATGTATATGTCACGCAACCTGGGAAGTGAGTGCTCATAAGTGATTCCAGGGTCTCAGATCAGGAATCTGTCCAGGTATTATCCGGTCTTTTCAGGAAACCGGGAGGAGTATAGACCTTTGACATGACTTTTCTAAGCCTTGCAGCATCTTTTGTGGACTCAATGTCCTTACAGAATTTCCGCCAGGCTGCTCTTTTTGCGTATGTCGTTTTATTTTTGTATTTATTTTTACTTATCTTGAATAGATCCCAATCAGCAGGTTCATTACTGTGCTTAGCCCTATTGAAAAGATTTCTTGAGGTTTTCCTGAGAATTGACAGCTCTTTGGACCACCATACGGGGTTGAGTCTGCCTTTTCCTTTCGTTTGAATAGCTGACGTAAGTTCTTCGACATGTTTTTCAATGTCTAAGCTGTTTAACATTGGTTGAATTTCAGAATGTCCTAAAGACGAGGCCAATCTTAGACTGAAGGCTTCCCAGTTTGCTTTTCTGGGATTTCTGTAGGGTTTTGGATTACTTGTCTCGTGTTCGATTTGGAATGTTATCATTCTATAGTCAGGAAGAAAATATAAAAACTGTAGTGAGCAGTCATGTTTCATATCCGAAATGTTCCATTTAATTGTATCTTTTTCATTTTTGGCTTGTGCGTTGAACGGTGAGGTAGAATAAAATAAAAATTAAAAATGCGTATTTGGTCGAGGGTAGAAGCAGAAAATGCTTTTTGAATAATTGGTTTGATAGTTACAAAGATACTGAAGCAGATTTAATTGCTACATATTCTTTATTTTGCAATTATTTAATTCTTTAATCTTTAAAGTCAGGGTTCTTGATGCTCACAATCAAATGGTCCAATTCACAGATAGTTCAGAGATGCACCTTTGTAATGGGTGATTTTTTAAGAGGTTTAGAACTTTTTTAAAAAAAAAAACACAAAAAATTCGAAAAAATGAATGAAATATTTATTTGAATCGATAGTTTGAACCTTGCAATTTAATGTTTAAAGATAATTTCATGCAAATGTTGACCGCGGCTGCGTCTCAGGTAGCCCATCCGCTGAGTCCAATTTTGGCATACTCTTTCACACATATCGGCCGGTATCTCACGAATGACTGCATGGATGTTGGCTTCCAGTGCGTCAATCGAAGCGAGCTTGTCCCTATAGACATTAGCCTTGACATACCCCCACAAAAAATAATCTAATGGTGTCAAATCGCACGATCTAGGCGGCCAATTGACCGGCCCGAAACGTGAAATTAACTGTTCACCAAACTCGCCTCGCAATTGCGCCATTGTTTCGCGTGCTGTGTGGCATGTGGCAACGTCTTGTTGAAACCACATATCATGCAAGTCAAGAACTTCCATTTCGGGCAAAAAAAAGTTTGTTATCATCGCTCGGTAGCGTTCACCATTGACAGTAACGCGGCGATTCGCATCATCTTTGAAGAAATATGGCCCAATAATGCCGCCGGCCCATAAACCGCACCAAACAGTGGCTTTTTCGGGATGCATTGGTAGCTGTTGCAATGCTTCTGGCTGATCTTCACTCCAAATGCGGCAATTTTGCTTATTTACGTACCCATTCAACCAAAAACGAGCCTCATCGCTGAACACAATTTTTCGATAAAAAAGCGGATCCTCGGCCAGCTTTCCAAGAGCCCATTCACCAAAAATTCGGCGTTGTGGTAGGTCGGCTGGCTTTAGTTCTTGCACCAGCTGTATCTTAAAAGGCTTTACACCCAAATCCTTCCTCAAAATTTTCCACGTAGTGCTGTAACAAAGGCCTAACTGCTGGGAACGGCGCCGAATCGACATTTCGCGGTCTTCTGTCACACTAGCTGATACGGCCGCAATATTTTCTTCACTACGCACAGTACGTAAACGTGTTGGTGGTTTAATGTCCAACAAAGTAAATTTGGTGCGAAATTTGGTCACAATCTTCCGAATAGACTGCTCAGAAGGTCGAGAGTGCCGATCATAAAATGGAAGCAGCGCGCGATGAACATTTCGAACCGAGCACGAATTTTGATAGTAAAATTCAATAATTTGCAAGCGTTGTTCATTTGTAAGACGATCCATGGTTGAATTGCAAACCAAACTGAAGCTGTTTGACAGTGACACAAGGTACTAAACACACGTCAGCTGTCAAAACCAGTGTTGCCAAAACCAAACCAGCTAAAAAATCACCGTTTATATAAACTCTATAGTACTCTCATGGAACAGAATTTTTTGCTTCAAATCCGTCGCCTAAGGTGGCGTTGGAGATGACTAAATTCACGTTTGCAGACTGAGAGCAGAGGTAGGATAGGAAACGAGAACAAGAAGCGAGAAAGAGAGGAATGTATTATTTGCAATTCGTATATTAATAAAGGGAATGAGAGAGATAATTAAATCAGCTGTTTGCGTCATGGCAACGACAATAAGGAGGAGAAAATTAAATTTTGTTGTCAAGACTTATTCAACGGTTTTGACGTTTCTTTTTGTAGAAATAGAATTTTTGTTGTCTTTGTGCTATAGACATATGTTTATACATTACCTATGCTTTTTATTTTACAGCACAATTTGAATTTGTTTTTAGATTTTCAGTTTTGTTGATTTTCAAAGCAACGTTGTTAAATTTCTCAATAACTTGTGGAATAAATACAACGTTGCTATATTTTGAATTATGCTGTATAGGTATACCCACTTTTAAAGTATAGTAGGTAGGTATACATGTACCTATTATATTTCTGTTAGGCTTTTCCTATCGTAGGTAGGTATATTATTATTTTTGTTATTCAAAAGGAAGATAATTGGAATTTTGAATACCAAAAATAATAATTAGGTATGTTGTTAAGGTAGGTAGGTATAATCCTTGTTTAACTTTTAGGTAGGTATGTAGGTGGGTCAATAAATATTAATGTACCTATGTAGGTTCGTGGGTATGAACAGGGTGGTATACCTACCTACCTAATAAAATATGGAATTTTTAAACATTTAATAAAAATATAGCTAGGTACCTACACATAATGTATGTTTTTTGTAGGTAGGTTTGTCAGTTTTAAATATTAACTACCTACCCACCCATGCACCTATTAAAGATAATTTTCAAAGAAAATCAAATAGGTACCTTATACATATGTACATACTTACCTACCTATCTTTCTTTTTTGAAAAAAATAGTACCTATCTATCTATTGGTAGGTAGGTACCTACGTAAGTTATAGAAAAAATTAAAAAAAATTTGGTTCATAGGTACTAATGCACCTAGGTACCTATACAATTTTGAAAATAATTTAAAAACTAAATTGAATGATTTTTTCGAGAAAAAATAGCAATTTAGCAAAACTTGAAACAAAATGAAATGCTTTTTATTTCGAAAAAAGTTTGCTTTCATCAGCAGACAATTTTTCAAGAATTCAAATAATAGTTTACCAATTTTGAAAATCGATTGAAATACACTTTAAAACTATTTTCAAAAAAAATTAAGCTAATTATTTCGAAAAAAATTAGTTTTCATGAATATAGACAATTTTGAAAAATCTGAAATAAATCGAAAATTTGGTGTTTTTGTTTGAAAAAATAATTAATACTCCTAAAAACTATTTTTCAAGAAAATTATGCAAATTATTTTGAAAAAAATAGTTTTCATGAATTAGACAATTTTGAAAAATCTGAAATAAATCAAAAGTTTGGTGTTTTTGTTTGAAAAAATAATAAATACTCCTAAAAACTATTTTTTCAAGAAAATTATGCAAATTATTTTGAAAAAAATAGTTTTCATGAGTTAGACAATTTTGAAAAATCTGAAATAAATCAAAAGTTTGGTGTTTTTGTTTGAAAAAATAATTAATACTCCTAAAAACTATTTTTTTAAAGAAAATTATGCAAATTATTTTGAAAAAAATAGTTTTCATGCATGAATTAGACAGTTTTGAAAAATCTGAAATAAATCAAAAGTTTGGTGTTTTTGTTTGAAAAAATAATTAATACGCCTAAAAACTATTTTTTCAAGAAAATTATGCAAATTATTTTGAAAAAAATAGTTTTCATGAATTAGACAATTTTGAAAAATCTGAAATAAATCAAAAGTTTGGTGTTTTTGTTTGAAAAAATAATTAATACTCCTAAAAACTTTTTTTTCAAGAAAATTATGCAAATTATTTTGAAAAAAATTAGTTTTTATGATCATAAAATAAAAAGTTAAAATCTCAAAATGACTTGGCATCCGATTTTTTACCATTATAGTTTATTTTGATTTATTTTTTCTTAACACCAAAAATAACAGTACTTCCTCAATTAATTAAAATTATTGATGAATACATGTATATGACTTACCTTTTGAAGAAAACGAATTGTTTTTAATGTTTATGTACTTATTTTGAGCAAATTGACAGTTTATTATTAGTACATATGCAAACTGAAATTTGTTCTCTAAAATATAGGTAGGTATATATGAAAAAGCGGCAATATTAAAAAAAAGTTATAATTTCTCAAAATAAGACGATAAACACGAAAAATGTTTTTTCTTTTCTTCAATGGCTCTAAACTTGGCTGTATTCTTTTCCACATTACCCTGTGGGGTAGAATACTAAATGCGTTTTTTTTTCGAGGTTTCCCCAGTAGGCCTATTCCTCGTTCAATTACTACTTTAAGCGTTACTGTTGCACATGCATTTTTTTTAAAGAGATTTCTCCCGAAGGCCCAATCCTCTTACTACTACTACCTTAAGCTATATTATTGCACATGCATTTTTTTTAAAGAGATTTCTCCCGAAGGCCCAATCCTCTTACTACTACTACTTTAAGCTTTTGTTTTGCGCATGCATTTTTTTGTGAGGTTTCTCCCGAAGGATCTGTCCTCGTTGTATTACTATACTTTAGAAATACATAATACCTATAATACTGTAATGACTAGAGATATTACAAGGTAATATTTACAAATATAATAACTTAGAATTAAGACAGTAAACTTAAATAATATAAAACAGAACATTAAAATTAAAGCTTAAAGATATTTTTGGGATGGCTTTTCCTTCATCTCCTTGTTGATTTTCCTCAGATCCAGTATAATCAGTCCGATCAGCACGAATTTGGTAATAGCTTCCTGGTGTCCCGTTGAGCAGCCGGTCATCAAAATCCTGTTCTTTTCCTTCATGATATCTCGTAACTATGTTTCCGCAATCCTTTATATTGTTCGCATTTTCGGGAAATGTTCTACGAAAATGCTTTCCAGTATATTGACAGTTTTTTCGAAACGGATCGAAGGAACTGTCAGTTTTCCAAATTCCGAAGGCGTGCTTATTGTCTGGTAGGCTCTCAGTTTGATCAACAAAGTTTGTTGCCTTTCTTTTTTCTGCGTATTCGTCGCCGATCAACAATTGAGAGCAAACCTCGCAATTCAGCTTCCTTCGCAATTTTCCGGCTGCAAAACCCGCGTAATATGCAGCAGCTGCTTTCTGCAGTTTTATAGACGAATTGTTTTCTTCGTCTTTATCCATTCCTTCATCCCCGTCGACGTCAATGCCTTCTAAGTGTCCTTCACTTTCCTCTATGGATTCATCAAATACAAAGTCCTTGTATGTTGGTTCCATCATTCCTTTCTCTTTTTCCTCATAATCACCTACCTGCATCAGCGGTTCTGCTCCTGCATCCTCGTATCCCGAGTGTTCCGCTGAAGACAGGTGCTGAAAAATAATTTGTTTTAGATTCCGAATGAATCTCCACGTCGATGGGTTCCTTTCATAAGATCCTCTATTGGAATGCACCATCGAGAACAAATTTTCTGCGACATCGGTGTTCAGATGTGCAAGCAGAAAATATGTTTGCTCATCGCTTTTATGATGTTCCCACATCAGCTCGATTCGCAGAAGCGTTTGCTTTAATCCTTTAAAGCAAGGTGGGATGGTCATTGCACTGCTGGATTTCCACGTAGAATTCCAGTTTCGAGCGGTTTTTAAGGCGTTTAAGGTATCTGTAGATTCGGATAAAACTTGTTTATTGGGATTCCTGGAGTAGAGTTGTCCCGTATTTAAATTATCAAACAAATCGTTCATTTGTTTGATAAATCGTCCTGTTGACTCAGCAACTTTCTTTTCTTCATCCGTCTTGAAGAAATTTATGCTCAATGCGTACATGATTCCCGAGTACACATTAGCGCTCAAAACCTGTGTGGCTAATTTGACCGATAGTTCTTCAAATGGAGCTGGTCGTATATGGGCCCTAGTCAATTTGAAAAAAACTTGAAAGATACCTTTCGAGTCTTCCTCAAAAATCTTCTCTAGGATGCGCCAGTCCACAACATCATCCCCAATTGAAATCTGGTGCTTAAGCCAGATATTCCTCACGCTCTTGAACATATGTGGATAGTCATAAAGTAAGAATACCCTCTGATTTTCTATCTCTACATATGGACTGTTCTCCAAGAAATTGGGTGGTCCTAGTTTCAAGTATGCTGAGACATTGGAAGGTCCCTGGTCGCAGCTTGTTGCGACAACTGTTAGACCACACTTTATTACTGCTGTAAGAACTGTGGTCAACATTTGGGCTACTATTACGGAATCTGGTGATCCAACGTAATATACAATGGTCTGCTTCCAATTCCTGTTCAAGCCTCTAAGAGTAAACACCATTACCTTAGAGGCGACAGTTTTTTCCCTTCCAAATTCACCGAAATCGGTGTACCCATAAATTAAGTCATCCTTTAGATTGTATTCGAGTTCTTTCTTGATGCACATTTCATCGAACAGAAGAACACATTTTTTATCCATTGACGTCATGTCTTTTGCTTTTTCGCTCAGTAAATCCTTCATCCTTGGGCTGAGTCCCGTTGGTAAGCGTATTTCAAAATGCCATCGGTAGATGGTGCTTACCGATGGCAGCTTGAATCCTACGCTCAGCATAAACGAGTAGCACGCTGGCGACTTAAAGAAAAATTTCAAAAACAAGTCTTTTTCTTTATGTTCCCAGGGTGTATTCTGCTTATGAAAAAGTTGAGCTAATATGAAAGTACGCAGTTCTTCGGAAAAGTCTTCCATATGTGAGTCCAGTCCTTTTTTCAGCCTATATTCCGGGTCTATTGCTTTTTTTAAGGGTGTGTCGAAGATGCTCCGGGGATAGATCTGTGCTTTGTCTATTTTACGCACCGGTTCCGACTTGTATGATGAGTATCCTGGGGAGGGAAACTGTGACGGAGAAATGTTTGTAGAAGGAGGCACTGCGGGGATAGTAAGATCTCTGATGTAATTCTTCGAAGTGCTTGCAGCCATATTTATCAGTGATAAAGCTGGTGATGGTGGTGGTGCTGTAGGTTGCGATGTAGCCTCTGAAACCCGGGTTGCAGAGGTAACTGTTGAAGTTGGCTGCTTTCGAATCCTGTATTCCTCCATTTCGCGAATACACGCCGCATCATTACTTGTATCAGTACATCTACAAATTGACACCGAAGAAATTGGCAGCGCGTATTTGGTCAGAATTTTAAAAGTGGATTTCACTTGTATGTCTTTGGCATAGAAATGATTTTCACATATAAAGGGCTGTTTCGCAACTGCCTTGATGTGTGAAACATTTCCATGCTTTATCCAAATTGCCCTTCTATGGTCTGTTGGGAACTTAAAGAATGAAATACTGCTTACTGGCCTTTTCTCCTCCTTGCAGTTTGCATAAAAGCAGTAAACCATAATGAATTTTTAAAAAATGAATTTAAAGTATATAGAAAATACTGTTAAATAATTGAATGAATAAATAAATAATTAAATACTTATATAAAATTTAATATATAATGTAATATAAAATGTTATTTAATTTATAAAAGCGAAACAAAGCTCACTTTGTTAAGAAAGGCTAAACTTTTAAAGTTCCAAACACAGAAACTCACTAAAAAAAAATCAAACTAACTAACACCCTATGAAAGAATCAATATAAAATAAATGTAAAATCAAAATGAAAAATTTGTGTCGTAATACCCTATGGATTTAAGAGTTAAAAAAAACCTTGCTGAGCTCAAAAAACTGGACTGCGTACAAAAGCGAAACTAAACACACTTTGAAAAAAAAACGCTAAACTATGAAACTTCCAAGCACAGAAAAGAATCAAAACAAAAAACCTGTGTCGTAATACCCTGTAGATTAAATAATTTAAAAAACTTTGCTGAACCCAAAATGCGAAACAAAAAAAGCTAAACCACGAAACCCAAATACAAACAATATCAAAAAATTAATTTTTTTCTAAACAATTTCACTTGTTGAAAAAAATTATTACAATTTCACTGGACAAAAATTAAATTTTTTTAAACAATTTTACTTGTTAAAAAAATTTATTACAAATTTAATTTTATTAAGTTACTGAACACAAAAAAGCGAAACAAACTCTCTTTGTAAAAAAAAGCTAAACCACGAAACTCCCAAATACAAACAATATCAAAAAATTAATTTTTTTCTAAACAATTTCACTTGTTGAAAAAAATTATTACAATTTCACTGGACAAAAATTAAATTTTTTTAATCAATTTTACTTGTTAAAAAAATTTATTACAAATTTAATTTTATTAAGTTACTGAACACAAAAAAGCGAAACAAACTCTCTTTGTAAAAAAAGCTAAACCACGAAACTCCCAAATACAAAAACTAAACTCAATGGAAATAAAATCAAAAGATTAAATTTTTTCCAAACAATTTCACTTGTTGAAAAAATTTATTACAAACTCAATGGAAAAAAAATCAAAAATTTAAATCTTTTCAAACAATTTCACTTATTGAAAAAATTTATTACAAATTTCAATTAATTAAGTTACAATAATTACTTCAAAAAAACACCCTATACAAATTATTTCAAAATTAAATTAATTTATTTAATCTTCAAAAACACCCTATGAAATCACACTAAAAAACTTACTATACACAGAAACTAGTTCTTCTGATAAAATTTTAAAATCTCTGTACTAATGTCGAAAACTACAAAAACACCCTATAAATTCACACACTAAAAAAACTTTCTGACAACAAAAACTAAATCTTTTGCAAAATTTGAAAAACACTGCACTAATGTCGTAAACTAGTAAACACCCTCTAAATTCACACACTAAAAAACTTTCTGAACACAAAAACTAAATCTTTTGCAAAATTTGAAAAACCACTGCAATATAATGTGGTAAATAAGTAAACACCCTCTAAATTCACACACTTAAAACTTATTGAACAAAAAACTAAATCTTTTGAAAAAAAATTGAAAAACACTGCACTATAATAGCTACGGTACTTTCTAACAAAAATCTAAATTGCCACTTATTAAGCACCTATGAATTTAAAAAACGAAAAAAGTTGGTAGGTATGTATTTGTAAATTTGTTTGGATTTAAGTTTTGAAAAAAGCTATAATCCAGAAACTCACTCTCGCAAAGAATAGCACAAATGTGGTCAAAAATCAGTATCTTTTTAGTATCACAAATTTTATCGAAAACAGAATAATTAAAAATCACTGATTGTTGGCAATCGCACTCGCACTGAATTTGATTTTAAAAAACCTCTAAAACTTCGCAAGGAATTAATGTTATATCTGTCATCCCACTCAAACACCTACTTATTCGTAGCAAAAAGAAACAAACCAACCTGTATTCCGAATTGTACTACAAAAAACGGTTAAACTTATACGAAAAAGTATGACATGATAACCACATTTGTTAATTGTTTAACAAAATTTGTTAATAAGTTTGTCAGATTTTTTTTTATTAAAAATAAAAACAGTAAAAGTTAATTAAGAATTTTGTAATTTAACCAAAAAAACAAAGTTATACATGTATAAGGATTAGGGAGTAACTTGAAAATAAAAAAAAGTCTAAAGAATCGTGTACTTTCTGGACAAAAAATTGCAATCTGTCGAAGTAAATTTAAAAAACAAATATTCATTTATTATGAAACTTAAATGTTTTTCATTAAAACTAATAAAATTAGTTCTTGCAAGACACAAATACAAATCAAAGTATCCAATAGCCATTTTCAATTTTTTTTGTTCTTTGAATTTTGAAAAGAAGTTATTAAAGCTTTTCATACTGATTTCTTAAAAAATTGATCTTAATTTTGTATTCATAAAGGCTTAACTATATAAGCCCAAAAAGTGAAAAAGTACAAAAGTGAAAATTTTCAAACTCATTTTGGAATAGTTTTTCTCACTGGAAAACTAATAAAAATGATGCAGAAAGCTTAAATTTTTGTTTAAAAAAAACATTTGTATATTATTTTTCACAAAACAACTGCGCTAACGGGAACAAAAATATTTTTACTTTTGTACAAAAGTACTTTTTGGGTTATGTAGTTAAGCCCTAACTTGGTTTATAGCATTTTTTTATTAAATTAAAGTCAAATGCAGAAAATCTAATAATCCTGTCTTAAGTTTTCAAAACATTGAGAGTTCATTTTTCTTAAAAAAAAACACACGAATTTTTTTTTAATGACGATAAGGGTATTCATGCAACAGAGGAAAACCCGAATAAACCTCAGAAACCAGATAATATTATCTCCGTAGAAACGAACTTTCAAAATTTGTATGGGAATATTTTTCTGCAGACCTGATAAATTTATCTCATCAATTTGATGCGGAAAGCGTAAAGATAAACCTGATAAATTGAGAAATGACATTTGTGATGTGCTGATGTGACTTTTCATAAGTATTTCTAAGAGGTGTTCATGCAAACGTCTGGCAGAAAGTTATATTTTTCTGCAAAGCGGAAATTTATCTCGTTGCATGAATACCCTTGATATTTTTGTTCCTTAAAGTCTAATGGCGGTCAGCCATCAGCCGAATAGGGGGAATAACATGTAGCATACGAAAACATGCACGTGCCGTAACTATTCGGACTGGTGGAAGTGTGATAATAGCCTCTTCGCGGCGGCCGCTAGAAACAAGCCTTTAAAAAGGTTTGGCTAATATGATCAGGCTGGTTCCACAGGTTGGCAACAGGTTAATTCCCTGTTCCGTAAAACTAGAAGAATTACGAGACCAACAACAAGCCTCGGAAACGGACTGATCTCACGACGACAACCCACGCAAAGAAAACGGAATAACGATTTACGAATTTTCTTATGGAACGTACGATCGCTCTATAGAGCTCGAGCTGCTCAGCAGCTAGCCGATGCCCTGTCAAAGTATAAAGCTGACATAACAGCACTCCAAGAAATAAGATGGACAGGGAATGGTGTTCTACAGAAGAAAGATTATGACTTATACTACAGCTGTCATACAAAACACCATGTGCTCGGGGTAGGCTTCCTAGTCGGCGAAAAAATGAAGTCTGCCATCATCGGCTTTAACGCTATAAGCGAAAGGCTATGCACCCTTCGCGTGCGAGGCAAATTTAAGAACATCAGCCTCATTAACGTTCACGGACCTACGGAGGAGTCCTCAGACGAAGAAAAAGAGACTTACTACGAACAAGTCGAGAGGGCCCTCAATGCCTGTCCAAGGTATGACGTAAAAATCATCTTTGGGGATTTGAATGCAAAAATAGGTCGGGAGCCGGTATTCAGGCATTACGCAGGCACCCATAGTTTGCATGAGAACACTAATGACAATGGACTTCGAGTCTTAGAATTGGCAGCATCGAAAAACATGGTCGTTGCGAGTACCAGGTTCCCGCGTAAAGATATCTACAAAGCCACCTGGGTATCACCTGATGGAGTCACTCGTAACCAAATTGACCACGTGTTGATAGACCGTCGCCACTACTCGAACTTGATGACGGTACGAACGTACCGAGGTGCCAATATCGACTCGGATCACTATCTTGTTGGTATGGTTTTCCGAGGGCGGATTGCCTTGCGAAGACGTATTGCATCCGCCGATCAGGTTCGAATCAACACGGCTGCTCTGCGCAATGAAAACACCAGTAACACCTTTGGTAATGCGTTAGGACTCGCCCTAGAACTGGGTAGAGTAAGTCCTGGAGCCAGTATGCTGGGCGTAGATGAGAAGTGGACACGCCTTAAGAATACTGTCATTAGTACTGCCAACTCCATCTTAGGCAGCAGTCGTAGAAATCGGAACGACTGGTTTGATGATGAATGCAAGCTAGCGACTGAACGTAAGAATGTTGCGTACCGAGCAATGCAACAATCTCATAGAACGCGGGCACGCGAAGACGAATATAAAGAGCTCAGAAGAATTGAAAAACGGCTTCACAGACAGAAAAAATCAGCCTGGGAGAAGAACATAATCTGTGAAATAGAGAAAAGCCGAGAGCGAGGTCCGCACCAGGCGCGGAAGTTCTACCAATCCGTCCGAAACATGACGCAGTACACACCACGCTGCACATACTGCAAGGACGGAGAGGGAAATCTGATCACCGATCCTCAAAGCATACTGGAGCGATGGGAAGTGTACTTCAATGAATTGCTAAATGGTCAGCTCACTGCAGAAGTGGAGGCTCCACTACTTCAAGAAGAGTACCCTATGTTGCCGCCACCAAGCATAGAAGAGGTTGAGAAGGCTATAGGCCGGCTAAAGAAAAACAAAGCCCCGGGAGCCGATGGTATACCAGCCGAACTATTTCAACACGGTGGGCCAGCTTTACGTCAAGCAATTCATGAGATTATAGTGCACGTATGGGAGCATGAAGAAATTCCAGAAGACTGGCGAAAAGGTATAATTTGCCCCATACATAAGAAGGGAGATGTCACAACGTGCAGCAATTATAGTTGAGTACCGCCTATAAGATACTCTCCTCTATCCTACAAGACCGGATAACCCCATACGCTAAAACCATCATTGGACAATATCAGTGTGGTTTCATTCCAGGCAAATCAACAACTGATCAGATCTTTACCCTTAGGCAGGCGATGGAAAAATGTCTAGAATTTAACATCCCAACATACCACCTGTTTATAGACTTTAAGGCCGCCTACGATAGCATAGCCAAGGTAGAACTTTACAAAGCCATGAGAGAATTCGGCATCCCAAATAAATTGACAAGACTATGTAGGTTGACCATGACCAACGTAACAAGCCAAGTAAAAATAGCAGGATTGCTATCCAAACCAATCAACATCTTTAATGGACTCCGACAAGGGGTTGGTTTGGCCTGCCTCCTCTTCAACCTGGCGTTGGAGAAAGCAATCCGTGACTCTGGCACGGCAACAAGAGGGACCATCGTCAACAGGTCCAGCCAGATACTGGCTTACGCAGACGACATCGACATCATCGGAAGAACCGAGCAAGCTGTACAAGATTCCTTCATCCAGATCGAGCAGGCGGCACAAAATCTGGGGCTGCACATTAGTGAAGGTAAAACAAAGTACATGGTGGCGTCGAATGCGAGAGGAACAGTTGGTCAAACAATCAAGGTAGCGGAGCACGAATTTGAAGTGGTGCAATCCTTTAAATACCTTGGGTCAATAGTAGCAGCCGATAACAATATAGAAGAAGAAATACGCAGGTGGCTTCTCAAATCCAACAGAGCCTACTATAGTCTGTCAAAGCTCTTCAAATCCAGAAATCTCACCATAACTTCAAAACTGCTGCTGTACAGGACCATGGTCCTGCCAGTACTCACATATGGATCCGAGACTTGGGTGCTTAGCAAAAGGCACTCCGACCTCTTAGCCACGTTCGAGAGAAAAGTCTTAAGGAGAATTGTTGGCCCCATATGTGAGGAAGGACGATTCCGGAGACGGTACAATCATGAATTGTACGCAATCTACCTTGAAGCAGATATCGTGACAAAAATTAAGCTCGGTAGACTCCGGTGGGCAGGGCACTTAGCTCGCATGAGCGAAGAGGAACCTGCTCGGAAAGTTCTTTGTGGTACATTCTATGTAGACGACAGCGTGGTAGACCATGCTTGCGCTGGAGAGATGGCGTAGACCAGGACGCCCGGAGCCTTGGGGTGCGCAACTGGATGGCGGCGGCTCGAGACCGGGATGGGTGGAGAGACTTGTTGAAGGAGGCCAGGACCGGACCCCGGTTGTCGAGCCGACGATGATGATGATGAAAGTCTAAACTACAAATTTGGCTAAAAAAAATACGTAGAGCCACATGAATTCAAAAATTAAATTAAAAACTTCACGGAATAAATTCATCAGATGATAGGCAGGTATGATGGTAAATTTAAAAGCATTTCAAGTTTCAGCTTAATTGGATGATTATTTCTTTTTGTATACCTATGTTGGTTTTATATTTTATCGAAAACTCATTTCAGCTCAATCGGATGGGTAGTTTTTGAATACAACGACATAAAAAAAACGATCATCTGTATATACCTCCCTACATAGTACGTACCTACAAACATATAAAGACAAAAATAAATACCTCTTCCCATTTAAAACTAATGTAGGGCATCTTACTTGACTTCACAAAAAATCTACAATGAGAGCCATTCTTATAAATTTATGTTTCTATTTAAATACCTATATTTAAATTGCAACGAAAAACCTACCTACAAAAACTAAAAACATCCTTCGATATAATTCAGTTAAAATGTACTTATTTAAAGCAAAATTATTTTTCCTAGTGGTAACCCCGTTCGTATAATTTGCATGCAAATTGAAAAAGTGCGCTGATCTCAAACGACGTCACAGAAAGGGAAAACATTTGCATGCACATTATACATTTTCTCTATTCCCATACTACGTCACGGCAAGGCAAAAAAATCCAACCTTCTTTCGAACAATATTTATTTTCGTTCTTTCTCTACCTACGAAAACAAAAAAAAAAACACGTTTTCCCCTTTGTAAAAGAAATGAAAAACACAAAATAGGTTTTTTCCTGTCTCCCTTGAACTGCCATACATTTTGTATAAATTCTTCTCAATCTTCATTTTTCTTTTAACCTACATTATTTTTTGCTCTTCCTCTTATTTCCTACTCTTAAATCTGCACACTCAAGTCTGCACTTCCCTCCTCAAAATAACGAAAAACGGTTGCCCAGGGGGCGTTGCGTTCGTTCCTCTTCATAATAGTACTATAATAAAATAATGTATATAAATACAATGGATGCAAATGAATGAAAATTACAAGTGTATTCACCTATTTGGAACTTCCACTCGACTTCAGTGCCAAGCAAATAAAAAAAAAATCAATGGTGTTCTACAGAAGAAAGATTATGACTTATACTACAGCTGTCATACAAAACACCATGTGCTCGGGGTAGGCTTCCTAGTCGGCGAAAAAATGAAGTCTGCCATCATCGGCTTTAACGCTATAAGCGAAAGGCTATGCACCCTTCGCGTGCGAGGCAAATTTAAGAACATCAGCCTCATTAACGTTCACGGACCTACGGAGGAGTCCTCAGACGAAGAAAAAGAGACTTACTACGAACAAGTCGAGAGGGCCCTCAATGCCTGTCCAAGGTATGACATAAAAATCATCTTTGGGGATTTGAATGCAAAACTAGGTCGGGAGCCGGTATTCAGGCATTACGCAGGCACCCATAGTTTGCATGAGAACACTAATGACAATGGACTTCGAGTCTTAGAATTGGCAGCATCGAAAAACATGGTCGTTGCGAGTACCAGGTTCCCGCGTAAAGATATCTACAAAGCCACCTGGGTATCACCTGATGGAGTCACTCGTAACCAAATTGACCACGTGTTGATAGACCGTCGCCACTACTCGAACTTGATGACGGTACGAACGTACCGAGGTGCCAATATCGACTCGGATCACTATCTTGTTGGTATGGTTTTCCGAGGGCGGATTGCCTTGCGAAGACGTATTGCATCCGCCGATCAGGTTCGAATCAACACGGCTGCTCTGCGCAATGAAAACACCAGTAACACCTTTGGTAATGCGTTAGGACTCGCCCTAGAACTGGGTAGAGTAAGTCCTGGAGCCAGTATGCTGGGCGTAGATGAGAAGTGGACACGCCTTAAGAATACTGTCATTAGTACTGCCAACTCCATCTTAGGCAGCAGTCGTAGAAATCGGAACGACTGGTTTGATGATGAATGCAAGCTAGCGACTGAACGTAAGAATGTTGCGTACCGAGCAATGCAACAATCTCATAGAACGCGGGCACGCGAAGACGAATATAAAGAGCTCAGAAGAATTGAAAAACGGCTTCACAGACAGAAAAAATCAGCCTGGGAGAAGAACATAATCTGTGAAATAGAGAAAAGCCGAGAGCGAGGTCCGCACCAGGCGCGGAAGTTCTACCAATCCGTCCGAAACATGACGCAGTACACACCACGCTGCACATACTGCAAGGACGGAGAGGGAAATCTGATCACCGATCCTCAAAGCATACTGGAGCGATGGGAAGTGTACTTCAATGAATTGCTAAATGGTCAGCTCACTGCAGAAGTGGAGGCTCCACTACTTCAAGAAGAGTACCCTATGTTGCCGCCACCAAGCATAGAAGAGGTTGAGAAGGCTATAGGCCGGCTAAAGAAAAACAAAGCCCCGGGAGCCGATGGTATACCAGCCGAACTATTTCAACACGGTGGGCCAGCTTTACGTCAAGCAATTCATGAGATTATAGTGCACGTATGGGAGCATGAAGAAATTCCAGAAGACTGGCGAAAAGGTATAATTTGCCCCATACATAAGAAGGGAGATGTCACAACGTGCAGCAATTATAGTTGAGTACCGCCTATAAGATACTCTCCTCTATCCTACAAGACCGGATAACCCCATACGCTAAAACCATCATTGGACAATATCAGTGTGGTTTCATTCCAGGCAAATCAACAACTGATCAGATCTTTACCCTTAGGCAGGCGATGGAAAAATGTCTAGAATTTAACATCCCAACATACCACCTGTTTATAGACTTTAAGGCCGCCTACGATAGCATAGCCAAGGTAGAACTTTACAAAGCCATGAGAGAATTCGGCATCCCAAATAAATTGACAAGACTATGTAGGTTGACCATGACCAACGTAACAAGCCAAGTAAAAATAGCAGGATTGCTATCCAAACCAATCAACATCTTTAATGGACTCCGACAAGGGGTTGGTTTGGCCTGCCTCCTCTTCAACCTGGCGTTGGAGAAAGCAATCCGTGACTCTGGCACGGCAACAAGAGGGACCATCGTCAACAGGTCCAGCCAGATACTGGCTTACGCAGACGACATCGACATCATCGGAAGAACCGAGCAAGCTGTACAAGATTCCTTCATCCAGATCGAGCAGGCGGCACAAAATCTGGGGCTGCACATTAGTGAAGGTAAAACAAAGTACATGGTGGCGTCGAATGCGAGAGGAACAGTTGGTCAAACAATCAAGGTAGCGGAGCACGAATTTGAAGTGGTGCAATCCTTTAAATACCTTGGGTCAATAGTAGCAGCCGATAACAATATAGAAGAAGAAATACGCAGGTGGCTTCTCAAATCCAACAGAGCCTACTATAGTCTGTCAAAGCTCTTCAAATCCAGAAATCTCACCATAACTTCAAAACTGCTGCTGTACAGGACCATGGTCCTGCCAGTACTCACATATGGATCCGAGACTTGGGTGCTTAGCAAAAGGCACTCCGACCTCTTAGCCACGTTCGAGAGAAAAGTCTTAAGGAGAATTGTTGGCCCCATATGTGAGGAAGGACGATTCCGGAGACGGTACAATCATGAATTGTACGCAATCTACCTTGAAGCAGATATCGTGACAAAAATTAAGCTCGGTAGACTCCGGTGGGCAGGGCACTTAGCTCGCATGAGCGAAGAGGAACCTGCTCGGAAAGTTCTTTGTGGTACATTCTATGTAGACGACAGCGTGGTAGACCATGCTTGCGCTGGAGAGATGGCGTAGACCAGGACGCCCGGAGCCTTGGGGTGCGCAACTGGATGGCGGCGGCTCGAGACCGGGATGGGTGGAGAGACTTGTTGAAGGAGGCCAGGACCGGACCCCGGTTGTCGAGCCGACGATGATGATGATGAAAGTCTAAACTACAAATTTGGCTAAAAAAAATACGTAGAGCCACATGAATTCAAAAATTAAATTAAAAACTTCACGGAATAAATTCATCAGATGATAGGCAGGTATGATGGTAAATTTAAAAGCATTTCAAGTTTCAGCTTAATTGGATGATTATTTCTTTTTGTATACCTATGTTGGTTTTATATTTTATCGAAAACTCATTTCAGCTCAATCGGATGGGTAGTTTTTGAATACAACGACATAAAAAAAACGATCATCTGTATATACCTCCCTACATAGTACGTACCTACAAACATATAAAGACAAAAATAAATACCTCTTCCCATTTAAAACTAATGTAGGGCATCTTACTTGACTTCACAAAAAATCTACAATGAGAGCCATTCTTATAAATTTATGTTTCTATTTAAATACCTATATTTAAATTGCAACGAAAAACCTACCTACAAAAACTAAAAACATCCTTCGATATAATTCAGTTAAAATGTACTTATTTAAAGCAAAATTATTTTTCCTAGTGGTAACCCCGTTCGTATAATTTGCATGCAAATTGAAAAAGTGCGCTGATCTCAAACGACGTCACAGAAAGGGAAAACATTTGCATGCACATTATACATTTTCTCTATTCCCATACTACGTCACGGCAAGGCAAAAAAATCCAACCTTCTTTCGAACAATATTTATTTTCGTTCTTTCTCTACCTACGAAAACAAAAAAAAAAACACGTTTTCCCCTTTGTAAAAGAAATGAAAAACACAAAATAGGTTTTTTCCTGTCTCCCTTGAACTGCCATACATTTTGTATAAATTCTTCTCAATCTTCATTTTTCTTTTAACCTACATTATTTTTTGCTCTTCCTCTTATTTCCTACTCTTAAATCTGCACACTCAAGTCTGCACTTCCCTCCTCAAAATAACGAAAAACGGTTGCCCAGGGGGCGTTGCGTTCGTTCCTCTTCATAATAGTACTATAATAAAATAATGTATATAAATACAATGGATGCAAATGAATGAAAATTACAAGTGTATTCACCTATTTGGAACTTCCACTCGACTTCAGTGCCAAGCAAATAAAAAAAAATCAATACTTTGACAGAAAAATATGTAGGGAAAACAAAAAGCATGTGATTGTGATTGGTCGTTTGTTTGTTTTCCCTACATATTTTTATGTCAAAATTAGAAAGAGAAAAGACAAAGATAGTTTCTGGAAAAGCCTAATTGACTTTTCACTACGTAGTGAAAAGTCAAAATCTAAACAGGGTCATAGAGTGTTTTTATCACAGATTATGAAGATGAGAATGTTTCGTACGTTTCACCCTCCAAAACCTATTTGTTTACATTGTTGTATTTGTAATTTTTTCCCGCGTCGATGAATAGATGTGAATTGCAACAACAATTTAACCAGGTGTGAAGATCCTTAGGCCAGGCGCGCACATGCAACTAAAGTGGCTGATTACATGGGTCGTTTTATTGAAGAGCGCATCGCGTGAGAGAGGTAGATTTTTTGTGCGTAAGAAAGAGAAGGTGAAATCTACCTTCTCTTTTTTACGCACATAAAATCTACCTGTCTCATGCGATGCGCTCTTCAGTAAAACGACCCATGTAATCAGGGACAAACAGTTTGGTTGCGGTTTTGAGCACTATGGGATTATATGAGAGTCCGCGCACATAAACCGGCGGACTCTCATACAATCCCGAGTGCTCAAAATCGAAACCAAACTGTTTAGTTGCATGTGCGCGCCTGGCCTTACTGTCTATGTGAAAGATTTTTATTCACACATTCTCATTTTTTATCTGATATCTGCCAGTTCAAGCTTGTCGGCAAATAAAAATGGCTGCCGGGGATTCTCATCTTCATGTTCAATTCACACCTATTCATCGACGCGGGAAGAAATTACAAATACAATAATGTAAACAAATGGGTTTTGGAGGGTGAAACGTACGAAACATTCTCATCTTCATATGGCTAATCTGTGGATGAAACGGACGAAACATTGGCCGAGTTCAACGCACTTCTGAATATTCAGAATTCTGAATTTTTGAAGCTCTTGATTGGCCAGCTGTCAGAAGTCATCTGAATTTTCAGAACTTTTTCTGACAGCTGGCCAATCAAGGACGGTGTTCACATTGGACTGACTCATCCGATTTTTTTTGACGTGAATCCAATTTGGTTTGTTCAGACACAAACTAATGTGAACACATCGGACTAACTTTGACGTTTAGCAGTCGTTAAAACAAAGCAGAAATCTGTGCAGTTTGAAAGATTAATTACAATTTTTTCACTTTTCAATTGAAAAAAAATTATATTCTGTAAGATTTAAGTGCCAAAGATAAATCACAGACAGAGAAAACAGGTGTCACAAAAGAAGACGTCAAAAAAAATCCACTGATTTTTAAATAATTTAAAAAATCCTGCATTTCCTGGCCATCTCTTTCTCACAATGAAGTGGAAGTGAGGAAAAGCACAGAGAAGTCAAAAAAAATCGGAGGAGTCAGTCTAATGTGAACACCGTCAAGAGCAAAAACACTCTATATGAAGATACCAATCTTTCGTACGTATCACCCTCCAAAACCCATTTGTTTACATTGTTGTTTTTGTAATTTCGTTTTGTGTCCATGAATAGATGTGAATTGCAACAACAATTTAACGGGGTGGGATTGTTCTGTTTTCCCAGAACAACCATTTTGTATGTGCAAATAACGCAGCCATCTTTAAAAAAATTTCAACTCACCAGCTTGTCACCATGAAAATGGCGGATGTTAGGTGGGATATCGGGATGTGTTGAAAAAAACACCAATTTAATGGTGCTAAGTCTGCTATTACACTACGAATTTCGCGTGATCAAACTTTTTTAAATTTTTCTTTGAAAATTCATCCTGTGAGTAGTTCGCTGTTACACAATGATTTTTAAATCTTTGGCATTTCACAAATAAGTCTATAATAAAATAAATAACGTAATAAGTTAGAATTTATACATTGAAATTTCGGTCATCGATAGTTTTCTATTGGTTTCGCATATACATAGCATAAAGGCTGTCCCAAACCAACGCGAAACATTCGCGCGAATATGCGACGACTGAATAAAGGCTGACCCAAACCAACGCGAAACATTCGCGCGAATATGCGACGGCTGAAAAATGTTCGAAGATTCGCATCGCGCCAGTGTGGGTGCTCCCATTAAGGCTGTCCCAAACCAACGCGAAACATTCGCGCGAATATGCGACGACTGAATAATGTTCGAAGATTCGCATCGCACCAGTGTGGGTGCTCCCATTAATCTTCATGTAAATAAATTAAGACAGGCGAAAGTTTCGTTGTCGCGCCGAATGTTTCGCGTTGGTTTGGGAGAGCCTTTAATCTCCATGTAAATAAATTAAGACAGGCGGAAGTTTCGCTGTCGCGCCGAATGTTTCGCGTTGGTTTGGGAGAGCCTTAATGTTCGAAGATTCGCATCGCGCCAATGTGGGTGCTCCCATTAATCTCCATGTAAATAAATTAAGACAGGCGAAAGTTTCGTCGTCGTTCTGAAGTATTCGCTTTGGTTTTGGAGAGCCTTAAAGGCTCTCCCAAACCAACGCGAAACATTCGGCGCGACAACGAAACTTCCGCCTGTCTTAATTTATTTACATGGAGATTAATGGGAGCGCCCACACTGGCGCGATGCGAATCTTCGAACATTATTCAGTCGTCGCATATTCGCGCGAATGTTTCGCGTTGGTTTGGGACAGCCTTAATGCTCTTAAAATCCGTGTTTTTTTTTGCAAGCCCGGAGGGAGTTGGTTTAAAAGAAATGATATTGGGGATTATCTATCGACGCCATCACAGAAAAAAATGGAGTTTCCATAAAAACTATTGATTAGAAGTACATATGCCATTAACGCCGTTAAAACAGTTTAGCCCCGAAAATTATGTGCTCTTAGCTATGCCTGGAGGGGATTAGTTGTTGTTGCATTTAACATGTAAATTCCTTAGCCCCGACGCGAGAAATTTTTTTTCGATCAATTTCCTCCAGGCTTGCAACGAGACATGCCAATTTATAACAGTTATAACAATTTTTGGCCATTAAAAGCGGGCGTACGTTTACGCGCTTCGCACTACTTAAAAAAAAAAACTTTAGGTGATTGAATTATGCCCACCGGCGGAGGACCCTGGCCCTGCGGGGCCGCATAAACAGTAATTTTATAAACAAAAACTTCGTCACTTCCTGCAAAAAAACACGCCTAAAGTCTTACAACAGTTGCGTTGATTCGCTGATTTCTCATTCGTTTTTTTTTTTGTCATGTTCACAGTCTGTTTCAATAATTCGAGAGCGAAATACAATACCAAACAATCGTAGAAAGAAAACTAATAATGACAAAAGACAATCGAATATACTTAAATTGATTATAAATTTTCACGTTCAATTTGTTTCCACAAACTTATCCTTATAAGGTTGGGTTAGCACTTGATAACTCGTTGCTCCTTTTATTATACTTTTTGAACATACCCATTGAAACTCGTAAATAACCGACATTTTGGTGGTGAATGTACGCTTACTGCATGTGTGTGCAAATAAAGCGTGGTGGATGTACGCTTACTGCATATGTGTACGTGTTTCTCCTGAATTTCCCCTATATGAGCTTGTAGGCAAACTCGGATGACAGCCGAGATTGGTATCTTCATATAGAGTGTTTTTGGTCAAGAGCTTCAAAAATTCAGAATTCTGAATATTCAGATGTGCGTTGAACTCGGCCATTCTCCTCTTGATATCAGTGTTCCCAGATTGGTGGTTTTTCCCACCAAAATGGGGGGAAAAAATCTATTTGGTGGGAATAATGGTGGGAAAAAATTGATGGTGGGATTTATAGTGGGAAAATATTTGAAATGCTTTTTTTATGGGGGGAAAATATTATTTTTAACATAACCGAAACTTTTTTTTTTCTTACTAAAAATTCATAACTCAAAAAAAAAAAACTATTTGGCCGAACCACCAATGACACAGAAAATGTCTCAATAAGAGAGGAACAATTTTTCGTTCTTCTTTCGCCACACAAAAAATAATGGGGCATATTCATAGCCACTTTTAAACTCCAGTTTATCTTAGACTGGGGCTTATTCAATGTTATTTAGATAGGATAAACCCAGGTCTTAGATAAACTGGAGTTTAAAAGTGACTTTGAATATGCCCCAATATGTTTACAGTTTTCTGTTGCAATAGCGATCTTCTTTCTCGGCTAGCATTTGCATTTGCACCCTCGTTTTGGCACTTTTAAGTCTTCCCTTCTCCAATGCTTCAGTCGATAGAGCGTTCTCAGTTGTTAAAATAGTAAAAAATAAACTCAGGAATCGACTTAGTATCGATACAGCAGATTCAGTTTTACGAGTCTTACTAAAGGCTGCATCGGTTTCGAACCTTCAAAGGCAATGCTGTCTAAATTCAATTCAGAAAACCTCTTTGTTTCGCATGACAGCAATTATGATGATGAAAACGAAGAAACTCTTGAGGCATTTGCCTATGAATTAAACGTCAATAACAATTTGTAAATATGTGAATAATGTAAATAAATACAAAATCATTTTACTTATTGTTACTTCTAAGTTAATTTTTTAAATCAAATATTTTGAAGTCTTTTTTATTTATTTTTTTTTTACAAAAAATATCTTTATTTTATTTTCTAACAAAACTAAAAATATGTGTTCCTAGCTTTTTATTGAAATACAATTTTTTTTATATTAAAAATGTGAAAATGTACGAAAGTACAAATTTTACCTATAAGATTTGACTTTAAATACTGAATTCTTACAATGAAATCTAAGAAGTTTTTTTTTTAATAAATATGAAGTGAAATTAATTTTTATTTATTTAGAAAATAAAAAAAAAATATTTTTAGAGTGTGTTGTTTATTCGGGAGCTTTTTTCTTAAAGGAGAAGTTCAAATCTAACATTGATTGTGGATTGTGGCAGAGAAGTAAGTATGGTGGTTTTTTTTTTCTTCCAGTACAAAAACAGTGGGATTTTTTTTCAAATACGGTGGGATTTTAAAAATCTCATCTGGCATCAGTGCTTGATATGGAATTGATAATCTGTGATATATATTCTCTGGCTCGGACCCTGCTGCTTTAAAACGTATCCGTAGAAAAAAAAATGTATTAGGTGAAGTCGTTAAGTTAACATAAATAAGTCAGCTTACTTTGAAGTTTTCGACCTAGTAATTGAATCATTATTCATAGCATTTTCTTTCAATTTTCGTATTGATGTCAAAAATTTAAACCTAAAAAATATTAAGTAAGTTATAACATTTTCTTGTTAATTATCAGTGGTATTTTCTTTGTTGTTCCTTCAATAATCATTCACTTCCCAAAAACAAAATGTCTACTTAGTTATTACCAAGAAGAGTAATATAAGTTTGAAACCAGATTTAAGTTTTCTCTCTATATATGCATGTATATAAATATCATATTCTTATTCATAGAAGCAAATATAAACGGTGAAACATTTAACAAGGTTTTTGAGAGGGTTAAACGTTGTTTTTATTTCTTGTAATCATGTCTAGCAAATTCATATTTTTCATTATTGATGAAATATAATATAGTATATGTATATACATATGTACATACATTATGTACATTATAATTTTTTTTATATATCTGCTAACAACCCATAAGCTTATTTATCCTTCAATCTAAGTTCATGCTTGTGTAGTCATTTTTCAAGAAACGAATTTTCTTTTAGTTTTGTGAGCAACCTGGGACCTCTGGTTGCACTTTTTAACAAACATAATGGTGACAACTGATAACTAAACATTGCATTTTTCAATATCGATAGTGATTTTCTAAAAAAAATATTTATGTATTCTGATCATAATATTATATTCCACGTCTTTTATTATTATATTCAAATTGGCGTAAATGAACGATTTTAATATAAAATGTTGACTGTTTGGGCTGTAGGTCTTTCTTGTTTTTATATTTTGTTTTCGAATGCGACGGTTTGGTTGTGTACTTATGTATATATCTGTGTTGCAAAGGCAAACCCCATTATTTAAATTTCTGTAAAGCCAAGATTCTCCTCCCAAGAAGACAATAGGCAAATTCAGGAAAATGAGATATCAGGGCACTCAGCAATCACAGTAACATGAACGCGATTCCTAAGCAAAATTTCTGTTTTGCTGAAAATATTTTGGATTCGCTTGCTCACTCTTATAATGAAGCAAAATCTATGAGATCTCTTTGTTTTCTGAACGAGCCTAATGTAGCCATAAAATAAAAAATCTCTATAGCCCAAGCTGTCATTAAAATTCCATTCATCTAGCAAAGAACATCAAAAATTATGTAGCAAGTTTCCCAATGGCCGCGTTTCTAAACGACAATAACCACATAGGTAACATTCGCTGTTTAAAGGCAGAACAGCTAAAAAAGGGAAAACAATTGAGTTCTTAACGTGTTATAACGCCTCGACGCCGCCGTGCAAAAAAAGGGCGAAGGGCGTTTAAGCAGACAAGAAAATAAAAAGAGTGTTTTTTTTTTCAAAAATGGTCCCATATCTTTAGCTAATTTTTGTATTACTATGACTAATTATTATTATTATAATTCATTAAAATAATAATTCAAATTAAAATGCTTATAAAATGCTTTTGAAAATGGCGCAAAACATCGATAGCGCCGTCCTGTTGAAACCAAATGTTGCCAATATCTTCCTCTTCAATTTTTGTGAACAAAAATTCGTTCAACATGGCCCGATAACGATCGCCATTGACTGTAACGGCCACTCCTTGCTCATTTTCGAAAAATGGCCCAATTATGCCTCTGGACCAAAATCCGCACCAAACAGTGACTTGTTTTGGGTGCATCGGCTTTTCAATGTATGCGTGCGGGTTTTCTGTGCCCCAAATGCGACAATTTGGCTTGTTTGCTACCCGCCAAGATCAAAATGAGCTTCATCTGAAAAGATGATTTTTTTTGGCAAAATCGGCATCTTCTATAAGTCGATCGAAGGCCCACTTAGCGAAGCGTATACACAACCATATTCGTTCAGCGGAAGGATAAAACTAATTATCTGTCAAATCAGACATGAGCTAAGTGTTACCATTCACGAAATAAGCACTAGTTGAAAAAAAACCGTTAGATGGCGGACCCTTTATAAGGACGAGCATAAGCTGCTATGACTTTCGGATCTGAGATGAAATGGTTTAGGTGTATCAAGATGAATAATATGGCTTTTGTATGTTATAAATAATAATAATTAGATTATAAATAATAATAGTTGGTTTCTAAATAATAATAATTAGTAAATAATAATAAAAGTTAGATATCTACTAGTTCATATTTTTGTGTAAAAGAATAAAAACTAGTTATATTGTGTTGGTTTGGAATTAATAAACTGCGTAGTTTTATAATAAGTAAATTTATAAAGAAAGAATGTCTTTATTCAAAGAATAGAAAAAACGGAATGAAAATATTTAATTACAAATTAAATAGAATACAAAGCTGAGTGAACTTCGATTGTTAATCTCAAAGTAGATTCTTCAAAGTAGAGTTTTATTTTATCTCAACACCTCCATTAAAATCAGACTTTAGATTTGTAAGTCCCATCATCTTAGAACAATTATGGTGATTTGAAAGGGGCTTCGTCAAAACATCAGCAGTCATATCTTCAGTTTTAACATACTTAAGTTCGAAATTTCCTGACGTAATCTTGTCTCGAACAAAATGATGGCGAACATCTTTATGCTTAGATCTTGCATGGTATGCATCAGTGTTGGCAAGATGTAAAGCACTTTTGTTATCACAAAATATCTGCATCTTCCCCTCATCTTGTTTCCAGAACTCACTTTTTAATTGTCGTAACCATTCGGCTTCCTGAACTGCGGTAGATAAGGCCATATATTCTGCTTCTGTTGTTGAGAGGGCTACAGTTGCTTGTCGTTTGCTATTCCAGCTAATGGCTGCCCCTTGTTGAATAAAAACATATCCCTAACACGAACGCCTATCATCAATATCACCGGCTAAATCTGCATCACAGTATCCAATTATAATTGAATTTGACGTTTTTGAAAAAGTTAATTTTGCATCCAATGAACCTTTTAAATACCGAAATAGTCTTTTAACTGCATTCCAATGTGAATGATCAAAATTATTATTGAATTTGCTCAAATAATTACCCGCAAATGTTGTATCTGGGCGAGCACCTTGTACGAGGTATAACAAGCTTCATACCGCCTCTTGGTATGGTACACTTCGAAGCTTGATTTCGAATTTGCTGTTTTTGGTGATTTCAGACGCTGATTTGAATCAAATGGAGTTAAAACTGAATAACATTCATCCATTTTAAAACGTTTCAAAATTTCTTTCGTGTAAGGTTTTTGGTCAATGTAAATTTCCCCCTTTTGCCGATCGCGTGAAATTCTTATTCCACGCAGTGTTATATATTTTTGTAGCAATTAATTGAACACACGACACCTTTCGTATTCAAAATCGGACTCATCTTTAATTGTCATTCCGTCGATCGTGAACCCGAATTCAAGCAGTGGAAATCGTCGATACGTTTGAAGACTCTGCATAATGTGTCAATGCACTTCGATTGACCCAAAACTACATCCGTAAGATGATACCAGGTGGGCAACCGATGAGCGTAAACACATTGAGTGCATTAAGTTCAACGCCACGACGATTTCCTTTGATAAACACGTGAGGAAGTACAACATCCCTCCCCACCTGGGAAGAACTCGCGGTCAGCCGGATGACAATCAAAAATATCGAACAATATTTATTTTCAATTTGTCTTAAAAATAAGTAACAATTTTTTAAATATTCAACCAAGGTATTTTTTTTTTTTATAAAATGAAAATTTTAACAATTTATTTTAACATTTACGAGACATATTTTTTTGTTTTAGTTGAAAGTATTTACTTGATATCTTAAAATTTATTTACATTTATTAAATTGCAATTTTTTTTAAAATTGACATATTATTTTGTTTTATTAAAAATTTTAATTTTTTTTTTTTTAACTGTTATTATTTTTCAAAATTATTTACTTGATATCTTAAAATTAAAATTTATTAAATTCCAAAATTTTTTTAAAATTGACATTATATAATTTTGTTTTATTAAAAAATTTAATTTTTTCTAACTGTTATTATTTTTCAAAATTATTTACTTGATATCTTAAAATTATCATTTATTAAGTTCTAAACATTTTTTAAAATTGACTTTTAATTTTGTTTTATTTAACATTTTTAAGTTTAATATTGCATTTTTGTTTGTTTTTTTTTTTTTTTTTTATTTATTTAAATAAAGTTGGATTTTTTATCCAAAACATTAATTTCTACTTGATTAATTAAAATTTTACAACAAATGTATTGAAATGAGATTTTTGTCTCCCTTTAAATAACAGTTAAGTTTTGTTATTTTATACAATCTTTAGCTCCCAGCAAGTTTTTGAATAAGATACAAATTACTTATTTCTTAAACTCGTGCAAATGTTACAACTCTCGCCGATTTCCTGGTTGAAGCTTGACGAACTGGTAAGGCATCCATCTCGACGGCATCTATTTGGACAGCATCAGATTTTCAGGAACAACATTCGTTATATTTGTTGTGATGTGGTTTGGGTTGCTGGTGGCGCTTTTGCTAACATTTCTGGAATGGTACCATTTAAACAACACTAGTGCTGTTACAAGCACACTAATGGACACGAATGAGTATCGATGGATATCAATTTGCAATCGTTGACTGACCACACTTTTTCTGTTTTCGATCTGGTCCGCTTCCAGTTTCAGTTCGTCCAACGACTTCCTCCCTTCTGCCAAGCTCGCGATCATATCGCTATGACTGCCTAATGACAACAATGGTCGCTTTGAAGGGGTTCTGACTGTCAGATTACCATATTTTGTCCGTAACACTTCAAGTTCGGAGTGGTTCACTCTCGGTTGATGGATTTTGAAGTTGGAACTGCACGCCTGCTCGTACGGTATTCGCAATTCTTTCGTACTTATTTCGCAAGGATTTAAAATGTAAAGAATTCCAAATCCTTTAAGCTCCGGAGCATATAGTTCTCCATCACAATTGAAGTTAATAACAAGTGGTTCTTTCATATTGTAGAGCCACTGATTTCTTGCTGACATCTTCGTGATAACCCCCTTGGTGGTGACACGACGTAGTTGCAGCTGGTCTGTGACGTAGCAGAGTGTTGTAAAAGTTCTACTAGGCATTCGGAGCTTCCACTGGTGTGTATGGGCTTGTTGTGCATGCATACCTTTATCTTTATTGATGAATTGTACATTACATCGGAACAGTGCATCAAATCTGTATGGGACATGTTCACAAATAAAGCATGATCATCTGCTTCTGCAATATATTCGGTTTTTATGTCTAAAACCAAGTCCCAACGTACTGCATACATTTTGTACAAAGAGAATATGGTGGGTTCCGGTAGTGGCACGGTGATCTTCAGAACGATTGACTCTCCTTGGGAAAAGGTCAACAGCTGGACTGCATGGAATAAAGCGCTTAGATTAAGGATGACTCCTTCATATGTTGAATTTTTCAACACTGATGTGATATTGTTTGCGTCCAAAATGAAGGGATGAAGCTTATTTTGGTACAAGTCATTAAAGATGGATAATTCAATTGTTTGGCGGTATTGAACTTCAAGTAATTTCGAGGTTACTAATGAGATCAACTCGTTTATCTCCATTTTGAGTTTTATTGCAGTAAATTCCTTGATTGTTGCTGTTGCGAAATTTTCCAGATCCATTGTTATATTGTTGAGCCTTGTCCCAATTTTTTCCAACTCCGATGTTAAGACTAATTGGTTTACTGAGTCTATCAAAGTTGGAGCTTGCCACAGTTATTTGTTTTTTAATAACGTTGAACGTTTCATTCTCATTGCTATCCAAAACATTAAGCCGATTGTAAATCATCCTGGAATCTTCATCGTCCATGGTTCCGAAAGCCCAATTCAAAGAATGTCCAACGGATTCTATGGCCCTTTTGTTCCTTCGGTTGGAAACCATATGCTTTAGACGTGTGTTGTTTTGCCGAAGATTCGCTATGATGACTTCTAACTCGTTTGTTCTCAGGTTTCAATTTATTTGAAATGTTGATTCCAACGGTTCGCACAACTGCTTGATCTTGTCGTCGCACTTGTCGACGAAGCTTAACACTTCAGAGAAGTCCATCGGTGTCATTTTTGTAAAGATGGTCCATTTATTGTGGTAAAATACCGCATTTCCCACATCATGGTCTCGCCGTGTATGTTCGAAATGATGTTGCTTATCAGCTTCAGCCACAATATGGTTCATGTTGGAATACCAACTTTAATTTCATGTGGTTTAAATCCACCGTCCATAAGCGCATCATCCATACTTGTTTTATTTATCGTAGTCCTAGTTTGGATAGTAATTCGACTTCTAACGAATAAGATGCACTCTCCGACTCCACCCAGAGAATTATTTCCCATTTTCCGCACAGTGAAATCGTTGTTACGGGCGATTTCAATGTACATAATTCTTCGTGGCTACGCTATTCGGGTCAGACAACACCCGAAGGAAGGTATGCCGAGATTTTTGCTGAGTTAAACAACCTGACTCAGCTTGTTGACGAGCCCACTCGGATTCCTGACGTTGCAGGTCAATCCGCCAACACTCTAGACTTGTTCCTTACTTCTGACCCTGATAAATACACTATTAGTGTATTATCGCCTCTAGGCACATCAGACCATTGCATCATATCTGCTAATTTCTCGTGTCAACAAAACCCAGTTAAAGAAAAAACTCCAAAGAGAACCGTTTGGCAGTACGAGAAAGCCAACTGGGACGGTCTAAATGTTTTCTTCAGGAACTTTAACTGGTCACTATGCTTCCTCGATAGTGACGTAGATTCCAGCACAGATATGGTTGCAAACTTAATTCTTTGTGGAATGAGAAATTTTATCCCGAACAGGGTAAAATCTATCAAACCCAAAGAAAACTCATGGTTTGATTCGAGCTGCAAAGAGGTTATTGGGATCAGAGAAGTAAGCTTCCGTTGTTATAAAGCCAACCCTACTGAGGAAAACCGGAAAAAGTTTCAACAAGCTAGAAAGACCTGCAACGTTCACATTCGACGAACCAAATTTTTACATGATCAAAAATTACGGCAAAAAATACTACAATGTCCCAAAGGTAGTAAAAATTTTTGGTCATTTGTAAAAAACGTACGAAATACCACCTCGTCCTCGGTTCCAAAGCTCGTCTTCAATGATACTCCTTTTGTCAGCTCAATCGATAAAGCCAATTTGCTTGCAGAGCGTAAACGATTTTATGGGGCAAATCTTCTTTCGCACTCGTGCAGTTGCTAGAGTTCTGAAAGATCTCGACATTCACAAATCCGCTGGCCCGGATAGTATCCCTCCCATTGTTCTGAAGAGGTGTTCTTCAACGCTGGCAAAACCACTGCGTAAGCTTTTCCATCTGTCCTACTCTACTGGTCTCTTTCCGAGTGGATGGAAAACAGCATTTGTCCAGCCTGTCCCTAAAAAAGGCGTGTCTTCTTCCCCCTCTAACTATCGACCAATTGCACTAACGTCCCTTCTTTCCAAGGTCATGGAAACGCTGATTAATCATCAGCTTAAGAAATATCTCGAAGAACGAAAGCTTCTAAATGACCGTCAGTATGGCTTTCGTAGCAATAGGTCCACTGGTGATCTGATGATATATCTCACCGAACAGTGGAACAAATCTTTACATCGTTTTGGCGAAAGTAAGACTATTGCACTTGATATTTCAAAAGCATTTGATAGAGTTTGGCATCAAGCTCTCTTATCGAAAATGCGTGCATTTGGTATTGATGAATCTCTTCTTCGTTGGATTAGAAATTACCTTTCGGACCGATCAATACAAGTTGTATAGGACGGTTTCAAGTCTGATATCTACAAAATAAATGGTGGTGTGCCCCAGGGCTCCGTTTTGTCTCCGACCCTCTTCCTAATATTCATAAATGATCTGTTATCTGAAACTTCTAATCCATTAAACTGTTTTGCTGACGACAGTACCCTCAGCTTTTCATATTCGTTTCAAGATTCACATCCATGTTCTTCAGATGTGGAACTTCAACGGCAGCGTATGACAAGCTCATTAAATTCTGATCTCGACAGCATTGTCCAATGGGGAATCAAAAACCGTGTAGAATTTAATGCTTCCAAAACTCAATGCTGTCTCCTGTCGTTAAAGCGGAACCCGCACCCCATGCCGCTATCCATGAGCGGTACTTGCATAGAGGAAACTGAACAGCTTTCAGTACTCGGTATGTGTGTCACAGAGCACCTTTTGTGGAACGACCACATATTTGACATAGCCAAAAACGCTGCTAAGTGTTTAGGTTTCCTCCGTCGATGCAAGAAATTTTTCTCCCCTTCTGATCTGGCTGTGATCTACAAAGCCTTTATTCGTCCAAAACTTGAGTACAACTCCCATATTATTGCAGTAAATTCCTTGATTGTTGCTGTTGCGAAATTTTCCAGATCCATTGTTATATTGTTGAGCCTTGTCCCAATTTTTTCCAACTCCGATGTTAAGACTAATTGGTTTACTGAGTCTATCAAAGTTGGAGCTTGCCACAGTTATTTGTTTTTTAATAACGTTGAACGTTTCATTCTCATTGCTATCCAAAACATTAAGCCAATTGTAAATCATCCTGGAATCTTCATCGTCCATGGTTCCGAAAGCCCAATTCAAAGAATGTCCAACGGATTCTATGGCCCTTTTGTTCCTTCGGTTGGAAACCATATGCTTTAGACGTGTGTTGTTTTGCCGAAGATTCGCTATGATGACTTCTAACTCGTTTGTTCTCAGGTTTCAATTTATTTGAAATGTTGATTCCAACGGTTCGCACAACTGCTTGATCTTGTCGTCGCACTTGTCGACGAAGCTTAACACTTCAGAGAAGTCCATCGGTGTCATTTTTGTAAAGATGGTCCATTTATTGTGGTAAAATACCGCATTTCCCACATCATGGTCTCGCCGTGTATGTTCGAAATGATGTTGCTTATCAGCTTCAGCCACAATATGGTTCATGTTGGAATACCAACTTTAATTTCATGTGGTTTAAATTCACCGTCCATAAGCGCATCATCCATACTTGTTTTATTTATCGTAGTCCTAGTTTGGATAGTAATTCGACTTCTAACGAATAAGATGCACTCTCCGACTCCACCCAGAGAATTATTTCCCATTTTCCGCACAGTGAAATCGTTGTTACGGGCGATTTCAATGTACATAATTCTTCGTGGCTACGCTATTCGGGTCAGACAACACCCGAAGGAAGGTATGCCGAGATTTTTGCTGAGTTAAACAACCTGACTCAGCTTGTTGACGAGCCCACTCGGATTCCTGACGTTGCAGGTCAATCCGCCAACACTCTAGACTTGTTCCTTACTTCTGACCCTGATAAATACACTATTAGTGTATTATCGCCTCTAGGCACATCAGACCATTGCATCATATCTGCTAATTTCTCGTGTCAACAAAACCCAGTTAAAGAAAAAACTCCAAAGAGAACCGTTTGGCAGTACGAGAAAGCCAACTGGGACGGTCTAAATGTTTTCTTCAGGAACTTTAACTGGTCACTATGCTTCCTCGATAGTGACGTAGATTCCAGCACAGATATGGTTGCAAACTTAATTCTTTGTGGAATGAGAAATTTTATCCCGAACAGGGTAAAATCTATCAAACCCAAAGAAAACTCATGGTTTGATTCGAGCTGCAAAGAGGTTATTAGGATCAGAGAAGTAAGCTTCCGTTGTTATAAAGCCAACCCTACTGAGGAAAACCGGAAAAAGTTTCAACAAGCTAGAAAGACCTGCAACGTTCACATTCGACGAACCAAATTTTTACATGATCAAAAATTACGGCAAAAAATACTACAATGTCCCAAAGGTAGTAAAAATTTTTGGTCATTTGTAAAAAACGTACGAAATACCACCTCGTCCTCGGTTCCAACGCTCGTCTTCAATGATACTCCTTTTGTCAGCTCAATCGATAAAGCCAATTTGCTTGCAGAGCGTAAACGATTTTATGGGGCAAATCTTCTTTCGCACTCGTGCAGTTGCTAGAGTTCTGAAAGATCTCGACATTCACAAATCCGCTGGCCCGGATAGTATCCCTCCCATTGTTCTGAAGAGGTGTTCTTCAACGCTGGCAAAACCACTGCGTAAGCTTTTCCATCTGTCCTACTCTACTGGTCTCTTTCCGAGTGGATGGAAAACAGCATTTGTCCAGCCTGTCCCTAAAAAAGGCGTGTCTTCTTCCCCCTCTAACTATCGACCAATTGCACTAACGTCCCTTCTTTCCAAGGTCATGGAAACGCTGATTAATCATCAGCTTAAGAAATATCTCGAAGAACGAAAGCTTCTAAATGACCGTCAGTATGGCTTTCGTAGCAATAGGTCCACTGGTGATCTGATGATATATCTCACCGAACAGTGGAACAAATCTTTACATCGTTTTGGCGAAAGTAAGACTATTGCACTTGATATTTCAAAAGCATTTGATAGAGTTTGGCATCAAGCTCTCTTATCGAAAATGCGTGCATTTGGTATTGATGAATCTCTTCTTCGTTGGATTAGAAATTACCTTTCGGACCGATCAATACAAGTTGTATAGGACGGTTTCAAGTCTGATATCTACAAAATAAATGGTGGTGTGCCCCAGGGCTCCGTTTTGTCTCCGACCCTCTTCCTAATATTCATAAATGATCTGTTATCTGAAACTTCTAATCCATTAAACTGTTTTGCTGACGACAGTACCCTCAGCTTTTCATATTCGTTTCAAGATTCACATCCATGTTCTTCAGATGTGGAACTTCAACGGCAGCGTATGAAAAGCTCATTAAATTCTGATCTCGACAGCATTGTCCAATGGGGAATCAAAAACCGTGTAGAATTTAATGCTTCCAAAACTCAATGCTGTCTCCTGTCGTTAAAGCGGAACCCGCACCCCATGCCGCTATCCATGAGCGGTACTTGCATAGAGGAAACTGAACAGCTTTCAGTACTCGGTATGTGTGTCACAGAGCACCTTTTGTGGAACGACCACATATTTGACATAGCCAAAAACGCTGCTAAGTGTTTAGGTTTCCTCCGTCGATGCAAGAAATTTTTCTCCCCTTCTGATCTGGCTGTGATCTACAAAGCCTTTATTCGTCCAAAACTTGAGTACAACTCCCATATTATTGCAGTAAATTCCTTGATTGTTGCTGTTGCGAAATTTTCCAGATCCATTGTTATATTGTTGAGCCTTGTCCCAATTTTTTCCAACTCCGATGTTAAGACTAATTGGTTTACTGAGTCTATCAAAGTTGGAGCTTGCCACAGTTATTTGTTTTTTAATAACGTTGAACGTTTCATTCTCATTGCTATCCAAAACATTAAGCCAATTGTAAATCATCCTGGGATCTTCATCGTCCATGGTTCCGAAAGCCCAATTCAAAGAATGTCCAACGGATTCTATGGCCCTTTTGTTCCTTCGGTTGGAAACCATATGCTTTAGACGTGTGTTGTTTTGCCGAAGATTCGCTATGATGACTTCTAACTCGTTTGTTCTCAGGTTTCAATTTATTTGAAATGTTGATTCCAACGGTTCGCACAACTGCTTGATCTTGTCGTCGCACTTGTCGACGAAGCTTAACACTTCAGAGAAGTCCATCGGTGTCATTTTTGTAAAGATGGTCCATTTATTGTGGTAAAATACCGCATTTCCCACATCATGGTCTCGCCGTGTATGTTCGAAATGATGTTGCTTATCAGCTTCAGCCACAATATGGTTCATGTTGGAATACCAACTTTAATTTCATGTGGTTTAAATTCACCGTCCATAAGCGCATCATCCATACTTGTTTTATTTATCGTAGTCCTAGTTTGGATAGTAATTCGACTTCTAACGAATAAGATGCACTCTCCGACTCCACCCAGAGAATTATTTCCCATTTTCCGCACAGTGAAATCGTTGTTACGGGCGATTTCAATGTACATAATTCTTCGTGGCTACGCTATTCGGGTCAGACAACACCCGAAGGAAGGTATGCCGAGATTTTTGCTGAGTTAAACAACCTGACTCAGCTTGTTGACGAGCCCACTCGGATTCCTGACGTTGCAGGTCAATCCGCCAACACTCTAGACTTGTTCCTTACTTCTGACCCTGATAAATACACTATTAGTGTATTATCGCCTCTAGGCACATCAGACCATTGCATCATATCTGCTAATTTCTCGTGTCAACAAAACCCAGTTAAAGAAAAAACTCCAAAGAGAACCGTTTGGCAGTACGAGAAAGCCAACTGGGACGGTCTAAATGTTTTCTTCAGGAACTTTAACTGGTCACTATGCTTCCTCGATAGTGACGTAGATTCCAGCACAGATATGGTTGCAAACTTAATTCTTTGTGGAATGAGAAATTTTATCCCGAACAGGGTAAAATCTATCAAACCCAAAGAAAACTCATGGTTTGATTCGAGCTGCAAAGAGGTTATTAGGATCAGAGAAGTAAGCTTCCGTTGTTATAAAGCCAACCCTACTGAGGAAAACCGGAAAAAGTTTCAACAAGCTAGAAAGACCTGCAACGTTCACATTCGACGAACCAAATTTTTACATGATCAAAAATTACGGCAAAAAATACTACAATGTCCCAAAGGTAGTAAAAATTTTTGGTCATTTGTAAAAAACGTACGAAATACCACCTCGTCCTCGGTTCCAACGCTCGTCTTCAATGATACTCCTTTTGTCAGCTCAATCGATAAAGCCAATTTGCTTGCAGAGCGTAAACGATTTTATGGGGCAAATCTTCTTTCGCACTCGTGCAGTTGCTAGAGTTCTGAAAGATCTCGACATTCACAAATCCGCTGGCCCGGATAGTATCCCTCCCATTGTTCTGAAGAGGTGTTCTTCAACGCTGGCAAAACCACTGCGTAAGCTTTTCCATCTGTCCTACTCTACTGGTCTCATTCCGAGTGGATGGAAAACAGCATTTGTCCAGCCTGTCCCTAAAAAAGGCGTGTCTTCTTCCCCCTCTAACTATCGACCAATTGCACTAACGTCCCTTCTTTCCAAGGTCATGGAAACGCTGATTAATCATCAGCTTAAGAAATATCTCGAAGAACGAAAGCTTCTAAATGACCGTCAGTATGGCTTTCGTAGCAATAGGTCCACTGGTGATCTGATGGTATATCTCACCGAACAGTGGAACAAATCTTTACATCGTTTTGGCGAAAGTAAGATTATTGCACTTGATATTTCAAAAGCATTTGATAGAGTTTGGCATCAAGCTCTCTTATCGAAAATGCGTGCATTTGGTATTGATGAATCTCTTCTTCGTTGGATTAGAAATTACCTTTCGGACCGATCAATACAAGTTGTATAGGACGGTTTCAAGTCTGATATCTACAAAATAAATGGTGGTGTGCCCCAGGGCTCCGTTTTGTCTCCGACCCTCTTCCTAATATTCATAAATGATCTGTTATCTGAAACTTCTAATCCATTAAAATGTTTTGCTGACGACAGTACCCTCAGCTTTTCATATTCGTTTCAAGATTCACATCCATGTTCTTCAGATGTGGAACTTCAACGGCAGCGTATGACAAGCTCATTAAATTCTGATCTCGACAGCATTGTCCAATGGGGAATCAAAAACCGTGTAGAATTTAATGCTTCCAAAACTCAATGCTGTCTCCTGTCGTTAAAGCGGAACCCGCACCCCATGCCGCTATCCATGAGCGGTACTTGCATAGAGGAAACTGAACAGCTTTCAGTACTCGGTATGTGTGTCACAGAGCACCTTTTGTGGAACGACCACATATTTGACATAGCCAAAAACGCTGCTAAGTGTTTAGGTTTCCTCCGTCGATGCAAGAAATTTTTGTCCCCTTCTGATCTGGCTGTGATCTACAAAGCCTTTATTCGTCCAAAACTTGAGTACAACTCCCATATTTGGGCAGGTGCACCAAAAACTCACTTGAGCCTATTGGATAGAATACAAAAGAAAGCTCTGAAAATGATAGGTGAAAGAACTATAACGGAAACATTTACATCTCTTGAGCACCATCGCAATGCTTTATGTCTATCATTATTTTACCTCTATTTCTATAAACAGTGTTCTAGTGAAATAGCCAGTTGCATTCCTCCCCTTAAACAATTCAACCGTAATACTCGCGCTTCTAGGAATGCCCATCAGTTTACCCTTGAGCCCAACTTCGGACGTACTGTTAAGTACAGAGATTCTTTCCTTAGTCGCACTACACGAATGTGGAATGCTCTACCCAGCCCGATTTTCCCCTCCCATTGTGATCTTCAGACATTTAAAACCAATGTGCATCGGTATCTCCTTTTCAATCCCCTCCAATCTACCTAATCGCTCGTGCTGTGTATATCATATTAAGGGTAGTCACAACCCCTTTAGTGCGCGCTAAATTAAAAAAAAAAAAAAAAATTCCCAATGCCTTCAAATAGTGCCGGAGTTATTGGTAGGTCTTCGATGATGTACGGAGGTGATGACACCGTTTCAGTGAATACATTTATCAGGAGTAAAGTACAAGTTAGTTTAATAAACATTTTAACTTTTTTTTTGTATATAACAATATTTTAGCTGGGAGTTTTTTTTCTCTTTTTTTTTTGTTTTGTTATTAACTATAGTTCTAAATTTTAAAATTTAATAAAAAAAAATTTTTGAACCTCGTATGTTATTAAAAAAAAAATGATGTTATCTAATGTATGTTACTTTAAAATAAAAAAATAGGAAAATAAGGTTTTTTCGTGAAAATTATTTTGGGTCATCTGTGTAATCATTAACTTGATTGTGATATACATATTATAATTTTTAAATTTACAAAATTTAAAAAAAAAATATAACTTTAAAAATCAATGAAAATTATTGGTATTTATTCAAAACGCCTTATCTGTAAGTAGAAGGAGAGAAAATTACTATAACATAAAACAAAAATTGATTATTTAAAATGTTTCAATTGGTTGTTGTGAACTCTCTTTTTTTTCTGCCTACTAGAATGTTTGTATTTACTTTGCCATCCGCAGATATTACCTCATACGGACCCAACCAAATCGGTGAGAACTTATTCTTTTTAGTAGGGTTCCTTAACATTACACTTTCTCCAGGAGTAAATACAGTAGGATTAGCTTGTCGTTCGTAATGCTTTTTTGATTTTAATTTTGAAATATCCAAGTTTTTCTTAGCTAGTTCATGCGACTTTTTCAATGATACTTTAACTGATGTTGATAACTGTCAGTGTTGTAAAAAGGGGCAGGATTTCGTTTCAAATTAGTTGGCATTTCAAATTCTACTGCATATAAGCATTTTGATGGCGTCAGTTTGGTGGATGTGTGGACGGTATTGTTGTGAACGTGCATTGCCTGCCTTAACCATTGGTCCCAACCCCTGTCGTCGTTATCAACAAAACACCTTAGATATTCCGCTAAGGGTCTGTGACTACGTTCTAGTGAGCCATTAGCTTGCGGATGGTAAGCGGTAATGTGTATTTTCTTTACTCCCAGAAGCTTACACGTTTCAGAAAAAAGCTTTGAAGTAAAGTTTGTTCCATTGTCTGTGACAAGTACTTTAGGGATGTGGAACCTTGTTACAATCTCTTCGTAAAAAACTCTTGTAACTGTCGATGCTTCGGCATCCGTGATCGCCACACATGCCATGTACTTGGTCAGATCATCTTGGAACGTCAAAATATATCTATTACCGGAATGCGTAAGTGAGAGGGGACCTACCATGTCCATATATAATTTATCAAAAGGGAAACATGGAGTGTCTGTTAACTCCATAGACATTTTTGTCAACTTACTGAACTTTTTCTTTTGGCATTTTTCACAATTACGGATATATTTTGCAATGTCTTTTTTGCATATTTTTCCACCTAAACTGACGACGAATGCGCGCATAGTTCTTTGACATTCCCTGATGTCCTCCAAGAACGGAGTTGTGTAAATCGCGAAGAACTGTTTGTATGTCTTCTGGATTTTCTAGAACCTGAAATTTCTACTTGATTGCTTGTTGTTATCTTGCTCAGTACTTTGTTTTTTATCTTTTTCAGTATTCAAATTTTGCTTATTTTTTTGAGTCTTACTTCTTGTCTGTACAATTTTAATATTATCATTTTCTTTATAAATCCTACTTAACGCATCTGCATTACAATTGGTTTTGCCAGGCTTATAAATGATTTTATAATCGTATTCAGACAACTTGTGATGGAACCGAACAAGTCTTGTGGTTGGGTCCTTTACATTGAATACTCCTATGAGAGGGCGGTGGTCTGTGAAGACTGAAAACGGTCGACCTAGAAGATATGTTCGGAAGTGCTTGCATGCCCAAACTATGGCAAGCAATTCCTTTTCTATTGTCGAGTAATTTTTGTTCGGATTTATTTAGAGAACGGCTAGCATAAGCAATAGGCTTGTACTCACCCACATTGCTTTGGGATAAAACAGCTCCCAAAGCTTCGTTGCTGGCATCAGTTGTCAAAATAAATTGTCTTGTAAAGTCTGGATAAATTAGTATAGGTGGTGAAGAAATCGCTTCCTTGAGGAGCTTAAATGATTTCTCACAATCTGGGGACCATTCGAAATTATTTTCTTTTCTCAATAGCTTTGTTATTGGGGCAGCTATTTTAGAAAATTGTGGAATAAATTTCCTATAATAATTTGTAAGTCCCAAAAATGAGTGCACCTGTTTTATACTTCTAGGTACTGGAAAATCAATATGATACTACACGACGTAAGAAATTACATTTGTCGGTATTTAATTTGAGATTATACTGCCTAAGTTTAGCCAAAGCCTTTGAAAGCTTTTCGTTGTGTTGCTCCAGATTTTTACCATAAACAACTATATCATCCAAATATACAAAACAATCAATGCCATGCAACCCAGTCAGGATGTGATTCATTATCCTTTGAAACGTAGCTGGAGCACCGGTTAGACTGAAGGGCATTCTATTGAATTCGTAATGCCCTGTGCAGGTACTAAAAGCAGTTTTCGCTCTATCGGCTGGGTCGATCAACACCTGATGGTAGCCGCTTGCCAAATCCAATTTAGTGAAAAATTGGCAGTGTCCCAACTGATCAAGAATTTCTTCGATTCTTGGTAGGGGAAATGCGTCTTTAATTGTTACTTCATTCAGTTTTCTAAAGTCTACAACCACCCTCCACCGTTTTTGACCTTCAACCGATTTTTTGGGTACAAAAAGCAAGGGCGAATTCCAAGGAGATTTGCTTTCCGAAATTATGTTTTGATCAAGCATCTCTTTCACTTGCTTTTCAATTTCTTTTTTATGAATCTCTATCGTTCTATATTGCTTTGTATTAATCGGTGCTTGGTCAGATTTGGTGGGAATGTAATGTGACAATACGGGTGTGTAACTTAAATTATCACCTTCTAATAGAAAGATATCAGAAAACTGAATACATAACTCCTCTACCGATTTTTTTCCCTCCTTGGTTAAGTTTTCGTCTAGTTTAACAGAGCTTAGAAGGGTGTTTATCCGTTCATTACTGGATCCCTTATGAAAACTTGTTAATATTTTCGCTCCCGAATTATTGGTTTCTAGAATTTTATAATTTTTGAAATTTGAATGGGTAGGCATAAAATTTGTGTCCATGAAATAGTCCTCTGTTGTGCAGTTTAAAACAGGGACATGAACGTAACCGTAATTTGCCTTCACAATTGTGTTTCCCAAATAAATTCCATTATCAATTTCCTGCGAATGTATCAGCAGTTCATTTGAATTTGGGATTTGTATCTCCACAAATGTTCGTGTCCGAGCTCCAATTTTGCATCTCACAACGTTTATCGAAGACGTAGCTACATGACTCGATGGCAAACATTTCAGAAGTAGAACAGTTAAAACTTCTCTCTTCCCATTTACAAAAGTAATTGTTTTGGAAACCGCATCGATGATTGTGTGATTCCAGAGGATATCACGGCCTAGAGTACCATCAGCTGGTATGTCATCTAGTCCATCGACAACATTCCATTTTGTCCAAAACTTTCTTGGGAAAAGCAAATTGGTTTTAATTGTTCCCAATGTAATTCCTACTCCACCAAAGATGCCACCCAGTTGCTTATTTTCGCGGGTATTTATATTGCTGTCATTTTTTATGGAACTTCTTTTTAGTAAGCTCGAATCTGCCCCTGTGTCGACCAGCAGAAGTACCTTTTCGGACTTGGCCAATGACATAGGGAGCTCGACGAACACGTCATGCCTACGAAGATTCCTAAATGCATACAATGCTTTATTTTTATTCTCCAACTTAGCATACTGAGTCTTCAAAACTTTAAAAACAAAGCTCTTAAAATTATCTGCCAAAAAGATAAACAAATTATTCAGCTTCGAACAGCACTTACTCAAAACGAAACAAATATTTACAATAAGTAACCAGAGATCAAATTGACCTAGGTTTACTTTTGCCCCAGATACTGGTGGCCTTGATATTTGCTTCGTTTTTCGAACCGACTCGTAAGTAAAGAAATAAGACTCCTTCGAGTCAACATTTTGTTTTCTTTTTCCTTTTTGTCGATGAAGCTCGTTTAATGAGTGCGCTGATGGTTTATTTTTTTGAAGTTGCTTGTTTTTTATTTTTGTTTTTGGTGTTTTTGCTGAGTATTTATTTGGTGATGTTTTTGTGCAGGGCAATTTTTTTAGGGCACAGTTTATTGATTTAAACTGGCCCTCGGGCCGTTTCCCGATTGCTCCTTGAGGTAGTTCCTTTTCGAGAAACAATTGTCCTCCACATGCCCCACCCTAGAACACCACTTGCATTTGATTCTGGGCTTTTGACCTGTTGTCCGAGTAACTCGTATTGCAGCGCGGGGACAACTATTTTGACTATGCCCATAGTCCTCGCAAGTGTCGCAGTATGGTGTTTTTTTTCAAATACGACAGTCAACATATGTGTGGTTTTGCTTGCCACAGAATCCACATCCACATGTTGTAATTGAATTTGCGGACCTATTTGGCTGTCTATTGCTGGAGTGGGGGAGTCTTGAATATGAGGTGTGAAATGCGGTGTAGATATTTGATTATTATTAGGCTGATATATTGGAGGGGAATAATTTTGAAAATGTGCTTGCAATGGCAAACTAGGAATTGTTTGTTGAGGAAATGTTGCGCATGTGAGAGTAGGTGTTGTTAATAGAGCTGTTTTTTGTGCCATTTCAGCAAGCTTATCGACCTCAGTTTCAGAAGTCGTAAGCATGTACTGACGTAAACAAGGATCAAGAAGACCCCTCTTAAACGCCACTACAGCTGAGCTCATCAACTCTCTCCTCAGACCCTCGGATTCTGTGGAGGAATACCTGGAATTGATGATATCTTTTGCCTTGGTCTGTAAACACAAAAGACGCCTTGCAAATGACTGAATGTCCTCTGTAGAAAGTTGATGGCACTGTTTCATTTCCATCAGTACAGAGTCTAATGTAGTCATTGGCAAGTAGGCATTCTTTATCACCATTGCCAGTTCTTTCAGTGTCTTCGGAGTGTTGTTTCGAATAAGTTCAAATGCGTCACCTGTTAGTCTCGTCGTTAGCAAAGAAACGTAAAGATCTTCATTAGTTTCTTGTATGCACTTGAAACCGAGTTGACATGCATTTAAAAACGCATACACCCTCGTAGACAGTTCAGGCGTCCGTAAGCCCGAGAACTGAGGCACTACACGGGCAACAACTTTTGAAATACCCTCGTACGGCATGACTTGTTTTTTAATCTCAAGACCTAGAGGAAAAGTTACTATTTTTGGTACTTCAACTACCTGCACCAGTTCTTGATCTAGATTAAGGTTAATTTTTGCAATAATTGGGGTTTGCACTCCCTTGCTAACCAATCTTTTAGAAACTGGTGTTGTTATAGTTGAAGACGCTGAAAATAACGGCAGTAGGTTTTTAGGACAGTCAGAAATCCCAAGATTTTTACTTCTATCTCTGAGTTCTTTTTGCGCTGACAAGCTTTTGCTTAACTCACTTGTCAGTTGTTCTATTTCCTGGTCAGCTTCTTCTGTAGCTTGCTGGAGACGCTTTTGAGACTCTGCGAAATTGTTCGCTTTTTCAAGCGACTTTGTCAGATGTTCTATTTTTCTCGTGTGGTTTTCACTTAAATTTTTGACAGCTTTTGTGTACTCCGTCAGAATAGCGTCTAATGACTCAAGACGTGTAAACTTACCCCACTGAGAGCTAAACTGGAAACTGACTAGGCTATAAACCTCAGGATTTAAAATTTGCTTAAGCTCTGAAAGAAGTGATTCATTCAATTGCTTAATTTGCCGTTGTTGTTCTTTTTTATCTTTTTTCAGAATTTCTGATTTCTCTATTAGGTCGTGTAGCTGTTCCTCAACTTGTCTTTTGGCCATAAAAATTCCAGATAATGGAAAATTGATTTTTACAGAAAATTTTCAAAATTGAAAATAGTTAAATTGAATCAATTTTGAGTGAAGGAGAAAAGAAAACAAAAAATAAATCACTCAACTTATACCAATATAAAAGTAAGTTCTGCAATTCAATTGTTTTTTTTTTTTTTTAAATAGCACTGAACAGAGAAATGTTTTCTTTTTTTTAGAAGTGTCGCAGTATCTTTTATAAGGTTTTTTTTTTTTTTGTTATTGTTTAAAACTAGCACTAAACAGAAAAATGTTTTCTTTTTTTTGAAGTTGGTTCACGAACCGGCCGCGCCAATGTTATATATTTTTGTAGCAATTAATTGAACACACGACACCTTTCGTATTCAAAATCGGACTCATCTTTAATTGTCATTCCGTCGATCGTGAACCCCAATTCAAGCAGTGGAAATCGTCGATACGTTTGAAGACTCAGCATAATGTGTCAATGCACTTCGATTGACCCAAAACAACATCCGTAAGATGATACCAGGTGGGCAACCGATGAGCATAAACACATTGAAGTACAATGAGTTCAACGCCACGACGATTTCCTTTGATAAACACGTGAGGAAGTACAACCTGACCTAAATCTTTCATAACGAACCTTCGTTTTAATTCAGCTTTAATTTTTGACTTCAGTTTGTCGTTGTTACCAAAAATTAGCAAATCATCAACGTACGCAGCTAAAATAAACATCTTGTTGGTAAAATTGTAATAAATACATGGATCAACTTTTGACTGAGTTAGTTCCATTTCTTTCAGCGCGTGGTCTAACTTTTTGTTCCACTGTCGGCTGGCTTGTTTGAGTCCATATAAAGCTTTATTTAATTTACAATATTTACCATTCGACTCACCAAAATCGCCTTCGGGGTATGTCATATATATATCTTCCGGTAAATCTCCTTGCAAAAATGCTGTCACTGCATCCATTTGTTCAATATCGAGATCATATTGTGCTGCAATAGATATTAAAAATCTGATCGATGTATATCTTATAACAGGAGAATACGTCTCTTGAAAATCGATTCCTGGTTTTTGTGAACAACCTTTGATGACTAAACGTGCCTTGTATCTCTGAATGTCACCATTATCGTTTCGTTTCGCTTTAAAAACCCAGCGACAATTAATAGGCTTTGTATTTTCCGGTAGATTTGATAAAGTCCAGGTTTTGTTATCTATGAGAGATTTATATTCGTCTATCATTGCTTGCTTCCACTGATCACAATCTGACCTGCTTAAGGCTTCCTGCACCGATTGTGGATCAGTACTTTGTGTCATTCCAACAGAAAACAAGTAAAAATCATCCATATTTGTGGGTTTCTTTATCCGTGTAGATCGCCGAAGTGTTGGTTCTACATTCACTGCAACTGTATCTGACGGATTCATCGAGTTGGTTATTGATTCCGAATGAACGTCAGATATTGTAGGTTCATAATCATTATTATTAGGGCCTGATAAAGGTGATGTAGTCTTGTGAACCTCCACTACAGATGAACCAGGGATTAACTCTGGTTTTGGATTATGTTGATCAAAACCCTGTTCAAAGAATTCCACGTCACGACTTTTTACTAAGTTAAAGTTGTTTTTGTTAAATAATCGATATCCTTTCGTGTCTTCGCAGTATCCAACAAAAACTAGTTCTTCAGCTTTCGCATCCCCTTTGATTTCGGAACATGTGCCAATGCTTTTGAACCGAAAACTCGCATATGATTTACATCTGGCTTGACACCTGACCAGATTTCCTCAGGAGATTGATCAGGATATGTCGAAGAAGACGAACGATTTTAAACGTATACAGCAGTTGAAGCAGCTTCCGCCCAATATCGCTTTGTTAGTTCAGCATGAAGCAGCATGCAGCGAGCTCGTTCAACTACCGATTCATACGTTTGGCAACTCTATTCTCCTGGGGGCTGTAAGGAACCGTTGTCTGGTGACGAATACCATTTCCTTTCAATACGTCCAGCATTTCTCGATGGCAGAATTCTGTACCATTGTCAGTTCGCAAGCATTTCAATCTTAAGCCTGTTTGATTTTCAACCATAGACTTTAAATTTGCAAATACTGCTGCAACTTCTGTTTTTGATTTAGTTATGTATATAAATGAAAACCTTATGCGAAAAGTCGTCTATAAAAGTAATGAAATACTTAGCTCTATTAAACGATTTTTCTTCCATAGGACCACAAAGACCTGCGTGAACTAGTTCCAAAATCTTTGAAGTCCGGGTCTGAGAAGTTTTGAATGGTTTCCTTGCCATTTTCCCTTTCATACATGAAACACATTGTGATGAAGATTTTTCACTGAACGTCATTCCGGTCACAATGTTTTTGGTTTTTAACAGATCCTTGAAATCTAAATGGCCCATTCGAGCATGCCAAAGTTCAACACTACTTGTAATTGCAGACAGACAGAATTGTTATTGATGGCGATTGAGTTTGAACATATTGTTTTCTAGTCGAGCACTTGCAATTTGTTTCCCATTAGACGCAATGATACAATTCTTGTTTTCAAATTTTACAGTCAGTCCTTTTTGAATCATTTGGCTCACCGAGAGTAAGTTTGCTGTTAAGTTAGGAACATAAAGAACATTGTTAATTGGAATTTTCTTCGAACAACAATTTTCATCAATGATCTTAATACTGATATTCCCAACTCCTGCAACCACCAACTTTTCCTTGTTAGCTACCAAAACTTCTTTCACTAACGATTCGGAGATATCAGCAAACAATTCTCTGCGCATAGTCATGTGCATACTGGCTCCAGAATCTATGAACCAATCAGAATGATTGCTTTCACCAGCAATATAAACCATACATAAACCAACTTGCTGAACGTTGGGCTTTGTTTCGCGTTTCTTCGCAGTACAATCAGCTGCTCGGTGACCGAAGCGATTACAATTAAAACAACGAAATCCTTTTCCTGAATTTAATTTTTTCTTTGTCTTTGAAAATAAAGCTCCTTGCGCATCCGTTTTCTTGACGTCTTGTAAGAGCTTGGTTTTTATAGAGTCACGTGTTATCTTGACACCAGAGCTTTCAATACCCATTATCATGGGAGAGTTATTCTCTGGTAGACCGGCAAGTAGTAGTGTACCTATCCATTCGTCATTAACTGGCATATCAATCTCTTTTAATTTGTGAGCAGTTGATACAATTTGCAGACGTATTCTTCAATGTTTTCACAGGATTCCAGCCGCGTTGTAATAAGCTGTCTAAACAGCCCAACCCTTCGTGACAATCCGGAATCTTGAAAAGTTTCTTTTAATTTGTTCCACACATCCTTCGATGTTTCAGAATCTTCTATGTGAACATAATTAAGCTTATCCACGAGTAAAATAATTTTAGTTTTCGCTTTGACGTCCAATTTTGCATCCATTGTCCTATTCGGATATATCCCTTGAATCGTATCCCACAGCTCTTCATGTTGAAGATAATTCTTGACTGCAATGTTCTCTCTACCAATTAAGTTTTCAATATGAAAACTTGTATTCGATGCCATTTTCTCCGAAAATCTTTAATTATTTTATTTTTTCTTTAAAACGCAGAATTAAACTTATTTTTTAAAACCTTCCTGGGCCCATAACCTGTTGGTTTGGAATTAATAAAATGCGTAGTTTTATAAAAAGTATATTTATAAAGAAAGAATGTCTTTATTCAAAGAATAGAAAAAGCGGAATGAAAATATTTAATTACAAATTAAATAGAATACAAAGCTGAGTGAACTTCGATTGTAAATCTCTAAGTAGATTCTTCAAAGTAGAGTTTGATTTTATCTCAACATCATGACTAGGGCTTTTTAAGGCTTGAAAGATGGATGTTGATTGCTGTTGATGAATATATGAAGTTGCACAGTTTTGCATGGTTAAAATATGTTTAATGTCATTTCAGCGTTGCAAGTTGGTCATATCGGTGGATTTTCTTTGCGGAGTAGATGTTGATGCGTAGTGACAGTGTGGCTAAGGCGCATTCTAATGAAGCATGTATGCATTGATTTGGTAGTGGTCGTTGGAAATATAGGCTGTATTTTTTCCTTGTTGATGAGAGCATAGTGATGAGAGTAATTGTTCCAGTCCAATTGGGTTTTGGTTTTCAGCTTTTGGTTGATATCTCGGAGTAAATCAAGCTGAGTGTCAGCAACAAAGCTGAAGATTGGTGTGTTGTGTGCGGTGAGCTTGGCTGGGAACCCACATTAGTTTTATGTGTTTTTGATTTCTAATAAGGCAATCCCGGATTTTCGATACAAATAAAATATTGTGATCAGGATTTTGTATTGCTTTAATAACTGATAGGCTGTAGGTAAACTATGGTCTTAAGAGCCCTTCACCTAAATGTGGGAACTAAATGCAGAACCTATTGCGTGTGTGCCACTGATTTGGAGGAGTGGAAGTGGCGGGTGTTTTTTTTTGTGGATTGAATTGTTTTTTTTTTTATTATTATTTGATGTTTAAACCCACGGAGAGAATCATTCATTATCATTTATTTGAGGGGGTTCGGACTTCCATACCACGGGGAATGCGGGGGTCTACTAGCTCTGGCAAAAGGCAATGTTTATAAAAAGATGAAAGTTTGCCAACCATTTGATTATCCCAAAAGTTGTCATCCTTTTCTATTCTTTCAACGTAATTATCATATTTGTTGCTGGTCCAAATTGCAAAGACACAGATATTCCTTTTGGAAATATGCAATTGTCCTTGAATTTGATAATAGTATATCGAGGGCTTATGGTGATAAAGCGCTATCCCACATCGAAAAAAAATGAAAAAAATATGCAGTAAGGAGTTAAAACTGTGGCATTTTGCGACCGGGGATAGTGATTTTTAAAAAAACATGAAAATGTAACGGTTTACAGTGTTTTGTGATGAACAATATTTGGCAGCAATATGAAGGACTGGGATGGCTTTCATTTTACTTAATAAAAAAAAATTGATAGAAAATGTGGGATAGCGTTTTATCACCATAAGCCCTCGATATATGACTTACTAAGACCTGTTATGGAACCATCATCCGAAACTGTAATATATTTAAGTTTCTTGTTTTTGATGGCTGCAATTGGATCCAATCCGGCAATTAAAAAGGGACATTTCTTTACTGAAAAGTAGAGGTGTGTCAATCGTTCATTTTAAAAGATTCAATCGTTCATTTGTCGTTCAGTTCAATGATTCGTTCTTTTCAATCGTTCATTTTTCCAATCATTTTGGTTTCTGTTTCCTTTTTGTTAGGAATAAAATGGGGAAATATCATTTCTTTCCATCGTTTTTTCTGAGCAACTGAGAAAAAGGCAAAATGCGTCCATTGTCAAAAATTTATTAGTTTCAGCGGAGGTGCCACCGGAAATCTGGGAAGGCAATAAAAAGCCAAACACGTCGACATAACAATTGAAAAGGCACCAATATACGATTGTAGTTTTTGATGTGTAAACATCTATGCCGGCGGTAGAGTGAAATGAAAACGTGCACTTTATTCTGTGCAACGATGTAGCATGTATGTAGTTATGTATATTGAGTACATTTAGTAACAAAAATTAGGCGCTTGAGCAAACGTTGATGTTTACACATCTTAACCGTGAGTCCCAGCACTCACAATTTTTTTTTTTATCCATATTTAAGAGAGGCCAGAATTAAAAATCTTTCTACAAAAAGCATAATGTTCTTTTTGTCTTCCTTTTTGATTTACTTTAAACTGATTTAAAAAATAATACCTATTGGCAACGCACGCGCTTTTTAATGCACAAAGATCGCATCGTTCACTTTGTCAATCATATTGATTCGGTCTTTTTGATTGTGACCCGTGCCGAACACCAATGTATCCCAATTTATTTCAATCGTTCATTTCATATGAACGATATATGTTTCGTTCTTTCAAGTCATTCTCAATCAAAAATGATAGATACAACGCACAAGACAGACACTGAACATTGACCGAATCCAATGAGAAAGAAACACAAGAAACGAGAAACACAAATGCATACATGAGAATGATAAGCCCCGCCCCAATCAAAGCAGGGTTGAACTAAGAACAAATAATTGCATGTTATCTGTCTGTCTGTGTTGGGTTTTGTTTTATTCATTTAGATATTAGTTTCTCTACCTTTTGATGCGCTTGCTTTTTTTTTGTGTTTTTCTTTCTTTGTATGAATTGATTGAGAACGATTGGAATGAACGAAACATACTTCGCGTTTCATGTCGCCTCGTTTATTTGAAAACTGAAATGATTGATACTGGGATTGATTGTTTCGGTTTACTGTGATTGCAATCAATCGTTCTTTTTGGTGAACGGGTCGCAAAGACCGAATCAATCACGATTGACACAGCTCTACTGAAAAGGTAAAATGGCTTAAGTCGATTTTTAACATTTTTCAGGAAACCATTTTTAATCTTCAAAAAATTATTCCGAAAAGATTATTTTGAATAGGAGGCTGAAACTTCAAACCAATATCAATTATTAATCACTCTTTTGGAATTAAATGCGGCATTTTAAAAATCAGTTAAGGTACAGTGTTAATAAGCAAAAACCCTACTTAAGCCTTTTTGACTTTTTCCAAAGTTTGCTAAAAATTGTTCTTAAGTCACTAAAGCCGTTGTTCTACTTTTTTTAGAATTTATATTTGGACTTATGTATACATAAACGATTTTTCATCATCATCATCATCATCATCATCATAGATTCTGATAAAAATCATGGAATTGCTCATCGATCAGTGGGAGTAGGTTTATCAAGTCCCCCTTTTTGGCTTCACTTATTTTATTCGGTCCATCGTAAAGCAACTCTAAACATTCTGAGTTCACTTGGTTGCATCCTCGTTTTTTAATATTTACTACTTGAAAAGGCACTTTTTCATCCAAAGTATTTTTATAGTAAATATTAAATGAAGTATCAATTGAAAAACGGATCCGTCTTATGTTTTTCCAATTAACCTTGTTTTTGTCGTCATCAACTTTACGAAAAATGTATTTGTTTTTTGCAATCATTCCAAAGTTCCAGAAAGTTGCTTGGGACATCTCATTTACCAAAAACGTTTTTTTGGTTCCAACTCCCCTTATGAATTTGTACCAATCCCTTCGGTGATGAATTTTGAAGGATGATTTTTTTTTCTTCCTTTCAATGATGGAATGATCAATGTCACATTCCATGTGTGTGTGACCAGGAACCAAAAACTTGTGATCAATATGCTTTGAATTGTTGTTCTCAGCACATACATGCATTAGCATCATAACTGCAACCATCTTGTTTTTATTTTGCCCTAAGCAATTATCGCTGTAAAAAATTACATGATCAGTAGCTGGCGATAAGACTGATACTGAATTAAGATGCTTTAACAGGGAAGATGCAACCTCATTGCCACCTCTATTTGCTACGCCTTAATGCCACATATAGCAATGTGGAGTTCCTCCGACACAGTCATGTACTGTAAGATTGAAAGTGTATAACTGTCTTTTATAAAAAGAAGGCACTGCTGAAGATCAAAGGCAAACATTTTTTTAGTTTGTAGATTTTTTGCAGTCTCAATATCCCTCTTCTTTGATTCGTATGCAGAATCGGCATCTGCATGGTGTTCTTTCTGCTCCAATTCTATCTCGATAAGATCATTTCCTGTGGCTGCTGCTTTTCGTATAGCCAGTGTGTCACATTTTGTGCAGGTATCTAGCTTCGGTTTTTTTAATTTAAATTTTTAAAAATGTCAGTATATTTTGTTATGGATATAGGACTCTCAGTTTTTTCAGTGTAAAGTTTATACAATTGGGCTAAACTGAGATTGCTGTCGAAATATTTTTGAGAAGAGTACTTACGAGTGTAATGGCTCTCATACGCGGGAAGACCTCATTCTGTTTTGTACCTGATATTTTGTTAGTCGGAGTTGATCTACCTCGCATATCTTGCATTATTACAGTACCTGGAGACTCAATTTTTTTTGAAGCCACAGTTTTCAAAAAGCGATCAGTCACCCAAAGTCATTTAAAAACATTTCTGGCAAACTTGTGTTCTGATCCCTTTCAGATGAAAGAAATAGCTATATGTGAACTGGCGATTTCGAGGAGTTTTTCCACTTTTCTTTGAGCGCGTTGTTTTTTATTTATTTATTTCTTATTTCATCAAACAGAGTATAAATCTCTTACAGACTACTTTGATAACTAACAAACGATTAATACTTAAACTGAATGAATGTTCAAGAAAGATAATAATTTTTTCTTAAAAGAATCCCTACTTAAAAACATATTGAATTTGTTACCTTTTGCTAAATTTGGATGTTATCCTTTATAACATGTGTGCAAAATAAAAGCGAAAGTACAAGATGTGAAATAGTTACTTCTTTAATTCAATTTTATATATATATCCATTTAAGCAAGTTAATATTTAGTATTACTTATAATTACGATGTGTTGCGGCCGGTGGTCAAGAAAAGAAGAAGGAGTCAAAAGTTGCGAAACCATATGACAGCCTTGACAGCCGACATCAGTGCTGCCAGAATCTTTCCGGTTAGCACGTCTGCGAACATGATTCACAGGGTGCCAACATCTCCCTTTTTTTTTTATTAAGGAACGTAGTCCTTCAGGTAGCTTGGGATCTTAATGACCCTACCGCCACGGGTTCGTAACGGTTCCGGCTCTGGTGTGGTAAAAACTTCACTGGACTCTGGATCCGTTAGCTCAACGATGGTTGACTGCGACTCGTTGGAGCTTTCAGAAGTTGATGTCATGATAAGCGATGTTGGTGATGGTCTACTTGTCGATGGTGATGTGATTGGTGTTGATGATGTTATTGGTGATGACGACGTTGTTGGTGTCCATGATGTTATTGGTGATGATGACGTTATTGGTGATGATGACGTTGTTGGTGTCGATGATGTTATTGGTCGTATGTTGACCGTTTCGCGCAGGACTTCAAATGATAACTTTGGATTTTCGCATGAACTTTCATCAGGTAAACTTGAACGGCTTCTTAATTGGTTTGTATGTGACCGAATCAGCTTGGTTTTATTATTATATTCCACGAGAAAATTATAGTTGACTCTTCCAATTCGTTCTATGATTCCTCCGCAAACCCATAAATCCTTGTTGTGTTTGTAAATTTTTGCAAATACAAGGTTAGGTTAGGTTAGGTTGTAAGGGGTGTGCACAGCATGAAGCAGTTGCGTACACGGGGGCCTACTGGTCCATTGTGATCCCCTGTAAAAGTAAAAATTTAGCATCGATGCTCCTCAATTCTGTCGATTAGCGTAGACTGGCTCGTTAACGAACCAGCCTGTGCTATCTATAAATTTCCTCATGCTTGCCATTGAGACCTGTGCTAGATCATCCAGTTCTCCAACAAACCTGTTTCCGAAATGACGGAGTCGGCTGGTTTGGAGGTTCGGACAGTCGCAGAGCAGGTGTTTAATGGTCTCCATTTCCTCCTCATCCTGACAGCTCCTACAAAAATCGGGTGCAAATGCCCCTATTCTGTTAGCCATTGTGCCAATGGGGCAATGACCCGTTAGTACACCTATCAAGATTTTAATGTTCTTTTTACTCAGCGATAGAATATACCGAGTTTCCTTTTCATTTGTGTTAGGCCATAAACTTCTAGAGATTACACAATCGTTCCTGGATTTCCAGGAGATATTGATTTTCTCTTTTAGTTTAAGGTCTATCTTCCTCTTGAGTACCCCAATCGGGACGAGTGGTCCCCTAACTGAATGGTCGCTACTACTTGTGTCTGCTTCTGACCCTTTCCTGGCTAGTTCATCTACTATATCATTCCCTTCTATATTGCTATGTCCGGGAACCCAGCAGAGCTTTACCTGGTTAGTGTGGCAGATTTTGTTTAATTCCTTCCTACAGTTTAAAACTGCTTTTGATCTTATGGTCTCACTGGCTAAGGCTTTGATAGCAGCCTGGCTGTCCACGAAAAAAGTAATCTCCGAAGAGCTTAGCTTTTCGTGATGTGCCAATTCAGCTGCTTTTCCAATGGCAAAGATCTCGGCCTGAAAGACACTACAGTCAGCCGGGAGTGTATATGACGCTCTGATGTTGAGAGATTGGCAAAACACTCCAGCACCTGTTCCTGATTCCATTTTTGAACCGTCAGTGTAGAAAGGGATACCCTGTTTACTTATAAGTGAATTGGGATCCCAACCCTGTCTTTCTGGTATGAAAATAGAAAATTTCCTATCGAAATCTAGTAAAGGGGGGATGTAATCGGTGGTCTCCCTCAGTCCTGGAATCGTGTCATATCTTTGTAAGATTGACCCGTGGCCATAAGTGCTGTGCCTCCAAGAACTCAGTTCTCTTAAACGAATTGCCGTTTTGGCTGCCGTGCACTTTATGAACTCATCCAGAGCCGGGAGGTCCAAGATCATTTCCAATCCAGCTTGTGGTGTGGTTCTTTGAGCCCCTGTTATTCCTACACAGGCTAGTCTCTGTACCTTATTCAGGTTCTTGAGATAGCTTGATTTTTCCACCGCCTTCCACCATACAATAGAGCCATAGGTAAGAATGGGTCTGACAATCGCTGTGTACATCCATTGGATGACTTGCGGTCGCATACCCCAACGTACACCGAAGGTCTTTTTGCATGTGTAGAATGCACATAGTGCTTTTTTCATTCTTTCCTCAGTATTACGCTTCCATGTAAGCTTGGAGTCAAGGATTACTCCTAGAAATTTAGCTTCCTTAGAAGGTTTTAGAGGAATGCCATTTAGTTTGGGAGGGTTGAAGCCCTCCAGTTTCCTTTTCTTCGTGAACAAAACTAGCTCTGTCTTGGTGGGGTTGACTCCGAGACCGTTCTTAGTTGCCCAAGAAGATAAATCCTTTAATGCATTTTCCATAATGTTTCCGATGATGGTAAGAAACTTGCCTGATACCAAAACCACTATGTCATCTGCATATGCTACTATTTTAATGCCCTGATCTTTGAACTTTGTGAGAATTTTGTTGACTACGAGGATCCAGAGCAGGGGTGAGATGACTCCTCCCTGTGGTGTGCCTCTAGTAACTGTTTTCTCAATAGTGCTAACTCCTATTTGAGAGTTGATAATTCTGCCATTTAACATGGTGAAGATCCAATCGACAATGACAGATTCAACCCCAACTTCAACTAAGGCAGTCTTGATCGATTCATTATTAAACGCACCCTCGATATCAAGAAATGCTGCCAGGGTATATTCTTTATTTTCAAGACTTTTCTCCATATGTGAAACTACTTCATGCAAAGCAGTCTCCACTGATTTACCTTTAAGGTAAGCGTGTTGGTAGTTGCACAAATTGTTTTCGTTGAGAAGTTCTCTAACATGTAGATCAATTATCCTCTCTAGTGTCTTAAGGAGAAACGAAGAGAGACTTATTGGTCTATAATCCTGAGCGGTGGAGTGAGTCGGTTTCCCTGCTTTTGGGATAAAGACTACCTTGACCTTTTTCCAGGTATTAGGGACGTATCTAAGTTTGATACAACTTATGAAGATTACCCTAAGCCACGGAGTTGTTACTTTGAGAGCATTTTGAAGAAGAGCTGGAAAAATCTCGTCTGGTCCCGCTGATTTATAGGGTTTGAACGAGTTTATTGCCCAGATAATCTTCTGCTCAGTAATAACCTGATTTAGTTCTAAATTTGATTCCGTGTGAGTAAAATCCAGCGTGCTCGATTGCAAGCAATCAGAACTTTCTGGGTTTTTACAACCGGGGAAATGAGTTTCCATGAAGAGTTCAAGCGTTTCTAGGCTCGAGTTCGACCATGATCCATCAGGGTGTTTTATGTACCCCGGGATCGTGGGATTAAGGGCCAGGGTTCTACGGAGCCTTGCCGCCTCGCTTGTTTTTTCAATGGATTCACAATGTTTACCCCACGAATCCTTTTTGGCCTTCCTTAACTCTTTGGTGTAAGTGTTAAGTGCGGCTCTATAAGACTTTAAGTCCTCTTCTAATTTACTCAGTTTAGCTTTATTGAAAAGTTTTCTAACCTCTGTTCTACGTTTCTTTAGTACACCATTCCACCAGGGTGGTTTAGTGGAGTTATTGGACCGAGATAAAGGGCAGTGTTTTTCAAAAGACATTCTCATTTTGCTGGACAAGTTTTGGACAACAGTGTGAATGGTTGAAGTACTTAGACTTGTATTGTCCTCTGGTGGATCAATACAGTCTTTCAGCCATTTTTCGTACTCTGTCCAATTCGTTCTAGTTGGGTTCCTGTAAGGTTTCTTTTCAGTAAAGTTCCTGTCTATAGAGAAGAGTATCCTAAAGTGATCCGAAAAAGATTCTATAGGTGAGACTCTCCAGTCTTCAACTGAAATTTTACTATTATTGTTAATAAGAGTCAAATCTATGATTTCCTCCCTGTTTTTGTTTCGAAAGGTAGGGTGATTGCCCCTATTACATAACGATAAATTAGAACAGAGAATATATTCAAAAATTGACTCACCCCTTTTATTGATATCCTTTGAGCCCCATTGAGTGTGGTGAGCGTTGGCATCACATCCTACCACCAAAGGTGTATCGCTTGCTGTGTCATGGACCACAAGATCGCGGACAGCTTTTGATGGTGGGCTCTCCTCCTCGTACGGCATGTACGTCGACGCTAAAATGAAGTTTCCTTCATTCGATTCGACGCTGATTGCCGTGTTGTCCTTGTTGCTGTACCTAGATAGGAAGAAAGCGTTAATTGATTTTTTCACTAGGATACAACTTCTAATATCACCTTCATCTGACGTGGAATGGAAAAGGTTGTAGTGTTTTGACCTCAACCCACGGATTCGGTTTTTGCCTAACCATGGTTCCTGGATCAAGGCCACATCCACGTTCTCGTGAGACATGTAGAGCGTAAGGTCGTACGTTGCTGCTTTAGCGTGGTGCAGGTTTATTTGCACCACTTGCAGCTTTTGACTCCCCTTTGCCTTCATGCCTCTTAACCTTTACGGTTCCGAGACCATACCTCAACACATCTTTTCTTTCTCTCAGCAGAAGGTCAGATTTCTTGTCTGCCACAAACAAGAGGTCCTTCCCTTCGCCTCCATGACTCTTTCTTGAGTGTTGGAGCTTCCATTCTAAAATGGGAAGCTCTTTGTTCTGCTTAGCCAACAGCTTAAGAATGGCTGCGTCCTCATGTTCTGCAGGAGGGGGGATCTATATGCTAAACTGCTGGCGGAGTGGTAGAGCTGCGGCGGGTAGAACCTCAAGGGAGGAACCTTCCCATAGCTCGCCAATGTTGGCGATTGTACGGTTCAGGAACTCCCGTGATTTCTGGTCACCGCAGCAGACCACTTTAACTCCTCGCCGCCATCCGGCACCATCAAAGATATAGTCTTCAGAACTATCGTTCTCTGATGCTGCCATCATAGCTTTGAGGATCTCATTTTCCACAAGAAGCCAGTTTTTTGCCGAGATTTTCCCATCTGGGTCGTCACGGCTTATAATGGCAATTTGTAGGTCAATCGGGGTGGTGTCGAAGCTGTTGGTTTTCTGTTTCTTAGCACCGTCTTCTTGTCTCTTGGACGTTCCTGATTTCATTCCAGAAGAGGTGCTTGCCGGTGCTAGGTCTTTCCTAGCGTTGGCTAGCTGTTTCTTGCTGGAACTCGCCTGAACTGTTGTTCCCCTGGGTCCAGTGGCAGTCTCTGCCAGCTGCCGCTCAAAGTTCCTAACTAGCTTTCTGTGCTTTTTTAGGAGAGCTTTATCTCTCGAACTGAGGCGTCGCAGGGTCTTTCAACTCGGTCTTTTCCACGAATCTTTTGGAGGATCTGTAGTTGCTGCGTTGCCTCGAAGCTTTGAGGGGTGCAGCAGACTTCAGCATAGTCTCTTCTTGACTCGGTTCCATCAGTAGCTCGTCCTCGGTTTGACTACCTATGGAAGGAGGGCTGTCCGAGTTCTCCGTACCTTTGATAGTTAAACTATCTATGTCGGGAAGGAGATCTACTGAGAGAATGACCGGTTGTCTTTTTAACTCTCGTTTTTCTTCTTTGAAGTTTACTTTTGTCACTTGCGACTTAGCCTCCTGCGAAGCCAAGCCCTTGCCGGCAGCCGTGACTTCCGCCGACTCTTGAACGTATATCCCCGTTAGATTTTTTTCCTTCTGTAAACTTTTATCCATTATTTTTAGATTGACATCTCTGCTTTTGTTGGTTTTCTTAGTTGTCTTACTCCGCAGCTGGATTGCTGAAGAGTTAGACGTAAGCCCCCTCGCCACAACAAGGCGAAAACCGTGAGGGGGTTGCAAATACAAAATCACCTTTGCGATATTCACGGTGTTTCGCTCCATGATGTCGGTTAAAGTGTTGATTTTGTTTCTCATTATTTTTCGAAGGTATTGATGAGTTTGTACGAGTTGGTTTTAAAAGGTCGAGAGTAGTAGTTATCTTCCTACCAATGAACACTTCAGCCGGTGACAATCCGTTCGGTGACTTTCGGTTGGGTGTTGACCTGTATGTCCGAAGAAATGTTTCTAAATTCTCCTCACTCGTTCCCTCTTGCTGAAGTTTTTTAAAAGCACGTTTGAGTGTATCGGCAAAACGTTCAGCCTGCCCATTTGATTGTGGGTGATATGGCGCGGTTCTAAAATGATATATACCTCTCGGTTTTAAAAAAATTTCAAATTGCATACTCACAAATTGTGTGCCATTATCCGAAACAATTTGCTTGCAATCACCGTAACGTGAAAATGTTTTCTGCAATTTATCGATGACGTCAGATGTAGTTATGCGTTCTGTTTGAAAAATTTCTGGCCATTTGGAAAAAGCGTCGACCATAACTAAATATTATTTTCCTTTACATGGACCAGCGATATCTACATGGATTCTTTGCATTGGTGCTTCTGGAATTGGCCATGACTGTAATGTAGTTTTGGTTGGATATTTCGCTGCACTCGCACAATTATGACATTGCTTTACATAGTCTGCTAATTCTCTATCAATTTTTGGCCAGTACACATGTATTCTTGCTAGTGAAATCATGCGCTCCGTTCCAGGGTGTCCTCGGTGAAGCTGATGTAACACACGGTTGCGGAATTTCGTTGGTATAACAAAAGGTTCCCCGAAGAGTAAACATCCTTTCACAATTGATAATGAATCTTTTCGATTGAAATACTGCACACATTCTTGATTATGTTCCATTTTTGATTTTGATTATTATTATGTTCAGTGTATCATCATGTTGAGTTGCTTTCTGGATCATTTTGAATGTTAATGGTAAAGATTTCACTGACATTTCTACATCTTCTTCTATAACATTCGCGAATTGTGCACAAGCGATTACATATTCTTCTTCTGACTTTGGATGTCACATAATAAATCTGGATAGAACATCAACAAATCCGAAATTTGAATTTTCGACCGTAAATGTATCGATGAAATTTAGTAACGGCAAAGATTAATCCGAGTCCTTCTTTTTCGATCTGACTTTTTCTCTATTTCTGTAAGCGATCTGGCTGCGTGAACGATTACTTTTTCTGTACCATCCGGGAATGTGTGTGCGATGTAGGCTCCAATACCATCATTTGATGCATCTGCGGCCACTTTGATTGGTAGATTTGGATCAAAATGTGTCAACAAGAGATCTGAAGAAAGAATTTCTTTGAATTTGTCAAATGACTGCTGACACTCTTTCGACCATTCCCATTTACTTCCTTGTCTAATGGAGAACGTAGTTTTCGCATCTCTTTTACAAATTTTCCATAATAGGTGATAGCGCCGAGAAACGACCTGAGTTGACTGATATTTTCAGGTGCTGGCATTGACTTGATTTTTTCTATTTTTGAAGGATCCGGACGTAATCCATTTTTATCGATGATGTGTCCTAGGTATTTGATATGTGTTGACATAAAGGTGCACTTCTCAATTTTTATACGGAAAACATACTCAAACAGACGCTGAAGTACGGAACTAACTGTTTTGATGTGGCTGCTTCTGTCCATTCCACTAATGATGATGTCATCTAAATAAGCTGCGACTCCATTTATTCCAGCCAGCATTATGTCCATGATTTGTTGGAATGCTCCTGGAGTTGATTTCACCCCTGGAGCCAAACGATTAAATGAAAATAGTCCTTTATGGGTGTTTATCGTTAACAGTTGCTTTGACGCATCGTCATCAGGAACTTGTAAATATGCATCTGAAAGATCGATATGCGTAAATATTGTACTTTTGCCCTGCTTTGAAAATATATCGCTCGGAACTGGCATCGGGTGTTGGTGCGGTTGTAATGCTTCATTAAGCCCAGTTGAATAATCCCCGCAGATCCTAATTTGACCGTTCGCTTTCTTTACTACCACGATGGGTGCGGCCCATTCACTGTAGTCAATTGGTGAGATTATACCAAGACTTTGAAGTCGATCCAGCTCCTTTTCGACTGACGAAACCATGGAGTATGATATCGGTCGTTTCGCTCGAAAAATAGGGATGGATTTTGGTTTGAGCTGCAGCTGGACTTTAAGCTTTGTACATACACTAGGTTTGTCTGTAAACAGCTCAGAAAATTTGCTTTTAATGCTAGCAATTTCCGCCTTTCTGTCAGTAGGTAAGTTCACTTGGCAGCAAATGGAACTTAGAGGCTTGTCCCATAGATTGAACTTTCACACAAATCAATACCTAGAATGTTTAAATTGTTAATTTTTGTTACAAAAATTGAAGTTGGATGTACTTCCCCGTTTAATTCAATATCGCAATTAAATTTTGCAATAATTTGAATTTTGTGCTTAGAAGCACTCCTTGGTTGAATATCTGTGTCCGCTGATAAAATACCTGGTTTTCAAAGCGTTTTCCACACTTGTTCTGAAATAATTGTAACGTCCGATGCCGTGTCGACTTGCAATCGTAGAGGTACATTTTCAATGTGTGGAAAGTCAGGGACATTGCTGATTTGAATCACTATAAATTTCATCGATTTTTCGTAACCAATTTGATTGATATTGGCATACACCGCTGATGATTGGACATGTCTTGGTAAGATTTCGCTGATGAATCTTTTTTACCGGAGTTTTTGTGCGAACCTTTACCGCTTCTATTTGCTTCTTTTCTTGCAAGGCAGGCACAGTATCCTTCTTTGTGACCCACTTTATGACAAGTGTTGCATTTATGTTTTGTATATGTGCAATCTTTCATAAAATGCATTGAACCACAAGCCCAACAGGGTGATTTTGGTTTATTTGTTGTGTTGGTTAAGTTATCAGGTAAAATATTTTTACTGGGTGCACCTCGCTGTTGAATGGCTTGTACTACTGGCTGTTTTGCAGTTTGTTGAATTAGTGCTGTATCCTTTTTCAGTTTGAGTACCTGTTGCGCCTCTGTAACCAACTTCCCGATCGTCATAGACTCGTTTTCGTTTTCCAATTTTGTTAACAGCCTTGTGCGAATATCTGCATCCACTGGTGATTGTAATCCAATTACGAAAACTAAGCACTTAAATTGGTCGACTGTTAATTTTGTTAGGTTGAAATCTTCACAATTTTTAGTGGCCATTGCTGCATACGATATAAAATCTTCAGTACGGATTTTACTGTCTGCAAACCACGATATCTTGTATTTAACAACGATTCTTTGAGTGTTTTTATAGTGGTGTCAAACCCCACATCTCTGGCATTATTAGGTAAAATATAGTTCGTATATTTTGCATGGGCTATCGGATTGAGCTTGCGCATAAGTAATCTTACTTTTGCTTTGTCGTCTAGCTTCTCTCCGTCCACCTTGAACAAATCTTCGTATCTGGAAAACCACGTGTTGAAGGTAACCCCATTCAATGGATCGTAGACGAATTCAGTGATATTATTTGCCAAAGAATCCATTGTGAACTCCAATCCTTTATCGATCAGTTGTCCTCGGTTGCTGTTCTTCAGTGATTCCAAGAATTGTTGTTGCAAGGCGAAGGTTTGCTGCTGCTTTTCCATGAGCTCGAGGAGCTTTGCTAAATTTGTCTCAGTAGTCGCCATTGAAAATTATAATTTATTTGCATAAAACAAAAAAAAAAAAATCCTCGTCGCCAATTGTTACCTTTTGCTAAATTTGGATATTAATTCTTAATAACATGTGTGCAAAATAAAAGCCAAAGTACAAGATGTGAAATAGTTACTTCTTGAATTCAATTTTATATATATATTCATTTAAGCAAGTTAATATTTAGTATTACTAATAATTACGATGTGTTGCGGCCGGTGAAAAGAAAAGAAGAAGGAGTCAAAAGTTGCGAAACCATATGACAGCCTTGACAGCCGACATCAGTGCTGCCAGAATCTTTCCGGTTAGCACGTCTGCGAACATGATTCACAGGGTGCCAACAGAATTCAATAACGCTACAAACTGAGTTTGCCTGCCTTAAGCAGGGCGTTATTGGCTCATTATTTCCTTAACTAACCCTATGGAAAGGAACAACAAACAGATAACGAGAGCGAAATTATCGCCCAGGTACATGGAAATTTACTAGCGAAAGCAAAAAGGGACAGTTGATTTAATAATTAATAATATCTCTGACAAATATTATTTCAAAATATGACCTCCGAACCTCCAAATGTTGAATCCCCAATAACAAAGATTGCGTGTTATAAGAGGGCATATCGATATTCCAGCATAATGTCTTTATTGCAATTCGTTCAATTCTAAGCAAGTGAACTCGATAAAATGGATTCCATATGATACAACAGTATTCTAAGATAGATCTAACATAAGGTTACCGATTTAACTAGGTGCGACCGAGGTAGCTAGTTATTTTAATTTAAGTTTTAATTTTCATTTAAAAAGCCGAGAACAATTAATAACACATTGAGAGGTAGGACAAACTATTTAGATACAAATTTGACGTTTATTGGTCGACACGGCAAAGGAATGAAATGATTGTGACTAGATCACAATGATTTACATAAGTATTTAGGCAAGGAGAATGTGGATGCTGTTCGTGCAGATCAGAATTTAAAAAGAATCATCTTTGCAGATTTTCGGATTAGGATCTTAAGAGAAAGTCGAGTAGGGGAAGTATATGAATCTTTTACACTCAAGTAGGAGGGACGTAGCTTGAAGGGTTAATAATCTCTCAACGGATTTGACTATGTACTTGCAGATTATCCGTTGGTAAGAAAAATCTTACTTTCGGTTGTTTTCCTGGGTACAGTCATTTGCATAGTCAAACCGTCTTTAGCACTGTACGTGTACTTACCTACATAGAAGTAGAAGACCATATACCACCGGAAAAGGGCAGCAAAGGAAGCATACTAGAGTACAAACAAAATTTCTAGTTTTTTTTTTTGCGACAATCGTTACGATTAGCATGGCAAATTTTTAAGTGGAAATACCCACCTAATTACCTTATTATTCATTTTTTTTATATATCTAAAATCTCTCGATTGAAGATTTTCTTTTGGACTGTGCTAACAGTGGTATATCTCTTTTCTTTATTCAGGGTGTTGGTAATAAGAAATTCATAATTTGATACGAGGGGAGTGTTTCACGTAAAAAGCGAAGTTGAAGATTTTTGTTTGCGGGTGAAGCACACCCCGAATCCTTGATATAGGGCCATTCTGGGAAGGTGCTAAGAAGCCTATATAAAATCTGTAGATCCAGACTGAAGATTGTAGAGCAGATCCATAGGAGAAGGTTTTGGAAATCATAAATCATTTGGTGGCAACGAATAGATAGTTTCCAAGTACATATATATATGTAATCAAAATCTGTGGTCGGAGGAAACGTTAAAAAAAAGGAAAAATTAAAATTATCATTTTCAATCGGTATCCTAGATTTGTTTAAACGGCATATTGAAACGCGAACCGTAAGTTAAAAAGCAGTAAATTTTCGGGTTTTTTTTTTGTTAAAATAAAAAAGTGAAAAGCACAGCGAGTGATAAAGTGGATAAGTTCTCAAAAGGAAATACCGGAAAGACAGGACAAAGTTGCTGGGATGCTGTGGCCACTTCATCGCCGGAATCTTTGGTAAGTCTGTTTTTTTTTTTTTAATTAAATAATCTTATCCTACTCGCGATTTTTATTAAGACAAATCGAAAACTTTGAGTTTGGGTAAGGGGAAAATTGTGATAAATAAATTCAATCAAAATCAAGTAAAAGAGGAAGTGAAAGTTCCCAAAATTTGTTAATCGAGCACGTTTCAATAGAAGTATAGAGGAATTTTGGATACTCGATCTTGAATTAAAAATCAATGAATTTGTAAGATTCAAAAAGTGAAAGAGAAATTATATAAAGAAAGATGCTAATTAAATTTTCAAGGTTTTAATTGCGATGAATAAAGGAGTGAATTATATAATTATATACTAAAACAAATCATGCGTTGTTACTAAACGATAGTAAAAGGGATGAGGAGGAAAAGGAGATAGGAATGAGGGTGTGAGACGCCTAGTTAAGGGGTCGTCTAGACGAGTATGACGACCAAGGAAGGGAGGGTAAGAGAACTTCTCGTGCAATTACTACCATCTATAGATGCCAATTACGAGACCAACAACAAGCCTCGGAAACGGACTGATCTCACGACGACAACCCACGCAAAGAAAACGGAATAACGATTTACGAATTTTCTTATGGAACGTACGATCGCTCTATAGAGCTCGAGCTGCTCAGCAGCTAGCCGATGCCCTGTCAAAATATAAAGCTGACATAACAGCACTTCAAGAAATAAGATGGACAGGGAATGGTGTTCTACAGAAGAAAGATTATGACTTATACTACAGCTGTCATACAAAACACCATGTGCTCGGGGTAGGCTTCCTAGTCGGCGAAAAAATGAAGTCTGCCATCATCGGCTTTAACGCTATAAGCGAAAGGCTATGCACCCTTCGCGTGCGAGGCAAATTTAAGAACATCAGCCTCATTAACGTTCACGGACCTACGGAGGAGTCCTCAGACGAAGAAAAAGAGACTTACTACGAACAAGTCGAGAGGGCCCTCAATGCCTGTCCAAGGTATGACGTAAAAATCATCCTTGGGGATTTGAATGCAAAAAAGGTCGGGAGCCGGTATTCAGGCATTACGCAGGCACCCATAGTTTGCATGAGAGCACTAATGACAATAGACTTCGAGTCTTAGAATTGGCAGCATCGAAAAACATGGTCGTTGCGAGTACCAGGTTCCCGCGTAAAGATATCTACAAAGCCACCTGGGTATCACCTGATGGAGTCACTCGTAACCAAATTGACCACGTGTTGATAGACCGTCGCCACTACTCGAACTTGATGACGGTACGAACGTACCGAGGTGCCAATATCGACTCGGATCACTATCTTGTTGGTATGGTTTTCCGAGGGCGGATTGCCTTGCGAAGACGTATAGCATCCGCCGATCAGGTTCGAATCAACACGGCTGCTCTGCGCAATGAAAACACCAGTAACACCTTTGGTAATGCGTTAGGACTCGCCCTAGAACTGGGTAGAGTAAGTCCTGGAGCCAGTATGCTGGGCGTAGATGAGAAGTGGACACGCCTTAAGAATACTGTCATTAGTACTGCCAACTCCATCTTAGGCAGCAGTCGTAGAAATCGGAACGACTGGTTTGATGATGAATGCAAGCTAGCGACTGAACGTAAGAATGTTGCGTACCGAGCAATGCAACAATCTCATAGAACGCGGGCACGCGAAGACGAATATAAAGAGCTCAGAAGAATTGAAAAACGGCTTCACAGACAGAAAAAATCAGCCTGGGAGAAGAACATAATCTGTGAAATAGAGAAAAGCCGAGAGCGAGGTCCGCACCAGGCGCGGAAGTTCTACCAATCCGTCCGAAACATGACGCAGTACACACCACGCTGCACATACTGCAAGGACGGAGAGGGAAATCTGATAACCGATCCTCAAAGCATACTGGAGCGACGGGAAGTGTACTTCAATGAATTGCTAAATGGTCAGCTCACTGCAGAAGTGGAGGCTCCACTACTTCAAGAAGAGTACCCTATGTTGCCGCCACCAAGCATAGAAGAGGTTGAGAAGGCTATAGGCCGGCTAAAGAAAAACAAAGCCCCGGGAGCCTATGGTATACCAGCGGAACTATTTCAACACGGTGGGCCAGCTTTACTTCAAGCAATTCATGAGATTATAGTGCACGTGTGGGAGCATGAAGAAATTCCAGAAGACTGGCGAAAAGGTATCATTTGCCCCATACATAAGAAGGGAGATGTCACAACGTGCAGCAATTATAGAGGTATCACGTTGTTGAGTACCGCCTATAAGATACTCTCCTCTATCCTACAAGACCGGATAACCCCATACGATAAAACCATCATCGGACAATATCAGTGTGGTTTCATTCCAGGCAAATCAACAACTGATCAGATCTTTACCCCTAGGCAGGCGATGGAAAAATGTCTAGAATTTAACATCCCAACATACCACCTGTTTATAGACTTTAAGGCCGCCTACGATAGCATAGCCAGGGTAGAACTTTACAAAGCCATGAGAGAATTCGGCATCCCAAATAAATTGACACGACTTTGTAGGTTGACCATGACCAACGTAACAAGCCAAGTAAAAATAGCCGGATTGCTATCCAAACCAATCAACATCTTTAATGGACTCCGACAAGGGGATGGTTTGGCCTGCCTCCTCTTCAACCTGGCGTTGGAGAAAGCAATCCGTGACTCTGGCACGGCAACAAGAGGGACCATCGTCAACAGGTCCAGCCAGATACTGGCTTACGCAGACGACATCGACATCATCGGAAGAACTGAGCAAGCTGTACATGATTCCTTCATCCAGATCGAGCAGGCGGCACAAAATCTGGGGCTGCACATTAGTGAAGGTAAAACAAAGTACATGGTGGCGTCGAATGCGAGAGGAACAGTTGGTCAAACAATCAAGGTAGCGGAGCACGAATTTGAAGTGGTGCAATCCTTTAAATACCTTGGGTCAATAGTAGCAGCCGATAACAATATAGAAGAAGAAATACGCGGGCGGCTTCTCAAATCCAACAGAGCCTACTATAGTCTGTCAAAGCTCTTCAAATCCAGAAATCTCACCATAACTTCAAAACTGCTGCTGTACAGGACCATGGTCCTGCCAGTACTCACATATGGATCCGAGACTTGGGTGCTTAGCAAAAGGCACTCCGACCTCTTAGCCGCGTTCGAGAGAAAAGTCTTAAGGAGAATTGTTGGCCCCATATGTGAGGAAGGACGATTCCGGAGACGGTACAATCATGAATTGTACGCAATCTACCTTGAAGCAGATATCGTGACAAAAATTAAGCTCGGTAGACTCCGATGGGCAGGGCACCTAGCTCGCATGAGCGAAGAGGAACCTGCTCGGAAAGTTCTTTGTGGTACATTCTATGGTAGACGACAGCGTGGTAGACCATGCTTGCGCTGGAGAGATGGCGTAGACCAGGACGCCCGGAGCCTTGGGGTGCGCAACTGGATGGCGGCGGCTCGAGACCGGGATGGGTGGAGAGACTTGTTGAAGGAGGCCAGGACCGGACCCCGGTTGTCGAGCTGACGATGATGATGATGATAGATGCCAAGACTGGCATGATTATCTTTTGTGACGAGCTAAAAGGTAAAAGAACCACCCCATCCGACGAGCTAAAATAAGGGAACTAGCGTGCCAGCACTGACCTCTAGCCAACACAGCCCGTTACAATAACGGAAATAAAGAGTTCTTAGTGTGAAAGGTTCAGTAAAGTGTTTTGAATTTCTATAAATAAATCCAAGTATAGAGTTGGCTTTAGCTATAATATAGTGGAAGTGATTAGTAAAAGTCAGTTTTGTATCGAATATTACACCAAGATCTTTTTTTTCCGTTACTCTGGTTAATATAGATCCATTAATGTTATACTCGTATGAGATTGGGCTGATTTTTCAGTACACCAGGCGAATAAACTAGATAAATCTTTCTGAAGAAGAAAACAATCTGAAATTGATTTAATGCTCAGATATAGTTTCAGATCATCTGCATACATTAAGCATTGACAGTATTTAAGATAACTAGGGATATCATTGATAAAGATTAGAAATAGGTGCGGTTCTAAATGACTCCCTTGAGGAACACCGGACGTAACAACCACGGGGTCAGATAAAAGATTGATAATTCGAACAAACTGGAGTCTACCAGTAAGATAAGAACTTATCTATTTTAACAAGTTTGAGTGAAAACCAAGATTTTTAATTTTAGCAAGAAGAATTGCGCGATTTACCCTATCAAAAGCTTTTTAAAAATCTGTATGAATTGCGTCGCACTGAAAATATTTTTCGAGAGCATCAACCACATAGTTACTGAAAGAGGCAAGGTTTGTTGTAGTAGATCTCCCGCTTATAAAACCATGCTGCAAGGGAGAGATAATCTCTAATTTGTTATAGACTAATTTTTCAAAAAGCTTGGGGATTGTAGAAATCTTACAAATTGGACGGAAATTAGTAGCTTCATTTTTCGAACCTGACTTGAAAACCGGGGTTAAAAATGAATATTTCCAAGAATCCAAAAAAACACCTTCACGAAGTGAACGGTTAAAAATGTATTCAAGCGGAATTGCTATAGCATCAGCACACCTCTTTAGCAGAATAGGAGCAATGCCATCAAAACCCGGCTGCTTGTCATCATTTAATTTATTTAATTCAGATTCAGTTTCAGTTTTATTAACCTGTAATTCACCAATACTTATAAGATCAGTGTTAACCTCGATTTAAGAAATATTTTTTAAACTCGAAGGTTTATAAACTGATGAAAGAAACCAGCAAAGATATTACATATCTTTAAAGGGTCACTTGATGTTTCACCTAAATAATTAATAGAATTAGGAATACCAGTTGATCGCTTTTTGTCGTTTAGAAATTTCCAGAAACATTAACTATTATTTTTTAACTTCGATTCAATACTAAGTATATATTGCTTGTAAAGAAACTTGCTTAAAAAATCAAACTCCTTTTGTAGCCGACAATATTTCTCATCGAGATCAACATCATTGTTAGACGTCCGGATTAAATTGAAAGCTTTGTTTTTTTTTTTATTATTAATATTAATCAGTCTTTTATTAAACCAAATTGGCTTAGATGAAGTTTTAGATATGAACTTTGGTGAAAATAAATCAACTGACACTTTTAATGAAGTAGTAAAGGTAAAAACGCATCTTCTAAGTTAACGCTACTTAAAACAGGCACCCAACTAGTTAAATTCATGAAGTTAGATATTTCGTTGAAATTACATTTATTGAAATTGTAAATATAATCATTTTCCCAATATAGCTTTTAACGGCCTTTAGTCCATAAAAATTCGTTTCGTCCCGGCGATCTCACTTGGACTCATCAGTTGACTAGTGAGTGCCTTGTCAATACGCAATTTTTATTAAGTTCAGTTCAACTTACATGAACTTTTTGACAAAAATCCAATGTGAACTATATCCAACAAGATTAAAATTCTTAATCATTAAGCTGGAAATTTTGCCCAGGGCCAGGCTTTATTTTTATATGAAGGTTTTTATAATACAAATTCTATATACTACTGAAATACATCAGCCAAGTAGAAGACTTAGCACTATTTAATTGGACTTGTTGAATTATTGATTCAAAATAGCTTTTAACGGCCTTTAGTCCATAAAAATTGGCGTTTCGTCCCGGCGATCTCACTTGGACTCATCAGTTGACTAGTGAGTGCCATTGACAAGGCAAAATAAAGCCTGGCCCTGGGCAAAATTTCCAGCTTAATGATTAAGAATTTTAATCTTGTTGGATATAGTTCACATTGGATTTTTGTCAAAAAGTTCATGTAAGTTGAATTGAACTTAATAAAAATTGCGTATTGACAAGGCACTCACTAGTCAACTGATGAGTCCAAGTGAGATCGCCGGGACGAAACGCCAATTTTTATGGACTAAAGGCCGTTAAAAGCTATTTTGAATCAATAATTCAACAAGTCCAATTAAATAGTGCTAAGTCTTCTACTTGGCTGATGTATTTCAGTAGTATATAGAATTTGTATTATAAAAACCTTCATATATAATCATTTTCATTAATTTGTTTTAAATAACCATAAAATTTTATTTTTTAGTGAATTTTGTTGACCAAGTTGATTGTTAGATGTGTATCTGAGAATAGATAAAGAAACAATCCTCATCGGCTTTGTTGGTCGTTTTGATGACGAAAATGAAAAAATTAATTCATTTACTTTTTCCCAACGTTTCGACGGTGGTTGCCGTCTTCTTCAGGGGATCTTTATTTGTAAAAAAAGAGAAGTAATTACATAAAAGTGTCAATGTATGTAGGGCGGACGTGGTATACACTTACATTAAAGTTTTAAACAATTATGTATATAAAAAAAAAAAAAAAACAAAACAATATTTGGAAATATTTAATAATTTAAACTTGAATAATTTAAGAGCAAATTAGTAATTAAACACTTCAGATGAAGTTTAGTCCAATGAGTACAATCAAGTTTTGGATCTACTGTTGGAAACTAAGGAGCAGTAAACTGCTGAGATGTTTTGTGTGTCTTGTTTACGGTTCATGTTGTTCTTGTTATTGATTATGTGTAGTGTTTCTAACGTGTATCGTTTGGAAGTGTGTTTTTCCGTTGTCAAGATCTCCACACCATCAAAGTCCAGTTGGTGGCCAGTTTCAACGCTGTGGCAAGCCAGTGCTGTCTTTCCAGAATTTTTTGAACGAATGTCCGACTTGTGACCCGCCATTCTCTGTCGAAGGAGTTGTTTGGTCGTGCCGACGTAGCATAGATTACATGGATCATTGGTTTTACCTTGGCAGTTTACTTTGTACACCACGTCTGTACAACGGTCCTTTTCTGTCTTCTTTTTTAGACCTGTGAAGAGGGAAGCCATGGTCTTGTTCGACTTTTACGCCAAGTTGACATCAATTTTGTTTTTGCCGATTATTTCTTTAAAGTTTTCGGAAAGCTTTGGTACATAAACGACACTTTTGTAAACACCTTTCCTCTCTTCCAATATATTTTCCGATCGAGCTTTATATTTTTGACGTTGTATCAAGCTTCTTATGATTTCGATCGGAAAGCTATTATCCAAGAGGGTTTTCGTAACCTTTTCTTCGTTAGCGGAGTGGAATTCCCGATCACTCAACGCAAAGACTTTGTTTATAAGGTTCGATGCGGTGTTTACACGAATGTGTTTAGCTTGGTTTGACCGGAAATTGATCAGTCTTCCCGATGCCATATCTTTTTGGTACCAGTCGAATGAAAGCCGGTAGTTTTTTCGATGGATCTTGACATCCAAAAATGGTATTGATCTACTTGTTTCTTTCTCTACGGTGAATTGGATTTTCTCGTTAAATTGGTTGAGGTATCGTAGCACATTTTCAATCTCTTCTTTGTCCACAATCGCAAAAATGTCATCGACATATTTAGCGATGAATTTTGGTTTACACTCCTCCTTGAAACACTCATCGAGAAGAAAATCCAACACCAAATCTGCGATTGTCGGCGAGAGCGGATTTCCCATTGGCATTCCGTGCACTTGTTTATACAAATTGTCTTTAAATTGTAAATAGTTGTTTTCTTTCATACAAAAATCAAACAACTCAAGAAACTTACTTAGGCTCAGTTTTGTAGCTTTACTTATTGTTTCCCACTTCTTTTTAATTATATTAATCGCGAGTTGAATGGGAACATTGGTAAAAAGAGAAATAGCGTCATAAGAAACCAAAACATCATTTGTGCCAAGTACTAAATTTTTCGCTTTATTCTTAAACTCAAACGAATTTTTAATCGAATAGGGAGATTCTTTCGTCACACACTGTAGTATTTTTCCTAGGTACTTGGAAAGTTCATAGCATGGCACCTTCATTGATGACGTAAGTGGTCTGAGCGGCATGTTGTGCTTGTGGATCTTTGGTAATCCATATATAGAGGGTATTTGAACACGTATGTACATATCTTAAAGAATATAGCAATGTCAAACGCAATTCAGCGAACCTAAAACAAACTCTGAAATTTCTGTTAACATGCAGACAATATGGACTTATTCCAAATCATTTATATAGATCTACAAACAACACCAAATCACTTTTCTCTAGCAAAGAATCACAAGGCTCTTTCTACAAAATAGAACTTAAATTTCATCTAAAAGTTCTCAACCTAGAGATTTCCGAAACCTGCCACAAAATAAAACAATCCAACAACACACTCAGAATGCTAAACAAACGAATACAAGAAAATATAACCGCAATAGAACATAAACAATTTATCACTAAACAACAACAAACTTTCGTAGCCATTTGCACGAAAAAGCAACAGATCCACACAGAAAAGATTGACAAACTTAAATCTGTTCTTTGGAAAGAACTAAATATTAAAATGCATGATAAATGGTTTGTCAATAAGACCGACACCGAATTCCCCATTGAAATCAAGTGGCTTTTCTCCTTGGGAAAAAAATTTTCGTTGCCCATCGGCAAACATACATTCCCTCTTTTCCAACTTATTGCAGATGGTGAAGAAATCATAAGAAACGTCAAAGATGAAATGGAACAAGAAATAACAAGCAATATGCTCCACTCTTTTCAACGTCACCACCACAATGACAGATTCGACAAATACACTTCGAAGGTGTACAAAGATGCTGCAAATTTTCTCAAGAAACACAAACACATTGTAATTGTACCAGCTGATAAAGGGAATGTGACGGTTGCGATGAAACGGACTGAGTATGAAGAAAAGATGACAGAACTATTGTCTGATCGCTCAACATATAGAGTCGCAAGGGGAACCCCCCTCAATTCTCTTCAGAACAAAAACAATGAATTGTGAAATGGTTGCACACCAACAAAATCATCGACGATAGAGACAAAACAAGAATGACTACCTACACAGCGCAAATACCCTCTATATATGGATTACCAAAGATCCACAAGCACAACATGCCGCTCAGACCAATTACGTCATCAATGAAGGTGCCATGCTATGAACTTTCCAAGTACCTAGGAAAAATACTACAGTGTGTGACGAAAGAATCTCCCTATTCGATTAAAAATTCGTTTGAGTTTAAGAATAAAGCGAAAAATTTAGTACTTGGCACAAATGATGTTTTGGTTTCTTATGACGCTATTTCTCTTTTTACCAATGTTCCCATTCAACTCGCGATTAATATAATTAAAAAGAAGTGGGAAACAATAAGTAAAGCTACAAAACTGAGCCTAAGTAAGTTTCTTGAGTTGTTTGATTTTTGTATGAAAGAAAACAACTATTTACAATTTAAAGACAATTTGTATAAACAAGTGCACGGAATGCCAATGGGAAATCCGCTCTCGCCGACAATCGCAGATTTGGTGTTGGATTTTCTTCTCGATGAGTGTTTCAAGGAGGAGTGTAAACCAAAATTCATCGCTAAATATGTCGATGACATTTTTGCGATTGTGGACAAAGAAGAGATTGAAAATGTGCTACGATACCTCAACCAATTTAACGAGAAAATCCAATTCACCGTAGAGAAAGAAACAAGTAGATCAATACCATTTTTGGATGTCAAGATCCATCGAAAAAATTACCGGCTTTCATTCGACTGGTACCAAAAAGATATGGCATCGGGAAGACTGATCAATTTCCGGTCAAACCAAGCTAAACACATTCGTGTAAACACCGCATCGAACCTTATAAACAAAGTCTTTGCGTTGAGTGATCGGGAATTCCACTCCGCTAACGAAGAAAAGGTTACGAAAACCCTCTTGGATAATAGCTTTCCGATCGAAATCATAAGAAGCTTGATACAACGTCAAAAATATAAAGCTCGATCGGAAAATATATTGGAAGAGAGGAAAGGTGTTTACAAAAGTGTCGTTTATGTACCAAAGCTTTCCGAAAACTTTAAAGAAATAATCAGCAAAAACAAAATTGATGTCAACTTGGCGTAAAAGTCGAACCAGACCATGGCTTCCCTCTTCACAGGTCTAAAAAAGAAGACAGAAAAGGACCGTTGTACAGACGTGGTGTACAAAGTAAACTGCCAAGGTAAAACCAATGATCCATGTAATCTATGCTACGTCGGCACGACCAAACAACTCCTTCGACAGAGAATGGCGGGTCACAAGTCGGACATTCGTTCAAAAAATTCTGGAAAGACAGCACTGGCTTGCCACAGCGTTGAAACTGGCCACCAACTGGACTTTGATGGTGTGGAGATCTTGGCAACGGAAAAACACACTTCCAAACGATACACGTTAGAAACACTACACATAATCAATAACAAGAACAACATGAACCGTAAACAAGACACACAAAACATCTCAGCAGTTTACTGCTCCTTAGTTTCCAACAGTAGATCCAAAACTTGATTGTACTCATTGGACTAAACTTCATCTGAAGTGTTTAATTACTAATTTGCTCTTAAATTATTCAAGTTTAAATTATTAAATATTTCCAAATATTGTTTTGTTTTTTTTTTTTTTTTTATATACATAATTTTTTAAAACTTTAATGTAAGTGTATACCACGTCCGCCCTACATACATTGACACTTATGTAATTACTTCTCTTTTTTACAAATAAAGATCCCCTGAAGAAGACGGCAACCACCGTCGAAACGTTGGGAAAAAGTAAATGAATTAATTTTTTCATTTTCGTCATCAAAACGACCAACAAAGCCGATGAGGATTGTTTCTTTATCTATTCCCAGATACACATCATAAAATTTTATACAAAGGCAAAGAACTACATGATTATCTGAGCTTGGGAGTGGTGGTGGGGCGGGGCTGTTCATATACTCACACTAAATTCTTTATCGACAAATACTAAATCAAGAACACGTTTAAACTATTAAAACAGTTGTTTATCTGAATAAGGTCAAATTCAGCTAAAGTATCAACAACCACACTCCCGCACTCAGTATTTACATTAAAAGGAATTAAACAATTTTCTTCTGGATCAAGTACCCAGTTGATATAAGGCAAAGTAAAATCACCAAAAATTATTATATTTTGATTATCATTATTTAGATCTTTGAGAATTTCAGAACAATTAAAGATATGTAGTTTATATAATTCAAAACAACTATTTGGTGGGATATAACTAAGAACAATAAAGACATCATGAGAATTATCCATGCTAATACGTACAATCAACTGGTCGACATCAAATTGAGAATTTGGTTCTGATGAAGAGGGCAAATCAATATGCGAGCTCACAAAAGATGCACCAACAGCAAGTAACACACCTCCACCACGGCTCAGACCCGTTGTATGACGGCATCGATCTTTGCGAAATACATTGAACAAATTGCTATCAAACATTTCGGCATTGTAATGGTTCTCAGAGAGCCATGTTTCAGTGAGGGCAATTATGTCAAATTGTTGTGATGAGGAAAAGAGAAGAATTGATTCCATTTTCGTTCTTAAGCCACCCACATTGTGGTAGAACAGGACAAATTGCGAAGCATTGGATGAAAGTTGTTGTGCAGGTGGAGACGGAGGCTGATTATCGTTGTTTATGTTATTAATATTGACTGTCTTTGATTTTCTTCGTTTTTTGGATACGATTTAAACCATTTTACTTTTACAAATCTAGGCCAAACGTCAGGATCCATTACAAGGTTCAATTAATCTATAGGTACACTGAGTTTAAAATTAACAAATGATAAGTCAGTTAGCACAGCACCTTTCTTTGTAAGTTTATAGCATTGGAATGTTTCAGAGGGAAGATTTATTTTGTTTGATAAGTATGAAATTATTGATTCCGGAATAGTCACCCCAATTATGAAATTCGAACTTCGTATCGTATCTCAAAAAGTATTCGTATCGTATTGTATTTGAAACGCATATAATGAAAGTCGTATGCGATGAATACGACTCCTTTTAGAGCCAAAGCATATCAACGTATGTATTTTAACATTGAAATGTCAAATTTTTTATAGGTATCAACAATTTAATTGTTTTCAGGTCCAAAAATGTTGTTTGTTTTGCTCAAATTGTGATGTGATTCCCAAAATTAAATAAAAGAAATTTATTCTTTTTTTTTTGAAGATGATAATGAAAGTCTAAGGAAAGCGTTATTAACAATTCGATTCGAGATAACTCTGATCCCATGAGCTAAAAGGATTCCTAGTGGGAAGTATTTTGCGATTTTTTTTTTTAATCAAAAAAATTAACTGTGGATCCCTAGTTTAGCTGTAAAGCTGTTCGTCTGTCTAAATCTGCCTATAATCAACAATTGGAAGATTCGAACATCCATGTGAAAAGTTGTTCAAATTCGAGGGTGCAGCCAGTTCGCTATCGAGCATAGGCCGTTTCTTATTTTTTTCAATCGAATCAAAAACAATCTGTTAAGCCAAATAAGGAACTGCCTATACTCGATTGTACCGACTGAACTCGATTATATCATGCATAATTCATGCTAGGCCCCCTTTTTCGGTTCATTTTTTTTTTTTAGCTCGTACCCAAAATATCAAACGAGAAAAGTGACAATTTTTACGAATAAAATACGACTGTCGGTGAATTTCGTAATAGAACTAAAAACTGTCAAGGGTATGCGATGAAATACGTTCTCCTAATTTCAAAATCATTACTTTATTTACTACGACTAATTGTAAGGAAGATGACTCAAAGTGACTTCCATAATAAGGATGTTCGAGAAAAGTCGTATATTTTTGCTAAATACGAATTTCATAATTGGGGTGAGTGTCTTTATTGAATTTAGAGATATGAATCCATTGGGTGTTTGGTACGACAATCAAATTATCAGATGACGCAGTACCATAGAAATTAGTGGGGTTCTCGGTTAAAGGGTCTTGGTTTTTGGTGTTACTTTTATTATTGTTTTTATTTGGTCTATTTTTTTTTGTTGGTTATTGCGATTGAAGAGGAAGAGTTGGAGTTAGAGCAGGAAGGAATCGATTCGATTATTGATACACTGTTGGCGATTTTATTTTTGGGTTGGGGAAAATCGGAAGCTTCACTGGTGACGGGAGGAAAAACAGAATCCACATAATCATTAGCATTTGGATGATGATCAAGAGATGAAATAACCGCACTGGTACTGAGAGTTACGATTTTTGATTTATTTAAGAGAACGTTTTCTGGTACACTGGAGACAACTATTTTTTGCAAGGCACATATGTATTTCTCTTTTAAGATCATTAACACACTCAGATAATTTAGTAAAGCGGTGAATAAAGTTAGAAAGTCTAAATTGAGAACAACTGTTACTTTTCCAGAAGAAATTATTAGAATTTTTTATGACAATAAATTCTTCATTTATTATGTTAGCACAATTTTTAGCACAAGTTTTAGACATCTTGAGTAAATGAATAAATGAGAATAAAATCGAACAGTAGGAAATCAGATGCGTATCACTCCGCAGACGGATGACGAATCGACAATAATGTATCTTCTACAGAAATCAGTACAGATACAAACGCCAACTTTAAACCAAGCTCCCAATAATGTTTAAAAATTGTTTCCTGTTCCATTATTGAAATTTTATTTTTACATTTACTTTTACAATCCGTAAGTGCTTTCATAGTTCTTGCAGGTTCATTTTTTCCTGTTTTTGTAATGTATGTCTGGCCTAAATTTCTTTTTTGACGCCTTCCTTTTTGGGGATTCATTTATTGAGGTACTCTCTGGATCGGTATTTTCTTCTTCTCTGTTTTCCGAAATAATATTTAGTTCTACTTGCATCGCCATTTCTTCATCCGAAAAGTAACTCGGAGCGGAACTTTCTGGCAGGCAAAAATTTGGGTCCTTAACACTGTCATCGCTGTCTTCGTAAAATGATTCCTCTGGCGTATTCTCACATTCCAATGCCCTCTTCAAATTGGCAACGTTTATGTCATTATTACAACTTGAATATGTTTCGTTAGCAACAACTGGCATGACGACCTCATTTTCTATATAAAGTATATTAAATATTTTGGTTTATAACATTTTAAACTAAATGAATGTGTTTTCATGTACCATTAGATAAATATGAAGTTTCAACTTTGTCTGTAGAGCAGGTTGGAGTGGTACCAATTTCACCTAATGGAATACACTTTTGTTATTTATATTACATAACTGCATAAAGTTTTAAAGTTTTACCAAACCTGACATGCTGTATGTAAGTTTACAATAATCATAATTTTAAGAGTAGATATATCTACATATTTAATTTTTATAGGGAATTAAAAAGAAAATTAACTCAAAGAATAGGTTAACTGATTTGTATTCATGAGCTATTATTGAAATAAAACGCGCTTTATAAGCCAGTAAAATAACGCAAAACATGTCAGATACTTATTAATAAAAGGAGGTACATGACTTACCTAAATGTTCCCTTTCATATTCCTATTCAGAAGCACAATTTTTAGCACTTTTTAAAAGTGCAAGCTTAAGCATTTGCCTTTGCTCTGTTCATTTTGTTATTTAATATTTGCACAAGTAAAGGGTCCGCCAAATAACTTTTTTTTTTTTTTGAAAATGGCGCAAAACATCGAGTGTAGCTTCGGCTGTGTGGCACTTAGCGCCGTCCTGTTGAAACCAAATGTTGCCAATATTCTCCTCTTCAATTTTTGTGAACAAAAATTCGTTCAACATGGCCCGATAACGATCGCCATTGACTGTAACTCACCACTCCTTGCTCATTTTCGAAAAATGGCCCAATTATGCCTCTGGACCAAAATCCGCACCAAACAGTGACTCGTTTTGGGTGTATCGGCTTTTCAATGTATGCGTGCGGGTTTTCTGTGCCCCAAATGCGACAATTTTGCTTGTTTACTACCCGCCAAGATCAAAATGAGCTTCATCTGAAAAGATGATTGTTTTGGCAAAATCGGCATCTTCTCTAAGTTGATCGCAGGCCCACTTAGCGAAGCGTATACACAACCATATTCGTTCAGCGGAAGGATAAAACTAATTATCTGTCAAATCAAACATGAGCTAAGTGTTACCATTCACGAAATAAGCACTAGTTGAAAAAAAAAACGTTAGATTGCGGACCCTTTATTTTTAAAAGGTAAGTTCATATAAATCTTTTTCTTTTTATCAACACAAATGTTTTACTCAACTAGCTACCGACTTATCCAAGTTGAACCGAAAACTAAAATTAGATAATAAAAAAAAATCGGGAAACTAAAAAAGCTTTCACTAAAAAAATATTTAAATATAACACTTTACTAAATATTTTCTCAGGAGACCGTCTTCAACACTATCCCAATTAAAATGACTAAGAAAAATTTGTTGGCTTTTGTAGAAGTTAGCCGATTTTCCTTACTCAATTTTTTATAATTGAACTGCTTCTTGCACTGAGTAGTTTAGTTTAGTTTAGTTTAGTTTTATTGAATTCAAAATTTTAATTCTATTCACAATTTCATTTGTAAGTTTATCATAAGTCTTAAATTGGTTTGGCCGATGGCCGTCTACCAGACTGACATTTACATTTTAATTTTTACAGAAATATATTACTAAAGAAAAAACTAATATAATGCTTTCAAAAATATAATTTTACAGTTTTTTATACAATTTTTATACGTTAAAAACTTTAATTGATTATACATGTTCTGTATCACAAAGCACTCAGACAATATTGGTATAAAAGTTCCCAACCGCGTTCTCCATTTATCAGTTTTATGGTTTCTTCTAAACTGAGTATATCAACTCCGAAGTATCTCTTGCGGAATTCTTTAAGAATTGGACAAACTCCCAGAAAATGAAACACGTCTTCACGTTCTTTTCGATTGCATAAATCGCACCATATAGGACGATCTGGACGGTGAGGAATAAAATTTAAGATGAGGAGTTCACCTCTGACTTTAAGGATCATACTGATTTTGTGTATGGTGTTATCCGTTAAGAAGTAGGTCTGTTGCTCTAAAAAGTGGTTAATTTTACTGTAGTAAGCTCTATATAGTGATGATTCCGCTTCCTCAATAAACTTGTCGTACATCCTGTTACCTAGTTTCATCAATAATTCATCAAACTTCCTTTTAAGCGAATAAGGGTTATCTTCAGCTGATATTGAAAAGGTTATTGAGCAATCATTCGCCAGTTTATACCACTCACCTACGCATGCTCCTCTACAACTGATGATGTGACTTAGCACAAGCCTCGGGATCCTGTTTTCTCTCATCGCCATAACTCTTGTCACATAATTAAAGTGTAATTTGAGAGTATCCAAGAAAAGGAGGCCTGTTCCTGTTTCTAGGTGCAGCATATAGTTGGGTGTCGTACTTGGCAGCCAAAAAGTGCTTTTGATGAAAAAACGGAGGAGCTTTTCCACTGTATCGAACGAAATGTATCCCCACACTTCCGCTCCGTAAAAAAGAATTGCAGTTGCGGTTGCTCGAAAAACTTTATATTTAGCAATATGAGAAATGTTATTCCTCAAATAGCAGCTTCTCCACACGGTACACATTGCACGCTTAGCTTCCGCTACTTTTCCTCGGAGGTGTCTATCAAGATTCAGGTTCGAGGTAATCAAGACACCCAGATACTTGTACTCCTTGACTATTTCGACTGCTTCCTCTTGAAATGTCCATTTTTCCATTCTAGAGTATCTCCCTCCACCGCTTCTAAATATCATTATTTTTGACTTCGAGAGGTTAACCGATAGGTTCCAGACTTTGCAATAGCGCTGCAGTCTGTTCATCATCAGCTGTATTCCGTCTATAGATTCGGCCAGGAAGACTATATCGTCAGCATACATGAGGCCTGGAATGGATTTTCCATTAAGCTCTATACCACCTTTCACTGCGTTAGTAATGTCGTTTATGTAAAGACTGAAGAGTAGCTCGCTTAAAACGCAACCTTGCTTTACTCCCATTGATGTCTGAAACTCATCGGAAAGTTGTTTTCCATCCCACACTCGTGCCACGTTTTGTTTATACCTTGCTCTAATGACTGCTATTATTTTTGTAGAGATTCCATAATTGTAGAGCTTATAGAAGAGAGCTTCCCGGGGAATGGAGTCAAAAGCTGCTCGAAAGTCGACGAAAAAAGCATACAGCTTTTTGCCATTCTTCTTGTAGATTTCGGCTATATTTACTAAGGAAAATATTTGATCGACTGTTGAGTGATTTTTTCTGAATCCTGCTTGAAAATCAGTCAGAATTTCTTTGAGTTCAATCCAACTGGATAATCTAGTATACAATACTGAACTAAAAAGCTTTGTCGCAGTGTTGAAAAATGAAATGCTCCTGTAGTTTGTTGGATCTTCAGGGTTGCCTTTTTTATGCAAGGGAAAGATGATTGCTGATCGAAAACTCAAGGGAGCATCAGCCATCTCAAAAATTCTGTTGAAATCGATAGTAAGAAGTTGTAGAAATTCGGGGGTAAGATGTTTAAAAAATTCAAAAGGTATTCTGTCCTCGCCAGGAGCTTTGCCATCTTTAGAGTTCTGTATGGCTGATTTGACTTCGGATAGAGAAAAAGGAGCATCAAGAATTTCATCATTTATTAGAGGAGTTGCATATTGGATTGGGGCGATATTTCAGTAGCGTTAAGAAGACTCGAAAAATGTGATTTAAGATGATCAATGTGGAGAGCTGCAAGCATTGAGTTGGTCCTGAAAAATTTCTCTGTTGTTGTTGTTCCAATGAAGTTTCAGAGGAAGAGAAAGTCCCGGATCCGTTGTTTCGTCACGATCTGTTCTTATCTTAAACGAGACCTCCAATGGCATGTGGTCGGAAAATGTTTTCACAGCTACTTCAAATTTATCCAAATGGTTGATCCAGTTTCCAGATAGAAAACAATAGTCTATCACAGAACACGATGTTCCACGGATAAAAGTAGATTCACCACCTCGGTCGTCTTCACAGCTTCCGTTTAGAACATGACAATCTAAAGCATCAGCCAGCTCCAGAATTTTGATTCCTTTCGGATCACACACCTCGTCTTTCGATTTTCTATCATAATAAATATGAGTTAAGTTCGTTCCACTACTAAAGTTGTTTTGTGATAGGCCTATCCTTCCATTGAAATCGCCTATCATCATCAGATTTGTTGGTTCTAAGTGGTAAAGAAGTTCTCGCAGCTTATCGTAGTCTTGTTGCCAATGACTGCAGTTCAAATAAATCGGAACAATGTAAAAACGGCTGTCTAAAATTGATACTTCGAAAATTCGTGATTGCTCTATGTTTTTAAATTTGACTGACATATCCTTCAGAGACTTTTTATACCCAAAAAGTTCACCCCCACTTGCCCTACCATATATATGAGTTTTTACAGCTGATATGCATTCTATTTCATAATTCATAAAAATGTTCTTAATATTAGATTTATCATAATTTATAATAAAAGTTTCAATAAGTATAAAAATATCAAAGTTCTTAATGTAATTCAAAAATTCAGGATATAAAGATTTGTTTTTTTAGCCCAGCGACATTGTAACTTAAAATTTTAATCTTAGAAACATTTAAGTTCGCCTGGCAGACGGTTTCTTCTCAGTCGAAAGAACGCCTACTTGCGCTTCCGCCCTCAACATGTACAGCGGCTCTAACATTAATTGTGTTTACTCCTTCACCATTTGGAGCTCTGACAATTCTGTCATTAGTTGACGTTTCGTTGTTATTGTTTGTGTTGTCTGTTTTTAATTTATTTAATAATGTTACTAATGATGGCGGAATCTCCCCAATAATTTTATTTAGAATGGCAAAACTATTCTTTGCATTTCCATTTTTAAGTCCCAATGATGAATCCCATGTAAACATTATGTCCTCTACATACAATCTGTCGTCTCTCACATGAATTTTCATTTTCGGTTTTGGTTCGCTGAGCTCCTTCACTACAGCAACCAATTTGGACCTTCTCTGACGTGCGCAGTATGGAATGTCTTTCCGAACACTAATATTGGTGCCTTTAAGTTTCTTGGCGTTTTTTAAGACATTTAGGACGGAAGTTCTGGATTTAAGCTTCACCATAACAATTGCGTTGGACGCATTCTGATTGTTTACTCTGCGAGCAGATTCGATGTCTGTGCAAGATTCATTTTCATCGAGCAAACCGGCACACACATTTTTGGCTTTCTCAACGGGGTCATTGTGAAGATTAGATGGCAAATGAACCACCACATTATCTTCAAGACTTTTTTGGGTGAGACGTTCGATTTGTGCCTCCAATAATTTGTTTTGGTTTTCCAAGAAGACAACCTTTGAGGAGATCTCATCTTGTTTTGCTTTAAGAACAGACAAGTCGGCGTAGAGGTTTTTGAAATCTTCTTTTGTGGCGAGCTGTGAAGTAAGATTTTTGTTATTTTCTTTGAGGATTTCTCTCATTTGCTCTGCGTTGATTCCTGAATATGACATTTCGACCACAGCTTTTGAAGGACCTTTTTTTGGAATGTTGAAATGTTCAGGGGATGTGTCTTGAAGGACTCTTTTGTTCATGAGTTAGGTTATATGTGAGTTGATTTTAACAATCCTTTTAATTGTGCCTTAAATACTAGAACTTACATACATTTCAGTTCGCAGTTGTAGATGTACCTTTTATTTAAACTTTTTTACTTAAATTTTGAAAATTCTTTTCCAAAATTATTAACTTTTTTGAATTTTATATAGAGCCTTTCTTTAGTAAAACACTTTGACAGATCGCAAATGTCAATCCCTCTTGCACTGAGTAAAAGGGCTTATTTGAACTTACAATATGATTGCGGTAAAGAGGCTTATGTCCGTTACGCCATTATTCAAAAATAAAAAATTCTTTAATTTTTTCTTCCCCATTTTGTAAAAGTGACTTATGTCTATTTAATTCAAATTAAAAGAGACATTTTAATTTGGAAAAACGACTGAATTTTTTTTAATTACAATTATTTTTTTAATTAACTCAGTTTAAATTAAATTTGAAAATGGAAAAACGGCCTAAGTCGACATAAAATTTGAATCAGAAGAAAAATTAATTTTTTAAAAGTGGCCTATGTGAACTTAGGTCTCTTTTCCTTACCATAAAATTGTAATTTAAAATGAATTTAAATAGGCCTAATTAGACATAAGACATAAAACAGTTGCACTGCAGTTAAGTCGTTATTCCCAGTGCAGTTTTTTGTATTGTCATTGAATAAGGCCGTTTTAACAAAGCTTAAAATTGACTTCCAGGTGACATGGAAACAAGCCGATTACACAAAAATGTAGCTAATTTTTATTTTTTTTTTAAATATTAAAAAAAAAAAAACGTTTTTGGCTTAAGTCGACTTAAGCCACTTTACCTTTTGAGTAAAGATTTGATCTCACAAATTGTATTTTCATCTATGATTCCATCTGGTGAAGCTCCAAGATAAGGAAATACTTCGTCAATAAATAATCCGCTGCCTTTGATTTGTTGGCAAAGCTGGGTTTCAAGCTGAAGTCTTGCCGCGTCTTCATTGAGTTCGCCATGAATAACTGAATTTGCGAAAATTTCCGTTGGATGAGCGAGCCTTTTACATGGTCTTCAAATTTCTTAGCTTTGCAGATGGTACCCAAGGCAGAAGCAGTCAACACATATTTCTTTTTCCACTTTAAAAAAAAAACGCACCAAAATTGTCTTACCTCATGGGTGGTGTGCAAAAGACCTGAAATGAGAAAGTTCTTTCTACGTATACCTACATATATACATATGTGATAATATTAACCTTCTTTCCTGCATCCTATCTTTTGATATTATTTTTATACTTAAACAAATACCTCTATGATTTATCATTTTAAGCTTTGATTTAAATATAAATTTAACATTTATTTCACTTTAGTTTCAATTTTTTTGTTAGATTCGTATTGAACACTCCGGAGCCGAAAATTGGAAAATTTCGACAGGAAAAGTCGAAAAATTTTGAAAATCTGAGATTGAACGAAGTTCACAGGGCCGAAGTTTCAAATTTTTGCTTCCGTAGGTGTTTACCTGGTTCAATACGAATCGAACAAAAAAAATCCCTATGCAAATCGGTCGATGTTCAGCGGAATCTTGCGCGTACGAATAAAAAAAAGGGATTCATTTTTATTTATATGGATATGTACTTACGTAAAATAAAATCAGTACTGATTCAAAATAGCTTTTAACGGCCTTTAGTCCATAAAAATTGGTGTTTCGTCCCGGCGATCTCACTTGGACTCATCAGTTGACTAGTGAGGGCCTTGTCAATACGCAATTTTTATTAAGTTCAGTTCAACTTAAATGAACTTTTTGACAAAAATCCAATGTGAACTATATCCAACAAGATTAAAATTCTTAATCATTAAGCTGGAAATTTTTGCCCAGGGCCAGGCTTTGTTTTTATATGAAGGTTTTTATAATACAAATTCTATATACTACTGAAATACATCAGCCAAGTAGAAGGCTTAGCACTATTTAATTGGACTTGTTGAATTATTGATTCAAAATAGCTTTTAACGGCCTTTAGTCCATACAAATTGGCGTTTCGTCCCGGCGATCTCACTTGGACTGATCAGTTGACTAGTGAGTGCCTTGTCAATACGCAATTTTTATTAAGTTCAGTTCAACTTACATGAACTTTTTGACAAAAATCCAATGTGAACTATATCCAAAAAGATTAAAATTCTTAATCATTAAGCTGGAAATTTTGCCCAGGGCCAGGCTTTGTTTTTATATGAAGGTTTTTATAATACAAATTCTATATACTACTGAAATACATCAGCCAAGTAGAAGACTTAGCACTATTTAATTGGACTTGTTGAATTATTGATTCAAAATAGCTTTTAACGGCCTTTAGTCTATAAAAATTGGCGTTTCGTCCCGGCGATCTCACTTGGACTCATCAGTTGACTAGTGAGTGCCTTGTCAATACGCAATTTTTATTAAGTTCAGTTCAACTTACATGAACTTTTTGACAAAAATCCAATGTGAACGATATCCAACAAGATTAAAATTCTTAATCATTAAGCTGGAAATTTTTGCCCAGGGCCAGGCTTTGTTTTCATATGAAGGTTTTTATAATACAAATTCTATATACTACTGACGAAACGCCAATTTTTATGGACTAAAGGCCGTTAAAAGCTATTTTGAATCAATAATTCAACAAGTCCAATTAAATAGTGCTAAGTCTTCTACTTTGCTGATGTATTTCAGTAGTATATAGAATTTGTATTATAAGAACCTTCATATAAAAACAAAGCCTGGCCCTGGGCAAAATTTCCAGCTCAATGATTAAGAATTTTAATCTTCTTGGATACAGTTCACATTGGATTTTTGTCAAAAAGTTCATGTAAGTTGAACTGAACTTAATAAAAATTGCGTATTGACAAGGCACTCACTAGTCAACTGATGAGTCCAAGTGAGATCGCCGGGACGAAACGAATTTTTATGGACTAAAGGCCGTTAAAAGCTATTTTGAATCAATAATTCAACAAGTCCAATTAAATAGTGCTAAGTCTTCTACTTGGCTGATGTATTTCAGTAGTATATAGAATTTGTATTATAAAAACCTTCATATAAAAACAAAGCCTGGCCCTGGGCAAAATTTCCAGCTTAATGATTAAGAATTTTAATCTTGTTGGATATAGTTCACATTGGATTTTTGTCAAAAAGTTCATGTAAGTTGAACTGAACTTAATACAAATTGCGTATTGACAAGGCCCTCACTAGTCAACTGATGAGTCCAAGTGAGATCGCCGGGACGAAACGCCAATTTTTATGGACTAAAGGCCGTTAAAAGCTATTTTGAATCAATAATTCAACAAGTCCAATTAAATAGTGCTAAGTCTTCTACTTGGCTGATGTATTTCAGTAGTTTATAGAATTTGTATTATAAAAACCTTCATATAAAATCAGTACTGATTTTGTAAAAATCAAGAAAGATTTTACTTCATTTTAAATAAATAAGCTGCAGTGTAATGTCATTATATGATCTGAAATTACTAAGTTCGCATACCTACTCTCACTTTGATGGAAAAAAAATAGGTACCTTCCTACATGTTTATAAATAATCTAACCTTTTCACCTACTTCTTTATTGAAAATATGAGGCCGAAACATGTATTAAGTAAAGAAGATATTTTTGTACACACGCAAAACTAAAAACTTCATTCATAATAATACATAACCTATACTTGTTATCCATGGTTCCATCTATCTATTTTTGTAGCTATACTACGAATAAGAAAGAAGAAGAACGAAAACAATAGAAAAAAAAATTATATTGTTTTTGTTTTAGTGGACTATGATGAATTAAATTCAATTTTTTTTTACCTTCTTTCTTTTCAACCCATCTTCGTTTGCGAGTTCTTTTTTTTTTTTTTTTTTTTTATTGTACTCTCCCTTATAAGAACGTGCATTTTTGCAAGTTAAAATGCCCCTCGGGCAGGGGGGGCCCGTTTCAGGCAACTGCCGCTTGACGTGGACTCCGTGTCTATAATCCAAATAAAAAACACAAATCAAATCCAATGCCTCTGTGCAATTACCCTGATCTACCTTCAATAACCAGTGCTAAAGATCCCAAATTCATTGTGATATCCTAAATCCAACGAAAAGCCCATTTCATCCCTCAGTCCATTCCTTTTAAAAAAATCCATTGATAATATTAGCAAAGAATATGAACAAATTTTACAGTTAAGAGATGGAAATCTTCTCATTTTGGTCAAGTCGCAAAAAGTTGCAGACATCTTTCTCAAAGTTAATATTCTTGCCAACACGTGCACCGTTATTGTTAAATACCACGAGAAGTTAAACGAAACTAAAGGAATCGCCTATGCTCCCTGCTTGATTAACGTCACTGAGACTGAAATTGTCACAGAAATGAAATCTCAAGGAGTAACCGATATATACAAATTTACCAAAAATGAAGAAGAAAAGCAAAAACCAACTGGATTAATGCTTTTTACCTTCAACCTTTACCAACAAATCAAAAATCACAGAATACATTCCCAACCCAATGCGTTGCCGCAATTGCCAACGCCTTGGTCACACTAGTAAACGATGCAACAGTGAAGCTAGGTGCGAAACGTGCTCCCCCTCACCCCATAACCCCGATCCCTGCAATAATATTACGTCTGCGAATTGTTCACTTGCTCATTCATCTTCTTCAAAAATTTGTCCTGCTAACAAAGAAGCCAAAGAAATTTTAACTATTAAAACCCACAAAAAATGTTCTATGGCTGAAGTCAAGAAAATTCACAAAGATCAAAACCAAATTCATTCTCTCGGCTCTTTTATACCCGAATCATTCGCTGATAAAGTCAAACATGTGTCAAATACACAACCTCAAACAGCTCAACACCCAAAAACGACTAACGATAAAACCATAGCTCCCAACTCCAACACTTACGCACATTCAATTGACTCTATTAATAATAATAGACCAAACCACTCAAAAACATCAACGCAAATCCTTGCTACAACCGAACCACAAAACGCATTAACAAAAACAGACTCAATTAACGCTACAAAACCTATCCAATCAAGCAATTCCCCCAGTGAAGCGCTATATAACCTCACTTATAACTCGAACAAATCCAAAAATCCATCAAACTCATTCTCAAATAAACCAAACTTGATTTCAAATAAAACAAATACTAATCAAACACAATCCTCAGTTACCACCGACTCAATCACTAAACCATCGCTTTCACCTTTATCAAAGTTCACAATGATGTCAAAATGCAATACAAATCATGAGCTCCAAACTTCTGACTCCGCTGCTCGGGTTTTGAATCATCCAAGCTCTTCTGTGAGCAGGGATGATTCAACATCGGCGCCGCGGAGTCTAGGCTCTGAACACCATATTAGTGACAACATAATTTTAGCACATCGAATTTCAAATACAACAACAAACTTATCAAAAGAATCGCTCAAAATCCTTCAATGGAACATGAAAGGTTACTAAATAACTACTATGAGTTAAGTATACTTGTACACTGTCCCTATCTTTTCAAACCATACACCCCCAAATCGTATACCGGTTATTGCCACAACCTCGATAACAACACCTCAGCCAAACAAGGTATCGCCATACTGATAAGGAAAGATATCCCGCATAAGCTAATGCCTATAAACTCAAGCATTTTGACTCTGGCAATCGAAGTACAACTATCAATTAAATTCACTTTAATATCCATATATATTCATCCCGAACAATCTTTTTCCACCAACGACCTTGAAAATATAGTAAACCAAATAAATACTCCAGTCATTTTAGCAGGCGACGTTAATTCCTGGAGTGTTTTGTGGGGCTCTCCCAAAACTAATGCAAGAGGGTCAATCAACTAAATGATGGCTCCCCTACTCATTTTTCCACACACCAAACTTTTACGCACATCGACATTACAACCTGCTCCCCCGAAATATATCCAAAGATCTCTTGGAAGGTTCTAGACGATCTCTACAACAGTGATCACTTCCCTGTTATCTCAACCATTGTCTCTAACCAAGACCCTACTGAATCTCGCTTCACTCCCAAATTTAAAACTGACCTAGCTAACTGGCCTTGCTTCCAAAAACACATTTTAAATGAGTTAGCACCTAAAAACATATCACCCAACATTAACCAAGAGGCCGCTCGCCTTACTGCAACTATTCGACTAGCTGCAAATTTCTCAATACCTCAAAGCTCCCTTAAACTCGCAAAACACACTGGCGCAAAATTTTAAACATATAAAACCTACTCTAAATCATTTTTAAATTGGACGCCGACTCTAAAAATGAGTTTTAGAATGAGAGTCGACTCTTTGATAATTTTAAACGATATAAAGTATACTTTAACGCTAAAGCACTCGTCTAACTTTAAAAGCAGCAAAATGCTTCTCTATCTTTTTTAAAGTATACTTTATCCATTCAACGTTTGTAATTTCATAAGAAAAATTTAAAGAAAAATGTTTGATGAAGATTTTAACCATGTAAATCAACAATCACGAAAACTGTCTTAGCTTAAATTTGTGGTGCATGCACCCAGTAACCATTACCACGACAAAACAACACCATCTCCACCCCCCGATTGAATAGACTACGAAACCAAACAATATACAATACAAACTTGTATTCGGTCGACCGCCCCAACAAAAACAAAAAAAAAATGTGGTACATAGTGTTGGACTACCACATCGTGGAAAATAATTTTCTGCTCACGAAATCGCCCGTCATCTTAGTTGAAAAGGTGAAATAGCTAAAGGGGAGTTAAAAAAAAAGAAAAAAAATTACAAACAAATTTAATTTTCAAAGGGGACACCCGGATTTGAACCAGGGACCTCTCGATCTGCAGTCCACAAATCATAAAAAAAAACTTACAGATGCGCTATAAACCCTACAAATGCGCTTAAAACCCTACAAATGCGCTTAAAACACTTCATTAGTTAGAAGAACTGTTTAAAGTGTTTAAAATTAAGAAAAGGTTAGACAAGGGCTCGCAACTAAACGATTGCGTTTACTAGAGTCGGTTTTATTCCTTAAACGAGGACTGTTTAAAAATTTGCGTCACTGTATCTTGGTGGAATACAGAACTTAGTTCTTTGCAAAAAGATAAAAACAAGACTTGGAAATTCTTTAAAAAGTACCCTACTCAAGAAAACTTTATTTTATATAAAAAACCGAACGCTAAATTCCGAAGAGACGTAAAAAATAGTAAAGCTTATAATTTCAGAGAAATAACTGCTTCAATTAACGCCACTTCATCTCCGTCCAAGATATGGCAAGATATTCGCTGTCTTACTGGTACCTATACTCCACAATCCATCAAGTGTATTGTAGCGAATAATCAACCAATAACAAGTGCACAAGTAACTCCCAGTAGAGAGCGGGTTTCGTACCCGATGCTAAAAAATCTTCCTTCTTCAACCAAATACAGGCTAATAAAACTCTACAACAACATTCTCGACACAGGCACTATTCCACAGAACTGGAAGCTTGCAACAATAATTCCTCTTCAAAAGCCAAAAAAATCGAATAACAGTGTTAATGGTTATCGCCCAATTTCACTCATTCCGTGTGTTTCAAAACTTCTGGAAAAAGTTGTTGCCAAAAGACTGATGTGGTTTATAGAATCAAAAAAACTGGTTAGCCCAAATCAATTCGCCTTCAAAGGAAACAAGGGCTGTAATGACGCTCTACTTCACATCGACTACTATATAACAAGAGCTTTATCGGCTCGTAATCACGTAACCATATTATCTCTAGATTTCGAAAAGGCTGTTGATAGAATCGGTATTCATCAAATCTTAGAGAAATTTAAAGTTTGGGGTATAGGACCTATAATTTTCAACTACGTAAAATCTTTCTTGTCAAATAGAAAAATCTGCGTAACGGTATCCCCCAAGGATCTCCATTATCAGTTGTATTATTTCTAATTGCCTTCGACGACATCAGCCTTATAATAACTAAATATTCACAACTAAATCATTGCATCTATGCCGACGATGTGTACATCATGTGCAAAAACAACAGCTTGACAGAACATCAAGCTCTTTTTTCAAATGTTTGAACAGATATTTTGACATGGTATGTCACTTCTGGTGCTAAATTATCTATAGATAAATGCAAAACAATACATATATCTCGTAAAACATCATGCGCTGGAGTTTCTTTTAACTTCAATAATATAAGCATAGAAAATGTAACTAATCTAAGTATTCTAGGTATTATTTTTAATAGCATATATAGCTTTAAGAACCATTGTATTGCACTTAAAAAGAACTTAGCTGCTAGGGTTAACATTATAAAATACTTATCTAGTAAAAATTCTTCTACACATATTAACACCATATGCAATATTACAAGATCTTTAGTCCTAAGTAAGATAGATTATGGTCTATTAATATATGGTAACTCTCCAAGTCTAATCAACAACATCAAGGCTCCTTATCACCAAGCTGCACGCAGAAGTTTAAATGCTTTCCCAACCACCCCAATACGTAACATAATGGCGGAGGCTGGTCTTCCCCTAGTAGAAGAACGTATTCTTGAAACCAGAGCAAAACTATACGTTAAACTAGCCTTCAGCAAAGGCTCAGTTATTGATGAAGATGTGAAAACTCTCATTAAATCTATATGTTACAAGCGTATCCCTTCTGCAATTTCTACTGCTATAACAGTCGCCAAATCTATGGATCTTCCTGTTATAAAATCCGAGAAATATTACCCATAATGCCCACCGTGGTCTATTGATAATTCCTGCTTTATAATGGACATGGCAGAGCACGAAAAGGCCCACACCTCTTCCAACATCTATCGATCACTGTCCCAGGACTTAACTGATAGACTAAGATCCAAAGGTTGGAAAATGATCTTCACAGCCGGTTCAAAAACCCAGCACAGCACATCGTATGCATCGACTTTTGAAGATGGCTTCTTTCTGTCTATAGGAATCTTGGACAATACAGCCTTCATATTCACCTCCGAAGCTACAGCCATTCTAATGGCTGTTTTAATAATAACGAAACTACGTGGAAACTTTGTGATTTGTTCCGACAGTCTGTCAGTTCTACATGCGATCCAAAATCCCAACAACAGCACCGTCATTATAAGCAAAATAAGGGATCACCTTATTAAATATGCCAACAAACTAAAACTTATGTGGGTTCCGGGTCATGCCGGCATATTTTGAAATGAACAAGCTGATAAAGCAGCAAATTCTGCTCATCTTTCCCCAATCCATTCTGTGCTTACACTGACTAAACGTGACCTATTACGTGAAGTTAATCGTAAAGTTAAGGCACACATATTAAATGACTGGCACAATTACCAACACTTCTACAGTTCCATCGACATCGAAAAATTACCACCACTCTACCCAATCTCAACTTCAAAACAGATGAATACTACTCTGGTCAGACTACGACTATGGCACACAACACACACGCACCAACACCTTCTAAAAAAAGAAAGCCCTCCAATTTGTGCATGCTGCCATGCGGCTATGGATGTTAAACACATCCTAGGAATTGGTTCATGCAGATACTCAACATCAAACACCAGCTTATTCAACACAAACTCGTCAGCGACAGATATCTTAGGAAACTTCGATCCAGAAAACATTCGCAAAATACACAATTTTACTAACATAAATAAGTTTAAAATTTAAATATATATTATTACTATCCAACGTTCGTAAGTTAATCCAAGTCACATATACATACACAAAAAAATACATTAATGTTTTCTTATTCCTTAAGATTCAGAAGCCTCAGCAACTAAGTCTCTTAATAATATTAACTTGTAAATTTTAATTTATGGTTAATAAATTTTAATAATAATAAAAATAATGGGGCATATTCATAGTCACTTTTAAACTCCAGTTTATCTTAGACTGGGGTTTATTCAATGTTATTTAGATAGGATAAACCCAGGTCTAAGATAAACTGGAGTTTAAAAGTGACTATGAATACGCCCCAATATATTTTGCAACACTGACATGATGCAAATTATATTATTCTAGGGGAACTTGGTTAAGCTCTGACACCTATGTAGAAATGATTGTTTGCCCGTGGTCTGGCATGTTTAAAGAAAGAAGAAGAACGAAAACAATAGAAAAAAATTATATTATTTTTGTTTTTGTTTTAGTGGACTGTGATGAATTAAATTCAATTGGAAGTTTTTTTGTGACCTTTAGTCCAAAATGCGTTTCGCCCAGGTACGACAGTTGGGCTCATGAGTTAGATGTTGTCGTACTGTTCTAAGACGCAAGATTTTAGTCGATGAATACCGACACAAATATATATGATGCAAATTATAGGGATCGAGTGGGTTTCCCGACAATCAGTATCCCGAGTAACGTTTGCCCGCCGATGATGAGCTACTACTTTTTTCGACGGCGGGATTGCCAATACTTTTATTAATACTTTTTAAGGTATTATTTGGTATTTTGGAAAAAATATTATATATATTGTTCGACGAAAAGTATTTAACCAGGAGTTGGAAGCCAGGGATCTTCAGTTCTTGTCATAAGTCCGTGCAGGTAACACCTCGTTGATAAGAGATATTCAACCGAATTTGATTTAAGGTAGTTGGGTTGGTGGTTAGGTGGGTTGTGGTTGGTTGGATCGGTTGACGGCTAAGCGGGCTGACAGTTAGGTGGGGTTAGTTGGTGGTAGGTACGATGGATATAGTGGGCTAGGTGGGTAGTTGGGGGGATGTTAGGTTTTAGCTATAGGTGGGTCTGGATCTGGACAAAGGTGGGTCTGGACGAAGATGATTTTTGTTTAATATTTAAAAAACTTACTTTTTTTTGAAAAATTAAAAAAAAAAACTTTTTTCCTTAACTTTTTTTCCGTTTTTTTTTTATTTTGATTCATTACTTCAAAATAATAATTTGCTTGTTGGAGCTCACATGCCGAACATACCATAAGTCAATTTTTTTAAAATTATTACTTGATTTGGACGGTGAATGTTTGTTCTCATTATTCTCATGATTAAGTGTGAGTTCTACAAAATGTGTTTTTGTATTGAAAATGAAGCGGTGAACAGCTGGCGACGATGGCAAAGGCGAATTTCAGTGCCGATGAAAGTTAAAATATGTAAAATGGATCAGGCATTTTTCTGCCCATCATTTACAAATAGTACTGAAGCAATTTAAAGCTATAAAAGGTTCTTTTAAGGGCTAACAATGTGATTGTTTGGAGATATGAAACTTTCAATAATGGGTATTTTAATGAAGAAAACTGTTGGTATAGGCGCCTGCCTGGCGACTGAACATACCCTAACCGGAGCGACGGAGTTGCGTGAGCGGGTGTGTCCCCGAAAAAGGGAGTTAAAGTCCTTAAGACCCGCGGAGCGGGCCACCTAAGGTACTATTAAACAAGAAAACTGTTGGTATAGGCGCCTGCCTGGCGACTGAACATACCCTAAGCGGAGCAACAGAGTTGCGTGAGCGGGTGTGCCCCCGAAAAAGTGAGTTAAAATCCTTTAAACCCGCGCAGTGGGCCACCCAAGGTACTGTTAAACAAGAAAACTGTTGGTATAGGCGCCTGCCTGGCGACTGAACATACCCTAAGCGGAGCGACGGAGTCGCGTGAGCGGGTGTGTCCCCGAAAAAGTTAGTTAAAATAGGATCGAGTTGTTTTCCCGACAATCAGTATCCCGAGTAACGTTTGCCGGCTTATTTTAATGGGTTGATGTGCTACTACTTTTTTTGGCGGCGGGATTGCCAATACTTTTGTTATTACTTTTAAAAGTATTATGTGATATTTTGGAAAAAAATATTATATTTTTTCAATTATTGTGTTCGCCGAAAAGTATTTAAGCAGGAGTTGGTAGCCAGGAACTTTCGGTTTGGTCGGTTGTTTGTGGGTAGGAGGGTAATTGGGTTGATGGTTTGGTGGACTGACGGGTGGGCGGACTGACGGTTAGGCGAGCTAACGGTTGGGTCTGTAGGTTGTGGGTAGGAAGTTTAGTGGGTTGATAGTCAGGCGGGCTGACGGTTAGGCGAGCTGACGGTTAGGTCGGTTGTTTGTGGGTAGGAGGGTAAATGGGTTGATGGTTTGGCGGACTGACGCTCAGGCGGTCTGACGGTTAGATGAGCTTAGGTCGGGTGAGTGGGTTGTGGATAGTCAGTTGGTGGTAAATAAAATTATGGTCCCTTCTCTAATTTATTTGGTGTTGGCTCCACAGAGTTCTATTAAGAACTGAAATAATTTCGGAATTAATTCTACTTAAATACTTTTTTTGGACGGCGAATTGTTTTCTTCGTTCTCATTGATTCTCACGATTTAGTGTGAGTTCAACAAAATGTATTTTTGTTCTGAAAATATTGTGGTGTATGACTGGCCACGATGCGGAAGCCAAAATTTGGTGCCAATGACAGTGAACACGTGGAAAATAGGTCAGATATTTCTCTGCATATCATCTTTGAATGCGAATACTCCTGAATCGAATAACAACTATAAAAAGTTCTTTTAAGGGCTAACAAACTGATTGCATGGAGATATGAAACTTTTAATATTGGATATTTTAATGAAAAAAACTATTATTTTTTGCATCCTGCTATCCGCGGGAAGGAAATGATTGTTCCATAATGCGTATAAATTGCGATAAAAACATAACTAAGACAGTACGATACTCTTTAGAATTTCAAAAACAAGTACTGGTTAAGATTTGCATTGGAAAGACATAAGTTTTGAATAAATAATTTTAGGCAAATTGAATGAAACATTCGCTTGAATCGAAAGTTTCGATCGAATCGGATAGCAGAATATGGCTGGTTGGTATAGGCGCCTGCCTGGCGACTGAAAATACCCTAAGCGGAGCAACGGAATTGCGTGAGCGGGTGTGCCCCCGAAAAAAGGAGTTAAAATCCTTAGAACCCGCGCAGCGGGCCAACCAAGGTACTGTTAAACAAGAAAACTGTTGGTATAGGCGCCTGCCTGGTGACTGAAAATACCTAAGCGGAGCAACGGAGTTGCGTGAGCGGGTGTGTCTCCGAAAAAGGGAGTTAAAATCCTTAAGACCCGCGGAGCGCGCCATCCAAAGTACTGTTTATTAAACATATACTGCAGGCAATTGCAACATACATTATATGAAAAAAACAATTTTTATCTTTAAACGCGATTTGCGGCTAAACGGAGCTTCGTAGACCCCCCAAAGTTGACATCTTCAAACGTGATTTCTGGTTAAACTAGGCATCTAAGAGAGTTAAAAAGTACATATTTGTGATCTAGGGAGTGCCACCTTTCAATCGACCCAAGCAGGGGGGTAAGGGGGGCAGCATGCCCCCCATATTAACGTTTATTGATGGGATATACTGCAAGCACACCAATTGACAACATACATTAGAAGAAAAGACAATTTTTATCTTTAAACGCGATTTGCGGCTAAACGGAGCTTCGTAGACCCCCCAAAGTTGACATTTTCAAACGGGATTTCTGGTTAAACTAGGCATCCTAGTGAATTAAAAATTACATACTTGTGATCTAAGGAGTGCCACCTTTCAATCGACGTATCGCATGTAACGAAAAACCATTTGAATGTTTGAAAAAATTCTATCTCTTTGGGAGTTTTTGGTCGTCCTCAAAAGGACGGATTGTGGAACGGCAGGTAGGGATATGCGATCAGCATAAGTGTTTATGCAACATTTAAATTGTGTCCAATATTTTTAAGATATTGCACTTTGTCGGTGGTTGTTCTACAAAGAATTACAGTCTGTAGCTGTTCATTCTTTTTTATTGTCGTCGTTACCTGCGGAGCTTCTCCTCGTTGCACCTTTTCCACTGCAAGCTTGGCCACAATGGTTTCCTTGGACAGGTCATCAATAAGCTTGTACAGCCCCGCATTCGCTTGGCCAACCAGGGCCTTTAACCGGCGATGCCAAGCTTCAACGCTATTTTGAGTTCGCGGGAAATAGCGTTCGCTTGAAGCTGCTCCGGTCGTCCAAAAGCTTGGACTGTAGCGCGGCCTGTTGTCTATTCCAATATAGTTCTTAAAAAAACATTTGGCCAGGCTTCTGCTTTCTTCATGCTGGAGTGAGGCATAGAGTAAATCAAAATAGGCCGGAACTTCATCGGCAGAAACGAATGCGAGTGCTTTCAACATCCTCACATCAATTGAGAATGCCTCTTCTCCACCGTATTTTATTGCCAGTCCAAGAGCTTGCACTTTCCTCCAAATAATTTGTCCAAAGTGGAAGAGGCAACCATGGGTTTCGGCCTGTTGAAAGAATGACGTTGCTGAAGTAATGATAGCCCTTTCAAAATCCGATATTATAATGTCCGGCCGCAAATGGATGTTATTGTTGCTGGCGAAGAGCATCAATTGGATCCAGAACTCCTCATAGGCCTCCATTGACTTGCTGCTCATTAGGCAGTACACTAATGGTACTATGATTCCATTAACGTTGCCGTGAACTGAAAACAGCTGACCCATTATGGAGGGAACCACAGCAAAGGTCCCATCAACAAGCCGGCATTTTGATTGGGCGAGAAGTTGGACTGTTGTTCTGGTGCCCAGTAGAATATTTTTTCCAGATGAATAAATAGTCTCAGCCAGCACAAACAATTCGCCGTCGACGAATCGAAGTCTTTCAGGAATCGAAATTTCTTCGAGGCTTTCTGGCTCTTTAATCTGGCTGGCTCGAACTCTTTGAATTTTCATATGAAGGTTTTTATAATACAAATTCTATATACTACTGAAATACATCAGCCAAGTAGAAGACTTAGCACTATTTAATTGGACTTGTTGAATTATTGATTCAAAATAGCTTTTAACGGCCTTTAGTCCATAAAAATTGGCGTTTCGTCCCGGCGATCTCACTTGGACTCATCAGTTGACTAGTGAGGGCCTTGTCAATACGCAATTTTTATTAAGTTCAGTTCAACTTACATGAACTTTTTGACAAAAATCCAATGTGAACTATATCCAACAAGATTAAAATTCTTAATCATTAAGCTGGAAATTTTGCCCAGGGCCAGGCTTTGTTTTTATATGAAGGTTTTTATAATACAAATTCTATATACTACTGAAATACATCAGCCAAGTAGAAGACTTAGCACTATTTAATTGGACTTGTTGAATTATTGATTCAAAATAGCTTTTAACGGCCTTTAGTCCATAAAAATTGGTGTTTCGTCCCGGCAATCTCACTTGGACTCATCAGTTGACTAGTGAGGGCCTTGTCAATACGCAATTTTTATTAAGTTCAGTTCAACTTACATGAACTTTTTGACAAAAATCCAATGTGAACTATATCCAACAAGATTAAAATTCTTAATCATTAAGCTGGAAATTTTGCCCAGGGCCAGGCTTTGTTTTTATATGAAGGTTTTTATAATACAAATTCTATATACTACTGAAATACATCAGCCAAGTAGAAGACTTAGCACTATTTTATTGGACTTGTTGAATTATTGATTCAAAATAGCTTTTAACGGCCTTTAGTCCATAATTTGAATTTTCATCTTTTGGGCATTTTTGGAGGGCAAATATGGGCGGCATACCGGCTCCACCCTTACTATAGAGTCACGAATGATGACGCTCGGTGGGAGGGCTCCCTGTGCTGCTGTTTTCAGTGTCACATTTGCGTCCGAAACGTCTTTTTCAAATGCCAGAGGAGCATGGCTACCAGAGTGACTTTTCCTGCAACGACTTCTCGAAGTGGTAGAGGTAACCATTTTTTTCCAACTTGGGTTTTCCACGTTTCGTATAAATTACCTGTAATTAAAAAAAAAATATAATCAGATTTTAATTATAACACATTACACAAAGTTTGTGAACCAAAGTATAAATAAAACCGAAAAGCGCGATAGCAACGCAGTTACTGCCACTTTGTCAACATTCTCGAAACACAAAACTAAAATTTTAAACGTCTTGTTAACAACAAAAAAAACACTTGTAAAATAATATTGTAGCAAAAACAATTAACTTTATGAAATATATTATGTACATTTATAGCCACATTATCAAAAAAATAATTGAAAAATGAATAATATTTTTTTTCCAACCCATACATTACTCGAGATGTTTGAGTTAAAGTATTGTTAAAAAACAAAAAACGCGATTACAACACAGTCACTGTCACTTTGGTAATATTTTCGAAACACACAACTCAACTCAAATTTTTAACGTCTAGTTAACAACAAAAAAAACACTTGTAAAATAATATTTTAGCAAAAACAAGTAACTTTCTTAAATATAATCACTTAGAAAATAGCTGTGGACAAAACAGAAAGTTACACAATCGCTTAACTTACATTTGAGAGGTCTGATTCCATTGTTATAAACTCGATTTAGTTTTTTTCACTTGTTTGCACTTGTTTAACACTTGTTTCCACTTGTTATCACTTTTTTTCACGAAAAAAACACTTTTTTTTCACGAAAAAAAACACTTTTTTTTACAAAATTGGCTGATTTTTTATTCATTAAGTAAAACTTCTGAGGATCAATCAGAGCTAACTATAATAAAACAGCCAGAATTGACCAAAATGGTGGTAAAAAACAACACGAAAATTTTATAAATTTAATTAATACGGAACGAAAACTAAACGACGTTTTTATTTCTTGATGAGGTCTTAAACATGGATTAAGCTACAAAAAACTGAAATTACCAAAATCTCGAAATACCATTCCCTCAACTTGCAATGGTAAAAAGAATGTAAAAAACCTTCAAAAATTTTTAAAAATAGGTACCTAAATTTCAATTAGTATTACCATTTTACACGACGTGACGTCATAATTTAAATAAAACAACTTTTATTAATTTTTTTAATTGAAGATCGCTTTAGCAGGGATTAGAGTTTTTTTTTCTTTGACAACATAATATTGTCGAAATAAAATCAAATAATAAAGTTTTCGTAGTTTTCTTAAAATTACCCATCGCCTGTACCTTTCATCTGGGCGTCAGTCACCCATATCTGTCATAGGAGCCGTCATTATCGTGATTAATAATAAAAAAAAATTCTTTCGTATACCAACCTTCGTCGTAATCAGCCACCATTGTCTAAAGTTACCCTTTATCATCTTGGTCTTCATAGTCGTCAACAGTCTTCTTCGTCAGTCATTCATCGCTATTAGTCACTGTTCCCGTCGTCCACTGTGCGTTGTAGTAGTGCTGGCAGTCGTCATCGTTGTGAACGACGTGGTGACCCATCTTTGTCATAGCCGTCGTTATCGGTAATCAGGATTAAGACTAAAAAAAAATTCTTTTTTGTACCAACGTCGTCCACTGGCCGTTGTTGTGGCCGTCGTCGTCGTCATAGGAGTCATCGTGGCCGTTTTCGTCTTGGTCGTGGCTGTCGTTGTCGTGGCCGTCGTCATGGCAGTGGCCGTCGTCGTCCTGGCCGTCGTCCGTCATGGCAGTCATCGTGGCCGTTTTCGTCTTGGTCGTGGCTGTCGTTGTCGTGGCCGTCGTCATGGCAGTGGTGGTCGTGGCCGTCGTTGTCGTGGCCTCGTCGTCGTCCGTCATCGTGGCCGTTTTCGTCTTGGTCGTGGCCGTCGTGGCTGTCGTTGTCGTGGCCGTCGTCATGGCAGTGGCCGTCGTTGTCGTGGCCGTCGTCGTCGTCATGGCAGTCATCGTGGCCGTTTTCGTCTTGGTCGTGGCCGTTTTCATCTTGGTCGTGGCCGTTTTCGTCTTGGTCGTTGCTGTCGTTGTAGTGGCCGTCGTCATGGCAGTGGCCGTTGTGGCCGTCGTCATCGTCGTTGTGGCCGTTGTCGTCGTGGCCGTCATCGCCACCCGTCCAACCAGTCACCCAACCCTACCTAACAATGAAATAGATGGTTTGGTATCTCTCCAGGAGGTCTTGCCTCTACCGAGTTCTAATAAGAACTGAGGATAATGTCGGAAGCAAAAATGCTTAAATACTTTTTTAAGGGGGCGTGGCTTCGAATCCAGGGTCATCATTTGCGTAATGTAAAATCAAGTACAAAAGTAGGAAACTTCGTTCTCCTCGATTCTCATGGATTAGTGTCACCAAAATATATGAAAATGAAAATTCTTAGTACGCTGTAGCTAAGTATCAAAAAGGTAGGATTTGTCGGGCAATCGTTAGTCGGGAAAACGTTACTCGGGCAAACGTTCGGCGGGAAAACGTAACCAACCCTGTCTCAACATACACTTGAGGATTATCATCACTCCAAATACGGCAGTTTTGTTTATTGACGTATCCATTCAACCAAAAGTGAGCTTCATCGCTAAACAAAATTCGCTCATGAACGTATTTCGAACAGAACCATGATATCAAAATAAACTTGCACAATTTCGAAGCGTTCTTCAGGCGTCAGTCTGTTCATGTTGAAATGCCAAACCAAACTAAAATCACTTGAGAGCTGACAAAATGGCCGCCAGTTAAAATAGTATTGCCAACCTAAAGTTCTATACCTCTAAAAAAAACACCCTTTATCTTTTTCCAAAAATTCAATAATCGATATCGCCTTCAAAAAAACATCGGACCATAAATTAAGCAAAAGGATCCCATCCGCTACGATCCCCACAAAAGCAGCTGAGTAAGAACTACTAACTGAACAGAAGCGCCATGTTACTCCTCGTATTCCCCCAGGATGCATCAACTCGGAATTTCTAATATTAACTCTAGCTAGTTATAAAAACGCAAATACCAGCAATAGCATCTACCGCACACAGCTATCTCACTCGAATTCAAATCGAATGGATGGAAATTTATATTTACTGATGGTTCTAAGACAACGGAAAACACATCATTTGCGGTGACACTCTAAAATGGTGCCATTGCCTGCATTGGTAACCTGCCTGAATTTACCTAAGTATTCACTGCAGAAGCATTCGCTTCAAGCCCCTTAGTCTGTATCGAGTAACCGTGGGAAACACATTATAAACTCTGAAAGCATATCTGTACTTAACGCCATAAAAAACCCCAACAACAACACTGAACTCATATTAGAAATTAGATATCAACTCACCAAATCACAAAACAATATCAAGTTAATGTGGACGCCTGGACAGGAATCCAGGATAACGAATACCCTGACAATGCAGCTAGCTCGGCCAAAAATGCTCCGGTATATAGCTTCAATATCCACACCAAAGTAGATTTGCTAAAACAAATTCAAGAAGAGTTTAAATCCATCATAACCCATGACTGGAGCCTATACCCCCATCATTACAAGAAACTCAGTCCTGATAAATTCACCCCGTATACCCAACAAACGTTTCCAAACATAAAATCTATAACTTTATACGACTTCGACTTGGACACTTGGACTATCGAAAAAATATCAGACTTTCTTTTAAAAGCAAACATTTTTATTTGAATTAATCAAAATTGAGCCAATAGTATTTCCATGGAATTTTAATTATATGTTAATAAATACTAATAATAATAATTGTTTTAGGAAAATCAAATGCCGCATCCCCCGAAGTATGGAAGTCCATACTCCTCCTGATTGTTTATACCTACCTACGAATTTAGGTAAGAAAGTACAAAAAGAAAATTTTTCGTTGACTAGGCCTATTAGGGATACCACTTTAAAAAAACGCACCAACTGTCTTACTTCATGGGTGGTGTGGAAAAGACCTGAAATTAGAAAGTTCTTTCTATGTACCTATATTTGATAATAGATACTTACCTTCTTTCCTATTATTAACCTTATAACTAAACAAATTAAACATTTTAAGCTTTGATTTCAATTTAACATTTATTTCACTTAGTTTCAATATCAACTAAGTACTTACTTTTCATAGTTTTGAATTATTAAAACTCACCTAGAATCGATTAAATTATTACTAATGTCCCTTATGAAAGTCAAGCCTCTCTATTGAAATAATGAAACTCTTTTGGAATTAAATTGCTTTCAATACACTTTACATGGAAAATATATATACAAATTAATTGGGTTTCTTGTTAGTGCGCGCATAACTTGGATGAAAATTATCCAAATTGTGTGAGGATTTTTTGTTTTGTTGGTATTGAACCAGTTAGCACACTACGGAGCTGAAAATTGGACATTTCGACCGGATTGAATATTTTTGGTCGGACGGAATTTCCAATTTTCGGCTCCATAGTGTGTTAAACCTGGTTTAATACCAATCTAACAGAAGATAATCTATGCGAATCGGTTGATGTTCAGCCGAGTTATGCGCCTACGATCAAAAGTACGGATTCATTTTTATTTATATAAATATGAAAGTAAAATAAATTCAGTCTTACTTTAATTAAAATCAAGAAAAAATTTACTTCATTTAAAATAAAAAAGCTGCAGTGTTATGTCATTATGTTGTCTGGAATTACTGTTCGCTAACTCTCACTTTGACTAAAAAAAAATACTACTTCTTTCTTGAAAATTTGAGGCCGAAAATGCATGAAGTAAAGAAGATATTTGTGTACATACGCAAAACAAATAACTTCATATAACACAATGCATAAAATTACATAAAGCTTGTGGTAGCGACTTGGCTTGTTAGCGACTTGGCGTTGAAGCGACTAGGCTTGTGAGCGACTTGGCGATGTAGTAACTAGGCTCATGATAGCGACTTGGCGTTGAAGCTTGTGAGCGACTTGGCGATGTAGCAACTTGTTTTCTCGCTAATAAGAATCCTTGGAGTAATTATTATCTTCACTTGACGTTCTTTAGAGCAGAAAAACCCTTGGGATAGTTCTGGCTGAAAGAAAAAGGGTATGATTAAAAAGGCGTTTAAAAGACTGAACGTTTACTATTTATTAATAATTTCTTATTCCATTTATACATTCGTAAATTCTTAACCTATAATTTTATAATTTTTCTCGTATGTTAATAATTTAATACATTTAATTTCTTAAACTACTTAAAGCTGCTTAGTAATAAATGAGGGGTATAATTTCAAAACGAAAAAAAACTGTTAAAAGCTGCTAAAATGATATTAGCGATTGGTCTAAAGGCTACATTTGAAGTTTGGAATGATCTTTATCTATTTCTTATGGTTTTGAACCCATAATGTAAACCTAAAAATTATAAAAAATCAATTTAATTTGAAAAGGAAGAGTTTTGAAAATTACGATTGGAATAGTTGACTTCTGATTCAATCTTTTTAAAAATAGAGGAGTTTTGAAAAGAAAGTGTGGCAACACTTCCTAAAAATAAAGAGAGTCCTGTACATAAGCTGTATGTAAAGGGTGATTTTTTAGCTGGTTTGGTTTTGGCAACACTGGTTTTGACAGCTGACGTGTGTTTAGTACCTTGTGTCACTGTCAAACAGCTTCAGTTTGGTTTGCAATTAAACCATGGATCGTCTTACAAATGAACAACGCTTGCAAATTATTGAATTTTACTATCAAAATTCGTGCTCGGTTCGAAATGTTCATCGCGCGCTGCTTGTGTTCAGCGATGAGGCTCATTTTTGGTTGAATGGGTACGTAAGTAAGCAAAATTGCCGCATTTGGAGTGAAGATCAGCCAGAAGCATTGCAACAGCTACCAATGCATCCCGAAAAAGCCACTGTTTGGTGCGGTTTATGGGCCGGCGGCATTATTGGGCCTATTTCTTCAAAGATGATGCGAATCGCAGCGTTACTGTCAATGGTGAACGCTACCGAGCGATGATAACAAACTTTTTTTTGCCCAAAATGGAAGTTCTTGACTTGCATGATATGTGGTTTCAACAAGACGGTGCCACATGCCACACAGCACGCGAAACAATGGCGCAATTGCGAGGCGAGTTTGGTGAACAGTTAATTTCACGTTTCGGGCCGGTCAATTGGCCGCCTAGATCGTGCGATTTGACACCATTAGATTATTTTTTGTGGGGGTATGTCAAGGCTAATGTCTATAGGGACAAGCCCGCTTCGATTGACGCACTGGAAGCCAACATCCATGCATTCATTCGTGAGATACCGGCCGATATGTGTGAAAGAGTATGCCAAAATTGGACTCAGCGGATGGGCTACCTGAGACGCAGCCGCGGTCAACATTTGCATGAAATTATCTTTAAACATTAAATTGCAAGGTTCAAACTATCGATTCAAATAAATATTTCATTCATTTTTTCGAATTTTTTGTGTTTTTTTTTTTTAAAAAGTTCTAAACCTCTTAAAAAATCACCCATTAGAAAGAGAGACTGCCGGTTAGGTAGGTATAATAATATACTAAATAAAGCATTACATTGTATACTCTCAAACGAAGCCGACGTGTGTTCTTTTATTTTCTTGTGGAATAATAATCTTAATAAAAATAAGCTTAAAATCTCAGAAGTGCGATTAGTAAACCCCCCTCGCGATAAAAATAGTAACAATTATATCTAACGAGTGTCAAAAGAAGGAAAAGAAAGTTTCGCGTAAAACAACAACATAAACGGCTATGGATACCGAAATTCAAAAGTTGTCAGCTGCGCAACTGAAATTCTGGTTGCAAAAATTAGAAAAAAAAATTGTGTGAGTGCCGGGACTCACGGTTAATAAAAACGTGCGCGGATCCAAAACGGACTTGTTTTTGCTTGAAGGGGATCTTAAGATTTTTTTCACTGAACGCACCCATCCTAGTATGCAGATCGTAACGTTGCACACCGTAACGTTGCACACGAACGTTCACGTTTTTTTCACTCTACCGCCAGCATAGATGTTTACACATCAAAAAATCAAAAGGCAACAAGAGATAATTGGTGTTGCGGCTGATGGCAGGTAGTTTCCCCTCTATGCAAAAAGAGGGTGATGTCAACAACAAAGACGACGACAATGATGATGACAACGACGGCGGCGCACATACCGAAGACAACAATAATAATGATGACGACAACAACGATGGCAATGAGATGCAGGCAGCAGTAGTAGAAGTCGAAGGCGCCAAAGAAGATGAACGAGCAACAGAGTCGGCACAACGAGAGTTGGAATTTCTCAAAAGTGAAATTTCAATTCTCAAAAAAGAGAGAGAACAGAAAGAGACAACAAATTCTTGCGACAAATGAACGACATGAATATAAATAACGATTGAACAGATGAAAGGCAAATGACAAAAACCAGAGTTGTCTCTGAAGTACCTTTTAATACTATCAAAGATATATTACCGGAATATGATGGCGGTCCGATGTTGGACATTTGGCTGCAACAACTCGAGAATCTGGGCCGAGTGTAAAATCTTGACGATACTACCCTAAAAACATTGATGTTGTCAAAATGAAAAGGGAAAGTCTTGCAGTGGTTGCACACAAAACCCAATTTCATGGAGGAAAATTCCGATGAGCTAAAACGACAATTGAGAGAACTCTATGGCAAACGAGAGGAGAAGCTAACAATAAGAAGACGTTTCGAAGCAAGAAAATGGAACAAAAATGAGAGCTTCACATATTATTATAATGATAAGATAATCCTCACTTATGGTCTTGATCTGGACGAAAGCGAGCTGGCCGAATACATCATTGAGTTTGGGGCCATACTATTACAGAAAAAGAGTAATGATAAATTCCATCCAGTTTTCTATTTTTCCAAAACGCACGACTGAAAACGAGTCAAAAATTCATAGTTTCGAACTAGAAAAATTGTCGATCATATACGCGTTACAAAGATTTAGGATTTACCTGCATGGTTTTAAATTCAAAATAGTTACTGATTGTAACTCATTAACGTTAACTTTAAACAAAAGAGAGGTAAATCCAAGGATAGCTAGGTGGGCATTGGAATTCCAAAATTACGATTACGTTTTAGAACACCGTAGTGGAACTAAAATGACACACGTAGATGCGCTTAGTCGTATGTCGAGTATTCTGGTTCTTGAAGAAAACACATTTGAGGAAAATCTATCGATTAGTCAGAATAAAGATGATGAGATAAATGCGATAAGAAAAAAATTAGAAAATGAGGAGAGTAGCTCTTATGAAATGAGGAATGGTTTAGTCTACAGAAAAATTAAAGATAATATTCTGTTTTCTGTGCCTAGCAAAATGGAAACGAATATCATGCGGTTGTATCATGACGAGATGGGTCACATGGGGAGTGATAAAGTAGTTGATGCTATACAAAAGACGTATTGGTTCCCAAAAATGAGAGAGAAAATTAAGGAGCATATAGTAAATTGTCTTAAATGTATTGTTTTCTCGTCAAAACAAGGAAAACACGAAGGGTTTCTCCATAATATCCCTAAAGGGAACTTACCATTTGAAACAATACATATCGATCATTTTGGACCTGTTACCTTAAAGAAAGGAAAGAAAAAGTATGTCTCTGGTTATAGATGCATTTAACAAATATGTTAGACTGTATGCGACCCAAACGACTGGAGCTTCAGAAGTAATTAGTTGTTTGCGAAGTTATTTTAATTCATATAGTAGGCCAGGGTTAATCATATCTGATAGGGGTAGTGCTTTCACTTAAAAAATCTTTTCAGATTTTCTTGATGGAAGTAATGTGAAACACGTAAAAATAGCGACAGGCTCCCCTCAAGCAAACGGACAGGTAGAACGTGTGAATAGGACTTTAGCACCAATTATTGCCAAAATGACGAGTGCTGGTACTGAGCTTGCACTAGATGGGGTCTTACCAAAGATAGAGTTTACAATGAATAATACGATGCATAGGAGTATTGGTACTACTCCTAGTGAGTTGTTATTTGGGGTTGCCCAAAAAGGGGTAGTTGTGGATTCATTGAAAGAAACTCTAGAGGAAAATTTGAGAGATGACGAAATGCTAATAGAGCGACACTTGAAGCCAATGAGAGAGAAAGCAGGACAAAAGATAGTCAAAGGACAGGAGTATAACAAACATCTTAAAGATCGAATGAGGGTAGATAGAAAGTATAAGGAGGGATTATGTGATGGTGAAGAATTACATTAGTTCGCCTGGCGCCTATAAAAAGTTGCGCCAAAATTCAAAGGACCTTATAGAATAGCGAAAGTGTTTCCAAATGATAGGTACTTGTTGAAGGATGTTGAGGGTTTTCAACTTACTCAGGTTCCGTACGAGGGAATATGTAGAAAGAGAGACTGCCGGTTAGGTAGGTATAATAATATACTAAATACACCATTCCATTGTATACTTTCAAACGAAGCAGACAAGTTTAAAATATAAAAAAACTTACTAAAAACATTAAACCTCAACAGTCTTCACAACTGTTTCACAAAAAAGTATATAAATTATTTAAAAAAAAACATGAAAATTACGTCACAGCATTGTTTTTGAATTATTCAAACAAAAAAAAAAACTAATAAAAAACTTAAAAAGCTTCAGTCGTCATACAATATATTTAATTATTAAATAAAAATTAACTTATAAAACATTATTTTATCTGCGAGCTTTCCAAAGATGTTTTCTTCACAAGAATTATTGCAACACTAAATAGTTTAACCCATGAATACTCTCAAAACAACAAAGATTCCCGCCTTTTGAAAGCGGCTATTTTGATTTGCATGGGAAAAGAAGAGTTTTGGTGCGGAATTTGGTTTGTGAATAAATGAGTTTTGAATTAAACGACTTCACTTTTTAAGTACTCAAAAGTATAGAAAGTAACAAGTTTTATTAAACTGTGCGTCATTTTTGTTGTCAGTATTTGGGTCTTGTGAATAAAAAAATAGATAAAGCTAAAACTTGGATTTTTAAGTAAAAGCTAGGTTTTTGGTGGGTAAAAATAAGCTTTAACTAGCTAGTGAAAGGTGTCTTTTAGTAATAGCTATTTTAAAATAGGAAACGCTAAATTCATTCAGTTTTAACTTGTTTTCCCAGCCTAAGCTTCAATTTGTGTGCATAAAAATAGCTTAATTTAGAATATTATAGTTAAAGCTACACAAAAATCAAGATTTTTTTACCTGTCTAGAAAGCTTTAGGGATTCAACAGAGCGTAGAGGAGGTGCACTGACCTCTGAGCAGAGAATGCAGATATTTTTGAGATATTTGAGTGAACCCGGATTTCAGTGTGGTGTAGGACTTTCTGTTTACAAAATACGAGTATCAATCAACTGAATTTCGTGCAATTCTCGTTGACAGTTATAGCATGAATGAAATGTACGATTCAATCGCCCGAACTTGCTCTTGCTATAAGATGGCTAGGCTTGAAATATAAGAATAGGTACAATTACAAAGTTAATGGAAAAGTATGAAGCAGGTACTAAGAATTTGTGCGAGGTGTTAATAAAATATAAGAGAATAACTCAAAATTAAGAACATTTTTTGCGAAACTTTTTAAAATATCAGAACTGTTTATTGGAGCTAGCTGCTGGCTTTGATGAATTATAAAATCAAATTTCTCTTCTAGGGCATTACGTACGAATTTGAAATAAATTGGTCCACAGTAAACGCATAGACGCAGCGACTGACGGACAATGTGAAAAAAAGATTTTTTACCCGCAACTAATACATACTTGCCCTACAGCACAGATAAAAAGTGATGGCCAAACAAAATGCAAAACCCTTCAATATGTTCTTCACGTGAACGATGTTTTGATGCCCCAGTTTCTCGTGCCTTTGAGGAAGTGTTGCATTCTTCACCTCAGCTAAATACGCACAAACCACCAAAATCTATCGAAAGCAGTTTGAACAACTTGGATTATCGTACTCCCACTTCCATTACAGATTCTACTTTAAAGAGCTCACATTTTCGGTTATCCGAAGACAGTTTTGTTGAACGAACAATTTAGAGAAAATAAATTCAACCTAATCTCATATAGTACATTAGCTAAATGGTTTTCCTCCCAGGTGTGATTGTTGAATGACAAAACATTGATGTCACCTCTGCCATAAGCGTTGATGGTATTCCCATCACCTAACCTTACGACTATCGGTTTATCTAACACTTTGTAGTTAATCAACCACTCCTCCAGGCTCAGAAAAATTGTTTTGCGCGAATTAATACTCGCCTCTTCCAAAACTAACCTACCAGTCAAATCATCCAATGTCTGCTTATCAGCTGCGGTCGACTCCCAATATTTGCAGTTCATGCTGTGCAAAAGTGGTTGTGGACCTATTGAAGTGGCGATTAACTTTTGCGCCTTACTGTAAAAGCGAATCCCAGCTGCAATTTGTCAGCTTCCACTGGCTGTACCTCGACCCCTGTCACATATTTGAAGAGATCTGATGCACTCAAAATAATTTTTATCTGAAAATTCCAGATATTCCATTGATCCCCATAAATCAGTTTCTCAATTTTTAATTCACTGCTTTTATCAGTCGACATAATGTGCAGTTCAAACGAAGCGAATCCCAAGAACAGTTCGACAGTTAAACTAGTTATCTATTTAGTAACCAGAATGCACAGTTACGTAATCGGTTACCAATATAAATTTTCCAGCAAATTTACCCAAATACCAATCGTCGGCAAAATAACTATGCTTCTCGGTATTTAACTTATAATCCGCTCATTTATAAATTTGCAACAACTACCGATTTTAAAACTTAAACCAAAACGTAATTCTCAAAAAAAAAAAAAATATTCATGAAGGTAACTGGGTACTGGGCCCATTACCTGCTACGTTGAGAAAAACACGTCTTATTAGTTTGACTTGACAAAAGGAACTGTATTTCCTTAAGTATAAGCTAACAATTAGATCATAAGGAAACTGTAATGATTTATATTATGTACATAGTAAGTAAGTATAGTTCAAAGTAAGTATAACAGAATAGTAGTGGAATGAGAAAATAGAAAATAGTTAAAAAGGGTGATTCAAGGTTATTTAAAACTGAATAAACTAATTATTTAACAGAAAAAGTACTCTTTCAACAAATCTCGCGCACTGGCGAGATTCTTGCGGTGGGATTTTGACATTTTCCTGTTTTTACCCCATTTCTCCTTTTAAATATCAGTTTTTTTTTTTAAATAAAAATATCTATAAAGCCATCCTGGAATATCATTTGTTTGATTTTATCCCATCTCACCCTTTAAATAGTAATTTTAAAAAAAATGTCTCCCTTACGACAAAAACACGCTTTACATCCTTTTTCTATGATTTATAACAGTGTACCTAAAACATTCGAGAAACACTTATTTCCGGATCACCTCCATGGCAAATAGTTTTTCCTTAAACAATGTGACGATGAGCCCATGCGTGTCTTATTTTGTTTTGTCTATGAAGTTTTTGCCTTTTCGGATCCCTCCTGCAATCCAATCCTGATCCAAAACCCAAAAGTAATCAAATCCCATAGTTATCAAAAGTAATCGAATCCAATAGAAACGAAAAGTAATCAAAGTACTCAAAGTAATCGTTAGTAATCGGTACCGGTAAAACTGGTAATGGTTACTCAGTAAAGTAATCGATTACTTTGATTACTACAAGTAAACGTTACAAAGTAACGAATACTAACGATTCCTTCCACCACTAACTGTATTAAGCACCTCTTCAGGGTCCCAACTAATTCCCCCACCTACATGCTATATGCTGAAATGGGTCTACCATTGCTGAGTTTTTTTACGTTGAAAATGCACTTCAAGTGCAACTCCCATATCACCGCCTACCAAAGATAGTGCTTTTTGCATCTCCTGAGAAGGAAAACGAGTTTTTTTTTTTTTGTAAAATGGCAAGTATTAAGTGAGGAGTTAGAAGTGAGTTGTCTCAAAACTGGGAGAATAGATCAAAATGGAAAGTATATTATTGGAAAATATTCTTCAGAGATGGATGTGAACTTCACGCTGGATTTTTGGAACAAGCTGCCAGTGCATCGAGTCGCTTAGTGTACAAAAAACTCAACCACAGTTTATTAGAGCGGAACTATTTTCACGATGACTATAGCCAGCAGAAAATCAGCATCATATTTAAAACAAGGGGTGTTGCATCTGAACATCAGACCACATAGAGAAGATTTACCTACACTTTGCACCCTCTGCAACTTACGAGAAAAGGAAGATGTCTTTCATATATTAGGGATATTCCCAATACTGCAGGAGACTGGAAGGTATTATTTTAACCAATCTTTTCTGACGATGGAAGAAGTGGTTGAGATATTGAACGGATCAAACTGGAAAATTCACAGTAAACATGTCGCTGATGCGCTTGCTTATAGAAACCATTTTATGGAAAACTAGATAATTTAAATCTTATGCCACAAACCATAGAAATAGCCAATCATCGCCACAATGTTAGAAAAAAAAAATTAAAAAACAAAAAAATGTAGTAATGAATGTTTCAAATCATCGAAAATTGAAAACCACCGACACATGTTGCAAACCATTAAAATTGCCCACCACCACCACAAATGTATATTGACATTGTCTGCTATCAACCAATAGCTTACGTATTAGAATAATAAATACGTACATGTATAATGGCGAATTCCTTTCAACAACAAAATCGTTTTTTTTCTAAATCGAATCGATTTTTTTCTAAACGGAATCGATTTTTTTCTAAACAGAATCGATTTGTTTCTGCCAATTGAAAGGAATTCGTAAATGAATCGATTTTTTTTTGTGTGATTGTGTGTGCTACTTGAGCTGCAATTAGTTATTTTTATAGTTATATTGACTGAAAATATTGTTGAATATTTTGTTTAATTATGTAGAATCCGTTGCAAAAAAAAATCAATTTGCCTTCCCAAAATTCCCCGAATTTCAATTTGACGTGTATTTGTAATGTGAAATCTTTATAGTGTGTGTGCAAATCGGTGTGAAATCTTACTAAAAATGGAAGATTCCTTTTGACAGAAGTGTTTCGAAAAAATTGACGAAACAATGAGGAACAACTTTAAAACAGGATTCAATTCCCTTTCGAACGATTTGCTGAGTTTTGCTCATCACAAACTGCAAATATAATACATCAATGTAATTTGAAAACATAAATAACACAAATCAGCACATAGAACACACAATATTCACATATGCTACAAATGTTACTGAGGTAAACACGGTTATTAAGTCACTTGGGGAGAATAAGGCCAGGCGCGCACATGCAACTAAACAGTTTGGTTTTGATTTTGAGCACTCGGGATTATATGAGAGTCCTCCGGTTTATGTGCGCGGACTCTCATATAATCCCATAGTGCTCAAAATCGCAACCAAACTGTTTAGTTGCATGTGCGCGCCTGGCCTAAGTCACCTGAAATCGATGGCATCAGAGCAGTAGACATACAAAAGCATGCCGATTTGTTTGCTCCAATCTTGTACAAAATAATTAATCTTTCCAAAACCACTTAAAACTGCTGTCGTAAGACCAATTTATAAAGGTGGAGTTAAGATTGACTAAGTACAGACCAATTTCAATACTTCCGGTATTTGAAAAGTGCCTAGAAAGCATTGTTGTTAATAGACTACAAAGTTTCATTGAAAACACTCTCTTATTAACAAAAGCTTGTACGGATTTCAGAAGAAATAATATACAGGACAATTGCTTGGTTAATTTGCCAACTTTGTGGACGAGAGCTTAAATAAAGGCCACCATGTTCTTTTATTGTTTATGTATTTCAGCAAAGCTTTTGATACTCTCAACCATTCAAATCTTCTAGAAGCGTTAGGAAGAATCGGTATTCGAGGTGTGATGGCTGATTGGATAGCAGACTATCTTCACAACAGAACGTTTTGCGTCAAGGTAAATGATGTTTACAGTGAGGCAAGGAACCACTTTTACAATTAATAATAACTAGGGAAAATTTAACTAAGTAGTAAATGTAAATAAAGTCATAAAAAACAAGAAACCAAAACTTCAAACTTTCATTTTTTTCAAATTCCAACGCCCAAATTCAAAAAGTGCCAAAAGTATGCAACGTGGATACATTCAATTTGGGCAACTTTCGTTGTTTGGTGTATTAAATTTTATGTGGTTAATGTTTTTTTTTTATTATACAGGGTGTCCCGGACCTGGTGTGAAGTATTTTAGGGTGTGGTTCTTGGGTATATTCTAAGAAAAAAATCGTTCTGCAGTAAAGGTCTTTGTTTTTAGAAGAAATTATAGCCTTTAAAACTGCGTTTAAATAAAGTTGATATCTTGTCTCAGATAATTAGTTTCAAGCCTGTTTCATTTTTCCCGCCCATGCTAATTTTTTGACTTTGGGGTCAATTTTCTCCAGAAAATGCGTAATAAACAACGTTTTACTGTTTTTTTTTCTTGTGAACTTAACAATGGTAAACATTAAAGTCAATAACAAGGTTTTTGAAAAAACCCATAGATTTTATGATACTGGGTAAAATTAAAAAAAAAGGTTTTTGCCTTAAGCACCAAATGCTATGAATAAAAAATGATTGTATGTGGTTTTAGATAATTTTTATTTAAAATGTGGATGTGAGTACAATAACTTCGGCGCCGAAAATTGATAACGGATTTTGTTAGAAGGGTCAAATACAAACATTTTTTACTATATAAGGGGGGTCTATCTCCCTGCGTTTAGGCGGGAGGGCAATTTTCTAAAAAATGACTTCAAAATAAAAAAAAAAGAGATTTAAAAAAAAACGGCAACACTTACAATACAAAATTATATGTTTTCTGAAAGCCTAAAAGTTGCCCTATTATCATTTGTTTCAACATAGTTATTTGTGTTAATAGTTTTTGAAAAAAAAAAATACTTTCAAACTCAAAATTTATGAATTTTTTTTTTTTTTTTTTAATTTTACTGTGTTTTTATTCAAAGTTGTGAAATTAAGAACTAAATTGGCTTTAATTATTTGATGTCCCTATAAATTCTTAATCGAACACTGAAAACTAGATGGTTTTATGTCCTCTAGTTTATGAGAAAATTGAAAATTACCCAAACTACTTTTGTATTCAATTTTTATTTTGTTGAGACCCATGATAACCTAATAATTTTATTTTTTTTCTAATCTAAATATACAAGACTTTAATTCCTGATCAATAATTATATCATAACTCACAATATATATTTTCATATTTTCCTTAGCATGAGGAAGCAGACCGTTCTGAAGAATCTCCCTATACATGAAACGATTCATTACACCATTTGTCTGTGAAATGGCCCTTACCCTTGACTGGACGGCAAGTTTTTCAAGGTCTATTGCCACTATGCACCGTTTTGACATTTCCCCATGAACGAAATCGTGCGAAATCACCGTACGACTCATACCGAATAAATGGTATTGATTCACCGTTAGTGAAATCAGCCACTACTTTTTCTTTTCATCCGTTGGAATATATTTACTTTGATACTTTTTATCACTTTTTATATCAATTATTATTATAATACTCGATCTGAAACGGGGCCGATGACACACAACTAATTATTTTTTTTTTATTATTTAGATCATGCTTGATTAGAAAGAATCAATTAAATTTGAAGTAAGAGTAAATTGACTAAATTCAGGCGAGTTTTTGTTAAAATAAGGTCCATGTGCTTTAGTTTTGTCCACCTACTTTTTAATTAGTTCTGAATTATTTATTGATTTTTAAATAAGTGATGAGTTATAATAAAATAAATGATTGTGAATTAAAGCCATACATATTATAATTATAAAAAAAGTAAAAATTATAAAATTATCATAGGTCTTTTGAATTATTTATATATTTTTCCAAGGACAGTTCATTCCGTGCTTTAATTTTGGCCAACACCGTATGTGTGGGGGGGGGGCATGCGGCCCCCATGCAACCCCCCTGCTTGGGCACACTATAGAATTTGGGGTAGGGGTGAGGTTGGGTGTATGAAAAGTTTGTTTTGCATTTGAAGAATCTGCATACAAAAAAATTCGAATGTTTGTTCGATTTTTGTATGGTCTAAGTAGGTTGCATACTTTAAACATTACAATTATTATTGCATAATATAGGTATGTAAGACACAAACATATATATTAAGAAATTATATAAATTTGTTGCAGTCGTACAGTAGTAGTACTTTGGTACTATGAATTTTTTGAAACTATAACACAACTGAGAAAACCAAAACTTCGCAAGACTAAACTTCTCAGTACAAAACTGCGCAGTACAAAACTACAAATGAACATAACTGTGCAGTACAGAACTTCTAACGAGCAAACCTACTCGCGACACAACTACGAAAAAGGCGGATGCTATATTATCGCTTGGATATTGGATTGGCAACAGTTCGGAGTGACTAATGTAAATGCATTGACTTATTATATAATAAGTCAATTATATAATAAGTCAATGTGTAAATGTACGTAACCCAGTTGACCGTGGTATGTGTGCGCTAGGCGATGGGTTTTCAAAAGAGGAATAGCAAGGCTGAACGGGAGTGGAGTTGCGAATATAAAAATAGGGCGTTGGATTTAAAAAATATGTTATCTTTGTCGTTCTTTGAGCGATTTCAATGAAATTGACACAGGTTATAGCTGAGGCAGAATTGTAAACAAAAAAAATATTTTCAGCACAGGGTGCCTCCAAACAATGTCACTTTCTTATTCTTTGAGCGATTTGGGTTGTGCTTAAAATATTTTTTTGGTTTATAATTCTGCCTCATTGAAATCGCTCAAAGAACGAGAAAAATAACATTTTTTTAAATCCAACGCTCTATTTTTATATTCGCAACTCCACTCCCGTTCAGCCTTGCTATTCCTCTTTTGAAAACCCATCGCCTAGCGCACACATACCACGGTCAACTGGGTTGCGTACATTTACATTAGTCACTCCCAACTGTTTCCAATCCAATCCAATCCAAGCGATAATAAGCATCCGCCTTTTTCGTAGTTGTGTCGCGAGTAGTTTTGGTCGTCAGAAGTTCTGTACTGCACAGTTGTGTTCAATAATAGTTTTGTACTGCCCACTTTTGTACTGAGAAGTTTAGTCTTGTGTAGTCTTGGTTTTCTCAGCTGTGTCAGTCTCCCGAATTTTTTATAATGCATTACATTTTCACGTCTAAAAATTTTAAATATGCAACTTTGGGCCACGTATACGTTTATATAGGAAACAGCTGTTGACATTGGATATAAAGGGTTTTCCAATAAGAGGTGTTATTTTGATATTCAAAGAAAAATTGCATTTTTTGAGATAAATGATCGGATGTTTATTTCATTATAAAGAGGAAGGTATGCCGTTAATAATGGAACACAACATCAGCCAAATGGCCGCCACGACCACGCTTACAGGACCATATCCTTTTCATGAAATTTTCCATAACCAAATCGCAAAGTGGCTGCCCTATGTCCTCGATAGCCTCACGAATTCCATCTTTGAGGTCTTGAATCGACGCTAAGCTGTTAGCGTAGACCTTATCTTTCACGTGGCCCCAAAGGAAGAAGTCGCAAGGTGTTAAATCACAAGATCTCGGTGGCCAATTGTGATCACCTCTTCGAGAGATAACACGGTCCGTCAAGGTGCTTCACGACGACCCAAAAAATATTTTAGTTTTACGAACCGTCTCTGCCAAATTTTCACCATTTTTATAGTGAATTTTAATAATTTCAATGTGTTGTTGAAGCGTGTATCGTTCCATTTTTATTAATGGCGTAGTTTCTACTTGTCAAATGTCAAAAAATTACAGCTTCAAAAGTGACAGCTACCGAAATAGCGGGCTATTCAAAATAACACCTCTTATTGGAAAACCCTTTATAGGATAAATTCAAAGTTCCTTTAAATCCAGATTCTTTAAATGCAATAGAAACTTTGCATACACCCAACATTGCACCTACCCCAAATCCTATAATGCGCCAATTATATTTATCTGTCGCAAATAAAAAAGGTTACTTCAAAAAAATATATTTTTAAATGTTACCTTTATTTTCTTTTCAACAAATAAAATATTTCAATAGTTTTTACATACATAGTTCTTACATACTACTCTGCAACTACTGGCAAATTCCTTCCGTGTTGAATCTATTTATATCGTTATCCTGATGTGTTGGTTTTCTTGTCCTCAGGGTTTATGGTAGTGTTGGTTAATTACTTTTTGTATCTTTATCTTATTTTGTTATTTGGTTGGTCATAAAATATCTGTTATGTATTTTATTTTATCTTGTTTTGTTATTATCATCTTGATTGGGTGATTATAAAATGTCTGTTATGTATTTTATCTTGTTACCTGTGGTAATCTTTATTAGGATGTTTGTAGATCATTAGCGATCTTATTTATTTTATTATTTCCTCTTATTTCCTGCTTGAGGTACAGTTGAGTGTTTATAACTCCCCCCATCGCTCAAAATGAATCGCCCCGATTCATCAATATGTTTCTGAAGCAAGGCAAGTCCTTTTTCTAATGTCATCTCTTATTGTGGAGCCGTTGGTTCGATTATATGTTCCATCGGTATATTGTTGTTGATTTTGATTTCTTTTTTCTTAAAAAATAAGGTTAATATTTATATTAATAATTACAATAATTATACTTATAGTACTTATTCCAATAACTGACTTGGAGTTTGTTATATTTACGTAACTTAATGTGTCAATATTCTCAAACTTAAATTTTAGCTCAGTATTTGGGTCTATTATGTATGACTCAACAACATAGTCATTTATGGCATGTGTTTTTATATAGCTAAGTATTCTTTGAGTAGGGTTTGTATAGTTTTTATTATCTATATTAACAGTTTCGTTAAATGTTATTAAATAAATACCATTAATTTTATCATTATTTACAGTGTGGTTATTTTTTAATAAAATTGCTCCATCTTTTATAATTTCAAATTCTTTTTGAATTTCATTTGTTTAATTGCATTTGGTAGGAATTTTATTTAATAAATCTGAAAGACATGATTTTTCATAATTTATTTTGCAAAAATATAAATTTATTTCTTGTTTACAATCCTTAATATTGTAAAATGATTCATTGCATTTTGCTATATTCTTATCAATTATTATTTTTTCTTTATTTTGTTCGATTGCTCTTGTTTCAAATATTTTACAATTTTTATAAATGATTGGGTATTTTATTAATATTATTATGACATCTTTAGTTTGAACAATCTTAAAATCACTAACATCTAAAAGATCGGATATTGACATAGTTCCATGTTCATTATTTGTTATTTTTTGAATTTCTTTTTTATTTAATATGATTGGGTTTAAAACTTTAGCTTTGCTTAAAGCAATAGTTTGAATAAGGTTTTGTAACTCTAGTATTATTAATTTGTTTCTTTCTTGTAATCTTCTTGTTTTTAATGTATTTTTTTCAGTATTTAAAACTTTAGTAATTTCTTGGATAGCTTGAAAGATCTGTGAATTGGTAGTTGCTTGTTTATTATTATTATAAATTAATTCATTTAATTTGTTTTCTACTAGTAAATGATCATCATGGTCAGGTACTCCTGATATCCAACTAAGTATTGTTCCTATAGTATTGATTGCTCTTTTGAACCTGGTAATTCTAACTTCATCTATTAGTGTCCTCATTAAGGTTATTTCTGACATTATTTCTGCGTTTTCGTCTAAATTTAAGGTGGTAAAATCATACTTTAAGTTTTCTACGTTTGATTCTTTTCTAATTCCGCTATGATTTCATTAATATAAGTAATGTTTGTCATGTGGAATAACGTTCCATATTCTTTATAAACTGCTGTATTACCATTTTCTATAAGTAAATATTCACTCCTAGAATAATCTATTACATCTGATCTTATTAAAATAATATTTCTTATTGTAATAAAAATAATAATATGTTTTATGAAGTCCATTTCCTGCAAAGAATAAAAATCTACGATTTAATATTATCTTTATGTATTTTACCTTTGTTAGTTAATATTTGATCTTTTTTATCATCTATTACTTTGGTACGATTAAACCTCTTTTTTAATTTCTTTCTTTCAGTGCCGTGGTTTTTCACATAAACTATTTCGTTTTTCTTAAACTCTCTACTTTCACGATTTTCATTATGTGTCTTTAACATTTTTAATTGTTTTTCTTTCAAAACCTGCCTAAGATTCTGTTTTACCTTGTTGAATAACACTTCCTGGGGTTTTAGGCCTGTTACAGAGTGAACTGTTTCGTTATATTTATGTGCTGCTTCTAGCACTGCCTGCTTATCATCTATTATGTTGTATTCTCCTTTAATACAGCGTGTTATTTCGATTAGTGTACTATGAGTACGTTCTACTTGTCCGTTTGTCGTAGAATGACTAACTGGTACATAATATATTTCAATTTTCTTTCTTTCTAAAGTATTTTTAAAGAACACGGATTTCAAAACGGATTCGTTATCGCATATAACGTTCTTCGCATAAGGAAATATATTTAAAATTTTTAGTAATTCGAGTTCGATACCAACTTTAGATTCAAGAGGATGTACGACTAAGAACTTTGAATAACTATCTACGACTGTAAGGTATATTTCTTTGCTTGCATAAAAAATATCTATATGTAGCTGTTCACCTTCTTTTTCTGGTATGGGTTTAGTACCTATAGGAAATTTTATTGGTTTCCGATCGTATTTGTTTTCGTTGCAAACAACACAGGTATTTGTATATGAAGAAATTTGTTTCTTCATGTTTGGCCAGTAGTATATTGTCTTTATTTGATTATAATTTTCAAGAGTTCCTCTGTGTGCTCTTTTGTGTGTATCAGTGATTATGTTCAACTGGTCTTCTTTGTTCGGTATATCCTGTGCATATATTTTAGATCGTAAAAATTTATTACTTAATGTTTTGAGAAGTTTACTTTTAACTTCGTATAGATCTTCATCTGAAGCATAGATACATACTGTACCTGGAACTATATATTTTTTAAATAGAGTGATGACCTGATCAGTGTTTGTATATGTTATTGTATACCTCTTCAGTTTATTAAAACATGTCTCAATATTTTCTGAACTTATATTGCCTTTATTTAATATTATCTGTTACTTAAAACAATTAACAGGCAAGGATGTCGTCTCTATTTGTATGTTATCACTGCTTTCAGCGGAATGAATATTTTTGACTTGAATTTGTTATTATAAAGGGTTTTCCAATAAGAGGTGTTATTTTGAATAGCCCGCTATTTCGGTAGCTGTCACTTTTGAAGCTGTCATTTTTTGACATTTGACAAGTAGAAACTACGCCATTAATAAAAATGGAACGATACACACTTCAACAACGCATTGAAATTATTAAAATTCACTATAAAAATGGTGAAAATTTGGCAGAGACGGTTCGTAAAACTAAAACATTTTTGGGTCGTCGTGAAGCACCTTGTCGGACCGCAATACAGAAATTGGTGGACAAATTCGAGCTGTTGAGACAAGTTAGTGATGTGAAGAATAAAACCCGTGCACGTCGCTCAAGAACAACTGAGAATATTGCTGTTGTAGCCCAAAGTGTTGAAGAAAACCCAGGTTTGTCCATTCCTCGTCGTTCTTTGGAATTAGACATTCCACAAACGTCATTACACCGTATTTTGCATAAAGACTTGGGTCTTAAGGCTTATAAAGTTCAGTTAACACAAGAACTCAAGCCGGCTGATCATCAACAACGTCGTGTCTTTGCTGATTGGGTCCTTGAAATGCATGAAAATGATCCGAAATTCCATCGAAAAATCATCTTGACTGATGAGGCCCATTTCCACCTCGGAGGCTACGTCAACAAGCAAAACTGTCGCATCTGGGGCTCGGAAAACCCAAGAGTTATTGTTGAAAAGCCTCTCCATCCTCAACGCGTGACTGTTTGGTGCGGTTTATGGTCCGGCGGGGTCATTGGACCTTACTTTTTCGAAAATGAGGCTGGAGCAACAGTTACGGTCAATGGATTGCGCTATCGAGAGATGATTAATGATTTTTTATGGCCGGAATTGGATGGTACTGATCTGGACAACGTTTACTTTCAATAAGACGGCGCTACTTGCCACACAAGCAAATGAAACCATCGATCTTTTACGGGAAAAGTTTCCGGACCGTGTTATCTCTCGAAGAGGTGATCACAATTGGCCACCGAGATTTTGTGATTTAACACCTTGCGACTTCTTCCTTTGGGGAAACGTGAAAGATAAGGTCTACGCCAACAGCTTAGCGTCGATTCAAGACCTCAAAGATGGAATTCGTGAGGCTATCGAGGACATAGGGCAGCCACTTTGCGATTTGGTTATGGAAAATTTCATGAAAAGGATATGGTCCTGTAAGCGTGGTCGTGGCGGCCATTTGGCTGATGTTGTGTTCCATTATTAACGGCTGTTGTGTATAAATCAGATGCACAACTTTATACCTCCAAAAACCCAACTAACTAATGTCAATGTCAGGCTTTTCATAAAAGCCATGCCCCAAAACAAGGTCATAACTATGTGCATTACTTGCCACACTTTTTGGTTACAATATAGTAGATACCTTCAAAATATTCTGCTGCCCTGTGACCAACAAGTAAACAAAACAACGATGACCAAGTAATGGGGTGGCGACGAAAAAATGCATCGTCGCAATAAGACACCTGCATTAATGTTTGTTTACGTTTGCGAGTGATGAACCAGGTTATTTAATGTTATAATTAAAAAGAATGAGGAAATCAAAAGCAGGGCAAAAAACATATGACCTGCTTTGCTTTGTAATATTAATTGTAAATAAACAAAACTAGGGCATGGAACAATAACCTGTGGAAGAATGTGATGATGTTTAGAGTAAGACTAGGAAATAAGATTCAATGTTAATCTTAAGAATAATAAGTAAGAATTTTTATATAAATAGAATTAAGAACTTAAAGATAGTAGATAAAGAAAAGCAGATAAAAGAGAGAAGGTCCGTCTTTTAATTAGATTCGGATTCAAAAGAAGAACTAACATTACCCAAGCAAGTAAGTATGCAAGATTTATGATAAATAACATCCCTTTTTCCTAAAACCACAAGAAGGCTCTCCAGCCTATCAAGACCGGCCCATCACGGGGCTACAAACTAAGCGTGGAATCTTTCACCGAAAGGTAGGATTTCCCTCCTTCTCCCCTGGAAACCTAAACCTATACTAACCATGCATATAGCATGCAACATTTTCAGACTCCCCGCCGGACACTAGAAGCTGGGCTTAAGGACGCGACAGGAGGTCCCCGCCCTATCACTTTGGACGAGTATCGGTTCATTTCTGGTACATTTCTGGTTCATTTCTGGTTCCCTTTAGATATTATACAACATTGGCGCAGCCGGTAGGATAGTGAAGATACAGAAATAAAACAAACCTTGAGAACTGGAGATTTTCTGGCTTCAGTAACACTACCTAACGAACAAAAAATTTTCATGAAGTATAATATCATCTTAACTTGAAGTAGACCTACTTCACCTCTAATTTTTTCCTTGTGTTTCCCCAAATACTGGACGTGTTTATTCTACCCTCTTTTCATCTTTCCCTGAAAGAACGGTTATTTGTGATGAAAGGGTAACATTGAGTCAGTAATAAGTATGATTTTGGTATCACCCTATTTATCTAATCTCGTAGCAAGTCTACACTATAATAGTTTATGGCGTCAAAAGCCACTGAGACGGAAATTCAAGAATTGCTTGGTGAAATCCAGCAATTAGAACGGGAAAAGCGAGATCAAACTCAGGAGATAAAAAACTTCAACACCACTTTACTAAGTGAATTGAAATCACTCGTAGGAAAAGAAGTATATCAACTGAATTTCAATCAGCTCAGTGTACAGTGGGGTCAGTTTACTAGACTTGAAACCACTGACGCCATCTTAACTATTTATATTGAAGCCGTTAAAAGACAACAAGAGATACGGGAAAGCCAAATAACTGAACTCAAAAACGAGCTTAAGGATCAACACAAAACTCGAGCCAAACTGATAACGAATCAACAAGAGGCAGAGCAAGTTAACCGACAAGCTGAAGAAGTCATTGCAACCCTCAGTAATCAATTAATCACTCTTGAAACAGAAAAGAAAAAGTTTCAACAAGAATTAACGGTTTTTAAAACTAAAGAAGCTGAGCTTATTTCAGAAGCTGCAAAACTCAAAAACCAAGAAAAAGTTTACGTCAGCCAAATTAAATATCTTCAGGGAGAAGTAAAGAAACTTCGAGAAAGAGTAAACACCCCCTCTAAAAATAAACCAATACTAATGCCCCTTTCATTTGAGATTGAAAAAGCAGACACACCTTCAAAAATACCAAAGCGTCCTTCCGAAAGCAAACCCAAATCGACAGACACACCCACAAGAATACCTAAAATACCCATCGAAGACAAACTCAGTCAAAACTCCAAAATGTCGTTAGGTTTCGAAAAACTTTTAAAACTTTCGCACGGTATCCCCGAGTTCTCAGGAGGAAACGATCCCAAAGTAGCTCAGAAGCTACAAACTTTCTTAACATGCATTCGCCCCATAATTGAGTTTATTCAAAAAGAAGATGAAACACTCTTCATAAAAATACTCAACACTAGGTTACGTGAAGATGCGCTTGACTTAGTAGAAACTACAAAACCAACAACGTTTAAGGAATTTGAAGACTTGCTCAATCGAACCTATCTTCCAATAGAGGATTACAACGATTTGGTCAACTGTCTTATAACCAGTCGCCAAAGTCAATTCGAAACTTTAAACGCGTTTGTAAGCCGAATCAGGCACTCCCTTACACAATGTCGAGAGGCTGCAGACATAAAGTATGGGGGCAAAGCTGAGGTCGTTAAGACTCAACTTGAGGATTTCGCTAAGTCAGCTCTGGCTTCTGGAGTTTCGAACAAACAATTAGGACAGTATCTGTTCGCTCTCGGAACACACAGCCTAGAGGAACTTATTAGAACTGCTTTTAATATGGAAAAGCATGTTCAAAGAGTAGAGACAGTCCCATTCCCTCAAACTTTCTGTAATTTCTCCCATACGGGAAATCCTAATTACAACGGGGTACAAAATGTCAATCCCATATCTCACGCATCTTCAACAAACACAGCCCAGGTATCCAATATTTCATCAAAAATAACTTGCAGTTTTTGCAACATGAAAGGGCATACCTACAGTGAATGCCTTAAGAGACTAAACACCCCTGTTTGCCAGCTGTACAAAAATTATGGACATGAAGCTGCAACTTGCCATAAACTCTTTAACAACCGTAACCAGAACTCCTTCAGGGGGAACCAACAAACTTTTAACAGGGGTAATAATGCTCATTTAAGGGGAAACCAACAACAAAACTTCAATAGGGATAGACCTAATACGTACCAATATCAGAGGGTAAACCCAGAACCCAACACAGCAAACAGAACCAATTTTTCCCAAAACCAAAATCCTTTTAGAAATGAAAACAGATTTAGAAACGATAATTCAAATCCCCAAACACAATTAGGCAATAGAAATGAAAGACGAGTATTCCATATGGAAACTGTATGCGATTGGTGTGGAAGAAACACACATACAATCAATGAATGTACTTTTAAGAATAAGTGGGAGAACACCCAGTCGGGAAACTCCCACTAGTCGATCGAAAGCTCCCCGGTTCGACTTTAAATAGTAATAAGGAAAATTTAGGGCACCCTTTAGAAAATATACATAAAAAGCACCAAGTGCTAACAAAAACTGATACTAAAAAATCAGTCACCAATAATAAAATAATGTTGCCATCTATAGAAATTGGAATAGATATTGGAAAAAATAAAACGACCCGTCTGTTAATAGACACAGGCTCAGAGGTCAGCCTTCTCAAAAGAACGGCAATAAATAATAAAATTAAAATAAATATTGAAAAGAAACTAACCATCAACACACTTTGTGGCGTCGGTCATACGTTGGGAGAATGCACAGGTAAAATAAATATACCAATGCTTCCTACGTGTGAATACCAAGTAGTAGAAAAAGACCTAGACATTCCCGGAGATGGAATTCTTGGTTATAATTTTTTGGGAAAATATTGTAATGTAGATGGTCCCAATAAGTTATTAACTTTCAATCAAATACATGGAAGTCGCACAGAGGTATACAGTATTCCACTGTTAGAACCTTACCTAACTAAAGGTAATGAGTTGTCCATTTCGCACAATGGAAGTTGTTTCACGAGGGCTCACTCGCATGTGAATAACTCAAATGGAACACAAATAGCAACTCCAAAAACCAATTGCCCAAAGATGATTGAAAACACAATAAAAGTACCAAATTTTGAGGACAAATTGCTTGAAGAACACTGTATTTTGTGGTGCGAGAACGCGACCAGCCTAGACAAAGATTCCGAAAGCACAACTCAAAAATCTGTTACCCCTTTCAACACACACAAATCATTGCAATCACAAAAAACTCAAAATCCGCCTCGAAAAGTGGAACAAAGAGATGCTTTGCAAAATACCTGTGTGGCTGATGATAAAGATGATATGCAAAAATTAGCACCACGACTTGGTTCTGGTAAGCAAAAACATCATCTTCACAGAAGAGAGAATAGACCGGTAAAGGTGTCATTTCCTATAGGAAATATTACACATAATTGTTTTTCAAAAGATGGGAATAATTCTGCACAATTAGAAGAAGAAATAAAACAAATAATGAACATTGACATATCCGAAGATACCAAAATACAAAATGAAAACGTTGGTCAACGTCACCAGAAGTTACACACTGCAAATACAATAAACATAAACGAAAATAATCATTTATTGCACCTAGCAGACCCACAAATTGAAAACAAATCAACTGAAATAAAATCTCATATTACAAACGCAAACGCAAACATTATAAATATAGAATTAAAACAAGAAGGTCGAATACCCGCCAGAACAAAAACGATTGTAGAACTCCCAATAAAGTGTGTAGAACCAATGATATGTACATCAAAAGAAATAGAAGACGGAATATTTTTAGGAAATTGTATAATAGGAGGTAATCCAATTAATATTAAGGTGCCGATAGTAAACACACATGAATACGACGTTACAGTGAAAAATCTGAGCATTGAGGTCATAAATTTAAAAGACTTCAAAATTATAGATCTCGAAAACCAAACAAAAACGAACAAAACAGAACAAGTTTTATGTTACCACAACCGAGCTGAGGCTGAAAATCGAAACGACAGAATTCAGGAACTTAAAATGCAACTTAATAAAGACAATACACTCAACGACGAGGAACGTAGGCTATTACTGACTTATGTATACAGTACAACGACATATTTTTTTTACCAGGTGACAAATTAACTCATACAATGACTATGCTACATGAGATACCAATTAAGCAAGATCAAGCACCCATCAATACCAAAATGTATAGATTACCCGAGAAGCAACGAGGCATAATTAACGAGCAACTTGCCGAGATGCTTGAAAATGATATAGTTCAACCCAGTAAGAGTCCATGGAACTCGTCACTTTTGGTAGTACCTAAGAAAGCAGGCCCTGATGGCGAAGTAAGGTGGAGAGTCGTTGTTGATTTCCGTAAGCTTAACGAATGCACAGTGGGGGATGCGTTCCCTTTACGCCGCATTGAAGATATTCTAGATCAACTGGGTCACGCCAGGTATTTTACTACGCTAGATTTAGCTAGTGGATACCATCAAGTGCTTGTAGATCCAAAAGATAGAGAAAAAACAGCTTTCAGTACAGCTTACGGACATTATGAATTTAAACGCATGCCTTTCGGACTCAAAGGAGCCCCAGCAACTTTCCAACGACTTATGAATTATATCTTAACCGGCTTGCAAGGGTTGGAATGCTTTGTGTATCTAGACGACATAGTAGTGTATGGTAAAAGTATAGAAGACCACAATAGGAAACTAAAACTAGTTTTTGATAGGCTGCGTGAACACGAATTAAAACTAAATGTCGAAAAATGTCAATTTCTCCGCAGAGAAGTGATATACCTAGGACATAAATGTTCTGTCGAAGGAGCACATCCTGACCCAGGCAAAACTAGTTGCGTACAGTCCTTCCCGGTACCCCGAACACTTAAACAGACACAATCTTTTCTGGGATTGGCCAATTACTACCGTAAGTTTATCCCACAGTTCTCTAAAATAGCCCGACCAATTACAAACTTGACTCGAAAGGACGTCAAATTCAAATGGACCGACAAATGTCAAGAAGCATTTCAAACTATAAAAGACCTTTTAGTATCCCCTCCACTATTAATTTACCCCGACTTTAACGAACCATTCATACTCACAACTGACGCCAGTGACGAAGCGATAGGAGCTGTACTTTCACAAGGAAAAGTAGGAAAAGATAAACCAATTGCATACGCAAGTCGTACACTCAATAAAGCCGAACGCAATTATTCCACGAGTGAAAAAGAAATGTTAGCCATTGTATGGGCAACAAAAAATTTCAGATATTACCTATTGGGACGGCAGTTTACCGTCTATACAGACCACGAACCATAAACTGGCAATTTTAGGACAAGGGACCCGACTTCCAGACTTATACGCTTTCACCACAAACTTTCCGAATACAACTGTACATTAAAATATAAACAAGGTAAGAACAACACTAACGCAGACGCATTAAGCAGAATCCCAACCAATGGGATAGAGCCTACACAAAATACACAGACTGACAAAACATCGAAAACCATAACATGTTTAGCAGTGACAAGAGCTCAACGAGCTAAAGAAAATATAGATAAAAATAAACCTAATACGAACCCACCAACAATTGAAAAATCATCGACTGTAACTGACTCACAACAAACGACTGTAACACAAAATATCCACCAACCAATAATCCAGGGCAAAACTACCAATGATGACTTACAAACAACGCAAAAAATAGACTCAAATGACGTTCAAGGAAAATTTTACAGCTCTCAAGACATACAGATGATACTTAAAGACTACCACGACTCACCGTTTGGTGGACACCAAGGAGTAATTAACACATATAAACGCATCCGAAGAAAGTACAGGTGGCCTAGAATGATCAGGGACATTTCAAAGTATATAAAGAGGTGTCCAAAATGCCAAAAGATGAAAGCGAGTCCAGAGGCAAAAATGCCAATGATTATAACGGATACTTGCAAAACTCCATTTGACAAAGTCTATTTAGATATAGTAGGACCATTGCAAGATTCGTATACAGGAAATAAATATATCTTAACTTTCCAAGATAATTTGACAAAATTTGTAGACTTTTATGCGATGCCAAACCAAGAAGCAGAAACCGTTGCACACATATTCTACGAACAAATAATTACAAGGTATAGAATACCAAAACAACTGGTAACTGACCAAGGTACCAATTTTCTGAGTAAATTGTTTAAACAAGTATGCAAACTACTAAAAATAGAAAAGTTACAAACAACAGCGTATCACCCTCAATCGAATGGTGCATTAGAACGCGCACATCGACCTTTAGTAGAATACTTAAGAACAGTATGCGACGATAACCCAAGGTCTTGGGATCAATATTTACGAACAGCAGCTTTTGTTTACAACAACAGCATCCATGAAGGAACAAAATTCACCCAAATGGATTGTCTGTATGGTTTTACTGCAGACATACCTTCTAACTTAAAACGAGACCCAGGTCCCATTTATGATCACGAAAACTATTACTTCATTTTACGACACAAGCTCCAAAAAACGTATGCCACTGCAAGAAAAAACCTGATTAATAGTAAAAGGAACTCAAAAAATTACTATGATCAAAGTGCACAACAACCGTTTAAAACATTATCACAACTCTTTATACTAATAAAAAAGTTAATTTCAACGAAAAATTTTATAGTAAATATTCTCTTTCTTTTATCTATTAGACAAGTTACCGAGACAATTCTTGAATTTCCAAAGATGACATGCAGCCGATATCTATATGATTTGCTAATGATACCGATTGAAATAGTAGGACTCCATTGGACTCTTTTAGTTGTAAACCACAAAACCAAGACCATTAAAAGCTACAACAAGTTGGGAGTGTCGGGACTTCAGTCATTTTTAGCAATAGAAAGGTTTCTAAGACAAGAGTGGATTAAGAAAAATGGGAATACAGAGACACCAATCTACCAATTCAAAAATGTTACCATACCTAGTAATTTCACAGGTTTTGATGACGGCGAATTGACATGTATGGTAGTAAGTCACCTCGCTCGCTGCAAGAAATTCTTATTTACAAACGAAGAAATGAAGAAGTTCCGTTCAGAATTATACAAAGAGTTGGGAAGATATTCAGGTTTTCGATACATACCAGTTTAAAAAAAAAAAAAAAAAAAAAAAAAAAATTTAAAGAGGGAGATAATGAGCCCCAAATCAAAAAAAAAAAAAAAACTAAAAAGAGGGAGATAAACGAGCCCCAACTGAAAAAAAAAACTAAAAAGAGGGAGATAGACAATCCCAAACTATAAACAAAAAAAAAAAAAAGAAGAATGAACACAAATGAAAAAAAAAAAAATGTATTTAACTTCATTTTTACAAATTGTAAACAAACTGTTATATATGTAGATGTCTTAGTTTGTATGAGCATTCAATGAAATAAATAAAATTAAATTATATTAAACCTTTAAAAAGGTTTGGCTAATATGATCAGGCTGGTTCCACAGGTTGGCAACAGGTTAATTCCCTGTTCCGTAAAACAAGAAGAATTACGAGACCAGCAACAAGCCTCGGAAACGGACTGATCTCACGACGACAACCCACGCAAAGAAAACGGAATAACGATTTACGAATTTTCTTATGGAACGTACGATCGCTCTATAGAGCTCGAGCTGCTCAGCAGCTAGCCGATGCCCTGTCAAAATATAAAGCTGACATAACAGCACTTCAAGAAATAAGATGGACAGGGAATGGTGTTCTACAGAAGAAAGATTATGACTTATACTACAGCTGTCATACAAAACACCATGTGCTCGGGGTAGGCTTCCTAGTCGGCGAAAAAATGAAGTCTGTCATCATCGGCTTTAACGCTATAAGCGAAAGGCTATGCACCCTTCGCGTGCGAGGCGAATTTAAGAACATCAGCCTCATTAACGTTCACGGACCTACGGAGGAGTCCTCAGACGAAGAAAAAGAGACTTACTACGAACAAGTCGAGAGGGCCCTCAATGCCTGTCCAAGGTATGACGTAAAAATCATCCTTGGGGATTTGAATGCAAAAATAGGTCGGGAGCCGGTCTTCAGGCATTACGCAGGCACCCATAGTTTGCATGAGAACACTAATGACAATGGACTTCGAGTCTTAGAATTGGCAGCATCGAAAAACATGGTCGTTGCGAGTACCAGGTTCCCGCGTAAAGATATCTACAAAGCCACCTGGGTATCACCTGATGGAGTCACTCGTAACCAAATTGACCACGTGTTGATAGACCGTCGCCACTACTCGAACTTGATGACAGTACGAACGTACCGAGGTGCCAATATCGACTCGGATCACTATCTTGTTGGTATGGTTTTCCGAGGGCGGATTGCCTTGCGAAGACGTATTGCATCCGCCGATCAGGTTCGAATCAACACGGCTGCTCTGCGCAATGAAAACACCAGTAACACCTTTGGTAATGCGTTAGGACTCGCCCTAGAACTGGGTAGAGTAAGTCCTGGAGCCAGTATGCTGGGCGTAGATGAGAAGTGGACACGCCTTAAGAATACTGTCATTAGTACTGCCAACTCCATCTTAGGCAGCAGTCGTAGAAATCGGAACGACTGGTTTGATGATGAATGCAAGCTAGCGACTGAACGTAAGAATGTTGCGTACCGAGCAATGCACGCGAAGACGAATATAAAGAGCTCAGAAGAATTGAAAAACGGCTTCACAGACAGAAAAAATCAGCCTGGGAGAAGAACATAATCTGTGAAATAGAGAAAAGCCGAGAGCGAGGTCCGCACCAGGCGCGGAAGTTCTACCAATCCGTCCGAAACATGACGCAGTACACACCACGCTGCACATACTGCAAGGACGGAGAGGGAAATCTGATAACCGATCCTCAAAGCATACTGGAGCGATGGGAAGTGTACTTCAATGAATTGCTAAATGGTCAGCTCACTGCAGAAGTGGAGGCTCCACTACTTCAAGAAGAGTACCCTATGTTGCCGCCACCAAGCATAGAAGAGGTTGAGAAGGCTATAGGCCGGCTAAAGAAAAACAAAGCCCCGGGAGCCGATGGTATACCAGCGGAACTATTTCAACACGGTGGGCCAGCTTTACTTCAAGCAATTCATGAGATTATAGTGCACGTGTGGGAGCATGAAGAAATTCCAGAAGACTGGCGAAAAGGTATCATTTGCCCCATACATAAGAAGGGAGATGTCACAACGTGCAGCAATTATAGAGGTATCACGTTGTTGAGTACCGCCTATAAGATACTCTCCTCTATCCTACAAGACCGGATAACCCCATACGATAAAACCATCATCGGACAATATCAGTGTGGTTTCATTCCAGGCAAATCAACAACTGATCAGATCTTTACCCCTAGGCAGGCGATGGAAAAATGTCTAGAATTTAACATCCCAACATACCACCTGTTTATAGACTTTAAGGCCGCCTACGATAGCATAGCCAGGGTAGAACTTTACAAAGCCATGAGAGAATTCGGCATCCCAAATAAATTGACACGACTTTGTAGGTTGACCATGACCAACGTAACAAGCCAAGTAAAAATAGCCGGATTGCTATCCAAACCAATCAACATCTTTAATGGACTCCGACAAGGGGATGGTTTGGCCTGCCTCCTCTTCAACCTGGCGTTGGAGAAAGCAATCCGTGACTCTGGCACGGCAACAAGAGGGACCATCGTCAACAGGTCCAGCCAGATACTGGCTTACGCAGACGACATCGACATCATCGGAAGAACTGAGCAAGCTGTACATGATTCCTTCATCCAGATCGAGCAGGCGGCACAAAATCTGGGGCTGCACATTAGTGAAGGTAAAACAAAGTACATGGTAGCGTCAAATGTGAGAGGAACAGTTGGTCAAACAATCAAGGTAGCGAAGCACGAATTTTAAGTGGTGCAATCCTTTAAATACCTTGGGTCAATAGTAGCAGCCGATAACAATATAGACGAAGAAATACGCGGGCGGCTTCTCAAATCCAACAGAGCCTACTATATTCTGTCAAAGCTCTTCAAATCCAGAAATCTCAACATAACTTCAAAACTGCTGCTGTACAGGACCATGGTCCTGCCAGTAGTCACATATGGATCCGAGACTTGGGTGCTTAGCAAAAGGCACTCCGACCTCTTAGCCGCGTTCGAGAGAAAAGTCTTAAGGAGAATTGTTGGCCCCATATGTGAGGAAGGACGATTCCGGAGACGGTACAATCATGAATTGTACGCAATCTACCTTGAAGCAGATATCGTGACAAAAATTAAGCTCGGTAGACTCCGGTGGGCAGGGCACCTAGCTCGCATGAGCGAAGAGGAACCTGCTCGGAAAGTTCTTTGTGGTACATTCTATGGTAGACGACAGCGTGGTAGACCATGCTTGCGCTGGAGAGATGGCGTAGACCAGGACGCCCGGAGCCTTGGGGTGCGCAACTGGATGGCGGCGGCTCGAGACCGGGATGGGTGGAGAGACTTGTTGAAGGAGGCCAGGACCGGACCCCGGTTGTCGAGCCGACGATGATGATGAAATTATATTAGGTAAAGCAAACTGTAATTGATAACGTTTTTTATACGATCACAATGAATTTAATAGTTTACTTAAATCAAAATCTCAATCAACTTTTAAATTAATAAGATAAAATGAAATAGACAAAAAAAAATATTATAGTTTATTATTGAATTATAAGAAACAAATGAATATTAAACTAAAATACATATTATTGGTGATCGGCAATATTTACTAAGAACAAAATTGTAATACTTCCATCATAATTAATTTAATATTTAAGTGTAATTATTATTTTGAACTTTAGTTTTAGATGCACTTATGCTAAGTATCTATGTATGCCTGCAACAATATAAACTACATATATCCAAAAACATATCATAAATAATCAACTATATGACACCTCTAAATAGCATACGCAATACGCCAACTATAAATCATCTGAATTCACAAAAAGACGAAGGAAGTAATCAAAACATAGATGCCATGAACCCGCTTAACAATGATGACATCAAGTAATGTGTTATTTAAGAGATTTTTGATAAAAAATATAAAATAAAAATTATGCAAAGCCATGTTAAATAACGAAATTCTGAACATTTAAGCAATTTTAAACATACATATTTGAAAAAAAAAAAAGAAAAAAAGTGATGTACATATTTACAAATAAAAATAGATGGAAAATTGAATTTAAAAATGTACAGTGTAATTCCCTACAGTCATGTTCTGTTACTTAGTGATATAAATAAATCCAAACATAACATATATATTCGAAAGACAATACATTATTTAACCTATCTCATTACATATTTCAAATGCAAACAAACTTAATCAATTTTTGTCTCTTCAAAACAAAAATATGATCATTTTTTAGAAGGGGGAGGTGTTGTGTATAAATCAGATGCACAACTTTATACCTCCAAAAACCCAACTAACTAATGTCAATATCAGGCTTTTCATAAAAGCCATGCCCCAAAACAAGGTCATAACTATGTGCATTACTTGCCACACTTTTTGGTTACAATATAGTAGATACCTTCAAAATATTCTGCTGCCCTGTGACCAACAAGTAAACAAAACAACGATGACCAAGTAATGGGGTGGCGACGAAAAAATGCATCGTCGCAATAAGACACCTGCATTAATGTTTGTTTACGTTTGCGAGTGATGAACCAGGTTATTTAATGTTATAATTAAAAAGAATGAGGAAATCAAAAGCAGGGCAAAAAACATATGACCTGCTTTGCTTTGTAATATTAATTGTAAATAAACAAAACTAGGGCATGGAACAATAACCTGTGGAAGAATGTGATGATGTTTAGAGTAAGACTAGGAAATAAGATTCAATGTTAATCTTAAGAATAATAAGTAAGAATTTTTATATAAATAGAATTAAGAACTTAAAGATAGTAGATAAAGAAAAGCAGATAAAAGAGAGAAGGTCCGTCTTTTAATTAGATTCGGATTCAAAAGAAGAACTAACATTACCCAAGCAAGTAAGTATGCAAGATTTATGATAAATAACATCCCTTTTTCCTAAAACCACAAGAAGGCTCTCCAGCCTATCAAGACCGGCCCATCACGGGGCTACAAACTAAGCGTGGAATCTTTCACCGAAAGGTAGGATTTCCCTCCTTCTCCCCTGGAAACCTAAACCTATACTAACCATGCATATAGCATGCAACATTTTCAGACTCCCCGCCGGACACTAGAAGCTGGGCTTAAGGACGCGACAGCAGGTCCCCGCCCTATAACTTTGGACGAGTATCGGGCCAGGCAGGTGGGAAGCACGAACTCCCCCAAGCCTCCACCCTCTCAAGTTCCTATAACCCCCCTGGAACCATTCGGGCCCATGCCCCTAAAGCGCCGGCGTAGAGGACGTCAGGTGCGGTTAAGGGTCCAGCTGGCTCAGCTATACCAGGCAGCTGCACTGAGCAGAGGGGCCGAAAAGAGAGGCCACCTAGAGGCTGCCCGAAAGTTAAAGGAGGCGGAGGAAAAATTCAAGAAGGATAAGAGACAATCTTCTATCAAAGAATGTAGTAAATAGAATAAAATAAAATAAAAGAAGTAGAAGAGAAATACTATAAGCACTGTGGTTCATTTCTGGTACATTTCTGGTTCATTTCTGGTTCCCTTTAGATATTATAAAACACGGCATACCTTCCCCTTTATAATGAAATAAACATCCGATCATTTAGATAGATAGTTTATTGATTATGTTTAAATTTTTTACAATGGTTTGTTACCGCACATTTTACAATATAGTGATTTGATATAATGTATCTTTCAACTAAAATAGTATGTATATATTTTTTACAATTTTTAATAAAGTTAATATAATTTTGTTTGGAGGAAAATACAATAAAAAAAACCTCCGTTTAAGGTTAGAATATATAATAAAATCTTAAAGCTAATGACTAGTAAAAGGTATAAAGTGTAACAGACTAACAGATGGACCAATAAATGATTAGTCAAAATCAAGATTATAATTTTTGAACATTAAGTATACATGAATATATAATAAATTAGATAAATATGTAAATGATTGGATGAATAATTAAATAAATAAATAAGTAAATAACTAAATAAATAAATAAACATATAAATAAATAAGTAAATAAATAAATGAATAAATATATAAATAAATAAATGAATAAATTTATTACAAATAACAAATAATAAATAATAAATAATAAAAATAATAAATAATAAATAAATAAATAAATAAGAAATAAATAAATAATTTAATAAATAATTACATACATAAATAAATCAATACACATAAATACATAAGTATCACAGTTCAAAATGTAGAATTTAGTTCACTAACCAAGTTGTTCTCAGCAAGATCAAGTCGATCAAAAAATTTTGTTGTAAGTTTAATTATTCTATCTTCAATCAATTCGACATTCGCTTTTACGTGGAGATCGAGGGTGGAATGATGCCAAGGTACATTGAGCATCATTTTTAAAACTTTATTTTGAGCAACTTTTAGTTTTTTTCTATGAGTTTTAGCTGCGTTTTTTCAAACTGGACAACCGTACAAAAGAATTGCCTGAAATATAACCTTACAAATTATGGTTTTATTTTCGACTGAAAGTAAAGACTTCCTATTAATGAAAGGGAACAGCAGTTTAGTAGCTATCTTGACTTTTTTTAGTGTTTGTGAAATATGATGATTGAATGTTAATTTAGAATCAAGAAAAATACCGAGATATTTCACTTGATGGTCCCATGAAATCGCTCTACCTAGAACTTGTAAATGATTGCTTGGGAGATAACAAGCTTTTCTTTTTCTCGTGAAAAAGATGGCTTGTATCTTGTCAGCATTAAGTTTGATTTTCCAACGGTTGTAATATTGATATAGTATTCTCATCGCATTATTTAAGTTCGTCTCAATGTTGAGACCAAACGGATGCGAAGAAAGTATTGCAGTGTCATCAGCAAAAATAGCTGCTACACAGGACGGTAATTTGGGAAAGTCAGAGGTATACAAGTTATACAAGATCGGACCAAGGGCAGATCCTTGAGGAACACCAAAATCAAAACATATAATTTCTGAAACACTACTATTTACATGTACCATAAAGCATCTACTTGACAGGAAACTTTGAACAATTTTACACAGATAAGGGGGAAAATTGAGGGAAATCATTTTATAAATGATACCATTGTGCCAAACTGAATCAAACGCTTTTTCGATGTCTAACAATATCATTCCAGTAGATTTACCTTGGGAGCGATTGCTTTTGACTAAGTTACTTATGCGAAGTACTTGATGAGATGTACTATGGTATCTCCTGAAACCAAATTGTTCATTTGGATATAAGTTGTTATCAGTTATTATTTTAACCATTTTGTTTTTAATTATTTTCTCATAAATTTTGCTGATATTGCTGAGTAAACTGATTGGTCTATAACTTTCGGTCCTAACAGAGTTTTTGCCGGCTTTGAGAATTGGTATTACTTTACCTATTTTCCAAGCAGTAGGAAAATATTGTTTTTTCAAGCAAGCATTTATGACAAATGTAAGGAAGATGATTCCGATTTTAGGCAGCATTTTTAGATAAAGATTTTTTACTTCATCGAGACCACTAGACTTTCTAGATTTAAGTGTGCGAACAATTGCAGCTACTTCTTCTTGAGTTGCTAAAATATTTTGTGGTGTGTCAAAGTTCAACTGGCTGAAGTTTTGAACAGTTGTATCTACCAGATGTTCTGTTGAAACATCGCCTAGGTGTTGTGTCAAAGAGTGGTTTTGGGAGAAGCTAAGAGCAAGTGCATTTGCTTTTTCCAAATCCGTGTAATGGATTCTTGAATCATTTTTTAGAAAAGGTACTTGTCGATGTTTGTTTTTAACAATTTTTACGATATTCCAGAAAGGTTTTGCATTTTTCTCTAAGGAACGTAGTTTATTATTCCAGTCAATATTTCTTTTGTTTAATAATTCATTAGAGATTAGTCGATTTAAATATGACACGTTATCACGATAGAAAGGTTGAAGATATCTTTGCCAGTTTCTTCTTTGAATGTTTCTATTTTTTATAAGATCCAATATATGCGGCGAAAGAGTTTGGTGATATGGTTTTTTATTAACTTTTGGAACAGAACAATCAGCAGAGGTAATGATGTCTTGAGTAAAGTTATGCACAATATTATCGACTTCATTAATACTGTTCACACTTTCTAGTCCAGTAGGAATATTTCGAAGCTTACTTTTTAAAATTGACCTAAAACGTATCCAGTTTGCATTTTTAAAATCTAGGTAATATTGTTCTTGTTTTATTCCGGACCAAAGAAGTTTACATAATACAGGGTAATGATCAGAGCTGAGCTCATTTAAGGTAAGGAGGAAACAATACATTTACTGGCAAAGTATTGGACAGATCATACAAAATATTTCCAAAGGAGTTTGCCCTAATGCAACCCCATTCACTGTGTTTGCTATTGAAATCACCACCAATAAGAAAGTCTCCACCTACAGCGAAAAGTTTTCTCAAATCATGATTCAAGCATAATCTTTTTTGCAACGATGATGAGCCACCTGGAAAATACACGCAATATATTTTAACTGTCCTACGATTCCTTAATTGGATTTCAATACCAATATTTTCTATTATTTTAGTTCGAATTACTGGCAAAAGCGAATGTCGAATCGATTTTCGGATGAGTATTGCAACTCCACCACCCTGGCTTTCAGTTCTATTAACTCGATAGCACTTATAATTAGGTGAAGTCAAGTGAATATCATTATCAAGCCAAGTTTCCGTTACTAAAGCAACGTCAATCTTGTGCCTGTTTAAGAAATAAATAAATTCTAAACGTTTGTTATAAATACTTTTTGCATTCCAAGTAATAATTTTTATATATCTATCTGTTAAGTTATTTATCATGATTGTAGAGAAACTTAGTTGCTAAATGTGCGATAACATTGAATTGATCTAATTTAGTTTTACAAGTTGATAATTTAGTAACCATTTCCATAATCAACGAATTTAGCTCTTCGAAGGAAAAAAGTGTTCCACTGTTGGGGTTTGCATCTGTGTGCACATTATTGGAATTTGGAGAGTGAGTAAGATTACCTGAAACATTTGATGAGAGTGTATTTACATTACTCGGCATCTGTACATTGTTTGACGACCAGTGACGCTGTCGTGGTTGTGGGAGAGACGGGAAATCCTCCATAGAAGGTAGTGAGATTTGTTGATTGGTAAAATGATTAGCACCAAATGATGCTGTTGTTGCTGCTGCTGTTGCTGCTGCTGTTGCTGCTGCTGGCAATCTCGATGATCGTGTAGTTATAAGAGTTCTTGTATGTGCTCTCTTCGCTAATTTATCTCTCAATTGCAGGTATTGTGTTTTGTTTCCGCACGTAACGTCAGAAGCTTTATGGTTTTGATTGCAATTTGCACATTTTGAAATTGTGGGATTGACACATTCAGCAGTCTTATGTGAACCAGCACAGTTGGCACAATATGTTCTTACGTGGCAGTTTCTTTCGCCGTGACCAAACATTTGATAGTTGTGACATTGCGTGACTTTACCTCTAAGCTTTCTTTGAAATTTCCAACTTATCTGGGTATGAAACACAGAGCGATAGTTTTTTTTCAACTCATTTAGCTTAATTGAACCATTTTCAAGAGAAATTATGTAGAAAGTGTCTGTGTAAGATTCATATTTTTTTGTTATGGCTTTAACATCTAAACACATTAGACCGAGTTTAATAAGTTCAGTTTTAAGATCATTAACATTAATTTCTCCCAACCCGTAGAGAATAACTTTGAAAGCTTTGGCGCATTTGAGATCATGTGAGAAATATTGACAATTTTCGTCTTTTAATTTAACCAACACTTTTTGATACGATTCTAATAAATCACATTGAATTTTAATTCCGATGGACAGATTTTTTATGCAATAGTTTTTAATGTCTAATGAGCTCATCATTTTGTGAACATAATCACTTGACTTTTGCAAAAGTTTAATTGGTGGCACATAAGTTTTTTTTTCACTTGGCGAGATAATATCGTCCATTTCATCAATGTCATCATCAGCTTCGGCTTCAGACTGGCATTGTAAAGGGGTCCAAAATTTAGGACCCTTCCAGTTTTGCGGCATTTTTTTAGCGTTTTCCATATTGGAACAAGGTTTTTTATCTGAGGACAATAAATTGTCCTCAGGGTTTGGAGATCTTACACGTTTGGGAATGATTGTATAGAACTATCAACACACGAGTGAGGTAAAGACGTCTTTCACAGCTAAAAGCTCCGACTAGACTGAATCCGATCATTTATCTCAAAAAATGCCATTTTTCTTTGAATATCAAAATAACACCTCTTATTGGAAAACCCTTTATTTAGGTTTTGTCGGCTTAGTGCATCCGCGACATAGTTATCTTTACCTGGTTTGTATATAATTTTCGGTGCATATTCTTCAATTATAGCATGCCAGCGCTTCATTTTTATATTTGGGTTTCTTTTTGATACTGAGTACGTAAGTGGTTGATGATCAGTATGTATTTCTAGGTCTGCAACTCCGTACAAATAATTCCTTAAATTCTTTAAGGCATATACTATAGCAAAAAGTTCTTTTTCGTTTGTTGCATAATTTGTCTGTTTTATTCAGCGTTTTCGAAATTAATATAATTGGTTTGTCATCTTGTGACAATACCCCTCCGATTGCATCATTACTGGCATCAGTAGTCAATATAAATTTTTTCTTAAAATCTGGTTGTGTCAACCTTACATTTTCGACTAAATATTCTTTTAGTTTATTAAATGCTTTTCTACCCTCATTTCCAATGTTTATATTACATTTTTTACTCTGGTTCTTTGATATCTTCCCATTTTCACCATTTAAATGAATTGTTAAGGGTTTAGTTATCTGAGCATAGTTTTGTATAAATTTACGATAGTACCCTGTCATTCCTAAGAAGCTTCTTAATTGTCTAAGGGTTTCTGGTTCTCGATATTCTTTAATTGTGGTAATTTTCTTGGGATCGGTAGTAATTATATTCTCACTGATAACATATCCCAAAAATTCCACCTCTGTTTGATAGAATTTAGATTTGTCTAATGATATTTTCATATTTGCTTCTTTCAATATTTTTATTATTTCATTCAGGTGTTGAGTATGTTCTTCGATATTTTTTGAAAAAACTATAATGTCGTCAATGTATACATGACAGAATTTTCCGATGTATGGCTTAAGAATATCATCCATATCTCTTTGGAATATAGAAGGTGCGTTCTTTAGACCAAAAGGCAAGCGTATATATTCGTATTTACCATTATTCACGGAAAATGATGTCTTTTGAATATCAGATTCTTTCATTAATATCTGATGAAATCCACTTTCTAAATCTATCGTTGAAAAGTATTTAGATTTTCCCGAATTGCTTAAAATAACATTTGTGTCTGGGATTGGATATTTGTCACTTATAGTGTGTTCATTGAGTTTCTGAAAGTCGATGACTAACCTGCTCTTAGGTGTTCCATCTTCGTTGAACCCTTTTTTTGGTACTACCCACACTGGACTTGAATATGGACTTTTACTTGGCCTAATAATATTATCTTTTAGCATTTTACTTATTTCCTTGTTTATAAATTCTGAAGCACTTAATGGATATGGATACTGTTTTGTCCATATTGGTGATTCTATATTAGTTTTTATTTCTGCCACCACATCTGTACGGAATGGCAATGTAATATTTATTTTTGAATGTATTTTTTCGATAGCGGAACGAACTTGTTTATTCAGAATATCAACGTTTTGATCTGATTGTACTTTTTCGATTACTTGGTTATTAAGGCGTGGTTCGAGACTGTAAATAGAACGTGAGTCAGTCGTACTTGATGACTCTAAGGTAACTTTAATTTCATTTCCTGTTTGTGTTATATTACTCTCCCATGGCAATGGTTCGCCATCCATGAACATCCTTTCTGCTTTATTATTGTAAAGGGTTTTCCAATAAGAGGTGTTATTTTGATATTCAAAGAAAAATGACATTTTTTGAGATAAATGATCGGATGTTTATTTCATTATAAAGAGGAAGGTATGCCGTTAATAATGGAACACAACATCAGCCAAATGGCCGCCACAACCACGCTTACAGGACCATATCCTTTTCATGAAATTTTCCATAACCAAATTGCAAAGTGGCTGCCCTATGTCCTCGATAGCCTCACGAATTCCAAATTTGAGGTCTTGAATCGACGCTGGGCTGTTGGCGTAGACCTTATCTTTCACGTGGCCCCAAAGGAAGAAGTCGCAAGGTGTTAAATCACAAGATCTCGGTGGCCAATTGTGATCACCTCTTCGAGAAATAACACGGTCCGGAAACTTTTCCCGTAAAAGATCGATGGTTTCATTGCTTGTGTGGCACGTAGCGCCGTCTTGTTGAAAGTAAACGTTGTCCAGATCAATACCATCCAATTCCGGCCATAAAAAATCATTAACCATCTCTCGATAGCGCAATCCATTAGCCGTAACTGTTGCTCCAGCCTCATTTTCGAAAAAGTAAGGTCCAATGACCCCGCCGGACCATAAACCGCACCAAACAATCACGCTTTGAGGATGGAGAGGCTTTTCAACAATAACTCTTGGGTTTTCCGAGCCCCAGATGCGACAGTTTTGCTTGTTGACGTAGCCTCCGAGGTGGAAATGGGCCTCATCAGTCAAGATGATTTTTCGATGAAATTCCGGATCATTTTCATGCATTTCAAGGACCCAAACAGCAAAGACACGACGTTGTTGATGATCAGCCGGCTTGAGTTCTTGTGTTAACTGAACTTTATAAGCCCTAAGACCCAAGTCTTTATGCAAAATACGGTGTAATGACGTTTGTGGAATGCCTAATTCCAAAGAACGACGAGGAATGGACAAACCTGGGTTTTCTTCAGCACTTTGGGCTACAACAGCAATATTCTCAGTTGTTCTTGAGCGACGTGCACGGGTTTTATTCTTCACATCACTAACTTGTCCCAACAGCTCGAATTTATCCACCAATTTCTGTATTGCGGTCCGACAAGGTGCTTCACGACGACCCAAAAATGTTTTAGTTTTACGAACCGTCTCTGCCAAATTTTCACCATTTTTATAGTGAATTTTAATAATTTCAATGCGTTGTTGAAGCGTGTATCGTTCCATTTTTATTAATGGCGTAGTTTCTACTTGTCAAATGTCAAAAAATGACAGCTTCAAAAGTGACAACTACCGAAATAGCGGGCTATTCAAAATAACACCTCTTATTGGAAAACCCTTTATATCAATAAATTTCTTTCTAAATTTAAATTTATATTTGCACTTCGCAAAAGATTGTTACCTATCAAGCAATCTGCTTCTAGGTTCTCAATTTCGTAAATTCGAACCACTCTTTCAAAAATATATATTTCATAATAATATTTAATAACTGTAAACCCATTCACGGTTTTTACTCCTTTATTAATTTCCAATGTTTTCTTATCACTAAATATTTTTGGAGACGTGTAACAAGATGTTGCTCCAGTATCTATTAATATTTTTAACCATTTGCTATTTATTCTTCTGTATATGTGGGGTAATCCCACGTTCCGTCTAAAAAATGATTCTCTTGAATGTTGTTTATCCTTACTTTGTTTGGTGGTTGGGAGCTTAATTGAACACTTTGTTCTCTTTCTCTTTTAATATTATTATTTTGATTATTATTCTGACTGAAATTTCTATTAAAATTCCTATTTTGATTAAATTGATTGTAAGTATTCCTAAATGGATTATTCTGATTATTATGTACCTGTCTAAACCTTTGCATTTCCTGTGGAGTTACTTTTCTATAAGCTGAAGAACCTAATTCCATTGGATCTGGACTCTGGTGGCTAGCCCTATTTGTTTGTTGATAACTATTTTGGGGTTTTTGTTGGTATCTTAATGTATTACCGTATGTTTCGTTTCTAATATTATTTCTTTGATTGTATTGATTCAGAAATTTACTTCTTGTTTTGTTGCTTTCTAACTCCTGAGCCTGGGCTAATGCATTGGGCAAATCTTCAGGCTTCATACTAAATACCGTATCAGACATTGGCTGATGAAGACCATTTATAAATGCTATTAATGCATTTTTCCTATATGATTCATTGAATTTCTCAGTGGTTTCACTATAAGTAGTACCATATGTCATTATAACTTTAATTATTATTAATGTTAATTTTTCCGTAACTTCATTATAGAATTCTATTAACGTTTTTCTGCCCTGTGTTATCATACTTAATTCATGATTTAAAACATGTATTGGTCTTTTATCCGCGTAGGCGAAGTCTAATCTACTTAAAATGGCTTCAAGGTTAAGTACCGTACCTTGACTGGTAAGAACTGAATTTGCATGACCAACTATTTTATTTCTCATTATGCTTAAAGCAGCAAAATATCGTCTACTTCCAGGAGTGTAGAGACTCATACTATTTTGACAAGCTTCTCGCCAACTCACATATCCCTCATTGCTACCTTCGAAAGTTGGTAAACTTTTAATAATGTCAAGACTTTCATTGTCTAGTATTTGTGGATCTATCGTTTGTTTTTTATAGTCTGTTACATTATTTGGAACTGTTAAATTTTTTTTAATTTTTTTGTTAATTCATCTATTTGATTCTGCTGTTGAGCAGTAGCCTGTTCAATAGCTTATTCAATTATTTGTTTTATATCTATAGTTGTTGTAGTCATTTTAACAATTTTTGTTTCACTTCTTAAAAATAATTTCTTACGATAATTTTCCAATAATTTTCTCTGCTTCTTAGAATGCTGTTCTCCAATCTGTTGCTGGATACTGGCTTTATAGAGCGAACGGGGATCACTTTGCTGGTTTCTTCCTTTTAGTTCACAATTGATTACACTTTCAGGATACTTTGTTTTTCTCCTATTTATAAACAAATTTGGCTGATAGCTTCAATTTCACTTTGAAAGTTTTTAAGCCTTAATTGTATTTACAAGTACTTATGCAAATTTGACTATTTTATTCACTTTCACTTTTTACGTTAATAATGAGCTATCCCGGTTGAGCCCCCAATTATATTTATCCGTCGGAAATAAAAAAGGTTACTTCAAAAAAATATATTTTTAAATGTTAACTTTATTTTCTTTTCAACAAATAAAATATTTCAATAGTTTTTACATACATAGTTCTTACATACTACTCTGCAACTACTGGCAAATTCCTTCCGTGTTGAATCTATTTATATCGTTATCCTGATGAGTTGGTTTTCTTGTCCTCAGGGTTTATGGTAGTGTTGGTTAATTACTTTTTGTATCTTTATCTTATTTTGTTATTTGGTTGGTCATAAAATATCTGTTATGTATTTTATTTTATCTTGTTTTGTTGTTATCATCTTGATTGGGTGATCATAAAATGTCTGTTATGTATGTTATCTTGTTACCTGTGGTAATCTTTACTTGGATGTTTGTAATGGGTGATTTTTTAAGAGGCTTAGAACTTTTTTTAAAAAAAAAACACAAAAAATTCAAAAAAATGAATGAAATATTTATTTGAATCGATAGTTTGAACCTTGCAATTTAATGTTTAAAGATAATTTCATGCAAATGTTGACCGCGGCTGCGTCTCAGGTAGCCCATCCGCTGAGTCCAATTTTGGCATACTCTTTCACACATATCGGCCGGTATCTCACGAATGAATGCATGGATGTTGGCTTCCAGTGCGTCAATCGAAGCGGGCTTGTCCCTATAGACATTAGCCTTGACATACCCCCACAAAAAATAATCTAATGGTGTCAAATCGCACGATCTAGGCGGCCAATTGACCGGCCCGAAACGTGAAATTAACTGTTCACCAAACTCGCCTCGCAATTGCGCCATTGTTTCGCGTGCTGTGTGGCATGTGGCACCGTCTTGTTGAAACCACATATCATGCAAGTCAAGAACTTCCATTTCGGGCAAAAAAAAGTTTGTTATCATCGCTCGGTAGCGTTCACCATTGACAGTAACGCTGCGATTCGCATCATCTTTGAAGAAATAGGCCCAATAATGCCGCCGGCCCATAAACCGCACCAAACAGTGGCTTTTTCGGGATGCATTGGTAGCTGTTGCAATGCTTCTGGCTGATCTTCACTCCAAATGCGGCAATTTTGCTTATTTACGTACCCATTCAACCAAAAATGAGCTTCATCGCTGAACACAAGCAGCGCGCGATGAACATTTCAAACCGAGCACGAATTTTGATAGTAAAATTCAATAATTTGCAAGCGTTGTTCATTTGTAAGACGATCCATGGTTAAATTGCAAACCAAACTGAAGCTGTTTGACAGTGACACAAGGTACTAAACACACGTCAGCTGTCAAAACCAGTGTTGCCAAAACCAAACCAGCTAAAAAATCACCCGTTAGATCATTAGCGATCTTATTTATTTTATTATTTCCTCTTATTTCCTGCTTGAGGTACAGTTGAGTGTTTATAACTCGCCCAAGAAGGGGGTTGCAGGTGGGGCAGCATGCCCCCCATACATATCTCACTTTTAAAACGCAGCCGTAATGCTGGCAATGCAAGCAAATTAAAAATATCTCAAAAAAGTAGTATCACTAATTTTCAATTTTCTCAAAAACTGAAAGACAAAAGCTTTCGGTTTTTTGTGTTCGATTCAAAATTAATATGAGCATTGACCACACAAGAAAATTAAGTTGTCTATTTCACAATTTTGAGAAAAATTGATCCAAACATTCTTGTTTGCGTTTTTTTTTTATCAAAATGTTGAGTTTGAATGCAAATTTTTGAAAAAATATTGACAAAAATAATATAATTAAAATGTAGGAGTAAAGAACTGATTTCTGGCTTTTAAAACCGTTATTATTTTACATTTTAAGTATTGCCGTTGTTTTTTAATATTTGTTTTTCCCTTTTAGTCGTTTTTTTTTCGAAAATCGTCCCTACCTTCTGTAGTAAAAAATGTATGTATTTGACCCCTCTACGAAATCCCGCCGGAAATATGCTCCGTTTGGTACTATGTGGTGGTTAGGGAGGATGGGTAGTAGGGTAGGAAGAGTGATTAGGTTAGATGGTGGTTAGGTGGGTTGGGTAGTAAGGTGGGATGGGGGGTTAGGTGGGTGGTGTGGGTTGTTTGGAAGGGGTTTAGGTTGATTAGTTTGATCGTTTTATGAGGGGTAGGTTGTGGAGAGTGGTGGTATTTGGCTGGGTAGGTGAAAACAGGTCAAATATTTCCCTGTCCATCATCTTTGAACGCTGCTGAGGCGAATTACAGCTATAAGAAGTTCTTTTAAGGGCTAACAAAATGATTGGAGATATCAATTTTTTAATAAAAGGTAATTTGATGCAGAAAACTGTTGACATAGCCGCCTGCCTGAAAACATACCCTAAGTGGAGCAACGGAGTTGCATGAGCGGATTTGCCCCCAAAATAGGGAGTTTAATTCCTTGACTCGCGAAGCGGGCCACCCAACGTACTGTTGAACAAGAAAACTGTTGAAATAGGCGCATGCCCGGCGACTGAACATACCCTAAGGGGAGCAACGGATTTGCGTGAGTGGGTGTGCTCCCGAAAAAGGGAATTTAATTTCTTTAACCCGCGAAGCGGGCCACCCAAGGTACTATTCAACAAGAAAACTGTTGACATAGGCGCCTGCCTGGCAAATGAACATACCCTAAGCGGAGCAACGGAGTTGCGTCAGCGGGTGTGCCCGCGAAAAAGGGAGTTTAATTCCTTTAACCCGTGAAGTGCGCCACCCAAGGTACTGTTGCACAAGAAAACTGTTGACATAGGCGCCTGCCTGGCGACTGAACATACCCTACGCGGAGCAACGGAGTTGCGTAAGCGGGTGTGCCCCCGAAAAAGGGAGTTTAATTCCTTGAACCCTCGCAGCGGGCTAACCAAGGTAACAAGAAAACTGTTGCCATAGGCGCCTGCATGGCGACTGAATGTACCCTAAGCGGAATGAGTCGCCACAATGGAATAATTTCATAACAGACTACAATCTTTTACTCAAAAAACCTTCGGTAAACGGTGGGGTATGCGACCGCAAGTCATCCAGTGGATGAACAACGCAATTGTTCGTCCCATACTTACCTATGGTTCGATCGTGTGGTGGAAGGTTGCAGAAAAATTTAGCTATCTCAAAAACCTGAACAAGGTACAGTGACTAGCCTGTATAGGAATAACGGGGGCACAAAGATTACGCCACAAGCAGGGCTGGAAACTATTCTCAATCTTCCAGTCCTGGACGAGTACATAAGGTACTCGCAGCCAAAAGTGCACTTCGACTTAAAGAAATGGGCTCTTGGAAGCACAGCAGCTATGGTCATGGGTCTATCTTGCAAAGTAATAACACAGTGGCCGGAATTGATGTGACTACTACGTACCACCCCTAATAGATTTTAACAAAAAATTTTCTATTTTAATATCCGAAAGGCATGGATGGGAACTCAACTCTCTAATCAGTGAACAGGGTATCCTCTTCTGCACTGCACTGATGGGTCAAAAATAGCAAAAGGAACAGGAGCTGGGGTGTTCTGTAAAACTCTTAATATTAGAGAATCATATTAGTAGTGTCTTTCATACTGAGATTTACGCTATTGGCAAGGCAGCTGAAATAATTCACAAGAAAAAACTCAACTCGTCGGAGATCACATTTTTCGTGGACAGCCAAGCTGCCATCAAAGCATTATCCAGTGAGACTATTAGATCCAAGGCAGTAGCAAAATGCCGAGGCATACTGAACAATATTTGCAACACCAACCAAGTCAAAATCTACTGGGTTCCTGGACATAGCAATATAGAAGGGAATGAAATAGCAGATGAACTGGCAAGGAATGGGTCTGTATCAAATAGGGAAAATAGTAGCCTATAGACATGGGACCAGAAGTTGCAATTGGAGTGATTAAAAAGAAGATAGACATAATTACGAAAGAGCAAATCAACAACTCCTGGATGTCCAGGAACGATTGCGCTGTCCATGGTCGAGTCACCAATACACCTTCTTGATTTGGGGAAGCTAGACGTATGTGGACTACAAGTAGGACTGTTGCCCATCTTGCCCCCCTCACACGGGTCGCTTCCCTTCATCACCTGTATTGGTCTGGCGTTCATTCGCCGGTTTTTGAGGAAGTTGAGGCTATGGCCCAAATGTTACCTGAATGCATCACCTTCGCACCAACCGCCCCTTGTTTTATCTTTCCGTCCACCAGACCTGTAGGGGCAGGTGGCCCCATGAGTGCCTTGCAGACGAGTGGGGTGAACCAGAGGCTGGTTCCTGCCTTGCGTCAGTACGTAGGTGCTTCGTATTCGTTGTTGTTGTCCATATTGTTGCTGGAGCAGCCAAAAAGATCACTCCGCCCGTATGCTGGATTTTACCACATTGCGAGGGGGGTGTTCCCATTGGCTTAACCATGCCTAAGGATTCCACAGATGGAGTCCCCGCCGATGTATGGGCCCATTCTTCATTGTTGCCTCCATCTGTAGGAAGGCTCGTGCGTTTTGCAGTCTTGTCCTATCTGGTGTCGAGAGTTCGTTCCAGTCCTTAGTACCAAGTCGTGTAATTGTCTACTTGTAGTTGGAGATTTGTATTCCTTCTAAAAGGACAATTGTGAGAGATTAGAGCTGGTGACGGAGCAGCAGTCACTGACATCATCGATAACAATGTCTACCGATCCAGCGCTGGTTCCAACCCCTACCCCGAGTTTAGCGAAGGGATCAAGAAGAAGGCGGATTTCTTTCTCCTCTCTCATTGTTGTGTCGTTTCGTTTTCGTTCTGTAATAATACCGCTGAAAAGTGATGTCACTGGGGACTTCTCTTCCTGGGAAGCGGAAGCAAAACGTCGGCGGTATTCGTGACTCCTACCGACTTACTAGCAGATATCCCTACTAGTGGTTTATTATTATTAATATCTTTTTTTTCCATTGTTTTATAGGTTTGGTTCTTCTTGGTTGGCTTGCATCACTGTCTGACCAGCTGAGGATCACCAGATGGCCAGTCAATGCTGCAAACGGAAGCCTCCCCACCATTGCAAGGTGAAAACCGAGCGGAACGTTTTCTTAAGTCCACGACCAAAACCACACCCTAAAATACTTCCAACCAGGACCGGGACACCCTGTATAATTATTATAATGTTATCTTATATATATCTTAGTAAAGCCTAGTACGCTGCTGAAGCGAAACGAAAAATCCCATACAAAAATGACACAACGAAATCATAAACGAAAAATTTCGTCCTCCTTTTCGTTTTGCAGTACGCTGTTCGATGAGCGAAATTGATAATTGTAGCAGATTATTTGGAGAGGTCTCCGCTCTTTTTTCGCACTCAATTAATTGGGTGCGGAAAAGTGACATTTTAGGTTTGTTCGTGTTTCTATTTGTTGTTTCTTTCAATACAACATGGCTTTCTATGATTTTTTTGTGCTTGTGTTTGTTTTTGGTTTTTGCAAATGGTGACGCTTTCAATTGTCATTTTTTCGGTGTGGTTTTCGTAAGCATTTCGCTGTCGTGTTGGAGACCACCGAAAAGTTTCGTTTCGCATCAGCAGTATACTAGGCTTAACTATAAATTATGAATGAACTTTTCCGTCGGCGGAATCTGTAACATCTTCGTTTATGTAGGTTTCTCCTGCCAGGTGTTGAGGTGCTGCATGCTCATAATGTTCGTTATTTATAATAACTAGAGCTAGGATTTTCATGCACTTAAAAATGCAAAATATGCGCTTAAAATATGCTCTTAAAAATGTAAAACATGCACCTAAAATATGCATTTAAAACAATATCCCTTGTGAACCATTTGTATGGAAAAAAAACTTAGTATTAAGGTTTATGTAACAAATGCGGTCTTTATTATCGGGGAACATAAAATTATATCAATAAAAACAGAAAAATAAATTCGGATTATTGTGCTTGCTAAGCGGAATATCGGCTGCAACAAATGCCTCACATAAATCCATATTTAAATTGTTTTGTGTTCTCAACGAAAGGAGTTGTGATGTGACTGCGATTTTGCAGAACTAATTACTAGATTGTTTCCCTAGTGCCGTATGTTTAATAGATTTCAGGTGTTGGTCAATTTGAAATTTTTTTCTCGGAGGAGAAAACTTTGATACACAATTTTACAAAAATTAATTGTTGCATCGGTTGTTAAAGTGTGCGAGTTGTTCGAAACATATTTTTTCAGATTTGCATTTACAGACGGCTTCGCTTTCGGCATTGTTTTTGAATTAACTACAGATCTCAAATTAATCGCTTGATTAAATAATTGAATTGCTTACAATTTCACTTTAAAGCAAATCCTAAATCTAATACAATCTCTTATCTAAAAAAAAAATACAAAAATTAACAAAAGATCATCGACATGAAAGTAAATCCAGAAACTTTAGAATAGAACAAAGAAAACTCAAATCATAAATAGACCACAAAATAACATAATATGTGAATACAAATGTGAACAAAAACAATTGCTGTCATATATATACAACTAAAACTAAGTCCGCATTTACATTGCCCGATTTTTCCAATGCCGATTTTTCTTTGTTGTTGTAATCGTGTGAGATTTCGAGGGACAGCCAACATGTTCCACAAGATTTTTCCATTCTCTCTCACACGATTACAACAATAACAAAAAATCGGCATTGGAAAAACCTTTCAATGTAAATGCCGACTAACTCGTATGCATGTGTAAAATGGAATACTGGAATATAAACGAAAGCTGTCTTGGAAGTTGTCCACATAAACTGATTAAAGTATAAATTTAAAGGCACGTGTGCATTTTTTACTTCAGGATTATTTTGTTTTTAGAAAATATGCACAAATATGCATTTATTATTCAAAATATGCAATTAAAAGTAAAATATGCATTTATAATAAAATATGCAAAAATATGCACTAACGATTAAATGCCATTTTAAAGCAAATTGATTGATTCGTGTTTGTATTTTATTCCTGTGTTTCTAAAGTTTCTCAAAAAAAATATGCATTTGCATGAAAATCCTAGCCCTTATAATAACATTGTTTTGAATTTTGCAATCGTTCGCACTTATTTTGATATTCAAACATGTATTCCGAATTTTGAGATTTATATAAAAAGGTTCTCATCATATTGTTTTTTTTCTCTAATTTATTTTTCTTATTTCACACGCAGTCCTTGTTATTTTTTTATATTTTTTTTTAAATATTGTTCTCTGCATGTATTTCTTTTTTAGGTTGTATCTACAAGATTTGTAGAGTTTATACAGGAGACTTAAAACAATAGCGATGAAAATTAGCCGCAGTATCCAAAAAAAATTCTTCATTATGGATTTGCATTGTATCTTGAAATTTAAAATTATTATTTACCACTCCACTATTCTTATTTTCTTTCGTTCCGCCGATTTTCGCGTATCCAACAACAAATTTTTTTATAATGAAGAAACTTTGTATGGAAAAAAATATTTAGCAGAGATAACAATACCAAAACCCTGATTTATCTGTATCGTCATAGAACTTCTGCCGCGGTCTTTTATTTTCATTAAAGAAATAAGCAATTACATTTGAACATGAACCAAGAATTTTTTTGTGCTTACTTTATTCATATTTTTTTTTCTAGCCAATAAAAGGACAATAGTTTTGAATAGTTTGAGTGGTATGTCGAAAAGACGGTTAAGTATCGTCTATGGCCAAGTATGCTAACAGCCCATTGCTCTCTGCGTTGACGGAGGGGCAGGATCGCTCTACATTAAAATTGCTTCACACTAAAGAAGCTACTAATCCATATTCGGTCGCCAATTCCTCACCTGCAGTGGAATACGCTTTGCCAACAGCTAGTTCCAACTGCAAATTATTGTCTATAAAGAAAAATAAACGCAGCAAAAAAGGAACCTCACATAATCTACGAAGTACTAGTTTAACAACTTCAAGAACTGGACTCAAACGGCTGATAAGTAGCACTGGTACATATTAAACAAAATATTTGTGATCCTTTTTTTAAGATATTGATTTATTTCAGATCCAAGTGTTCTAGATTCCAATATTAAAAAACAACGACTTAGCGCATTGAATGAGCATTTGATAGAGGAGTCGACATTTACCAGCGATTGCATAGCTCATCGAACAAGATCAAAAACACTTTTCCTTCAAGAGCGTTCTATAAGTTTAGAACCTATTTCAGCAAAAAAAGAGTCAACAAAAGTTCAGCTACAACCAGACACTTTTGTCCGCAGTCATACATCACCAAAAAAAAATAACCTTTTAAATTACTATCGTGAAACTCGAAACATAAGTCGCAACTATTCAAAAAAGGGCGACGCTAATATTATCCCTAAAACATCATCAACTCCAACAATCAAATCCAAGTCAAAGTTAAAAAAAGTCAACATTAATTCCACAAATAAACGCAATAACACATTCAACATAAATTTCGACTCCAAAAAAAAACAAAAGTATCGTCAGCCTAATAGAAATAATAAATATAACACGCCTCCACCGACATCTTCAAATACTATTAAGTCCCAAAACACATCTCGTAAATTTATTGAAACTCGTAGAAGTCAGCAAAATAAATCTTCCGCTATTGAGAATAACTTAGAAGAAACTGTTGATAAAATTGGAGGTAAGTTTATTGAAGATAACCTAATGGATAAATGAATACGAATAGAAGACTTGTAAAGACATTATTTTTATTTTTATTGTTATGATTTATTTATATATGTAAATATAAATTAAATTACAGGTACAAAAATGAAGAAAAGGGCTATCAAAACTACGGCATTCAAGCCTTACCTTATGACAAAGCCTTATTTTTAAAAGCCAAATATTTAAAGTGGACGATTTGTATTGGAAAATTTGTTTTGATAAAATAATTGTGGGTTTGTCGCAGTCGTAAACGAGTGAAGATGGTGATGAAGTTATTTGGAGATAATTTTGAATAAAGTGGGTTTTTTTAGTCTGCATTTATGCTGGCATAATGGGACATATTCATAGTCACTCTTAAACTCCAGATTATCTTAGACCTGGGTTTATTCAATGTTATTTAGATAGGATAAACCCAGGTCTAAGATAAACTGGAGTTTAAAAGTGACTATGAATATGCCCCAATGAGTTTAACTGCATCGCCAAATTTCAAAGCCCATCTCACGGATAAGGCTTCCAATATATGTTTGGAGATCCAATTTAGAGTGAAAACTAAAGAGGTAGACGACAGAGTTGAAAAGTCTTTTCAGTACTGAAGTTCATTGAATAAAAAGACTAATTTCCTTAAGTCTTTTAACTTGCAAAAAGAATTTAACTGTAATATAGCAGTTAGCAGTCAGTACTAACATATTACGACTGTGCAGTTAAAAAAAAGTTAATTAATTGTAAGTTAATTAACTGCATTACTTTTTAACTGGTTTTAGTGTTTGGCTTCGGCCACGCAATGAGCGACGAGTTGCTAACCGACGAAAAACACATGAAGCTGGCCACATAAACCCTGGGCGACTTGCGATTTTTTTAAGCGACGGAGCGACGCCGCTCTGCAATAAAATCTGTTTTAATTTTTCAGTCGATCGCTGAGCGACGAAGTAATAACATGGATAAAATAGACGCAGAAAGTTTGATTCAACTGTCCAAAGCCGTCCAGGGGGGTCATTCCGTAATTTTCAAAATGATAATCGTCAAAACGATTATCGTTAACGCTATCGTCAATGATTTGCTTCACGTAACTCGACCACTATGGTCTCGTCTATCGTTTTCAGTTTGAGATTGTTTGGTATATTTCACAAATTCTCAAACTGTAGTGAAAATGTTTTTTTTCTATGGGGTTTGAAAGAAAATTTGTAGTAAAAAAGCGCACCTACAACTTTTTAGTGTTGTTTATTGCTTTGTGTTTTGTTTTGGTGCGGCCGCCGCCGATTGGATTGAAAAGCCATCTCGCAAGTTAATTATATCGAGTACCATCACAAAAGGCTTCTTTTGATAGCCGAAAACGTTGAACGAAACTATAATGGTTTGAATTATTATAACAATAATAAAAAGATTATTTGTTTGTTTAATTTTATTTAGCAACCAGTGCCATTAAAGATATTCTACAATTGTACATAAACATAAAAACATTGTGCTTACATATGGGTTGGAAGAGATAAAGGATCTGAAATATCTCTTAATTGTCTTCGCAATCGTATTAATTGTAGTTTTTCTTAATTTTAATTTTCACTTTGCAAGACAAATAAATTGCGCTGAAACATTTGTACTTCTATTTATCTACTAAATTGACAGATTTCAATGCCAAATGATACCTATTTAGCTATCGTGTAAACGATATCGTTTTGATGATATCACTTTGACGATTATCGTCTTACGTGAAGCGCGGCTATCGCCGAAACGCTATCGTCTGACGATAATCGTTTTACGGAATGACCCCCCAGTTCTTTGGCAGGACACCCACAAAGATTATAAAAATAAAAAGGATAATGATGACCTTCAATTTTTCAAGTCTTTTACCATTTTTGGCACAATTTGACAATTCCGAAAAACTTGAGATAAGAACCGACATCCAAAAAATTATTTTGGCAAATCTTAAAAAAAAAAAAATAACCTTGTTTTGTTAATCTTGGTCGAACTTTCTCCAACAGAAATTCAAAAGATGGTACTGACATACGACAATATTGCCAAAATCGATCTCGAAATCTGCGAAGATTTTGATATAAGTGATGAAATTCACCATAACTCAGTGTTGCCAGACAGCTACAATAAAAAAAACATTTGTAAAAAAGGTACTAAGTAATAAAAGAAATTTTGTTTAGGGTTTTCTTCACAATTTCTGAGTAAAGTTGTGATTACTTACTCGACATTCAAATTATCCGCAAATTAAATCCTTCCAGTAAAAAAACTTAACGTTTCACATTTTTTCGAAATAATAAATGTATGCACCAATTAGAAGTTCCAGTTTTCCAAGAAAAAAAGTTTTGACTGATGAAAACTGGAAAAAAATAATGAATAATATTTAAAATGCCAAGTACATAAATTTGCTTATCCTAATCGACACTTAATCGGGCCATTAAAATACTTTGAACGTTAATTATAACCTAAACTGTTCACATATTGTGAAACATAAGGGTGGTTGATAATTGATTAAAAAGTTCCAAATTGCTTATTTAGAACTTTAATCCAGTCCAGGTCCAGTTTTTCAGTGCGCGATTAAAGTTTAACACGAGTTAAATCATCATATTTGGTGGGTTAAATCAGGATTAACTGAACAGATGCTTTTGATGTATTATGCAAAGAGTTTGTTTAGTCATTTCGCGTACATTCGCACTGAAAAATGACTGCCGCGTTCTAGAGTTAACTCACCAGAAATTAATATGAAAATAAAAATATAAAGGAATTAATATTTTTTTTTGCACTTCTTTAAAAAATTTCTAATACTTTATCGTCATCTTCGTTTTGGCTGTCGCGTTGGTTTGATACATTTTCTCACTTGTGGAAGTTTTCAGCATTTCTTCTGTTGGTTTAAAATTCTGACACCCAGAATGTAAGGAATATCTAACTCATGGAATACTGTCAGCTGTTTAAATACCTATACGATTTCTCAACCTTTAAGCTCTGAATTAATCCCCCCAGAGTTCCCCCCAAACACCCCCCCCCCCCCCCAGATAACCCCCCAACGACAAAAAAAGCCCCTAAATCTAGGGAGAAAACCCCTAAACTGGCAATCCTGCCATAACTACAACTAATCGCTCAGCGATGACATTCAGTAAGTGGCCCCCCATCGCTCAGATTCGTCGCTCAATCGCTCAGTCGCTCATAGCGTGGCCAAAGCCTTTTTAGTTGTTGAAAGTCATTTGTACTGCTATGGCTTTACTTTTAGTCAGTAAATCTTTTAACTGCAGTCAATTAACTGTAACAGCCAAATTCTTATTCACTCAACTAATCCAGTTTTAAATTAATACAACAAGAAACAAAAAAAAAGGAATTACATCCTGAAAAATATCAAATTATTGACATTCCGTATGTTTATAGTCAAGTTTAGACAATTTTACATCCGGTTGTTATGCATTTTTAATCAAACGCGCATTAGTTTTGATTGAATATTATGCACAAAAGTTAAAATTGAAAAGTTTAATAAATACAGGTTTAAAAATCACTAAAACTTTATTTACACCTGCAGTGAAAAATATGGCTGTAAGTCAGTCTTTTAACTTTTTTTAAGTTTTTACTTTTTTTTTAGTCTTTTAACTAAAGTACTTCCGACTTGTTCTTTTAAATGAACAGGATGTAATAAAAAGAATATATAGAAAAGTTAATACAAAAGCATATAATTTGCTTTCATTTTAAAATTAGATACAATGACAATAACTTAAAAAGTTGCCTGTCAGTGTAAATCGTTCTTTTTTAAGTGTACTGTAGATGATAATCTGTTTCTTTTTTTATTATAAATCTATTTTATGAGACAGTCATCGTTTAGCTTTCGTAGTGATCACTTCGATTTATCATCGGTAACGATTATATATCTGTCTCTTTCCCGCGTAACCCACGTGTTTTTTCCTGTCATTTTGACAAAATAGTTTTACTTTAGTAAAGTAAATTTAGTGATTTCATTTAATCTTACCAAAAGTAATAATAAGTTTAGTTTCTCGCAATGGCACTGGACCCCCCCTCTACGGGGGGCAAGCGCCCTCGAACAACTTACACAGCTCTGGACTTCTCCAAAAACCCAAGTAATATAAAAAATCCAAAATTCATCACCATTACATCAACAGAAAAAAATGAACCCCTTAACTCATTTAGTGTCTTCGCCCTGCGTAAAGCAATCGACGGCATCAGAACCCAATGGGAAACAATATCCCAACTCCGCGACGGTAACCTCCTGATCCTCACAAAATCAGAATCAATTGCGCATAAATTTATCGCGGCAAAAAATCTCTCAAACTTGTTTTCTATTTCTGTAAAACTTCACGAATCTCTTAACTTGAGCAAAGGTATTATCTACGCTCCCTGCTTAATTAATTGCCCAGAAGACGAAAGTGTTATTTAAAATCCACACCAAGGGGTAATCAGTGTTTAAAAATTTGTTAAATCTGTCGATAACAAAAAAGTGCCTTCTGGGCACATGGTTGTCACTTTCAATCTCTACAATCACCCTGAACAGGTTGTTGCCGGCTGGGTCACAGTTCGCTTTAAGGATTATTATCCCAACCCTATGAGATGCAAAAATTGTCAAAGACTAGGGCACACGAAAAATCGGTGTTCCGGGAATCCTACGTGTTCGGTTTGCGACCTACCCCCACATTCACCCACACCGTGTTCAAGAATACTGTGCGTCAATTGTGAAGGCCCACATTCGTCTAACTCTAACGAATGCCATCGATATATTCAGGAAAAACAAGTTCTGAAAATTAAGACCAAGAACAAATTTTCTATCTCCGAAGCCAAAAGACTTTACCAAAAAACTTTTCAACAAATTAAACCATCAAACACAGACGCCTCTCAAATTGCTAACCCAAAAGCGGCCAACACCACCTCTGAAACCAATTCCTCTCCCAAAATAACTGGACCTACCAACACCACCTCTGAAACCAATTCCTCTCCCAAAATAACTGGACCTACCAACACCACCTCTGAAACCAATTCCTCTCCCAAAATAACTAGACCTACCCTCCCCCACCTCCTCTACCTCACCTCCCTCACCACCTTTCGAATCCCGACACTAAACCTTCTTCTTCTAAAACAGTAACACAAACCATTTATCCTCCATCCAAAAACCTCACAAACAAAATCTCTAACAATTCTTCGACATCAACAGTACTCTACAACTCAAATCTTAACTCTAATACTTCTACATAATCTTCATTAATAAATAGCAACACAATTCATAACACTGAACCTCTCCCATCTCTGCTCTTTCAAACACAACAAAATCTCGAATTGAAAAATCACAATACTTTTCCAAACCTCCAGAATATTCCAACTCTGACGACGACGATGTGACGGACGTCACAATGAAATAATCCCAAATTACCAACCAAACCTTCGGCGGCGGCTGGTCGCTGCGGACTTTTCATAGGAACTATTTACTATGTTGAGCCCGCCGCGGACGGCCGGCGCACAGTGGCCCGTATTGACTTTTTGGTTGAAAAATCATATCTCTTAAACGAATTAAGATATCGCCAAAATTTTTTTCGGTTTTGAAGGAAATTTCCAAGGCTATAAAGTTTGTGAATTTTAAGAAAAAATATTTACAGGGTGTTTCAGAATCTGCTGCTGAAATAAGAAGTGTTTTGTTAACGTGGTTACCATAATTCTTATTTAATTCTAAAAAGGTCGAAAGTCAATTTATGAGGTAATTTGAGGGTAATTTAAGTGAAACAGTGGGGAAAAAAGAAAACAAACCAATTTGAGTGAAACAGTGGGGGAAAAAATCAGTTTTTGTTTTTTTTTATTAATTAGTTTTTTATTTTTTTTTATAGGAGTAAATTTATAAAGTATTTTATTGATAGATTAGAATTCAAAAAGTAGAAAAACAAAATAAAAGGAACAGAAATTTACATACGAACATTAAATTTCTTGGAAACTATCCGGGGTAATGCGTCCGGGGTAATGCGTAATAAACTTATAATTTCCGGTGAGTATTGTGCTTTCAGATCTTTTTGGTTTCTTACATACCTTAAGGTAGAAGTAAGTGGATTGGATGAGACTGCTAGCATGTTAAATAGGTCTTCATTCTGTCGAATTCTTGAAAATTTGCACGTATTTTGATATCTGTATTTCTTGTAGTCTTTATTTTTGGACTCCTGGGCTTCTTCTGACAATTCTCCAAGTGGTAGTGATTTGTATTCGATGATATTTTGACTATGAACCAAAATTTTATGAATGGTAGGTGTGAGTTGATTTTCAGGGTACTTTTGTTTCAACAACTCTGCGGATTTTTTGGTGTAATCACCCAATTTAACTGTATTCACTACTTCCCTGCTATTCAAAACATTAAGTATTATTTTGATCCTGGCTATAACCTCTTTATTGACTCCAGTTATTCGAGCGGTTGCCTCAGATTGTTCAAAAATCTCCTTGAAGTGTTTCCATCATTGCTATTTCCAAATCCTTGCTTTGGCTTATCTCCAAGTCCAAACTCATTTGTCCGGTTTTGATATGGAGAGATGAAGAAAGCCATTCCTCATTTTTGTTTATGAAAAATAATCTCGATCTATGGGCTGCGACCCATTTTTTATCAATTTTATAATAAAAGCTTTTTAATTTTGCTTCATTTTCCGGTAAATTTTCACCGGATAGTTGGTATTCACTTATTATGGCAAAAAAGAACTCTTCAAGACTCTCATCTTTGACTTCAAAAAAATATTGTATGGTATGTCCATTTTAAATAATTTTTCCTTATACAACTGCTCCTTCAAGTTTTCAATGATAATTTCATCCCAATGTTTCATCTTTTTATGCCATAAAACTAAATACCTGCATTAAAAATATTCAATTTATGACATCGTAATAAGGTAATCTGCTTTACCTATAAGCTTTTTAAAAAAAATTATAATCCAGTTAAAAACTCTTATCCATCAAACTACCTGACAGTAATTAATCATACCCGAAATCAATAACATTCATACTTAAAAGTTTTATTTGGGGTCACAAGAAATAAGCTATAAAACCGTTTTAAAAAACCTTGGTAGGTTTTTCCTTCTAAATTACAAAACCATTTTATTTCAAACCAACACTCATACCTGCAAAACAGAGAAAAAATATTTTCCATGATTTTTTTTCTGCACCTGACAAAAAATACTCAGAAAAAATTACTGACTTCATTAAATCAAATCGCTCTAGCTCAGCTCTATGCAATTTTATGCAGCTGAGTTTTTGGTTTTTATATGAAGAGTGTCAACCCAGGCCATCCCAAGACAACTGTTCCCAAGACAGCCCATCCCCGACCATTCATCGCAAGACCCAAATGGTACCAGGACACCTCATCCCTGAACAACTCATCCCAGAAATAAGAACTCATCCCTTGGATGTTTTGTGCGAAACAAAGAAAAACAGCTCGAGCTTAGCTTGATTGTGTTTGAACCTTTTTTTTCTACTCAGTGTAAAGACGAAAAAGCGTGCAAAAATGGATGTTTAAAAAAACATTAAATTTAGCAGTTTAAAAAAATTTATCATTTTTATTTTTTTTTCATTTCTGATTATACCATTTAACACATATATCAAGTAAAAATAACAAAAAAAAAGTTTTATTTACACCTTTTTCCTAGTTTTTACACTTAAAATTAAAAAAAAATCTAAGAACAATTGTTTTTTTTCTTACCACAAAAATTTGTCAACTTTGACTCGCTCTACAAGTCAAACCATTCATACAAATGAAATAATTTTTTCGATTACTAGAGCTCCAAACATTTGTCAATTCACAAAAAGTAAAAGTTTTGTATTATAAACCCACCCGAAAAATGAATTTCGCAAGCACTTTTGCCTAAACGGGCCACTGTGCGGCGCCGCCGCCGTAGCGCTACTTAAAAAGTATCCCAGTTTTTGATTGCCTTTAGACATTTAAATCTCTTGGGATCCCACTTTTACTATCATAAACCATATTGCGGGAAAGGGTTTTTTTTTTGTATTTTATGCTTAAGGTTCTTCAATGGAACATGAACGGTCTTTACGATAATTACCACGATTTGCAATTGTTGATTAAAGAATACAACCCTTCAATCGTCTTCCTCCAAGAAACCCATTTACCTTATCAGGCGGACCAAAATGGTCACTCTTACAGCCATATTATTCACTGCGGGTGTAAATAAGGTTTAAGTGAATTTTGAACCTGTCCTATTAATCCGCATATTTTAAACTTTTCAAATTTAACTTTTGTGGATTATATTCACTCAAAACTCGCATTAAACAAGAGGGATTAAAAATATATAACAACCGCATGTAAAATTGTTTTAACTTGACTATAAACATACGGAATGTCAATAATTTGACATTTTCCAACATATATTTCCTTTTTTTTTGTTTCTTGTTGTATTTCAAATTTCATTGTTCGAAATTAAAAAAAAAAGTCAAGTTACCCTAGCTTTTTCCGTTTAACACAATTTTTTTTGTCTGTTTGTGTAATTGAAAGCAAAACTTTGTACGTATGTTCACGTGCGTAAAAACTTCAAATATCACTTTGCTTGGCTAAAATGAGTGAATGTACTGAAAATTTTGTTTACAACTGGGTTGAACTACTTTAAAAGCCCCCTGAAGGGCAGTTAAAATTGAATCGGATTAAAAGCGACAGGGTTTAATTAATAGGGTTTTTTAACGGGTTTATCGAGTGAATATTATACGCTTGGGTTGAACTTTTAAGACTTAACTCTCCTATAACCAAAGTATTAATTAAAAACCGGATTAATTGAGTGAATAATATGGCTGTTATGCATCTTCCAAGCGATACAACTCTTATTTCCACAATCTTCCAACGAACACCTCCACCAAACAAGGGGTTGGCCTTTTGGTGCACAAATCTCTCGCCCAGACATCTATTCCTTTAATTTCTAATCTCTCTACCTTAGCAATTGAATTAGAACTTAAATTCAAAATTACGATTATCAATATATACATTCCACCCGACCAATCATTCTCAACGTCCGACTTAGTTGACATTGTCGATAGATTCCAAACCCCTTTATTGCTGACAGTGGATTTTGACTCTTGGAGTCCCCTCTGGGGTTCCCCGCATAGTAACACCAGAGGCAAAAAAATCGAGAATTTCCTCGCTCATTCAAACCTCATTTTGCTAAACGATGGCTCCCCCACCCACTTCTCGACCCATAACTCTTAACTCATGTCGATCTTTCAATGATTTCCCCTCAGCTATTCCCTAATACGTCTTGGTCGGCTTTTAATAACTTACACGGGAGTGATCACTTCCTGATTCTTTCAACCGTATCAATTGGCACTGATTCTTGCAGAACCAATTTTAGACCCAAGTTCCTAACCGACCGTGCTGACTGGGATCTTTTCCAGACATATGCTTTAAAATCACTATCAATTAGGCCACCATCGCAAAACATAAACCAGGAAGCATCGAAAATTATTAAATCTGTTAAAGAAGCTGCCAACATCGCGATTTCTCAATCACATAAACACGTTGGCAAGGTCAATCTTCCATGGTGGAACAAGGAAATAAGCGAGTTACGCGCAATAAAACAAAAAGCTTGGAAAATCTTTCAAAAGAATCCAAATAACCCTAACCTGATCGAAAATCGTAAGACAAACGCCTACTTCCGTTGAGCTGTCAAACTTGCAAAAAAGAAATGTTTTGAAAATTTTACCAAAAATATTAACTCTGAGTCCTCTCCAAAAAAATTATTGGCCGATATCAAACTTCTTACCGGTAACTACACCCCCCACTCTATAAAGGTATTAAAAACTGATACGCAAACACTAGTTGTTGACTCAGATATTGCTAATCACTTTGCAAACAAATGGTCTGCGTACTCCGATGATAGCAACTTCACCTCACATTTCATTCAATCAAAAAACTCTACCTTGCAATCCTATCCCCATCTTGCTGATGCATCTGCTGAAGCTTAATTAATTGAGTTACCAATCACTCACATTGAACTGGATAACTGCCTCCATTTGGTAAAAGGCAAAACCCCTGGCATCATGCTGAAAAATTGTCCTAACATCTACAAATCGCGAACTCTTTCTCTTTACAATAATATTCTCGAAAGTGGAATTATTCCTCAGACTTGGAAAACTGCCACCGTCATACCAATGCTTAAACCAAAAACCAACCTCTTGAGTCCAACAGTTATCGCCCTATATCCCTACTTCCTTGTATGGGTAAAATTCTAGAAAAACTTATCGCCAAAAGACTTCTATGGTGCATCGATAAAAATAACTTTATAAGTAACAAGCAAGTTGCCTTTAAACACGGACTTGGCACAACTGATGCCCTCTTATGCATCGACGAATATATAGCTTCTTCCCTTTCTACTTAGAACCATATATCTATCTTCTCAATCGACTTCGAAAAGGCTTTTGATAGGATAGGTATCCATGTTGTTTTGGACAAACTTATCAAATGGAAGGTTGGACCAAAAATCTTTGAGTACATTAGATCATTCCTCACAAACAGAAAATTTCGCACCAGAGTTATTAATATATGCTCAAACGTAAAAAAATTAAATAACGGAATCCCCCAAGGATCCCAACTTTCTGTGGTTATTTTCACTATCGCTTTTAACGATATAATTGAAATTTTCTCTAAATGTCAATCTGTCAAGTATTCACTGTATGCTGACGATCTTTTGATATTATCAAAATGCAAAGACATTGTAACTTTGAGTCAGTTATTTCCAAATATTCTCACCTATATTGATAATTGGTGTAAATTGGTGTAAGGTTCTATTATATCAATTAGCAAAAGTAATATCATATATGTAGAAAAACTAGCTGTTCAAAAAATATCAATCTTACCTTTAATATTAATGTAATCACTAATGTTAATAAATTAACTATTTAAGGCATCATTTTCGATACTAAATTTAGTTTTAAGGAACATTGGGGCATATTCATAGTCACTTTTAAACTCCAGTTTTTCTTAGACTGGGGTTTATTCACTGTTATTTAGATAGGATAAAACCAGGTCTAAGATAAACTGGAGTTTAAAAGTGACTATGAATATGCCCCATTGTATTCAACCTAAGAAAAGCCTATCTTTTAGGGTTAATATTATTAAATACCTATGTAGTAAATCCAGCTGTTCTCATGTTAATACTATAATAAGAGTTATAAAATCAATTATTTTATCAAAGATTGACTATGGATTAACAATTTATGGCAAATGCTCAAGATCCTCTCTTCAATTGCTTAAACCAGAATATCATGCTTCAATCCGACTAGCCCTACGAGCCTTTCAGGACAACTCCTATTTTAAATATGGTCACCGAATTTGGCCTGCCTTCTATTGATGAAAAATTCCCCATTGTATTCAACCTAAGAAAAGCCTATCTTTCAGGGTTAATATTATTAAATACCTATGTAGTAAATCCAGCTGTTCTCATGTTAATACTATAATAAGACTATGGATTAACAATTTATGGCAAATGCTCAAGATCCTCTCTTCAATTGCTTAAACCAGAATATCATGCTTAAATCCGACTAGCCCTACGAGCCTTCAGGACAACTCCTATTTTAAATATGGTCACCGAATCTGGCCTGCCTTCTATTGATGAAAAATTCCGGAATAAACAAATCACCAATCATTCCTGTCGCTAAACTCTGTTCTCTTCGAAAGAAACTTCCTAAATGTCCATCAGCTGAAAAAATTAGTATACCACTCACCTTCACCACAGAAAAAGTATGCTCTAATCCACCATAGCTTTTTTCACAACATTCTACCAACACCGTTCTCAATTTGATTCCGAAGAGGTCAACTAACAATGACGTTTATAAAAGCCACTTTTTGGGGGAAGCCTCTCTTTACAAAAGTAAAAATTGGAACTTCGTATACACTGATGGCTCTAATCAATTGGCGAAACTTTTTATAAAAGCCTACTCCCTGGATTTGCATCACTCTTTTCTGCTGAAGCTGCAGCTATCCTTACCGCATTCAATATAGACACTAAGGAGAAAACTATTATATGCACCGACAGCCTCTCCACCATTACCGCAGTAAGGAACATCAACAATTACTCTCCAATTATACGGGACATAAGAGACAAACTTATATCTAGAAAAAACACACTTAAACTGTTTTGGATCCCTGGGCAAACAGGGATAAAAGGAAATGAATCCGCGGACGAAGTCGCTAAAAGAGCTGTCAATGAACCTCTCATCACGACTTTTGCTTTAAGTAAAAGGGACATTTACAACACAGTTGAACAGCGTTTGGTTTATTTGAAGAAAGTTTAATGGAACGACTATAACCATTATTACACTCCACCATTAACCCAAAAGCTGAACCAGTCCTCTATCCCGCCAACTGCTTTAGTACAACGTTAAGATGTTTCTCTCGACTACGATTGGGGCATTCCAACATAACTCACTGTCACCTTCTCGAGAACATAGATCCACCAAGATGCCACTTGTGTAATAACGGGGTACTCACGATTCCCCACCTACCTTACGATTGTAATGGCACAAAAAGACTTTTATCATCCCGCGGTACCAATGTATCTATGCTTGATCTACTGAGGTCGCCATCTTCGGACAACATTTAAGCTTGTCTAATTAATTATTAACATAAACTGTATCTTTAAATTTGTTTTAACTTATAAATTCAAATATTGATCGTTAGCCATTAGCCCTGGTAGCTAGCGCTAATAAAACTTGTATTATTTTGTAATTTACTTACAATGTAATAAATTTATAATAAAAACAATAATTATATTTTATGAGAACTCATTTATTATTAAGTTTCGATATTTGAGTGCGCTTTTTAGAAATTTATAGAGTTGCATGTATGTAATTATCACCGTTGAAGATTTTTAATAACTGGTCGCGGTTAAGATGTTCACTCTCTAGAAATAGCTTTCTGTATGACTCAAACAAGGGGCAAACTCCAACAAAATGAAAGGTGTTTTCAGTGCCATCAAGATTACAAATTGTACAAATACCCACAGATTCTCTGTTGAATGCTCTGGCATTAAGATTGAGCAATCCACACTCCCCTCTTAGCACCATACTTATCATGTCACGAGAGTTTTTATCTTCGAAGTAGCTTGGCACATTTACATATTCTAAGTTGCAATACTGATCGTGGAACTGCGATTGAAGTGCTTTGTTGGTGTGTTCTGTCCAATGATTCTCCAATAGTTTACTACAGACTTGTTTGTGTAATGTAATGCATTCAGATTTCCTAGACCAGTAGAAATCTATTCTTACGTCATTGAAGAGTTGTGACCAATCACTTGCCCAATAAATCTGTTTTCTCACGATCATATCAGATCGTTTCCGATGAAGTCTGGCTTCGGGAAGCGTAACAGCACGCTGGATGTAACTGAAGTGTAGTCCAAGTGTCGTGATGGAAGCTTTAGGGATTCCTGTTTCTATATTGAATACATATGTAGTTTTGAATGTTGCTTGGTAAATAGAAGCATCTTTTAATGGAAAACCGTTGCAGCTTTTCAACCTCAACATGTTCCGTATAACCCCAAACTTGAGCACAATAGTTTATAATAGATTTTGAAGAAGCTTCGTAAATTTTGTACTTTGATGAATGAATTATGTTTTCAAAATAGCCTTTAACGGCCTTTAGTCCATAAAAATTGGCGTTTCGTCCCGGCGACCTCACTTGGACTCATCAGTTGACTAGTGAGGGCCTTATCAATACGCAATTTTTATTAAGTTCAGTTCAACTTACATGAACTTTTTGACAAAAATCCAATGTGAACTATATCCAACAAGATTAAAATTCTTAATAATGTTTTTGTTTTTCATAAAGCTGGACCAGGATTCATTGATTGATTTTTTTTGCCATATCAAATCTTTGTTTTAGATGTTCCTTCCATGACATGTTGTATGAAAGAGTTACGCCAAGGTACTTATATTTGTTTGTAATGTTGATTTCCTCGTTATTAAAAAACCACTTTTCTCCAGTTGCACGACGACCGACATTTCTAAAAATTACCATCTCTGATTTGCTCAGATTCACACAAAGATGCCATTACCGACAATAATTCGCAAAGCTGGTTCTCATTTCTTGCAAGGAAGCTGGAGTGTCGGAAAGTATCACAATGTCATCGGCATAAAGCTTACCTACCAGTTGATCATCTTGATATTGTTGGCATTAAAGTGTTTCGAACATATTCATGAAATTTAACTCTATGCTATAAATTTAATACCCAAATTAAATTACACAATTTAACAAAAAGTGTTTCGATTCCTTTTCGGCGCGATAATGACAGACTCAGCTAAACGTACCGTAAGCACTCGGAGCAAAACCACAACCACACCGATTATTTCTCACTCTTCATCACAATCACAACCGAAAAATTCTGTTACACCCAATAAAACTGTAATAAGTGACGAGAGCAAAGCTATGCACCGGCAATTTAAGGAACAGAGCGACTATATTATTAATCTTCTCTCAAAACAAATTATCGAATCCGAAAATAGAATCTCTGATAAAATTAGCAATGAAATAAAAGAATTGCAAAATTGTATCAAAGAAACAAACAAGAAAGTGGCTGAACTCGAGACAGCGCTTCTTAATGCTAATAGTAATATAGATGCACTTAACTCCGAAATATGCCTTCTAAAGCAAAACATCACTGACGTAAACAAACAATGCACTATCACACAAGCCGAAATGATAAATGTTACTAAAAATCAAAACGCGCAAGATAACCGCACCGTAGCAAATATTTCTCTTCTTTTTGGTGTTCCATATATGGATAACGAAAATCTAAAGTCTACTTTCAACCTTCTGTGCAATGCCTTTACAATTAAACCACCAAAACTTAAAGTCATTTACCGCACTCGCGCCCGCTCTGAATCAAAAGACACACCGATCTTAATCAAGTTCCAAACACCGTATGACCAAAATTATATTCTAAAGTCCATCGCGCAATTCCGTAAACATAATGGGAGAGACCTTTGCCTACAAGACATTGATTTAAACTCAACAAATATTCTCCAAATGCGAGAGGCTTTAACAAAACACAACCAACTGATTTTCCACCGTGCAATGGCTCTCAAAAATAAAAAAATGTTATCATCTGTATTTACATCAAGAGGAATAGTATATATTAAACGGCTTATGAATGAAGCTGCTGAGGCGATTGACTGCATCGAGGGTTTGGACAGGGATGCCTACTCTTCCGTTTAAGTTATATATATTTTATTTTACAACAATTATTTTGATTATCAATTTTTGTTTTCATATTGTTTTCTCTTTTTTAATTAATATTTATATTATAATTATTCCGATCATCAATTTTATTTTTTTTTATATATATTTATATCATTACTTTAATTTTACTTCTTCTCGTACTTGTTTCTGAGTTTATTTTCTTTTCTTAAATTTTTATTTTATTAAAATGGTTGATTATAACTTGCGCACCCTGGTTAATATATTGAGTTTTCAACCGGCTGGTCTTCGAGTGTGTCACATTAACGCACAAAGTTTAATGCCTAAAATTGACGAATTTCGTTACACATTTGAAAATTCTAAGGTTGACTTAGTTTGTGTATCTGAAACTTGGTTTAATGTTTCTCAAAATGATCAACTATGTTCACTGGCGGGTTATAAGATATATCGTTCGGATAGGGTGCGTTGTCGCGGTGGGGGTGTTGCTATGTATGTGAGAGAAGGGATAAAAAGTAAAGTTTGTTTTTGTCGAATTACCCAACAGCAATGAAAAGCTTCTGATGGGTACCATTTATAGACCAAACAGACACGTCTGTATGTCTCCGCTTATTTATCTTTTAGAATAAATAACAGTTTCTTGTCCAAATGTTGTTTTATGTGGGGATTTAGATTGTAACCTCCTTGATAAAAACTATTTCTTGGAAGATTTCATTTGTCTTAATCTTCGCTCTGTCAACACACGTACTGCCACCCATTTTTCAAATTCTGACCCCACGCTCTTGGATCTATTTCTTGTAGATGATGTTAGTAAAGTTATGCTTTACGATCAGTAGTCAGCACCAGCCTTCTCGAAGCATGATCTAATCTTTTTGACGTTTGACTTTCATGTTGATATTCAAAATCTTGTCATCAAATACCGAGATTTTAAACAAATTAACTATGCTTTACTGGAGATGAATGTAAGTAACATAAACTGGAGCAATATTTTTGAAATTTCATCGCCTTGTGGGCAGGTGGATTTTCTAAATAGCAATATATACAGACTTTTTGAAAACCATGTTCCCTTAAAAACTAAAACTTGTGCCCCGAAAAATAAACCTTGGTTTACAAATGAAATTCGATCACTGATAAAACAACGTGACTTAGCCTATAAACGATGGAAAATGTTTCGTATTAACACTCTTCATCAAAAATTTACAGCTCTTCGCAACAAAACTGTTAAGGAAATCCGTAAAGCAAAAGCCTCCTTGTAATCAAGTCGCATCAATGCTTCTAAATACCAAACAAGTCTGGAAAAAAATGAAAAGTATCGGCATAGGGAGTAAATCTTATGTCTATCCAGATGGCTTGTGTGGCACGTAGCGCCGTCTTGTTGAAAGTAAACGTTGTCCAGATCAATACCATCCAATTCCGGCCATAAAAAATCATTAATCATCTCTCGATAGCGCAATCCATTGACCGTAACTGTTGCTCCAGCCTCATTTTCGAAAAAGTAAGGTCTAATGACCCCGCCGGACCATAAACCGCACCAAACAGTCACGCGTTGAGGATGGAGAGGCTTTTCAACAATAACTCTTGGGTTTTCCGAGCCCCAGATGCGACAGTTTTGCTTGTTGACGTAGCCTCCGAGGTGGAAATGGGCCTCATCAGTCAAGATGATTTTTCGATGAAATTCCGGATCATTTTCATGTATTTCAAGGACCCAATCAGCAAAGACACGACGTTGTTGATGATCAGCCGGCTTGAGTTCTTGTGTTAACTGAACTTTATAAGCCTTAAGACCCAAGTCTTTATGCAAAATACGGTGTAATGACGTTTGTGGAATGCCTAATTCCAAAGAACGACGAGGAATGGACAAACCTGGGTTTTCTTCAACACTTTGGGCTACAACAGCAATATTCTGAGTTGTTCTTGAGCGACGTGCACGGGTTTTATTCTTCACATCACTAACTTGTCCCAACAGCTCGAATTTGTCCACCAATTTCTGTATTGCGGTCCGACAAGGTGCTTCACGACGACCCAAAAATGTTTTAGTTTTACGAACCGTCTCTGCCAAATTTTCACCATTTTAATAGTGAATTTTAATAATTTCAATGCGTTGTTGAAGCGTGTATCGTTCCGTAGTTTCTACTTGTCAAATGTCAAAAAATGACAGCTTCAAAAGTGACAGCTACCGAAATAGCGGGCTATTCAAAATAACACCTCTTATTGGAAAACCCTTTATAAGCAAACATTCTTCAGGACATTTACAATTTTCCGAAATACCATCTTCATCCTATAATTCAAACATGAATTCTTTTAGGTTTTCCACTATTACATCGGAGGACCTAGTAGAATCGCTGCTTTCTATAAAATCTAACGCAATAGGTCTTGATAACATGCATCCTTCGTTTTTAAAAATTCTTTTACCAACTCTTCTGTCCTATATAACCCATGTATTCAATACCATCTTAACAACAAGTTCCTATCCAGAACAATGGAAGAAAGCAAAAATTGTACCTGTCCCAAAAACATCAAAAGCAGACTAGCTTAGGCCAATTTCGATACTACCATTTTTATGAAAGGTTTTTGAAAAAGTCTTAAACAATCAGGATTTCGAAAGAAAAATAGTTGCATAACAGCTTTGTTGAGTGTTTCCGAAGATATTAGAAAAGCTATTGACGAGGATAACTATACATTTTTGATACTTTTCGCCTTCTCCAAAGCATTTGATATGGTCAATCACGGTATACTTTGTAGAAAACTTCTCAATTCGTTCAATTTTTCTAAATCAGCGGCCAAGCTCTTATTCTCTTATCTTACAAGCCGAATGCAAAGAGTAACACTTAACAAGGCCCTATCTGATTTTGTATTTGTCGTTAGTGGCGTCCCGCAAGGTTCAATTCTTGGCCCTTTGCTTTTTTCAATATATGTTAATGAACTCCCTACAATTTTAAAACACTGTTCAATACGTATGTATGCTGATGATACCCAACTTAAGCTGCCCTTTGGGCCTTATTGAACACTATGTAGCCTGTATAAATGAAGATTTAAATATATAAGAACGCTGGTGACTCGAAAACGGTTTACTTCTGAACCCACAGAAATCAAAGTGTCTCGTGATTTCCAAAACCAAAATTGATTTGTCTTACTTTCCCCCGATCCTGTTAAATGATTGTCTAATTTCTTTCGTACATTCAGCTAACAATTTAGGAGTTGTTTTTAACCGCAGCCTCACCTGGTACCGTATGGTGTCCTTCGTACGCTATGGTCTAGTCAGCACTTTATTCCAACACACGTTAAAGCTCTTCTTGTGAAAACGCTGGTTTTACCTTTGATTACTTATGGATGTGAAATTTTTTGCAATTTAGATTACGAAAGTAAAAGAAAATTAATTGTTGCTTTTAATAGTGCTATACGATATGTTTACGGACTGCGACGCTACGATAGAGTTTCGCATTTTTCAATGCAATTTCTTGGAATGTCATTTGAAAACTTTATAAATTTCCGCACAATTACCTTGTTCTCTGATATACTTATAACGCGCCAGCCTGATGATCTGCACATTGAAATAATCTTTCTAAATTCTAATAGATCTCTAGATCGCCAGTTTTTTGTCAACTCGGTAAGAATTTGGAATTCACTGCCACGAGAGATTAGAAATATAAGCAATACGAAGCAATTAGGAAAAGAACTTAAACATTACTATCGTAATTCTTAGTTAATTAATTTGAATCATTGTATACAAATATGTAACACTTAAATTTTAATCAATCCTGTAGCAATTATACATATCAGTAGCTTCACTATTTTATAAGATATTGTATCTTACAGTGTAAGCTTTCCATGAATAAATAAAATACTAAATACTAAAGCAAAACTTTAACTGCTAGATCATCGACGTTTACTCTGTGGAAGCTATGTAACTTTTAAATAATAAAAGCAAATACGTTCATTTAAGGTAGACATCCCTGAACCCACTTGCGACAGTTTTTCCTAAGGTTTGGCCATAAGTAACGTTCTGCTACCATTTTTGTTGTTGACAGATGACAGAGATTGTGTACGCTGTTGAATGTCAGTCTTCGCAGGTCTTTTGTTATATATGGTCGCACTCGTCCAGTAGATAGGTCATAAAGTAGGTTTTGCGCAGATGTTGGTGAAACTGGGAAATGTTGTAGCTTCAGATATGATGTTGGGTTGTTGACTTATTCCTCAAGTTCTGGATCTAGCTGTTGTGATTCTGCGAGGTTTTCGTAGTTAAGTCCCTTGTCCAATGTCTCAATACGAGATAACGTGTCAGCTACGATATTGTCCTTTCCACTGATATGACGAATATCTGTAGGAAACTGGGTAATGAAATCAGTGTAACGCTCTTGGGAAGGAGACGTTTTATAGTGTTTTTGCCGAAACAAACGTCAGGGGCCTGTAATCAGTATATATCACGAATATACGCCCTTCCAGCATGTATTTGAAGTATTTGACCGAGTGAGAAGCAAAAAGCTCTCTGTCATAGGCAGAGTACTTTTTTTGCGACTTGGTAAGCTTTCTAGAGAAAATACTTAAGGGTTGTGTGATGCCATTTTTTGATTGCTGCAAAACTGCACCGATGGCAAAGTCGGATGCGTCAACATACATGCAATGAAAAGTCTGCATTAACCGATGGATGAGCCAATAATGTTGCATCAGCAAGGTTTGCTTTGCAGTCTTTGAATGCAGCTTTGGCTTCCTTAGTCCATTTAATGAAGAATTTGTCGTTGCTTTTATTACCCTTAATTAGTGCCTTAATTAGTTTCTGAGCTGTTGAGAAACTAGATGTGTTCGATGTGCTGCTCCATATTGTCTGAAGCTATGCAGATGTCATAACACGGGAAAGCGAAGTCGAGATCCCGCAACGCTTCATCGATTATACGCTGAAATGTCTGTGCGGCATTTCTAAAACCGCCAAACATAACAAGACACTGGAAAAGTCCGAACGGCTGCGTGGGTAAAGCTGTCTATGTATGTCTGCTTCTTCTATGGGAATTTGATTGTATGCCCGAATAAATCGATAACTGAAAAAATGAGTTTTCCTTCCATAATATGCGTACAGTCCTGCAAAATACGTAAAGGATACATGTCAGGTTCTGTTCCGGCATTGAGTGCACGATAATTTCCGCAGACGCGCCAAGCTCCATTAGATTTCTTCACCATTTGTAAGGGGCTCCACCAGGGGCTTTTAGACGGACGGCACATTCCCTGTTCTCATGTGTGTATGTACAATATATATGAATTCTTTCTTAGCTGCAGCCAACCTATCCGGTGGAAGGCGACGAGGACGGCAGTGAACAGGTGGGCCTTTAGTGGTGATGTGATGAGTGACGCTGGAATTCACAGGAGGCTTAATAATAGAAGGAAAAACACGTCAAGATATTTTTTGATAAGCGTACTAAAAGGTGATGTATTTTCTATAAACGACACTTGAGGAGAAAATAATTTTGTGATACTTGCGCTTATTTCAAAAAACGTTGTTTTGTCTATTTTTTTTTTGCCGCTGCAAAAAGTCTGCTCCAATAATTGGTTTGGAAACTTCAGCAATTATAAATTTCCATTGGAAACTACGACGAAGACCAAGTGTGACTGTCAGGTTTTTTGTACCGTACTTTAATATTTTTGTGCCGTTTGCTGCGAACAGTTTAAAGTCACACCGGTTTTGTTTTTCTTTGTGCAACGGGGGAACGATAGAGATATCAGCTCCCGTGTCAATTAAGAAGTTGAGTTTTGTGTGTGGGTCGAAAACGAATAGGCGACGTGTAACAATAAGGTGTCCATCTGTTGTCGCCTGGGTGTGAGTAGATGGACTTGTTACTCTTCCGAAAATTGTGTTTTTCTGTATTTGCATGGCTGTGTGAAATTTCTTGCTTTTTTGCCATATCTCTTGTGATACCAACAAAAACCAGTTTTTCGTGCAGGTGTGTTATGGCGTGAGCGAGGTCGATGTTGTTGTCTTCTGTTAATGTCTCTTCCTCTCATATTTGCTTCATTTACCAGTGTATCAATTTTTTCATGAAGATCCGATGAAGATGAATAACCTTATGTTTAGACCGCTGTTGACGATGGTGAGCATAACGCGGTATATGAGGTGATTGCAGAAACGATATTATTGCCTTGGCTTGCTTTCACTACTTTGTCGGCAAGGACAGTTAATTGAATCTTGTCGCTAATTACGGTTAAAATACCTCTCGTTGCAAATGGTAAATGCTGCATCCATAATGCTTCAAGAAGATCGTCATTAATCTCGCATTTCATGCAAAAGTTGGGAAGGTTTTTTATCGCTTAAATCAATTTCTTGCAGAAGTTTTTTGATTCTTTTTCCTTCCGAATCGGCGAATCTTTCGATGAGCCTACTTTTGCTCGGCTGGCGGATGCAAAATAATATCACTTACTTCGCCGAGTAAACTATTTTCTATAGCAGCTACTACGGTGTGATATTTTGTGGAATCCGCTGTAATACCCGATATAAAGAATTGGGATTCGATTTGTGAGAACCACAGCTCAGGTCTTGTGCGCCAGAATGACGGGACCCTGACAGAAACTTTGTTGATTTCAGTTGTTGAAGGAATACCAGCGTTTCCTGCCCATGTGGTGAACTTATGCGCAGATAATATGTTTGTGGTACTAGGTGGTATATTTGGTACACTTGTAACCGGAGTAGTTGTCGTCATAGTTCGAAGGCAAACAATTTAGAAGCACGTGGTAAGCCTATGATATACCTTTAGTTTGACGTTCGTATATATACCGCTTCTGCGCGCTTGTTAAAAAACTACGGGGTCACCACTTTGTGGAAGCTATGTAACTCTTAAATAATAAAAGCAAAGACGTTCATTTAAACAAAGCTTTAATTTCTAATAGGTAATTCAATTGTAGATAAAAATGGTTTTTAACGATTTATTTAAAGAAAGGAAAGTGTAGGATGTACCACGATGGTTAAACTGCAATTGACTACTCTGACTAGTGCAGGCTTGCCAGATGTTAGTTTGCTACAACTCCATATGGTAGTCCCGAGTCAAGGTCAGTCAGAAACAAGCTAGAAAGCGAGGACTAAGAACACATCCTTGTTTTACCCCTTGATTGATGGGCAAAAAACTGCTGGTATCCGTTCCATTCCATACTGCTGCAGTGTTGTTGTTGTAAAGAACTTTGAGTATTGACATCATTTTTGTGGATATATGTACCTATAATCCTTAGCTTATGAAACAAGAAATCTCTGTTAACATTATCAAATGCTGCCTTCAAATCTATGAAGAAGACATACAGTTTCTTTTTCTGACAGAGTTGGAATCGGATAATGCAAGACAGATTGTAAAGGGTGGTTAAATTGCTGAATGTGAACCATACCTAAACGTCAAGTTTTTTTCTGCATTTCATTTGACATTTCTCAATTTTAGACTAACTCAATTTGAACCATTGAAAGATACACAATCGAGCAACGCGTCGTCAATGGTCAGAATGGTGGCAAGTAACTGGCTGAACAGAATAGAAGCGCGTTCGAACGCGCGTTCGCACCTGTCAAAGTTAAAATACGTGAAATTTCGTTAAAGTGAATACAATGGAGACGCAGCCGCGAACGCGACTCTGGGAGTTAAATAAGTTTTAATAATCACGCGCGTGCGAACGCGCGTCTATTGTGTTCAGCCAGTAATGGCAACAGTGGATGATCAATTTTCGAAGAAAATCATCTTCAGTGATGAGGCACATTTTCTCCTCAGTGGATTCGTCAATAAGCAGAATTGCCGCATTTGGGCGAATGATAATCCAAGAGTGAATGTCGAAAAACCAATGCACCCACAAAGAGTGACTGTTTGGTGCGGTTTATGGGCTGGCGGCATCATCGTATTTTTTTCCAAAATGAGGCCGGTCAGGCAGTTACTGTGAATGGTGTTCGCTATCGTGAGATGACTTTTTCAACAGGACGGTGCCACTTGCCACACAGCTAACGAAACAATGGCTATTTTGCGCGGCAAATTCAATGGCCGTGTTATCTCACGCGGTGGCGATGTCAATTGGCCGCCAAGATCATGTGATTTGACACCGTTGGACTTCTTTCTTTGGAGTTATTTTAAAGAAAAGGTGTACGTCGATAAGCCAGCAACAATTCAAGAGCTAAAGGATGAGATAATTCAGCACATAAACGGCATAGAACCTCAATTATGCCTCAGCGTCATCGAGATCGCTGCGGCCATTTGGCCGATATTTTGTTCCGTACTTAATTGAACCATACCAATATTATCATAATAAAAAGAAATGACAATCATTTCCTAAATAATTTGTGTTTTATCTTTGTATATAGAACCTGTAGTACTACCACGAGACTGATTTTTTCTTCTTTATATGTGGCCGTTACGCGGGGCTGGGCTCGTTGATTAGTTGGCAGTGGAGACTTGAGACAGAAGGAAAAAGTAAGAAGTACGACAAAAAAATAGAAGGAGAGGGTTGTATTTCATTGTTCTGGCATCAATAAGAGGAGTAAAGGAGATAACTAAATCAGACGTTTTTGCCATGACAACGACCAGAATATAGGAGAAAAATCGGTATATGTTTACATTTATATATAGGTATTCTGTTTATTATTTTTTAAAAGCAAATCTTGAGTAGGTAGGTATTTGTTTGTTCATTTAAGTTTTTTTTTCATATAGGTATATGTTTACATATGTATATATAGGTATAGGCATATACCTTCGAAATAGATTTTGCTTCAAATTACAGCAATTTATTGGAATTAAAAACATTTTTTTAGGTAGGTATAGGATAGATACCTAGCAACATATTTAAAATAAAAAACATATGAGAGGGGGGGGGGGGGGCGCTTTCCCTGTTTAGCCGGGAGGGACAATATTCTAAAAAAATGACAAAACAGAACAAACATTATTGCAAAACAACTCACAATGCCATGATATACCTACCTTTTTGTTAATCCAAAAATCTTTTTTATTTTCTTTTTGAATAAAGTTGTTTCAGAGAACAGATTTTGAAACATTAATTTTCAAATTCAAAATTTTGAAAAAACCATATATCAAAATTTTCAAAAAGATATTTTTTGGACTTATAAAAAGTTTGAATATTTTTTTGAAAACTTGAATTTCAAAAACAACTTAGTCGATTTTAATCAAACTTGGCAAAAGCAGTTTTTTTAACTAGATTTTAAACAAAAATTATTCTTTTAACCAAAAATAACAATTTCTACCATACAAAAGAACGGCTGGACCGATTTAAGTGATCTCTGATTTGTTGAATTCGTATTGGAAAAATTCACTTCGTTGGGTGAAATGGGGTAGAAATAAAAAAAAAATTGTCAGATTTAAGAATTTCTTCTTTTGTTTGAAAGGTTTTTCTTAGGAAATGGCTTAAACGATATTTTTCCAAATTTTAATATTTGTGGGGTGAAATGCGGTTATAATAAAAAAAAGTACGATTTAAGAAATTCTTAAATTGTTCTGCCCCTCTGATCTGGCTGTAATCTATAAAGCCTTCATTCGTCCATAAATGGAATACAATTCTCATATTTGGGCAGGAGCTCCAACAACCCACTTGAGTCTATTAGATAGAATTCAAAAGAGAGCTTTAAAAATGATGGGCGATAGAACTATAACGGAAGCAATTGAAACTCTCGAACACCGCCGCAATGTTTCATGTCTTTCACTATTTTATCGCTATTTTTATAAACATTGTTCTAGTGAAATAGCCAGTTGCATTCCTCCCCTAAAACAATTCAACCGTAATACTCGTACTTCTAGGAATGCGCATCAGTTTACCCTTGAGCCCAACTTCGGACGTACTGTTAAGTTCAGATATTCTTTCTTTAGTCGCACTACAAGAATATGGAATGCGTTACCCGGCTCAATTTTTCCTTGCCACTTCGATGTTCAATCATTTAAAACCAATCTGCATCGGTATCACCTTTCAAATCCTCTCCCACTTTCCTAAACGCTCGTACTGTGTTTATAATTTTTATTATTTTTATTTATTATTATATTATTTTTTTTTTATTTTTTCATAAGGGTAGTAACAACCCCTTGAGTGCGCGCAAAATAAAAAAAAAAAAATGTATGTACGTATAAGTAGATAAATTAATAAAAATGGTTAAAAGTATAGCAGTTATACCGTGTCAACAGTATAAAGTTAAAACGAAAATTAAAAAAAAAAACAACCTATGTAAATAAATGATTAATAATATATTTTTTTAAAATAAATAAATAATTAATAATTAAATAAAAATATAAATAATTTAATAAAATTGTGGTGAAAATGTTGGATTTTAAGCAAAAACTAAAAAAATCCACAAACTCACTTTCAATTATTTTTATCAAAAACAATTGAAACTACCACAAACAGCACCTACATATATGGAAGAAAAATTAAGTAATTTAAAAATAAATATATAAATAAATATCAATAAATATAACAAAAACAATTTTTATAAAATTGAAATAATGAAATATTTAAATAAAAATGAATATACCTAATCAACAAACTCATTCTTTCAGTTGTTGCTTTTATCAAAAACAACACAAATATTGCAAATTTTTGGTCAAAAAAAATTAGTAAAATCACAAGAAATTAATTTAAACAACGAAAACTTTTCAAAAAGCCCGGAAAAAATCAAAATTTTGGAATTTAATTATTACAGCTGTTGAAATTCACAAAATACTTTAAAATTATTTTAACCACTTAATGTGAAATTATATGGTTTATTAAACAAAACGCGAAAAGGCAAATTTTTTGATAAACAGATTTAAATTAAAAGCCACCGAGAAGCTTTATAATTATGTATTTAAAGCACGAATAGATATTTAAATTCCAACTGCACAAAATGGTCAAAAAACTATTATTTATAAATCACAAGGTATCGAGAAAATAAACTTTGAAATTTTAGGTAGGTAAGTATAGGTATTAAAAAAAACTGCAATTACAATAATTATTTATTATAAGTTACTTAACACGAAATTTATATGGATTTTTTTTTACAAAAAAAGGAAAACACAAAGAAGGGGAAAATTTAGGCAATTTTGTATAAAAAAAAAACAAAGATTAAATTACTAAAATACCGCACTTAACTATTCAACTATTCACTAAACTACCGTACTTAACTATTCAATTAAAAATAAATTATTTTTTTAGAAATTAATAAGAAACAGTCTTTAAATTATCACTAAAATACCGTAAGAACTTAAAAATTCAATTAAATAATAAACTAGTTTTTTATAAATTAATAGGTATCAAACAATTAAGCAAAACAATTTGGTAAAAAAACGGAAGTCTTGAAAAAAACTTAGATTCACAATTCAAAGTTCACAGAGAGATCCTCTATCAACTCACTGAATTTGAAATCTGATACAAAATAATCGCGTAAAGTTTAAAAAAGTATTATAAGAAATATACACATGTAGGTATGTATATACGTAACTATTGCTTTTCAAAATTTCAGTTAAAGAGCCGTTTAAATTTGCAGGAACAAAATCAGGCATAGTTGCCACTTTGTTTTATAAATAAAAAAAATTATAGAATGAAAATAGTAAAATATATTTTAAGATTTTTTGTTTTGACTGTTTAACAATCAATGAAATCAAGTTTTACAACCTATTTTTAAAACTTAAGTGATGTGCAATCATCTTTGAAACATATACACCCCTATTTATGACTATCTATTACGAATTGATTGATAAATATTGAAAATCGGTATTTACCAACCCAATTGATACAAATTTTGATCATTGAGAATGGTGCAGGCGAATTATAAGAAAATTAATAATTATCACCGAATAGTTCAGTTTTTTTAATAAATTGAGTTTTAATGTACCAAATTTCAATATTTATTAACTATCAATTGATTGTCGTAATAAGGCTGATATGATAGTCTTAACACTACTGTAAAGTTTAGATTTTCAAATATATTTTATAATAACTCATTTCCAGTGGTTTTAACAAAAAATGTGTCGAAATCACATCGAAATACATTGTTTTGATATTTCGTTTAAAAATAATAAGAAAATAACGAACAATTTGTTGTTTTAATGTGTTTCCAAAATTTCGGCGTAAGGATATGTCTTTTCGCGTACTATCCATAACTACGGTTTTCATTGTTTTTTGTATATGAAAATAAGCAAAAGTTGGCATTTTTGAACAGTATGCGAACAGGAATATTTTTTTTACGAAGTTTTCCAAAAATTAAAAAAAAAACCTTTTTCTGAAGTTGAAATTTTTTAATTATTTAATGGCCAAATACATTGGAATATTGAATAAAATTGTCATTTTGAAAATTTAGCACCCCAATTATAATTTATTTAATTAAAAAACATTAATTTAATAATAACATTTTAGTTCCTATATATTTTTCTGTTCAATAGCATTTTTTGGGAATTTTGGTAGAAAACTTTATTTTCAGGAGTGGTAACCGTGGTTATAACTGTATATTTTTTCATATTTGCTAACCGTCAGCCATCACCGTCAGCGAAAGAAAAAAAACATTATTCCCTAGCAACTTAACATTCCTGCACCTTACATTTGTCTTTGTCTTCCTGCAGACCAAATACACACTCAACCCCTTCCTCTGCAACAAAACAATACCCCATAACTAAAACAAAAAACACAAAACTGTTACTTCCTTGCCTCCCTCTAACTTTCATAAATTTAGTGTGATCTCATTTTTGTGTTATAAAACTATTCTCCTTTGTTGGAGAATTCAAAGTCTCCATTATCCCTTGCAACAACTCTTAGCAACATTTGCTTTATGTGTCACCGTATGGTGTATACAAAGGTTTTATTCAAAAACATCGCCCCCTAAAATTTAACCACCCTTTAGATTTGGTCAGCAGTAGAGTAGTTTTTCTTGTATGCTTCTTGAAACTCAGTTCAAATATGATTATCTTCAATCCATTGATTAAGCCATTTTAAAAGTATGGTTGTGAAGAGTTTTGTAGGTAGTGTCCATAAAGGACAATCCACGATAGTTGGTTGCATGTAACACTGGGATCTCCTATCTTAAAAAGATGAAATATAATTGATTTTTTAAAAGAGTTCGGGATTGTTTATGTTCTAAAAATATCGCGAAAAAATATGGTGGATTTCCGAGAGTAGATAGGTGAAGCGTTCTTGTAAAATTCAAACGGTATACGGGTATACCATCGTTCAAACGGTATACGGGTATACCATCGATACCGGGAGCTTTGTTGTCGCTGGAAGACATAACTAGTTGAACTTCGTGCATGTCTATGTCGTTATCCAACGTTGGAATATGAATATCAGAGTTGTGAAGGTATTCATACGATATTTGTTTTTGAGTTGCTAACAAGCTTCGAAAGTGTGTATAAAACTCAGAAGCTGGTATGTTGTTTTTATTTTTCGACGAACTGCCCCGCATAACTTTCGCAAGTTTCCACCAATCACTAGTTGTTGTGACTAAGGCAAGCTGCCTTGCAATTTTTAAGTAATAGTCGCGTTCTTTCGTAAAGCAGCAAGACACTGTAGATTTTCCTGAATGCATCGACATTGTATTTCCTAAACATTTTAAAATTTTTTAAAACATCCTTCCTAGCGTAATAACAAGTTATATCAAACCATGATTTCTTAGGCGGAAAATTTGTACTGGGTCGGATGGTGTCTCTATTTGCAGTGTATATACAATCTCTGATAGCTAGACTTCGATCATCAACTGTTGAAGTGGCAATAATCTTTTGCGGTATAATCTCAAGAAAGATATTGCTTACAAAAATGTTTGCCTGATTTGTTTGGCAGGTTTCAAAAGGCCTGTTATTCATCTTGCATGTGACATTGTTGCCTGTTGCATGTAGTGCATTATATAGTCCCATTTTTCAACGGAATTGCAAAATAAATATTGCATACTTTTAAACTACGACCCTGAGACAAAATAAAAATCAACGATATTTGAAAAATCTTTAAAAATAAACTTTTTTGATACTGGTGACTAAGACTTCACTCCTATTTTATAGATTTTAATATTTCTTATTTGTTGCCTTAATACAATATTAATTCATGAACTAGAAGAGTGCATTATTTTTTTTTTCAAATTTTTCGCAAATAAACAAAAATTGAAAGTAAAAGTCCGGAATAAATTATAAAAGTAGGTATGTACTTTTCATATTTTATGTATATTATATACAGGGTGCCCGGGACCTGGTTGGAAGTATTTTAGGGTTTGGTTCTTGGGTATATTCTAAGAAAAAAATCGTTAAACGGTAAAGGTATATCACCAATTTTTAGATCATTTATGGTGGATTTAAAAAAACGCTTATTTTAGTGTATCCTGACCCATGTTAACGATAATAGCGCTGTAAGTACTAATGACAGAAACTTCCGAGGGATCCCCCCCCTCCTAAAAGCTGTTTTTAGGGACTAGATCCAGTTACTCCCTTGAATCAGCGCACCAAAATCAAACGCTATTTGCTTATCTATGGCCTAGAAAAAATTCTAAAATACCAAGACGATGAACCTGAAAAATTCCGCCCACTTTCATCCTATAATTTATTCCAAACTAATCGCGGCCTAGAATTTATATACAAAGAAATTTTAGAGGTTAAAGCAATTCGATCCGGTGACCTTCTAGTGAAAGTTGCAAATCTACAAACTGCAAACAAATTCTTTAAGCAAACCCACATTGACTGGATACCAGTGAAAATAACACAACACAATAATCTTAATTCAGTCCAGGGTAGAACCTTCTCTCCCCACATCAAAGATATTCCCGAAGAAGAACTTTTAAAAGAACCTAAATCTCAAAAAATAACACAAATAAAAAAAATGTTTAAAAAAACTAATAATGACTTAATACCATCCGGAGCAGCAATTCTAACCTTCGATCTTATAAGACGTCCCAACGAAATAAAACTGGGATGGCTTATTTCCAAAGTCGAAGAATACATCGCTAATCCAAGGAGATGCATCATTTTTCAAAAATTAGGACATACGAAAAATCGATGCAACAATGCCGAAGTCTGCAAGGAATGCTGCATTCCCCCAACACACGCCGAATGTTCACGTATATACTGCATCAATTTTGAAGAGGACAATAATACCTCTTATGATACTTCTTGTCCAACTTTCCTTCGCCATAAGTCTGTCAACAAAATAAAATTGGACCGCCGCACAGTGGTTAAAATGCGGAAATAAATAAGAAAAAATGAAAGTGTTAGTATGAAGTTATTTTTTTTATTTTATTATAGTTATATAGTTGGTCTATGATTTTTTTCAATTTTGAAATTCCTACATTTTCTTGCACTAACTTCTTGGCACGAAAAATAGCGTTTATAAAACTTTAAGCCAGAATTTTTATTTTTATTTCAAAAACATGTACTTTAAGGTTAAAAAAACATATGCATACATATATATATATGTATATTTTAGATAAGTCAGAGCAGAGAGCTCTAAAATTAAAATTTTAATGTTTTTTCCTTAGATCTACAATTTTAGCTTCACTTGCCTACACGCTCTGACTACATTCACTTGAAAGCTACAATACTCACCTAACTAGTCCAAAAATAATGAAATCCGTCTGGATCCAACCCTGTGACTTACAGTGCCTTGCATAAGTATAACCGCACCCTGTAAAAATGTGTTTTATAGAAAACTGTAAATAAAAATGTCACCTAACTATTTTATTATTGATTGGTGTCAGTAAACTAGTTAAATGAGCAAGAAAAAAATTCCCGTTATCTTCTCTACTGGTGATTAAAAATTAAAAAGAGATGCTTTCATATTGCAAAAGTATAACCGCGCATTGCAAACCTCTGTTTAGCTTCATTCAGTTCTGCGTTTCGGGTAAATAAACAACGATGCCTCGTGGTACACATTTGACCGATATCGAAAAAGGTCAAATTCAAGCTTTTCGGTCGAGTGGCCTAAGTTTTAGGGCTATTGCAAGGAAAATTGCCAGATCAGATCGTGTTGTCCGAAATTTTCTACAAAATCCAGAATCTTATGGAACAAAAATAAGACCCGGGCGTCCGAAGATGTTGACACGTCGCGATCATAGGCGAATAATCAATGCTGCATCAAATTCAGTGCATTCCTTGCCGGAATTTCGTGACGAATTGGGGTTAGGGGTGTCAGTTTCTACGGTTTTTCGCGCTTTAAAAAGAAGCGGAGTGATTGTGCGGAGCAAAATGGCACCAGCTCCAAATCTAACAACAGCTCATAAGCTTAAGAGATTGGAATTTGCTCGTCAAAACATGAACCGTAATTGGAAAACCGTAAGTAAAATATTCTTATTCAACGCTTTACTCTTCTCAATACGAAAAAAAAACTGTTCTTATTTTAAATGTCAAAATTTAATTTTAGGTAATTTTTAGTGACGAAAAAAAGTTCAATCTTGATGGGCCGGATGGTTTAACGGATATTGGCACGATCTGAGGAAGGAAAAAAAGTTTTTTTCCAAAAGGAACTTCGGTGGTGGTAGCTGTATGGTTTGGGGAGCTTTCTGTGACGAGGTAAGGTTGCACTTGTGTTCACCAGTACAAAGATGAACAGCGCAGCCTACACCCTGATGCTTCAACAAAATTTGGTACCCTACTTCAGACGATTTCGTCGGATTCAACATGTCTTTCAGCAAGATAATGCCCCAATTCATGTAAGTCGTCAATGTTTGGAGTGGTTTCAATCGAAAAACATTGATTTGATGAACTGGCCGGCACGTTCCCCAGATTGTAACCCAATCGAAAATCTTTGGGGAATTTTGACACGCAAAGTTTATGCCCATAATAGGCAATTTTCCAATGTTGCCGAGCTCCGAGAGGCAATTGTGGAAGCATGGAATTCCTTAGACGATTCCATATTCAAAAACTTGGTTGACAGTATGCCAAAAAGAATTTTTAAATTGATTTAAAATAGGGGTAATAAGATCCCTTACTAATTTTTGTATGCGGTATACTTTTGCAATATGAAAACATCTCTTTTTAATTTTTAAACACCAGAAGAGAAGATAACGGGAATTTTTTTCTTGCTCATTTAACTAGTTTACTGACGCCAATCAATAATAAAATAGTCAGGTGACATTTTTATTTACAGTTTTCTATAAAACGCATTTTTACAGGGTGCGGTTATACTTATGCAAGGCACTGTATGTTCAATTTTGTTCACCTGAATCAGGCCTTAAAAAACACGGTTTTGACGACGATAGATCCCGAAAAATTACAATTTCTTCGAAAATACTTGTCACAGATAACTAGATAAGAGCTTAATTTTTAGAAAAAATATGTACCTTTCTTTAAAACTAAAATAAAATTAATCCATTGACTAACCTGTGAGATATTCAATTTTTAGCGCCAAATTTTTTTTTTTGCCTGACTTATTTTCCAATTGTTTCCTATCTTTTATTTACAAAATTATAATACAAATTAAAAAAATTATGATGTATTAAACTATATGTAAGTACCTAAATAAAATATGACATTACGCAAAAAATAGGGACAGGTAAAATAAAAAAAAGGTGCTTTTTGTGGTTTTACCTGTATATGGGTTTTTCCTAATACTTGAATAAATATATATGATATATAGTATATGAATTTAATACCTGTTATACGAATGAAAAACAAACAATTTCTTTGTTACGACCATTTTCCGGAAAACCCTTTCAGGATAGGTAAGACCTAATAAGAATAGTTTGGTTGTCACTAATATATATAGATAGCAAAAAATGGAATAATAAGTCATTATTAAGCTATTGTTCATTGTGCAAGGTGTTAGGAATAAATAAAAAGAAATTAACATGTCACAGTTTGTTTTAAGTTACACTGTTTTGTGTGAAGTTCTAATTAAAGGTCTTAATTTTGTAGAACCGTTTCTATACGAAGAGTATCCTCACTTGAGCGAAAATGATATTTTTTTAATAACATCAGAAATTACAAAAAGATTCTGTTCTCAATTTGAACGGAGATACATGTTGGTTAGTTATAACCAAACCAAATTTCTTGAAAGATATTTGGACTGGTTTAATAGTGAATTTGTGGTTAAATTAGAAACTAATAATAATAACAGACGTTTTATCTGATTCTACTCGTGGTAGACCAAACAAAGATTTTAAATCGTGCACTGACCGAGCAAAAAGATATAAAGTAGATAAACTGAGATCTTCTGTATCGCAGGATCTTATAAATGCTGCATCCTCATCTTCTTCAAAATTAAAAGGTAAAAATTTTTTTAAAGTAAATTAAAGTAGTTAAAAGTAATAATACTAATTCATGTTTTTTTGTACTTTTTTCTCAGAATTTAACGCAGATACTGCCTTAGCTCTTATAACGCAAGCAAAACTATCGAAATATCGAAATACGAAATTTTAAGAAAAGCTACAAAAGAGGTCGGTTATGATATTTTCCCAAAGTACACCGATATTATTGAGGCAAAACAATCTTGCTACCCAGACAACATAGCAGTAACCGAAGCATCTGCGATGGTGAGGCTTCAGGATTTGCTAGATCACACTGCAACAAGAATTTTAAAAACAATTCCAAGTGATGAGCTGGAACAACTTAACAACCAAACTTTAGAACTTCATATGGCTCATCTGGACAGAGCGAATATATGCAGAAATTTTCCATCGGGAATCAGGAAGCTTCGGATGCAAATCTTTTGATGACGTCGATTGCGCACCTCAAAATTACCTTACCAACTGACGAAAACAATGCCACATGGATCAATTCCCGTCCGTCTTCAACACGATATTGCAGAGCATTGAAATTTGAATACAAAAAGGAAACACTTGACCTCATACGCGAAGAGAAAAACCGTGTGGAAAATGAAATACAGGGATTGGAGATGACCTCAATAAATATTGGCACACTTGCCATAAAAGTTAGACACCATCTTTATTTCACGATGATAGATGGAAAAGTTGCTCAAACTGTCACAAATACTAGTTCTGCGAGCAACTGCATCATTTGTGGAGCTAAGCCTTCGGAGATAGTAATTTATCTAAAATCACTACCAAGATGTTGAATGAAGATGCTCTTAAACTAGGAATATCATCACTACATGCATGGATTAGATTTATGGAATACGTGTTGCACCTCGGCTACAACTTAAGCTTTAAATCATGGAGAACATGTGAGGACACTCGTGCTATTAAGGAAGTGGAAAAAAAACGAATCCAAGCTGAATTCAACGAAAAGGTTGGTATCAAGGTTGACGTCGTAAAGCAAGGAACTGGAACAACAAATGACGGCAATACATCACGAAGATTTTTTGAAAATCCGCTTCTGACTGCAGAGATCACCAAAATAGATTCAAGGTTGATAACGAGACTTTCAGTCATATTGGAAGTAATTTGCTGCAATTTTTCAATTGATACAGAAAAATTTAAGGTTTATTCTGAAGAGACAGCTAAATTGGCGATTTCGTTATACCCTTGGTATCACATGCCTGCAACAGTTCATAAAATCTTATTACACGCAGCAGAAGTAATACAAAGTGTATCTTTGCCAGTGGGTTCACTTTCAGAGGAGGCCCAGGAAAGCAGAAATAAGGACTACAAATATTACAGAACCCACCACTCCAGGAAATGTTCTCGGCTATCTACAAATGAGGATGTTTTCCACATGATCATGATATCATCTGATCCCTTTATAACCCAAATGAGACCGGAACCAAAAAAAAAAAAACTTCCATTGAGTGTAGAAGCTCTTGAATTAATGAATTAATATTTTTTAATGACTATGTAATTTATTTTTATGTATCTATACATTTATTTATTAAATTATTTATTTATGTAATTAGTATTATAAGTATTTTGTGTAATGTTTACATATTAAAGCAAAAAGTGTTACAAAACATAAATTGTTATTTTTTTTATATGAACAATAAACCCCAAAATTTAGAAAAATCTCAATAACTCATCTTCTAATTGTTATTTTTAATCCAAATTTTGAGGAAATGTGTGTTTCCCTAACCCACACATGTGTGCCAAATTTCATTTCTCTCCGATTTATATTACAGGTTTTATCGATTTATTTCCGCGCTCCCATACAAACCGAACCACTGTGCGCCGCACAGTGGCCTGTATTGACTTTTTTGGTTGCAAAAATCATATCTCTTAAACGAATAAAGATATCGCAAACATTATTTGGTTTTGAAGCTAATTTCCTAGGCTATAAAGTTTGTGAATTTTAAGAAAAAATATTTACAGGGTGTTTCAGAATCTGCTGCTGAAATGAGAAGTTTTTGTTAAGGTGGTTAACATAATTGGTATTTAATTCTAAAAAGGTCCAAAGTCAATTTATGAAGTAATTTGAGTGTAATTAAAGTCAAACAGTGGGGACAGAAGAAAACAAACGAATTTGAGTGAAACAGTGGAAAAAAAAAATCAGTTTTTGTTTTATTTTTATTAATTGACTTTTTATTTTTTTTGTATAAGAGAGTAAATTTATAAAGTATTTTATTGATAGATTAGAGTTCAAAAAGTAGAAAAACAAAATAAAAGGAGACAAAATTTACATACAAACATTAAATTTCTTGGAACCCATCATCTAAGTCCGGGGGAGTGCGTAATAAACTTATAATTTCCGGTGAGTATTGTGTTTTCAGATCTTTTTGGTTTCTTACATGCCTTCAGGAAGAAATAAGTGGATCGGATCAGATTTCTAGCATGTTAAATAGGTCTTCATTCTGCCGAATTCTTGAAACTTTGCACGTATTTTGATATCTGTATTTCTTGTAGTCTTTATTTTTGGACTCTTGGGCTTCTTCTGACAATTCTCGAGTTGGTAGTGGTTGGTATTCGTTGATATTTTGACTATGAACCAAAATTTTATGAAGAGTAGGTGTGAGTTGATTTTCAGGGTACTTTTGTTTCAATAACTCTGCGGTTTTTTTTGGTGTACTCCAAGTTTAACTGTATTCACTACTTCCCTGTTATTCAAAACATTAAGTATTATTTTGATCCTGGTTATAACCTCTTTTTTAGTTATACTTGTAGCTTGAATTAAGCGGAATAAATGGGGGTTAAGCCCCCACTAGAATTAAAAAAAAATTTATTGACTCCAGTTTTTCGAGCGGTTGCCTCATATTGTTCAAAAATCTCCTTTAAGTGTTTCCCTCATTGCTATTTCCAAATCCTTGCTTTGGTTTATCTACATCAAGTCCAAGCTCATTTGTCCGGTTTTGATATGGAGAGATGAAGAAAGCCATTCCTCATTTTTGTCTATGAAATATAATCTCGATCTATGGGCTGCGACCCATTTTTTTTTTAGCTTTTTAATTTTGCTTCATTTTACGGTAAATTTTCACCGGATAGTTGGTACTCACTTATTACGGCAAAAAAGAACTCTTCAAGACTCTCATCTTTGACAAAAAGTTCAAACAAAATATTGTATGGTATATCCATTTTAAATAATTTTTCCGATTACTAGAGCTCCAAACATTTGTTAATTCAAAAAAAGTAAAAGTTTTGCATTATAAAACCACCCGAAAAATGAATTTCGCAAGCACTTTTGCCTAAACGGGCCACTGTGCGCCGTTGTACCCTTCGGGAAGCCTGGCACATCTACAGAGACAAGCCCTCATTGCACCAACTCAATGCCCAAAAGAAAAAAACAGATCCCAAGCCATCTATGGCAGAGATAATAAAAACAGAATTCTTACTATAAACCAAAAACAACAACAATCCCAATCCCAAATTTAATTGAATAATTTATCTTGAAAACCAAACCTCCGCCTCCACTTCAAAATCATACCAACCTCCTCTCCCACAACGATTTTACGTAATATTAACAGAAAATACCTCTCCACAAGAAACAAATACTATAAACAAAACAAACTCCAACAACTCCACACTAACTACAAACAAAAACACATCTACCTACGCAAGAAAAAACAACAAGCACGTCCCCTCATAATACACCATCACAAAACTAACCCCAAAAGCACAGCACATACTCAGATACAAGCTCATCGAAATCCTTCTCTTCATTATCAAATGTTACAAAAGCCCTTCTTAAAGAAAATAACTACTATGCAAACGAAATGGATACTGATGATGACCAAAAACATCACTATAGGTTCTAAAAACAATGACTGCTGCTCGTGTGTTGAATCCTTCAAGCTCACTTGGGAGCTTGAATGCGTCAACATTCAGGCAGCAAAGTCCACAAATATCTCAACAATCATACCCGTTTACCCCTCGTTCAAAACAATCTATCTTAAAAATCATTAAATGGAACATGGACGGTTATTTTAGTAACCACCATGAACTTCAGGTTTTAGCAAATGAATTAAAACCTTCTATTATTGCACTACAGGAAACACACATTCCTATTAACTCCAATTTTCATCCTCCCAAACAATATGCCTGCCACTTCTACAATCACAACACTACCGCCAAACAAGGAATTGAACTTTTAATTCAATTTCACACAAGATCATAAACATAGCAGCTAATATTCCAGCAATAGCAGTTGAAATCGATCTTAATATCAAATTGACAAATATTTCGTTATACATTCATCCAAAACAGAATTTCATAAGTTCTGAATTAGAATACATTGCTAACAGATTTAACACATCGACATTGGTCACAGCTGATTTCAATGCTTGGAATCCTATTTGGGGATCTCCTAGTATGAACGGTCGTGGTAAAATCGTTGAATAATATTTTTTATTGACTCCAGCTAAGATATTTTAAACGATGGTTCCCCAACCCATTTTTCCACTTTTAATAGTTTCACACATATAGACCTCACCTTTATCTCCGCTTCCCTTACTCCTTAAACAACATGGAAAGCCCTTCCTAACCTACACGGAAGCGACCATTTCACAACCATCACTGAAATACCACTTAATAATCATACAAACCACCAAAACCTGATACAGAAATTCCAATTAGACAAGGCAAATTGGGCATTATTTCAATCTAAAGCTACAGATTTTTGGGCAAAAAAGGAAAAATCTCAAAACATCTATAAAGAGTCAGCTATCATTCAAAAATCCATTCGGTTCGCGGCCAACTTAGCGATTCCCCAAACCAACAATGTACCATACAAACAAATGGTTCCCTGGTGTAATAATAACCTCGGAAATCTTCGCTAAAACAAACAATCAACTTGGAAAACATTTAAAAAAATGCCCGACAAACTGATAATATTTAAAAAAGCCAATGCCGTCTTCAGAAAAGCAGCAAAAGAGGCCAAAAGAAATAGTTTTGAGAAATTCACTTTCAACTTCAACCTTAACTCCTCTTCCAAGACCGATATTAAGTCCCTCACCGGTAATTACAAAGAATCTTCAATTCAATGTCAACACTTCCCATAGAAATTGCCCAAAGCTTTTCTCAAAAATTGTCAACCGCTTCCAAAGACACAAACTTTCATTCTGAATTTTGCACCCAGAAAAATTATATATTGAACCAATGAATTCAATCAGTGCCTATGAATGAAATAGCAAAACAAATCGAAGATAACATTAACTTTATTGAATTTGATAGCTGCTTTAACTCATGTAAGGGCAACACCCCTGGCTTTGATCGCATATCATACGCCATGATCAAAAACTCGTCAATCTCTCTCAAAAAATGTATACTAAACCTTTACAATGAATTCCTAACTCAAGGTGTTATACCACAAATATGGAAAACTGCCACAGTAGTGCCTATACCGAAATCAAACAATTAAACTATAAATCTATCCAGTTATATACCAATATCCCTACTACCATGCCTTAGCAAAGTCGCTGAAAAAATTATATCCCGTAGATTATCCTGGTTCCTTGAAAGAAGTAACCTGCTCGATATCAACCATGTTGCCTTTAAAAAAGAAAGAGGAACAATGGATTCACTATCGCAAATCTATTATCGCTTCAGGTCTTTCTTCGCGAATCGATTACGCGTTATTTTGAACGAGTTGATTGAATGGAAAGTAGGTCCTTAAATAATCACCTATGTAAAAGCATTCTCAACTCACCGAAAATTTGAAATAAAAATAAAAAACACATATTCTTCAGTCCACAACCTTGAAAACGGTAGCCCCTAAGGATCCTCCCCCTCAGTTGTGCTGTTTATAATAGCTTTTAATAAAATGGGGTGAATACTCCGGAACAAAAATATCTACAAATATAAGTAAAATACTCCACATTTGCAAAAAAAAACAGCTGCTCCAAAAACATCTAAGTAAATCTAAGCAATAAATCAATTGAAAATGTAAACAATTTAAAAATTCTAGGAATTTTATTTGACTGTAAATTTAATTTTAAGCCACATTGTCTTTATATAAAAAAGTGCCTTGCTACCAGGATCAATATGATAAGATACTTAGCTTCTAAACATAGTTTCTTTCATTTAAATCAATGTAATTAAATCCGTTTTGCTTTCAAACATAGACTATGCACTCGCCATTTACAGTAAATGCTCAAAATCATCATTGGCACTAATAACACCATCATACCACAGCGTGGTTAGAAGGGCCCAAAGAGCATGCCGAACAACTCCCATCAAAAATGTCTTAACAGGCGCCGCACTTCCATCAATTCCCGAACGGATTGAATTCCAAACTGCCTCCATCCTACTCAAAGTAAACACCTGTAATAAATAACCTATCCAACTGCTGATCCCAAAAATTCTATGGAGAACTAAACACAAAAATGTCCATCATCACTACTCAATGGAATAAACTATTCAGAAAAATGGAATCTCCCGGTTCAAACCCAATCAAAAAAAGGCCCAATATTTCCACCATGGAAAATAGCAGTTGACTCAATAAACACAGACTTACAAAGGTTCCAAAAAGCCACAACAAGTAATGAGATGTAACAGAAAATCTTTATGGAAACGGTAGTAAATCTAAAAAGGACAGAATTTAATTCCCTCTACACAGATGCTTCCAAAATGATCACGGAGTTTCGTTTGCAGCAGCCGACGAATTAGGAAATATTCAAATCAAACGTCTCCTAACAGACTCCACCTCCATCTTTACTGCCGAAGCCTTTGCTATACTCAAAGCTACAATGTTCAAAAACAACAAAAAAACTGCAATATTTTTAGACAGCCTATCAACTATCACCGCACTCAAAAACCTCAACAACAAAACAGAAATAACCGATCGCCTAAGGGATAAATAATCGGAAATAATAATCTGAAAATTATATGGGTGCCAGGACATGCTGGAATAACCGGTAATGAGTTGGGCAACAAGACGGCAAAAACAGCCCTTGAAGAACCACTCATACAATTCAACATTTTTAATAAAAGAATGTGCAAAAAAAACCCTTCTGCACACAGCTTGTAACCTCAAAAAAAAGCAAATGGAAAGAATATCTCCATTATTACTCTCAAATCAATCCTCAAGCTCAAAAAGCTATCTACCCGATAAATATATCTCCAAATATCCTCAGATGCTATATCCGACTAGGCCACTGCAACATCACCCATAGACACTACATTACAAACAAGGCCGTCTTTACCCTTTTGGGGGCCCTGGGCACTTTTCGAAAATGGGACCCCTGTATGATTATATAAAAATGTTTTGTTGTGTAATAAAGATATACAGAAAAAATCACATAACTTTGAATTAATATTTATTCTTTTAATTTTTTTAAATAAATCATCATCATCATCGTCGGCTCGACAACCGGGGTCCGGTCCTGGCCTCCTTCAACAAGTCTCTCCACCCATCCCGGTCACGAGCTGCCGCCATCCAGTTGCGCACCCCAAGGCACGCCATCTCACAAAGAACTTTCCGAGCAGGTTTCTCTGCGCTCATGCGAGCTAGGTGACCTGCCCACCGGAGTCTACCGAGCTTAATTTTTGTCACGATATCTGCTTCAAGGTAGATTGCGTACAATTCATGATTGTACCGTCTCCGGAATCGTCCTTCCTCACATATGGGGCCAACAATTCTCCTTAAGACTTTTCTCTCGAACGCGGCTAAGAGGTCGGAGTGCCTTTTACTAAGCACCCAAGTCTCGGATGCATATGTGAGTACTGGCAGGACCATGGTCCTGTACAGCAGCAGTTTTGAAGTTATGGTGAGATTTCTGGATTTGAAGAGCTTTGACAGACTATAATAGGCTCTGTTGGAATTGAGAAGCCGCCCGCGTATTTCTTCTTCTATATTGTTATCGGCTGCTACTATTGACCCAAGGTATTTAAAGGATTGCACCACTTCAAATTCGTGCTCCGCTACCTTGATTGTTTGACCAACTGTTCCTCTCGCATTCGACGCCACCATGTACTTTGTTTTACCTTCACTAATGTGCAGCCCCAGATTTTGTGCCGCCTGCTCGATCTGGATGAAGGAATCATGTTCAGCTTGCTCGGTTCTTCCGATGATGTCGATGTCGTCTGCGTAAGCCAGTATCTGGCTGGACCTGTTGACGATGGTCCCTCTTGTTGCCGTGCCAGATTCACGGATTGCTTTTTCCAACGCCAGGTTGAAGAGGAGGCAGGCCAAACCATCCCCTTGTCGGAGTCCATTAAAGATGTTGATTGCTTTGGATAGCAATCCGGCTATTTTTACTTGGCTTGTTACGGTGGTCATGGTCAACCTACATAGTCGTGTCAATTTATTTGGGATGCCGAATTCTCTCATGGCTTTGTAAAGTTCTACCCTGGCTATGCTATCGTAGGTGGCCTTGAAGTCTATAAACAGGTGGTATGTTGGGATGTTAAATTCTAGATATTTTTCCATCGCCTGCCTAAGGGTAAAGATCTAATCAGTTGTTGATTTGCCTGGAATGAAACCACACTGATATTGTCCGATGATGGTTTTAGCGTATGGGGTTATCCGGTCTTGTACGATAGAGGAGAGTATCTTATAGGCGGTACTCAACAACGTGATACCTCTATAATTGCTGCACGTTGTGACATCTCCCTTCTTATGTATGGGGAAAATTATACCTTTTCGCCAGTCTTCTGGAATTTCTTCATGCTCCCACATGTGCACTATAATCTCATGAATTGCTTGACGTAAGGCTGGCCCACCGTGTTGAAATAGTTCGGCTGGTATACCATCGGCTTCCGGGGCTTTGTTTTTCTCTAGCCGGCCTATAGCCTTCTCAACATCTTCTATGCTTGGTGGCGGCAACATAGGGTACTCTTCTTGAAGTAGTGGAGCCTCCACTTCTGCAGTGAGCTGACCATTTAGCAATTCATTGAAGTACACGTCCCATCGCTCCAGTATGCTTTGAGGATCGGTGATCAGATTTCCCTCTCCGTCCTTGCAGTATGTGCAGCGTGGTGTGTACTGCGTCATGTTTCGGACGGATTGGAAGAACTTCCGCGCCTGGTGCGGACCTCGCTCTCGGCTTTTCTCTATTTCACAGATTATGTTCTTCTCCCAGGCTGATTTTTTCTGTCTTTGAAGCCGTTTTTCAATTCTTCTGAGCTCTTTATATTCATCTTCGCGTGCCCGCGTTCTATGAGATTGTTGCATTGCTCGGTACGCAACATTCTTACGTTCAGTCGCTAGCTTGCATTCATCATCATACCAGTCGTTCCGATTTCTACGACTGCTGCCTAAGATGGAGTTGGCAGTACTAATGACAGTATTCTTAAGGCGTGTCCACTTCTCATCTACGCCCAGCATACTGGCTCCAGGACTTACTCTACCCAGTTCTAGGGCGAGTCCTAACGCATTACCAAAGGTGTTACTGGTGTTTTCATTGCGCAGAGCAGCCGTGTTGATTCGAACCTGATCGGCGGATGCAATACGTCTTCGCAAGGCAATCCGCCCTCGGAAAACCATACCAACAAGATAGTGATCCGAGTCGATATTGGCACCTCGGTACGTTCGTACCGTCATCAAGTTCGAGTAGTGGCGACGGTCTATCAACACGTGGTCAATTTGGTTACGAGTGACTCCATCAGGTGATACCCAGGTGGCTTTGTAGATATCTTTACGCGGGAACCTGGTACTCGCAACGACCATGTTTTTCGATGCTGCCAATTCTAAGACTCGAAGTCCATTGTCATTAGTGTTCTCATGCAAACTATGGGCGCCTGCGTAATGCCTGAATACCGGCTCCCGGCCTATTTTTGCATTCAAATCCCCAAGGATGATTTTTACGTCATACCTTGGACAGGCATTGAGGGCCCTCTCGACTTGTTCGGAGTAAGTCTCTTTTTCTTTCGCCTACTAGGAAGCCTACCCCGAGCACATGGTGTTTTGTATGACAGCTGTAGTATAAGTCATAATTTTTCTTCTGTAGAACACCATTCCCTGTCCATCTTATTTCTTGAAGTGCTGTTATGTCAGCTTTATATTTTGACAGGGCATCGGCTAGCTGCTGAGCAGCTCGAGCTCTATAGAGCGATCGTACGTTCCATAAGAAAATTCGTAAATCGTTTTTCCGTTTTCTTTGCGTGGGTTGTCGTCGTGAGATCAGTCCGTTTCCGTTTCTTTTCGTTTTACGGAACAGGGAATTAACCTGTTGCCAACCTGTGGAACCAGCCCGATCATATTAGCCAAACCTTTTTAAAGGCTTGTTTCTAGCGGCCGCCGCGAAGAGGCTATGATCACACTTCCACCAGTCCCGAATAGTTACGGCACGTGCATGTTTTCGTATGCTACATGTTATTCCCCCTATTCGGCTGATGGCTGACCGCCAAATAAATAATATTTTTTAATTCATTAAAAAGATAAATGATTATTGCAGCATTTAAAACATAAACATAAAAATAAACATAAACAATGTAAAAATAAAAACAAAAAAATAAATATTTCATAAAAAAATTCAAAAATAAACAAAATTTAAATAACAGAAGATTATATAAGAAGAACAATATAATAATATGCAAAAAGTGACACAGACTATATCTTTTTAGGCAAAAGAGAGAAATGTTTTTTGAAGTAGTCTTTCTCTTGATTTGAGATTACAAAATCATTGATCAAATCTTCAAAATCGATGCCTCTGAGAATGTCGCTTTCGATTGTCATCAGCGACAAACTTGTCAATCTTTCTTGAATCATTGTAGTTCTGAGTTCGTTTTTATTCTTTTTAACTTAGAGAAGGAACGTTCCCCACTGCAATTGGCCACCATCATACTTAAGAACATTCTTAGTGCAATTTCAACATTTGGAAATTCATCTTCAATTTTATTTGTTTTTAAAAAAATTATACAGTTCTAGAATATTGTCAGTTTTTTCATTTTCGTGTCGACTAATTTTCAAGTAGTCTTTAAAATTCAGGCATTTAGCATGTAGTTCATCTCCGTTCACATCTTCGGTGTAAAATTTAGCAAAAGATTTGCAGTTTTCTTTTAAGTCTTCTGAATTCAGATTTTTAATCGAAAGAAAAGTCAAAACGTTGGCCAATCTTCGTATACGAACCTAGTCGCTGTTTCAAATGAACGCTTAGAGTGTCGACAATGGGAATAAAGGTTTGAATTTTGAATCTTTCTTTCCCAATCAGAATTACTGAGGGTCCAGAGCCGTCAAAAAAAGTCTGGCGTGAGCTTCAACACCTCGTCCTTTCAGAAAGGTCCTTATATTCGGAATCCGGGTTTTTTTTTGTCTGGCTGATGAATCAAAGTTATCAAAATTGTCCCTGAACCCAATTATAAATTCGTCGATTGCACTCAGCAAATTTATTGCAACATCCTGGGTAATATTTTGTTTTTGAAGTAAAGTACTTGTTTTATTAATTCTTTGCAATACAGAGTTCCAAAGTGCTGTAAGTATGGTAAATTCAAGCTTGGACTTTTTTTGCAAAGACTAAGTGCTTCCTCTCTGGCCTCTCGTGCCTGACCTACCTAAATAAGGCGCTTAGTATGCATCACCGCCGACCATCTTGTTTGAGAAAGACTTTTTAAAACTTTTTTTGGACCACAGACAGCGACATGCACTCCCACCAATCTTAAAAAATTGAAGGCCGTTCATCCGACGGATAGTTAAATCGCCTATGTATGAGTTACTGCGTTGATGCAAACTTGTATGCGCGTTGCAAATATAGAAACACCATTATCTTTATTTTTCCATACAGATACAGTGATATTCAAAATGTGTGTGTTTTTTTTTGTTGTTTCTGTCAGAAAGCAAACTGCATTGCCACTCAGTTATTTATTCACAGCGGAGCATTGTTTTAATTTGAATATAATTTCGCAGGGAATGTGATTTAAAATGTTCAGCAAAGGTTGTTGTTCAGCAAAGAAAGTACGAATTCTGATCATTCTTTATGCATCTAAAATTGTATCGAAATATTTTTTTTTCTTGAAAATAGACCGATAGAGGTTAAGTGACGTTTCAGCAATTTGGGGGCCCCTGGTGATTGCGGGGCCCTGGGCCCGGGCCCAGTCGGCCCAGTGGTAAAGAGGGGTCTGATTACAAAAGAACAACAACCAATCTGTCACCTTTGTAACAACAACATACCTCTCACCATGAATCACCTCACCATCGATTGAGAGTATGTCAAACTCATGTCTAAAAAAATTAATTCCTGAAGCACAACTCATAAATCTTTTAACTGTTCTCTCTAAACAAAGCATTACAAGGTGCGTCAAGATGGCACCGCCAAAAACGAAATTCAAAAATCTAATGATGCAGGAATTAGGACCTAATTAGGTGCTAATTTAGTGCTGCAATTTTGGATGAGCACTTAATTCCCCTCCCCCTCATACTTGTGGTGGTCCTAACTTGATGTCAAGATAGCGCCGCCACAGAAGAAATTCCAAAATCTAAGTATGCAGGAATTAGGACCTAATTAGGTGCTAACTTAGTGCCGCAATATTAGTTTAAGTGCTTTACGATTTGACCTACAAATGCATCTCAACAGTTTTGCTAAAAATCCTAAATCACAAAAAAATGAATGCACAGCGGAAAGAATGGTACCGAATTCAAGGGCTAGCCGAGACCTCTTCAAAAAAGTGCAAATCAACTTTCTACTCCCACTCCTTCATGTCCAAATAGTCTTGTGGAACCTCGTTGGATCCTGTGGAACTTGTGGCGGCGCTAACTTGACGTCAAGACAGCGCCGCCACAGAAGAAATTTGAAAATCTGATTATGCAGGAATTTGGACCTAATTAGGTGCTAATTTAGTGCCGCAATATTAGTTCGAACGCTTTACGATTTGACCTTAAATGCATCTCAACAGTTTAGCCAAATATCCTTAATCACCCAAAAATTAATGCACAGCGGAAAGAATGGTACCGAATTCAAGGGCTAGCCGAGACCTGTTCAAAAAAGTGCAAATCAACTTTCTACTCCCACTCCTTCATGTCCAAATAGGCCTGTGGAACCTCATTGGATCATGTGGAACTTGTGGCGGCGGCGCTATCTTGACGTCAAGACACCGCCGCCACAGAAGAAATTCGAAAATCTAAGTATGCAGGAATTAGGACCTAATTAGGTGCTAACCTTAAATCGGCTGCAATAACTGCATGTAATTTGTAGACTTTTTATTTTCGACCTTTTTGTAAGAAATTATTACAGCGAATCTAAGATACTATTATATAACGGGTGATTTTTTAAGAGGTTTAGAACTTTAAAAAAAAAAAAAACAAAAAATTCGAAAAAATGAATGAAATATTTATTTGAATCGATAGTTTGAACCTTGCAATTTAATGTTTAAAGATAATTTCATGCAAATGTTGACCGCGGCTGCGTCTCAGGTAGCCCATCCGCTGAGTCCAATTTTGGCATACTCTTTCACACATATCGGCCGGTATCTCACGAATGAATGCATGGATGTTGGCTTCCAGTGCGTCAATCGAAGCGGGCTTGTCCCTATAGACATTAGCCTTGACATACCCCCACAAAAAATAATCTAATGGTGTCAAATCGCACGATCTAGGCGGCCAATTGACCGGCCCGAAACGTGAAATTAACTGTTCACCAAACTCGCCTCGCAATTGCGCCATTGTTTCGCGTGCTGTGTGGCATGTGGCACCGTCTTGTTGAAACCACATATCATGCAAGTCAAGAACTTCCATTTCGGGCAAAAAAAAGTTTGTTATCATCGCTCGGTAGCGTTCACCATTGACAGTAACGCTGCGATTCGCATCATCTTTGAAGAAATAGGCCCAATAATGCCGCCGGCCCATAAACCGCACCAAACAGTGGCTTTTTCGGGATGCATTGGTAGCTGTTGCAATGCTTCTGGCTGATCTTCACTCCAAATGTGGCAATTTTGCTTATTTACGTATCCATTCAACCAAAAATGAGCCTCATCGCTGAAAACAAGCAGCGCGCGATGAACATTTCGAACCGAGCACGAATTTTGATAGTAAAATTCAATAATTTGCAAGCGTTGTTCATTTGTAAGACGATCCATGGTTAAATTGCAAACCAAACTGAAGCTGTTTGACAGTGACACAAGGTACTAAACACACGTCAGCTGTCAAAACCAGTGTTGCCAAAACCAAACCAGAGTTACGTATACATCTTCTCACCCTATTCAACCACACAACCCAGATACTTTCAATAAGCCACTTGAAACCGAACCAACAACGACGCTCAGTTTTAATAGCATTCCCACATTCCTGAGCGATAACGTAAACAACGTTCGATAACATAAACATTGGTCCCCTACAAATCTTATAACATATACTTGGACAATGGACAATCTTCGATGTGACCAACAACCACCACTTCGGATAACATAAACATTGAACGATCTTCGATGCGAGGAATCAAGATCACACATCGAACATCATCAACATCTTAACCGCAGCTCGAGCAACCATCACTTACTTCTAGTTTCACCATCATCGTGTACAGTCAAAGATATTGTTCTTTTCTAATAAAGTTTATATTCTTTTTTAAAAAGTGTTTTCTTTCTTCTTAAAAGTTATTTGGCGCAGTCGGTAGGATACTCAATGAGAACTATTAATGAATATAATAGTGACATATGAGATCCAGTGAAACGAACGCAATTCGCGATTGTTAAGTTTTTCAAATATAATAAAATTAAACGAATATTAATTTTAAATACAGTTTGAAAAAAAAAAAAATCATTTGTGAAAAATATAGCATCTCACATTCTACAATAAATGTATGTTGCGAAATCTCATAGAGAGAATATTTAACAGATGAATAGTGAAGAAAAACAATTAAATAGAGACAGATTAAACAGAAGATTGAACAAAAATCAAGACAGTGATACCGGAAGTGAAAGTGACCTAGACGAACAAAAAAATATAACCATGACAGAAGCAGCGCCAGCATTGAACGATGTTCAGAAGGAGGAGCAACGCTACCTTCTTCGTGAGATGGAGAAAATAAATCCATTCAAAGGATCAAAGGATGACAACCTGGCATTGTTTATATCTACAGTGGAGTACTTCTTAAATCAGATGTCGCTGCAGGAAAATAATATAAAAGCAACTTTAATTATCCATTCTAAAATTCAAGGAGAAGCGGTAAGGGCAACAAACAGTCTACCACATCTATCGCCGTGGAAAGACATTAAGGTAAACTTAATTAGATTATTTTCAATAAAAGAAACATATATTAAGTTATCGCAGGAAATTGGTTGTATTATAGAACACAATACCTTTGAATTATATAAAAAATTAGACCTTTTATTGCAAAAATTGCAAACTAAAACACAATTAGAACCAAATCTAATATATACCCAAGCAAATAATGAAATTTTGGTATTTGAAGCGTTTAAACATAATTTAAACCCTTCACAAAAAGCTATAGTTATAGCTTATAATTGTAAAACTATGGTTGAAGCTTACGAAATTTTAGAAGCCAATGATATGATTCGCGTTAAAAATCAAAGTGAACCAAACAAGGGCTTTAGTATGAAGTACCAGCAGAATAATCCTCCTAGACAAAATCAGGGAAATCAAAATTATAACCCTTTTAGATCTAACCAAAATAATAATAATTTTAGACAACAGAATAGAATAACATCTGAGCAGGTTAGACACAACAACAACAGAATATTTGGGAATTTAAACCCTAATCAAGGTCATAGATATGGTTTTAATCAAAATTATCAAAGGCAGAATTTTAATAATAATAATTGGCAGGGACAAAATAATAATCAGCCAAGTTCAAGCCAAGTTAGGAGATTTAACAACAATCGGGAACAACCAATGGAAGTTAATCGCCTAAGTGAGCAACAAATAATAGATGAAGAGGTAAATTTTATAGCAGTAGGACCTCGACACTTCCCATCGTAGTACTTACAGTTCAAAAAGAAAGTATAAAAGTCCTAGTAGACACAGGATCTACTATGACCCTCCTAGATACAAAAAAACTTAAATCCTGTCAAAGAATGAAATTAGAAAAAGAAATAAGAGTAAATACCGTTAATTCACATATATTTATAACGGAACAAATAAAAACAAAAATTCCTGAAGAATTTTTAGAAGACGCCACAATGGATTGGAATTTAATGAATTTCGAAAACAAAAATTTTGAAGCGATCATAGGATCGACTTTTTTAAATGCCATAGGGGGCATAGTTAATATGAAAGATAGATATTTGGAAATAAACCAAAATAGAATTCCTTTTGTTTCTCCTCCAGTCAAAGAAAAAGAATATATCAATGAAAATGATCAATGTCCTTTTCAATATGACGAAATTCATGTTTTAGAAGATAACTCAACGGAAATGAGAAAACTTTTACATGAAGGTTTAAATGAAGAAGAAAGGAAAATATTAAGAGAATTTTTAAATAAAAATGGGGACTTATTTTACAAGGATGGAGAACTGTTAAGTTCCACAACTCAAACAGTTCACTCCATTAGGACAAAGACAGATAATCCTATTTTCACAAAAATCTACCGTTACCCAAAAGTCCATGAACAAGAGATAGATAAACAAATTAAAGAAATGCTCAGTAATGGAATTATACAAAAAAGTAGAAGCCCTTATAATTCACCTGTTTGGATAGTTCCGAAAAAAATAGACAACTCGGGAACTATGAAGTGGCGTATGGTAATTGATTACCGTAAGTTAAATGAGGAAACTATCGAATATAAGTATCCACTACCAAACATTGATGATGTTTTGGATAAATTAGGGAGATCGCAATATTTCACAACACTAGATCTGGCAAAAGGATTCCACCAGATTCGAGTGAATGAAAAAGACATCGAAAAAACGGCATTTAGTGTTCCACAAGGACATTTCGAATTTCTTAGAATGCCTTTTGGCTTAAAAAATGCACCCTCTAGTTTTCAATGTATGATAAACGAGATACTGGGAGATCTCATTAATAAAATCTGTGTCGTATACATGGATGACATATTAGTTTTCTCAACTTCGCTGATAGAGCACATAACAAATTTGAATAAAATATTCCAAAAGCTAAGAGAATTCAACTTAAAAATTCAAATAGACAAATGCGACTTTCTGGTAAAAGAAACGAAGTTTCTTGGACACACGATTACAGACAAGGGAGTTTTACCCAATCAAGATAAAATTATAGCAATACAAAAGATTAACGTTCCGACAACCGTTAAAGAAATAAAATCATTCCTTGGTCTCACTGGTTACTATAGGAAATTTATAAAAGATTACGCTAAGGTAGCCCAACCAATGACAAAATATTTAAAGAAAGGAACCAAAATTGATACTAAGAACAACGAGTACATAAAATCATTTGAAACATTAAAAAAATTAATTGTTTCACCTCCAGTCCTGGCTTATCCAGACTTCAATAAAACTTTCGAGCTAACAACAGATGCATCTAACTATGCCATAGGAGCAGTCCTAGCTCAAGATAAACACCCTGTTACATTCATAAGTAGAACTTTAAACGACCACGAGAGACACTACTCTACTACAGAGAAGGAACTATTAGCAATAGTTTGGTCAATCAAGTATCTAAGACCGTATCTGTATGGGAGAAAATTTCAGTTAAAGTCCGATCACCAACCTCTAAAATGGTTGAAAACCAAGAGTTTAGGTAAAGACATATCTGGAAGGTTACAACGATGGATACTGTCACTCGGTGAATATAATTTCGATATAGAATACCTTAAAGGAAGTCAAAATACAGTAGCAGATTATCTCAGTAGAGAAATAAAAGACACTGAAGAAATTAATCACTTAGAGGATTCCAGCCTAGAAGAAACTCTTCACTCAAAAGATGAGGAACAGTTAGATCATTTTCATATAATAGAAAAGCCGGTTAACCAGTTTAAACAACAAATAGTGATTAACAACGATTATAGTGGAAGAAAGATAAGAACGAAGACTTTAGTAGGCAATAGAAAGTTAATTGAATTGTCTCCTACAATAATCGATTCTGAAACATTTGAAGAACAGATTAAGGAAGTTTTAGAAATTTTATAAGTGTAGTTACCTAGCACAAGAATTAGAAGATGAAAATAAAGTTATAGAAAAAATAAAATCTTATCATGAACTAGAAACAGCTCATGCAGGTATCGAAGAGAATTACTTGGGAATACAACCATATATTTATTATCCTAATTTGAGAAAATTAGTAGTTGACTTTGTTAATAGTTGCAACATCTGCAAACAAAACAAATACGATAGGCATCCGATCAAGCCAAAATTCAAATTGACCGAGACTCCAACAGATATCAATCAAATAATTCACATCGATATATTTTACATAAAAAATTTGAAATTTCTTTCCACTATTGACAAATTCAGTAAAAAATTGACAATGACATATATAAAGGATAGTAATGGTGAAACCATTAAAGAAACAATAATGCAATTTATTTCTCAACATAACAAGCCATTGAAAATTGTAATGGATAATGAATTTAATCAATTGAGTATAAAAAAAATGTTACAAGACCTGAATATAGAAATACATTTTACAACCCCAAACTCACATACGGGAAATAGTCCAATTGAACGTGTGCACAGCACCATCTTAGAAAAGTATAGATGTTTATCCAATGGCAAAGAACTAGGAATAATAGATAGAATTGATACCATATACAAAGCAGTTTTCTATTATAACAACTCCATACAAGTATTAAGTAAAGAGAAACCTTTTAATATCCAATCAGGTCACGTAGACAAAGAAAGATTGTATAATACGTACCAAACTAATAAAGAAAAAAGAATAGAGAAAACCAATAAGACTAGAGAAGGCTACATAGAAACTCGTAGCAAAGCTTTTATAGTAAATCATCACAGAAAATATGATAAAACTACTCCACGATTCTTTTATAAACAAACTGATCATGCTCACCCAGTCAATATACAGCGTAATAGGAAGACAAAAATTAAAAACAAAAATGATATTATTATCAAAAATAAACCTGGAAGACCAAAGAGTTCTAGATCAAATAAAAAAATTGCTTCACAGAAAGAGTTAGTTACAAAAAAGATTCCGTCGGGAATAGACCCGCTTCCGATCGCAAGTTGCTCACATAAATAAAAGTTATAATGAAAATTTTAATACACATTCTTTTAATTAACCTAGTAGTTAGTGAAATAACAATTGAAAATATATATAACCAAGAAGGTTATACTAAAATAAAATTAAACAAAGTAAAACTAGTTAGAGATTATAAAAATGTAGTTCATAAAATCAATATCACTCAAATCGAAGAAGTTTTGAATAACATTGATAGTGACATATACAAATTAAAAAATATTAAATTTCCCGATGAAATATATCGAGAAATTCGCATTATTAAATCCGAAATTAGTAGCTTATTATTGCATAGAAACCGGAGAAGTTTAATAAACCTTGGTGGTAACATGCTTAAGTTTTTGTTTGGCACATTAGATGAAAACGACCGAAAAAATATCGAAGAACAATTAAATATAAATAAATATAACAATCATGAACTAATTATAACAGCTAACAAACAAATTGACATTAACAACAAATTAAAGAAACAAATTGACACTATTCAATCAGAATTTAACAATATGTACAAAAGTAAAGATTTTGTCAACCTCAAAGTAGGAAGTATATCAATTACTCAGAGAATAATAACTTTAGAGGTTATTGAAAAAATTAATAAAATTAAAAATATAATTGAAAAAATTCAAAACAATGTTTTATCAAGTAAATTAAATATAATGGTAAACTCAATGCTCAGTATACACGAAATCATCACATATAATGTGACGTTTGATAAACTAAAAAACATAAAAGTAACTACAGGGTTACATGATCAAGAAATTATATTTATAATAAGTATACCAGAAGAAATGTTAGAAGTAAATAAATATTTTGTAACTAGTTTACCAAATAATAATAAAGAAGAATTAAAAATAAATGATCAATATATCATTGAAAATAAAAATGTAGAATATATATCGAAAAAAGAAGATTTCAATAAATTGGAAATATACATAAACTGTATAACAACAAGAAATTGTACTAAATTAATTAATAAAAGAGAAAATATTGTATTAGAAATAACAAGAGGAAAATTGTTAGTAAAAAACAGTTGTATAGAAATAAGTACTAATTGTAATGAAAAGAAAAAAATTAAAATTATAAATAATGTATTAATTCAGTTTGAAAAATGTAAGATTACTATAAATAATAGAACTTTTGAAAATTCCAATGAAATAGAAGAACAATCTATATATTTAGAGAATCCAAAATTGTATGAAAGCATGTCTAACCTCTTAATTGAAAAAGAGATTAAATTAGAAGATATAAATAATATTGATGTAATACACGAAAAAATATTAAATTTAAATGCACATAAGGAAACTTCATATTCCATACATTTTGTAACTATTTTGATATTATGCATTGTAATTATATTTCTATGTAGAAATAGAATAAATTGTTTCAGGGGAAACAACAATCTTAAGGAAGGGGGAGTTACGTATACATCTTCTCACCCTATTCAACCACACAACCCAGTTACTTTCAATAAGCCACTTGAAACCGAACCAACAACGACGCTCAGTTTTAATAGCATTCCCACATTCCTGAGCGATAACGTAAACAACGTTCGATAACATAAACATTGGTCCCCTACAAATCTTATAACATATACTTGGACAATGGACAATCTTCGATGTGACCAACAACCACCACTTCGGATAACATAAACATTGAACGATCTTCGATGCGAGGAATCAAGATCACACATCGAACATCATCACCATCTTAACCGCAGCTCCAGCAACCATCACTTACTTCTAGTTTCACCATCATCGTGTACAGTCAAAGATATTGTTCTTTTCTAATAAAGTTTATATTCTTTTTTAAAAAGTGTTTTCTTTCTTCTTAAAAGTTATTTCCAGCTTAAAAATCACCCTTTAGATTTCAAAAAGTCGACTATTATTTTTCAACCTCAACCCTTTCGCTTTTTACCGTCCAAAATGCAAATTTGAAGATGTCACTTCCAGCTATATATGTAAGTACATAGCGCCGCACCTGTCACAAAATAAATTCAAAAATCAAACGAGGCAGGAATTGTGACCCAATTTAGTGCTACAATATAAATTTATTCAAGTGGACTACGATAGCACCTTGAAATCAAATGCACTATTTGCATGCAATTTCTAGACTTTTTGGAATCGAAGTTTGTATAGGTGTTCTGAATATTGTACAGTTCCGGCTCAGGTTTCCATTAGGCACATACACAAAAAATATGAAAAATTGTGTTTTAGATATCAGCTGAGCTACAAAACATGAAAAAAATATTTATTTAGTGCGGAAATTGTTTCTAACAAAGTTACAAACAATTTAAGTTTGTATTGACCCTTCCTATGAAACTACTTACCTTCCTATGTAAACACAAAAAGTATTAAAAATGGTTTCAGGACCATTTTCCTAAATGTATGCAACTCTTTTGATATCACTATGCCAGAAAAATCGTTGCGAAAGCAGGATAAAATTGAAATTCCATTGAAGTTGTTTTTTGAAAGTTTTTTAAATAACAATTAATGTTAAAAGTTGTACGCAAAAGTGCTTTTATGCGGTCTGATAAAGTGTTTTTCAAGTGCATTTTGACATTATATTCATATACACAGCTAAACTTTTTTTCTTTTAACTTAGTTTTTAGTATTTTATTTGATTCCCTATGGGCAAAGTTGAATTTTTCTTTTCTCGTAATGCCTGCAATACAACAATATATACCTACACCGAATTTTTTTTTAATTTTCTCGAAACAATTTTTATTTAACTTCATACCTGTATACTTTAAATCCAAAATTTTAATAAAAACGCGTTTCAAGGTTTTTCCAAAAAATTCAAATAGTGGAAATATGATTTTGAGTTTTATTTTTACTTATGTTTGCGAGGATGTGTCGGAGCAGAGATGTTGCTTTGAAAAGATGTTGCTTGCGAGGATGTGTCGTGCGGAGATGTTGTTTGTGAGCATTAGTCGGTCTCCCTGATAATCATAATGATAATCATAATGATAATGATAATCATAATGATAATGATAATCATAATGATAATCATAATGATAATCATAATGATAATCATAGTGATAATCATAATGATAATCAGGATCCGTAACTAATGCTCGCAAACAACATCTCCGCACGACACATCCTCGCAAGCAACATCTTCTCAAGCAACATCTCTGCTGCGACACATCCGCGCAAGCAACATTTTCTCAAAACAAAATCTCCTCAACGACACAACCCCGCAAGCAACATCTTCTCAAAGCAACATCTCTGCTGCGACACATCCTCGCAAACATAATCCTCGCAAGCCAGTTACCGTGGTATTGGTGCGCTAGGCGATGGGTTCTCAAAAGAGAAATGGCAATGGGTGGAAAGAACAGTAAGGCTGAACGCGAGTGGGGTAGCGAATATAAAAATAGGGCGTAAGACTTAAAAAAAATGTTATCTTCGTCGTTCTTTGAGCGATTTCGATGAAATTGACACAGGTTATAGCTGTGGCAGAATTATAAACGAAAAAAAATATTTTCAGCACAGGGTGCCTCCAAAAAATGTCACTTTCATTGTTCTTTAAGCGATTTCGCTGAAATTGACACAGGTTATAGCTGTGGCAGAATTATGAACGGAAAAAATATTTTCAGCACAGGGTTTCTGCAAAAAATGTCACTTTCTTATTCTTTGAGCGATTTCGATGAAATTGACACAGGTTATAGCTGTGGCAGAATTATAAACGAAAAAAATATTTTCAGCAAAGGGTGCCTCCAAAAAATGTCACTTTCATTGTTCTTTAGGTGATTTGGCTGAAATTGACACAGGTTATAGCTGTGGCAGAATTATGAACGGAAAAAATATTTGCAGCACAGGGTGCCTCCAAAAAATGTTACTTTCGTTGTTCTTTAGGCGATTTCGATGAAATTGACACAGGTTATAGCTGTGGCAGAATTATAAACGAAAACATATTTTCAGCACAGGGTGCCTCCAAGAAATGTCACTTTCGTTGTTCTTTATTCGATTTCTATGAAATTGACACAGGTTATAGCTTTAAGGTTAAGTATGAATACTTTTAGCTTTCACTGTTTTTATTAAATATCATTTGCTCTCTTAGGATTAAGCTATTATTACTCTATCGTTAAATAAAGTTAGTCGTAATCTGAACCTTGTGCGTTTCACTTAACTCGGCAAATCCCTGCTCCCTTAAGTATATAAAACTGGCGACGAGAAAAAAAAATGGTTATCTTGTCAAGTTGAAATTGAATAAAGCCTGTTATTTCAAAATCATTTAAACTCTACCTAAGAAAAAGAAGAGAAATATACCTTATTTTGGAAAGTAAAAACTAAATAATAAACAAGTTAAAAAGGGTGGTAAAGATAAAGTTATAGATTATTTTGTGCTTTGTTTCCGTAATTTCATCAAAGTGAAAAAAAAAATTAAAACAAAAAAATCATACATCACGTGATTTCAGTTAGTGCAAACTTATTATATAGACAAAAGAACATACAGTGCATGAGTGTACCTCTATGTATGTGGGTCTAATATTTAAAATGTAAAAACAAAAACAAAACAAAAAAAAAAAAAAAAAAGAGAAAAAAAAATCAGTACGTATTTAATGCAATGAGCCTTGTTGTTAAAACAGAAGAGCAAACAGTTAAAGAAAAAGATCGGAACGCAGTGAAAATTGAAACCGTTAAAATGACAAGTTTCATAGGTAGAATCGAGTTTTTCAATTTGGGAGATGATTTTACTTCCTATGTTGAAAGAATGTCTCATTTATTAAAACTCAATAAAGTGACCACAGATGAAGACAAAGTTTCCTTCTTAATTGGTGTCGGAGGCGCGGAGTTATATAAAATTGCAAAAACTTTAGTTGCGCCAGCAAAGCCCGAAATATTAAAATTTAATGATTTAGTGGATAAATTGAAAGCTCATTTTAATCCAAAAAAAAAATATTACGGCCGAGAGATTTAAATTTTTAAAAAGAAACCAGGGAGCAGAAGAGACCATATCTGATTTTATTGTTGCAATCAGAAGCTTAGCAGATAATTGCAACTTCGGTGAATTCTTGTCAGACGCTTTGAAGGACAGGTTGTTGATGGGCCTGAGAGACAAGAAGATTCAAAGCAAATTAATTGACACAGGCGATTTGACATTTGATAAAGCATGTGCCACTGCTTTAAATATGGAGCTAGTTCAAGCTGAGATGATGGTACTAAGTGGAACAAATAATGCAGCAACCTCATCTGTTAATTTTGTAAATCGGAGAGAAGCAGAGGGAGGAAGCATCAAAGAGGTCGAAATCCAATTCAACACACACCAAAGGCGAATATCCAGTGCTATTTTTGCAAGAAGTGGGGCCATACGCAAAAATATTGTTATGAAGCGAGGTCTGCATACAAGTCGAAAAGTAGAAGTAGAAAAAATAACATTGAAAGTAGAAGTAGAAAAAAAGTTAATAACAACTATAATAACTATAATAAAAGTTACAAAAATATAAATAAATGTGAAACCGAAGGAATAGCTGACGATTTGTCTAATTTAGATATAGGTTATTTAAATAATATTAAAGCTGGAAATAAACCCCTAAGTATTCTTGTAGATCGTAATGGTAAGCAGTTACAAGTGGAAGTTGACACGGGTGCTTGACCGTCAATTTTGCATGTTAAAACATAACGGGTGATTTTTTAGCTGGTTTGGTTTTGGCAACACTGGTTTTGACAGCTGACGTGTGTTTAGTACCTTGTGTCACTGTCAAACAGCTTCAGTTTGGTTTGCAATTTAACCATGGATCGTCTTACAAATGAACAACGCTTGCAAATTATTGAATTTATCAAAATTCGTGCTCGGTTCGAAATGTTCATCGCGCGCTGCTTCCATTTTATGATCGGCATTCTCGACCTTCTGAGCAGTCTATTCGGAAGATTGTGACCAAATTTCGCACCAAATTTACTTTGTTGGACATTAAACCACCAACACGTTTACGTACTGTGCGTAGTGAAGAAAATATTGCGGCCGTATCAGCTAGTGTGACAGAAGACCGCGAAATGTCGATTCGGCGCCGTTCCCAGCAGTTAGGCCTCTGTTACAGCACTACGTGGAAAATTTTGCGGAAGGATTTGGGCGTAAAGCCTTTTAAGATACAGCTGGTGCAAGAACTAAAGCCAGCCGACCTACCACAACGCCGAATTTTTGGTGAATGGGCTCTTGGAAAGCTGGCCGAGGATCCGCTTTTTTATCGAAAAATTATGTTCAGCGATGAGGCTCATTTTTGGTTGAATGGGTACGTAAATAAGCAAAATTGCCGCATTTGGAGTGAAGATCAGCCAGAAGCATTGCAACAGCTACCAATGCATCCCGAAAAAGCCACTGTTTGGTGCGGTTTATGGGCCGGCGGCATTATTGGGCCTTATTTCTTCAAAGATGATGCGAATCGCAGCGTTACTGTCAATGGTGAACGCTACCGAGCGATGATAACAAACTTTTTTTTGCCCGAAATGGAAGTTCTTGACTTGCATGATATGTGGTTTCAACAAGACGGTGCCACATGCCCCACAGCACGCGAAACAATGGCGCAATTGCGAGGCGAGTTTGGTGAACAGTTAATTTCACGTTTCGGGCCGGTCAATTGGCCGCCTAGATCGTGCGATTTAACACCATTAGATTATTTTTTGTGGGGGTATGTCACGGCTAATGTCTATAGGGACAAGCCCGCTTCGATTGACGCACTGGAAGCCAACATCCATGCATTCATTCGTGAGATACCGGCCGATATGTGTGATAGAGTATGCCAAAATTGGACTCAGCGGATGGGCTACCTGAGACGCAGCCGCGGTCAACATTTGCATGAAATTATCTTTAAACATTAAATTGCAAGGTTCAAACTATCGATTCAAAGAAATATTTCATTCATTTTTTCGAATTTTTTGTGTTTTTTTTTTTAAAAAAAGTTCTAAACCTCTTAAAAAATCACCCGTTATAATGATTTCTTTGGACATCTGGAAATTAGTGAATCGTCTAGAAAGTTGCATATGATTTCGGGGGATTCTGTGAAGGTTGTTGGTTCTATCAAAGTTTTAATGAAGTTGATTAATAAGGTCGAGGTTTTTGAAGTGGAATTGGTAGTAGTGGACAGTCCGCAAGTTTTTATTCCTTTGTTGGGCAGATCTGAATTGGATAAATTGTTTCCAGAAGGGAAACAAGTTTTTTGTTTTCAAGATGAGGGTTTTGCTAATGCAGTAGATTTTAAAACATTTCCATCGAGGTTAATCGATAGGTATCCAGAGGTATTTAATGGAGATAAAAGCAAATCCATTGCGGAATTTAAGGCAAACATTGTTTGTGAAAGTGCTGCTACGCCAATTTTTTGCAAGCCCTATAATGTGCCATTTGCGAAACGAAAGCAGGTTGAAGAAGAGTTGATAGGTTGGTCGGAGCAGGCGTTCTCTGTCCAGTGAAGTATAGTGATTGGGCATCACTGATTGTTGTCGTGGATAAGCCCAATGGTCAGATCCGGATTTGTGTTGATTGCAAAGTGACGATCAATAAACACATTCGTACAAATCACTATCCGTTACCTAGTGCAGAAGAAATTTTCGAGGGTTTAGCTGGTTCTAAAGTGTTCTGCGTATTGGACCTTGAGGGTGCTTATGAGCAGTTAGAAGTAAGTGAGGATTGCCAAGAATATTTAACGATCAACACTCATAAAGGTCTATATAGGTTTCGCAGGCTCATTTTGGGGGTAAAGTGCGCTCCAGCTGAATTTCAATGCACCATGGATAAAGTTTTGAAGGATATTCCAAAAGTGGAGTGCTACATAGATTATATTCTTGTGGGAGGTTCGTCTATAAATGAGTGTCAGAAAAACCTTGTACTGGTGCTGGAGAGACTCAATAAATACAGAGTTCGGGTCAAGTTAGAAAAATGTAGGTTTTTTCAAAGTGAGATTAACTATCTCGGGCACAGGATTTGTGCTGATGGAATCAAGCCAAGCAATAAAAATATGGAAGCCATACAGAGTGCCCCAGCTCCTAAAGATGTTACACAATTGAAAGCATATTTAGGACTTTTAAATTATTATTCGAGGTTTATACCAAATTTATCCGCTGAACTACATGAGCTCTATAAACTTACAAAGAAAGATGTACGTTTTGAATGGTCAGATGCCTGCGAAAAAGTTTTTAGTAGAAGTAAAGAATTGATTTTGTCGCATAACGTTCTAGCTTATTATGATCCGAATAAAGAAATTGTGTTACACTGCGATGCAAGCCCTTATGGGGTGGCAGGAGTACTTTCGCATGTTCACAACGGGGTAGAGCGTCCAGTATTATTCGCTTCTAGTTCTTTAAGCCCTGCTGAGAAAAATTATTCTCAACTTCATCGGGAAGCTCTAGCAATAATTATTTCTGTAAGAAAATTCCATAAATATATTTACGGAAAGCGATTTACGATTTTTTCAGACCATCAACCTCTTAGGGATATTTTCAATCCAAAAAAATCGTCTCCAGCTATTGCTGCTGGAAGAGTACATAGATGGGGAGTTTTGTTAGGAATGTATGAGTACAATATTGTGTACAAGAAAGCATCGCAGATGACAAATGCAGACGCTTTGTCTAGAGTCCATTTAGTGGCCTCTACTGGTTTTGAAAATGATGCTGTTAGGTCGTTCAGAGAAACAATATATCCAAATATCGATATAAAAGATGTAGAGCTCGAGACAAGTAAAGATTGGATGCTTAAAAACGTTATTAACATTTTGAAGAATGGATGGCCGAGTTCAGTAAATGAAATTTTTTTAAAATATTATCAACGAAGTGAGTTAGACCTGGAAAATAATTGTATATTTTATGGTAACCGTTTGGTTATCCCAGAGGTGTTGCATGAAAGAGTTTTAAAAATCTTCCACGAAGGACATATCGGCATTGTCCGTATGAAAATCCTTGCGCGTTCTTATTTTTGGTGGCCAGGAATCGATACTGATGTGGAAAATTATGTTCGCTATTGCGAAGTTTGTGTTGCTTCACACAACCATCCTATTTCGATTTTTCATAAGCCATGGCCTGAGGCTCTGGATTTTTTTGAAAGGATTCATATTGATTTCTTTTATTTTAAGAATAATAATTATTTGCTATTGGTAGATAGTTTTAGTAAGTGGTTGGATGTAAAGCTTATGAGAAACACAAGAGTGGAAAATGTTGTCTCTACCTTGAGGTCGATTTTCTCTTATTTTGGGCTACCGAAGGTCCTAGTCTCGGATAACGGACCTCCATTTAATTCAGAAGATTTTCAAATATTTTGTAGTGCTAATCATATTAGATGCGTTAAAAGTCCTCCCTATCATCCGCAATCTAATGGAGCAGCGGAAAGGGCTGTTCAGACTGTTAAAGTAGGTTTGAAAAAATTGTTGTCGGATTCTGAAAACGATACCATTCCAATTCAAACACTTTTAGATAAGTTTTTGTTAAAATACCGTTCAACACCTTTATCAAGTTTGCAAAAGTCTCCAAACGATATCATATTCCAATGTAGGCCAAAAACATTAATCGATTTCATAAATCCAAATCGCGACAAAAACAATATCGTTGAAAGCATGGGTCGGAAAGGTGAGAAAATTAAATCCCGAGTACGTCACAAACCTTCACTTCAAACTGCGAACCAATTTAATTTTATTTTAAAAAAAGGGGATAGAATATTATATAAATCTAAAAACAAATTTGATTATAAATGGATCCCTGGAATCGTAGAAGGTAAAGTGGGTAACGTTATGTATCTCATAAACATTGATGGATTGCATCGTACTGCGCATATTTCACAGTTGAAAAAAAGTAGTTTGAAGACTGTATGTTTTTCTCCAAATGTTTTAGAGAATCATAACAGACCACTAAATAAACAAAATAATTATAAACGTAAAAGATATATTTTTGGAAATGATAATGATTCTTTACGAAGATCTAAAAGATTGAAAAATTATATTGTTAACTATAAACTAATGGGTGATTTTTAAGCTGGTTTGGTTTTGGCAACACTGGTTTTGACAGCTGACGTGTGTTTAGTACCTTGTGTCACTGTCAAACAGCTTCAGTTTGGTTTGCAATTTAACCATGGATCGTCTTACAAATGAACAACGCTTGCAAATTATTGAATTTTACTATCAAAATTCGTGCTCGGTTCGAAATGTTCATCGCGCGCTGCTTGTATTCAGCGATGAGGCTCATTTTTGGTTGAATGGGTACGTAAATAAGCAAAATTGCCGCATTTGGAGTGAAGATCAGCCAGAAGCATTGCAACAGCTACCAATGCATCCCGAAAAAGCCACTGTTTGGTGCGGTTTATGGGCCGGCGGCATTATTGGGCCTATTTCTTCAAAGATGATGCGAATCGCAGCGTTACTGTCAATGGTGAACGCTACCGAGCGATGATAACAAACTTTTTTTTGCCCGAAATGGAAGTTCTTGACTTGCATGATATGTGGTTTCAAGAAGACGGTGCCACATGCCACACAGCACGCGAAACAATGGCGCAATTGCGAGGCGAGTTTGGTGAACAGTTAATTTCACGTTTCGGGCCGGTCAATTGGCCGCCTAGATGGTGCGATTTGACACCATTTGATCATTTTTTGTGGGGGTATGTCAAGGCTAATGTCTATAGGGACAAGCCCGCTTCGATTGATGCACTGGAAGCCAACATCCATGCATTCATTCGTGAGATACCGGCCGATATGTGTGAAAGAGTATGCCAAAATTGGACTCAGCGGATGGGCTGCCTGAGACGCAGCCGCGGTCAACATTTGCATGAAATTATCTTTAAACATTAAATTGCAAGGTTCAAACTATCGATTCAAATAAATATTTCATTCATTTTTTCGAATTTTTTGTGTTTTTTTTTTTAAAAAAGTTCTAAACCTCTTAAAAAATCACCCGTTATAAAGTATTTGAATTTTTTAAAAACACATATTAATACCATTATCATAACTGAATTATTAAAATGTAAATATTATCTAGTAATAAGAAAAAACATATTCCCAATACAGAATTATCATCTGGTTGCTAATATTATATTAAATTTTTTTTTATTTTTGAATATTATTGCTGTATTCCTTTTTATATATATATACATGAATTGAAACAAAATTACTTATGCTTAGTAATTTCTATTTAAGTGAAGAGGAGTGTTAAGTATGAATACTTTTAGCTTTCACTGTTTTTATTAAATATCATTTGCTCTCTTAGGATTAAGCTATTATTACTCTATTGTTAAATAAAGTTAGTCGTAATCTGAACCTTGTGCGTTTCACTTAACTCGGCAAATCCCTGCTCCCTTAAGTATATAAAAGCAGAATTATAAACGAAAAATAATATTTTCAGCACAGGGTGCCTCCAAAAAATGTCACTTTCATTGTTCTTTAAGCGATTTTGCTGAAATTGACACAGGTTATAGCTGTGGCAGAATTATGAACGGAAAAAATATTTTCAGCACAGGGTGCCTGCAAAAAATGTCACTTTCTTATTCTTTGAGCGATTTCGATGAAATTAACACAGGTTATAGCTGTGGCAGAATTATAAACGAAAAAAATATTTTCAGCAAAGGGTGCCTCCAAAAAATGTCACTTTCATTGTTCTTAAGGTGATTTGGCTGAAATTGACACAGGTTATAGCTGTGGCAGAATTATGAACGGAAAAAATATTTTCAGCACAGGGTTATCTCCAAAAAATGTTACTTTCGTTGTTCTTTAGGCGATTTCGATGAAATTGACAAAGGTTATAGCTGTGGCAGAATTTAAACGAAAAAATATTTTCAGCACAGGGTGCCTCCAAAAAATGTCACTTTCGTTGTTCTTTATTCGATTTCTATGAAATTGACACAGGTTATAGCTTTGGCAGAATTATAAACGAAAAAAATATTTTTAGCAAAGGGTGCCTCCAAAAAATGTCACTTTCTTATTCTTTGAGCGATTTCGATGATATTGACACAGGTTATAGCTGTGGCAGAATTAAGAAAAAAAAAACATTTTCAGCACAGGGTGCCTCCCCAAAATGACACTTTATTATTCTTTGAGCGATTTCGATAATTGATGTCACTTTTGACATTGAATTGACACAGAATATAGCTGAGGCAAAAGTACATAAACATATTGTAAATAAATTTTAAACTAAATCAATTAAATACATATTTGATAAGCCAATATTTTTTGGTGCAGAAAAAAATTCTTTAAGTTATTTTATGGTTTTGTTAGAATACTTAAAGCACCTTCAATATCAATCATTGCATTCATATTTTTTATAGAATAATGGAACCAAAATATTTATACAATACAAGATTCCCCCATCCGATACTTTCTTTTTCCGACCAACCAACAACCGCACACAGTTTGAGTGTAAAATCTTAAGAAAAACTCAAAAATTATGAGTCACAATTGCTTGATTTCGTTCACAAATAATTTGAACGAAGTTTTACTTTTTTTCGTGTGTATACTTTAAGTAGGTACATATAGTTCCAAAACCATTTGAAAGAGTCGATGGGCAAATGATAATGAGTGGTGATGGGATATTTCTTTTCTGAATTATTTGGGAAGTATTGTTTCACCTTTAATGAAAAACATTACACACAAGATGTAGGAATAGCTATGGGCTCTCCCCTTGGCGGGTTAATGGCAGAAATTTATTTAAATTTTTTCGAAAACCAATACATACTTTCAAACCGCAATACAAATTTATCATTTTTGATGGAACAAATCGACAAATTGACATGCTCAAAAATTATATAAACAGCATTAATAAAAACATTGAGCGGAACTAGAAATAGAAAACTCGATAAACTTTTTAGATCTTAACATAAGTAAAACCAAAAACAATAATAAATTACAATATAAAATCTATAGAAAACCATCAACAACAGACACAACGATTCACATCACCCGCATTCACAAAAAATGGCAGCATATAACGCCTTTGTAAACAGATTGCTTGTTATACCCATGAGCAACCATGATTTTTACAAAGAAGTAAATGCAATTAAACAAATAGCAACATCAAACGGATATGGTACAGAAATAATAGATAAATTAATAAATAAACGAAAAAGAAAAATTAACAATCATCGCAATAAAATTAATAATGAAGAAGTTCCACCAACAAAATACATCTCTATAGAATACACCAACATTCTACCTCACAAAATAAAAAACGAACTAAAAACGCACAATATCACAGTGTCATTCAAAACAAATAATAACATCCAAAAAATTCTTCAACCAAAAAGAGAAACAGAAACCAAGCAACTCTCTGGAGTCTACAAAATTAAATGCGATGATTGTGACAAGTACTACATTGGACAACCAGGAAGAACATTTAATAAAAGATTTCAAGAACATAAACCAAAACAAAATACAAAATCCAATTATGCTATACACCTTATTGACAATAACCATAATTATACAGACTCTTCCCTGTACCTTCAACCTGTACACATATGCAAAAAAGGGGGAATGCTAGATGCTTTAGAAGAATTCGAAATATATAAAGCATACAAAAAAGAACAAGACAAACTCCTAAATGACAAATTGTTTTTTAAATCGAATGCACTATATGACACTGCACTTCAACAACACAACGCTTAAAGTACAAAAAAGAAAACCAAAATTAACTACAAGAACAATAATTAACCAAAGAACTAAACAGAACTAATTATATACGATATAAAAAAAAAGAGAAAACATCACCGACCATCATTACTACAAGACATAAATTACATATACCTATAGTGGACAGCAAAAAAGAAAAAAACACCTTAAGAAATCGCGCCTGAACATGAATTTTAAATTTCGAAACGCGTCGCAAAACCAACAAATTAAGTTGTAACGTTTATTTTAATTTAAAAATAATAAAAATTATAAATAACATTATAATACACTTTTATTTTTATTTCATACATAAAATTAACACGATTTGGAGACCAAACCCAATATGTATATCACAGCCGAACAAGCAACCATGGTCTACATATACAAAAACTTAAAACTAAAAATCGCAAAAGCCACATTAAACATCCAATTTAATAAGAAGTGCCTGAAATTACAGCTAACTCCATTGTATGCACAAATAAGCATAAAAAATAAGTCAATTCCAGCTGAAAAAGCCAGAAAAACTGCACAGACAACTTGGATTAAAGAAGAAATTAAACTTCTATACAGCAAAAAAGTCTAACACAACAAAAAACTATTTAAAATCCCATCACCGCCAACCTCGCACTCGAAACAGTAGAAAAACAAATATCATTAATAACCATGAAAATCGTCACAAATCACAAGTCGAAAATCCTTAAATTATCAGAAAAACAAAACCGTACAGAAAACCCAAATCATCAACATTTATTTATTTATTTAAATCAAGCTTAATGTCTAGCGTACAGTAATTTTATCATATTATAAGTTATAAAATAATCGTTTAAAACCAATATTTGTTACATCGGGAAAATGAATTAATAAGTTATTATTTACGTTATATAGTTAGTTATATATTTTAAGCTGGTTTGGTTTTGGCAACACTGGTTTTGACAGCTGACGTGTGTTTAGTACCTTGTGTCACTGTCAAACAGCTTCAGTTTGGTTTGCAATTTAACCATGGATCGTCTTACAAATGAACAACGCTTGCAAATTATTGAATTTTACTATCAAAATTCGTGCTCGGTTCGAAATGTTCATCGCGCGCTGCTTGTGTTCAGCGATGAGGCTCATTTTTGGTTGAATGGGTACGTAAATAAGCAAAATTGCCGCATTTGGAGTGAAGATCAGCCAGAAGCATTGCAACAGCTACCAATGCATCCCGAAAAAGCCACTGTTTGGTGCGGTTTATGGGCCGGCGGCATTATTGGGCCTATTTCTTCAAAGATGATGCGAATCGCAGCGTTACTGTCAATGGTGAACGCTACCGAGCGATGATAACAAACTTTTTTTTTGCCCGAAATGGAAGTTCTTGACTTGCATGATATGTGGTTTCAAGAAGACGGTGCCACATGCCACACAGCACGCGAAACAATGGCGCAATTGCGAGGCGAGTTTGGTGAACAGTTAATTTCACGTTTCGGGCCGGTCAATTGGCCGCCTAGATCGTGCGATTTGACACCATTAGATTATTTTTTGTGGGGGTATGTCAAGGCTAATGTCTATAGGGACAAGCCCGCTTCGATTGACGCACTGGAAGCCAACATCCATGCATTCATTCGTGAGATACCGGCTGATGTGTGAAAAAGTATGCAAAAAATTGGACTCAGCGGATGGGCTACCTGAGACGCAGCCGCGGTCAACATTTGCATGAAATTATCTTTAAACATTAAATTGCAAGGTTCAAACTATCGATTCAAATAAATATTTTATTCATTTTTTCGAATTTTTTGTGTTTTTTTTTTAAAAAAAGTTCTAAACCTCTTAAAAAATCACCCATTATAAACTGAACATATTATTTAAGGGCGAAGACCTTTCGTAGTTGGTACGATAGTGTGTTATATAAATTGGGTCAGGTAGACCTCTTAGACCTCTACCCCAGAGTATTCAACTGCACCAACATTCAAATAACCGAGCCAGAAATGAATCTTTTAAACAAAGGTCTATAATTTAATATTCCTGAAATAAATAAAAATAGCATTATCCGAGAAGTTACAAACGCAGAAGCAGCAGTCAAAGCATTACCTACACAAAAAAGTCAAAACGAAGCCAGAATATTAATCAACAAAAAATTTAAACATATACTTAAAAGCAACAAGAAAAATTTACAGATTTTACTCATTGAGTAACTATGGGGACATTGAAAATGACTTTATTTATTTGATAGATAATACAAAATGATTTTTTTTTAAAATATCGATATCAAATCTAACTTTACTCGCTTTTGCACATTTGCATTTGCACCAACACAGCACCTATACCAAATCAAGTGCTATCTACATTATACATAATGTCGACATACATTTATGTTCATAATGTCTAAGCTTTACATAAGGGAAGTGAACAATTTTGAATCCCAAAAGAAGTAGGCATTATTAAATATCGATTTAAGAGGAATAATATTGCTTCCAATTGTGTACCTACCGACATAAGAAATATAAAACAAAACTTAAATATATTTCCTTTTTTTAATTAGATAATATTTTCAGATGGAAATATGATATGATATACAATCATATATCATTATGATACCTATAGAATTTGTATTTTTAAAAATACCACACTAGATATTTTTCATGAAGATGAACTGAACTAAATAGAAATTGTATATCAATAAGACACTCAATATTTAATTGATGAGTAGAAGTAAGATCGCCAGGACGAAAGGCCAATTTTGTGGACTTAAGGCCATTAAAAGATATTTTAAATTTAAATACATACATAGCTATGTATCTATTTGAAAGTTCGTTTTTGTGTGAAAACACAAAAAAGCTGCAAAGCTGCAAAGCTTACGCACCATCATAGTATACAAAATCCCTATGTCACTAAATCCCTTTACCTCACATTTGTTAGGCCCCTTCTCGAATATGCTAGTCAGGTTTGGCCTACTTTTTATGCTTCACATTCACTTCGAATTGAAGCCGTCCAACGTAGATTCCTTCGTTTTGCTCTTCGTGGGTTGCCATGGCCTGGTATGTTTAACCTCCCACCCTATGTTGACCGCCTAAAGCTTTTAGACTTGCAACCCCTTGATATACGTAGGAAAGTGGCAGACATTGTTTTTGTCCATCAACTTTTAGCTGGCAATATTGATTGCCCTGCGCTTTTTCAAAGAATCTCACTCTACACCAACGCTAGAAGTCTCAGATCGGCGTCACTCTTTTATCTCAACTCTCACCGCACCAACTACGGATGTAACGTACCTCTGAATCGCATGCTACGTGCTGCTAATAGTATGCAAAACTCCTTTGACTTCCACTCCTCCAAAAATTCCCTAAAAATCTCTCTATACAAGAAATTCTTAGCCACAAATCCCTCTTAAGCTAAGTAGTTTTTAAGTTTTTTGTAAATTTAGTCGTAAGTTTTTTTAGATTTAGCCGTAAGTTTGCTTGTATTAAGCTAATAAAGTTAAACAAATTCTTGGGACGGGAGGGGGTCATGCCCCCCTCAGCGCATGAGTTTTTTGCTAAATAAATAAAAGGTTTGAATGAAACGACAACCACTGGAGTGAGCAACCACCAAGTCATTATAGACTGGAGTTATAGCTGTATTTCACGGCTGCCAGGCCGATCATCAGACTCCTTTTTAGTGGTGCTTAGTCTATTACGTTCAATTTTAATTTTTTGCCCAGCTAAAAAGGAGTCTGATGATCGGCCTGGCAGCCGTTAAATAGCTATAACTCCAGCCTATAATGACTTGCTGGTAGCTCATTCAAGTGGTTGTTGTTTCATTCAAGCCTTTAATAGAATCTATTGTTTGTAGAAATTCTGTAATTTCTCATCAATTTTTGCATTTTTAAAAGCATTAATATTTCAATAAAATAGTCATAAGAGATCCAAAAATATCACCTTCAAATTTTGTAATACTCAATTATCTCTGCTTGACGTATGTATATATGCCGTTAAAGAGATTTTCGCCGCCAAACATCCAAATTTATTTATTAGAATTTCATGTTTTTCAACAACCCTTTTGAACAGATAAAAATCAAAAAGCCTTAAAAGAACATAATAGTAAATCTAAAACTAAAAACTTTTTTTTAAAATAGCCTATATTACTCTTTGACATTGCAGTTTGTAAATTGTGTAAGAATCTTTGGAATCGGTTCTGTAGTTCCAGAGATTACCTCCTGCATATATGAAAAAACAAATTTTACGACTTTATAATAATACATTATGCATGTAGTACCTATAGATAAATGAACGGTAATGATAATAATTGATTAACTCCTTTTTAACCTATTAAACACATAATATTTCTTATTCATATACAACTACACCTAATGATATCTATTTATATCTATTCTCATATACAAATTATTATATAGTTCATATGCATGTAGGTACCTACAAGCGAACAGTCAAAGTCAATGGTGGTTGTTTTTTTTATTTTCCCTATCCGCTGTCACTCCAATTATTTAAAAGTTAAATAGATATTTATAGATAGGTACCTACATTTAACTAATAATGGGTGATTTTTAAAGAGGTTTAGAACTTTTTTAAAAAAAAAAAACACAAAAAATTCGAAAAAATGAATGAAATATTTACTTGAATCGATAGTTTGAACCTTGCAATTTAATGTTTAAAGATAATTTCATGCAAATGTTGACCGCGGCTGCGTCTCAGGTAGCCCATCCGCTGAGTCCAATTTTGGCATACTCTTTCACACATATCGGCCGGTATCTCACGAATGAATGCATGGATGTTGGCTTCCAGTGCGTCAATCGAAGCGGGCTTGTCCCTATAGACATTAGCCTTGACATACCCCCACAAAAAATAATCTAATGGTGTCAAATCGCACGATCTAGGCGGCCAATTGACCGGCCCGAAACGTGAAATTAACTGTTCACCAAACTCGCCTCGCAATTGCGCCATTGTTTCGCGTGCTGTGTGGCATGTGGCACCGTCTTCTTGAAACCACATATCATGCAAGTCAAGAACTTCCATTTCGGGCAAAAAAAAGTTTGTTATCATCGCTCGGTAGCGTTCACCATTGACAGTAACGCTGCGATTCGCATCATCTTTGAAGAAATAGGCCCAATAATGCCGCCGGCCCATAAACCGCACCAAACAGTGGCTTTTTCGGGATGCATTGGTAGCTGTTGCAATGCTTCTGGCTGATCTTCACTCCAAATGCGGCAATTTTGCTTATTTACGTACCCATTCAACCAAAAATGAGCCTCATCGCTGAACACAAGCAGCGCGCGATGAACATTTCGAACCGAGCACGAATTTTGATAGTAAAATTCAATAATTTGCAAGCGTTGTTCATTTGTAAGACGATCCATGGTTAAATTGCAAACCAAACTGAAGCTGTTTGACAGTGACACAAGGTACTAAACACACGTCAGCTGTCAAAACCAGTTTTGCCAAAACCAAACCAGCCAAAAAATCACCCGTTATAATACTTACATTTAATTTATCCTAAAAATATATATAAAAAACTAAAAGAGATGTTGTGTTGTACTTTCTTTGTTTCTAATAGCCTTTATTATTGAAATTATTATTTTTATCTTAAATTTGAAAATCTGGAAAAAGACGTTTCAAATTTGTAAAATTCAAATAATAATTAATTACTTAAGAAAATTTTATTTTGAAAACCTATTCAAAACTTTATTTTCAAAATACATTTATTCAAAAACAAGTTATATCTACACAAAATAATACTGAAATTTATTTTACTATCTTTTTATAAATTGACCATAGATATTACTAAGTCCTTCACAGTCTGAACGTCTATTAACTGTATTTTCAGTATTTAAAATGTGTAACATTTCTATTAACATTCTTTTGTTATAATGTTTTTCTGTTTGTAAAATTTCTACATTACTGAAATCAGGTCTATGTCCTTCATACATTGTATAGATGTCCTTAAATAAGTTGTACCATCAAATAATTTGTCGCGCCCTTTTTTCTGAAAAAATTCATATAAATATGAAAATACCTCAAGAAGGCATTTTTCAATGAATCCAGCAGTACCACAACTTTGATTTGTTGTGGTAATGCTGGATTCATTGAAAAATGCCTTTTTGAGGTATTTTCATATTTATATGAATTTTTTTAGAAAAAAGGGCGCGACAAATTTTTTAATGGTATTAATTATTAAAAAACATCGAGCGACAATTGTTTAAACAAATTCCCTATCAAAAAACCACTCAGGAAAAAAAATATAGCAAATCAAAGTTGTGGTAATGCTGGATTCCCTGAAAAATGCAATTTTAAGGTTTTTTGGGATTGAAAAAAAAAAAAACTGTCGCAACAATTTTTTTTCTTTTACTACTAATTTACGACAAAATCACGACAATTAATGGCATACTTCATTTTTTTCTTCACTCAATTTTACCCTTTTTGGAGGGGTGGTAATGCTAACTTGACGTCAAGTTAGCATTACCAGGGGTTATTTTTTAAAAAAGAGGCGCGACAAAATTTTTGATAATATAAATTATTTAAAGACATCGAGCGACAATTGTTTAAACAAATTCCCTATCAAAAATCCACTCAGGAAAAAAATTTATCAAATCAAAGTTTGGGTTTGATTTTTCATTGAAAAATGCCTTTTGAGGTATTTTCATATTTATATGAATTTTTTTTTATAAAAAAGGGCGCGACAAATTTTTTAATGGTTTAAATTATTAAAAAACATCGAGCGACAATTGTTTATACAAATTCCCTATCAAAAAACCACTCAGGAAAAAAAATATAGCAAATCAAAGTTGTGGTAATGCTGGATTCCCTGAAAAATGCAATTTTAAGGTTTTTTAGGATTAAAAAAAAAAAAAAACTGTCGCGACAAATTTTTTCTTTTACTACTAATTTACGACAAATTCACGACAATTAATGGCATACTTATTTTTTTTTTTGAGTTCATTTTACCCATTACCAGGGCTTATTTAAAAAAAAAAAACTAGCGCGACAAATTTTTTTTTTTCACTACTAATTTACGACAAATTCACGACAATTAATGGCATACTTCTTTTTTTTTTTGAGTTCATTTTACCCATTTTAGAGGGGTGGTAATGCTAACTTGACTGTCAAGTTAGCATTACCAGGGGTTATTTTAAAAAAAACAAGCGCGACAAATTGTTTTCTTTCACGACAAATTTACGACAAATTCACGACAATTAATCCAATTATTAGATTTCTAAAATTTTGAAGTGGTAATGCTAACTTGACACACATCATTATATCTTTATTTTAAAACCTTAATCAAAAATATCCGATTAATACAACTCAAGTTATAAGCCAACCAATTCCAAATCGACGTTTTTCTATCAATTGAAATTAAACTACCTACAATAGTATGCACATATTATAGAACATATGTAAAACTAAGTAGTTATCTACATTATATCAATTTTGTTATCCCAGCAAACCCGAAACGCGGTGATGTTCTCATTCTCATTTCTTATATTGCTCTTTGCACACGCACAGCACAGCACACAACTTCACAGTCTCAGAATACTATCTCCCTCCCACCAATATACTACGTTTGGCTGGATAGGTAGGTAGTTGTTTGTTTTGTTCTTGCGAGTATTTGGGGGTTGTTTTCTTTCTTTATTTCATTTGCCGTGAATTAAATAGGTTCTCAAAAAATGAAATTAAGTTTTAAGTATCAAATTTTGCGAGCTTTCTCAAAAATTTTAATGCACAATTGGAGCCTGTCATTTTTAGTTTCATTAAATACCTTAATATTGATAATCCGACAATTAAAACCAAAGTTATAAGCTTCTAAATGCAATCATATCGACTGTTTTTCGGATTTTACATAAAATCAAGTGTCGTCCACTGAAGCTCGTTCCTTGGCAGCGAACAACGTAGGTATTTTGCTTATTCTGTAGTTCTCTTCATATAGGTACGCTAGCTGAAATTTATCGCTTGTGTTCTTTTGTTCATTTTAGTAATTTTGTTCATTCTTTGGTAACACCAACCAAAACTCATTCATTTCTTCTTCATTTTGGTAACACCATAATTTACTCAAAACGACCCTATAAACATTTTCAATGTTAAAATACCAAAACAAACAAACATCAAAGAGAAAATGTCACAAATATAAAAAGCATACAACAAAAATTACAACAAAATATAGCCATTATCACAAAAGCCGACAAGGGGAACACAATAGTCATATTAGACCAACAAGAATACATAGAAAAAACCAACACATTTCTTATTGACAATCACATCAAGGCATTATCAAATGATCCTACGAAGAAATATGTAAAAGACATCAACAACGCCATTAACAAATGCAATAACCTTTTCACAAATGCAACAAAAATCCATTTAAAACAAACGAATGCAAAAGCACCACAGAAAAATTAAAAGATATAAACATATTACCACAATATAGAATAATTTCGTTTGACGTTAAAAATATGTATACATACATACCGATAGAACATACAATCAAATTAATCAAAGAAAATTTAGAATTTACAGCAAAATTAAACCAACAACAAATAAATGAATTAATTTCATTACAACAAATAATATTATAACAAAACTACTTCACCTTTAATGAAAAACATTACACACAAGATGTAGGACTAGCTATGGGCTCTCCCCGTAGCGGGTTAATGGCAGAAATTTATTTAATTTTTTTCGAAAACCAATACATACTTTCAAACCGCAATACACATTTATCATTTTTGATCTAACAAATCGACAAATTGACATGCTCAAAAATTATATAAACAGCATTAATAAAAACATTGAATTCACAGCGGAACTAGAAATAGAAAACAATAGAAACAAAATAATAACATATTCTAGATATGTTGACGACACATTTATTATTTTTGATGGCACAAATCGACAAATTGACATGCTCAAAAATTATATAAACAGCATTAACAAAAACATTGAATTCACAACCGAAGTAGAAATAGAAAACTCGATAAACTTTTTAGATCTTAACATAAGTAAAACCAAAAACAATAATAAATTACAATATAAAATCTATAGAAAACCAACAATTACAGACATAACAATACACAACGATTCACATCCGAAGCAGGACTATTCAGTGCCGAACTTTCACCGTTGGACACTTCACCACCAGATTTTCACCACAAGCCTTTTAGTGCTTGGAATTTTCGTTACAGCGGTTTCGCCACAGGGTAGTTCGCTGTCGATCTTTCAACACTAGACTTTTTTTCCTTGCCTACAGACAGGTATTGAACAATGAAGTGCTAATTATTCATGTGGCCAATGTTTCTTTTGGAATATAAATGTGGTTAGTCACAATAGAATATAGATTTTCCAGTTATAGCCATGTTTTTTCGACAACTCTTGCATGGTGCAACATTTAAGAACATTTTATTCATTGCAATGTAAAGTGAAATCTTGCTTAACAAGCGAATTCTGTATTCTGTTTCAATTTTTGACGCAAATTTCAATTTGCTATGATTGACAATAAAACATGAAAAAATTTCCTCCCGCCATCGCCAGTAAAAATAGTGTTAATAAATGATTTTCTATTAATTTGCATCATTTATTTTTAATTTTCGTGTTTTATTTTGCAAAAGCCGCGGTTCTGCAAAATTTCCTAAATAAAATGCAAATGATTTAATAAGCTGAAGAAGAATACGATTTGTTATTGAAAACAATATAAATGAATTCTTATTGTGAATTAACCATTTCTAATAAAATCTACATAACTTTTCCAACACGAAAACAAAATATCCAGACACGAAAAATCTGACACTTAAATAGGTGGCACTCAAATATGGACCTCTGCCACCAAATGCCAGAAGTGTCAGTGTAAAAAAAATCACAATCTGACCGCACTCCCTGGTTGGAAAACAAAACCAAATACCAGAGATCAGAGGTACGAAGCCGAGTCAAAAAAGTCGTGTGTTCAGTAATAGTGATTAATAACGGGTGATTTTTAAGCTGGTTTGGTTTTGGCAACACTGGTTTTGACAGCTGACGTGTGTTTAGTACCTTGTGTCACTGTCAAACAGCTTCAGTTTGGTTTGCAATTTAACCATGGATCGTCTTACAAATGAACAACGCTTGCAAATTATTGAATTTTACTGTCAAAATTCGTGCTCGGTTCGAAATGTTCATCGCGCGCTGCTTGTGTTCAGCGATGAGGCTCATTTTTGGTTGAATGGGTACGTAAATAAGCAAAATTGCCGCATTTGGAGTGAAGATCAGCCAGAAGCATTGCAACAGCTACCAATGCATCCCGAAAAAGCCACTGTTTTTGGTGCGGTTTATGGGCCGGCGGCATTATTGGGCCTATTTCTTCAAAGATGATGCGAATCGCAGCGTTACTGTCAATGGTGAACGCTACCGAGCGATGATAACAAACTTTTTTTTGCCCGAAATGGAAGTTCTTGACTTGCATGATATGTGGTTTCAACAAGACGGTGCCACATGCGAGGCGAGTTTGGTGAACAGTTAATTTCACGTTTCGGGCCGGTCAATTGGCCGCCTAGATCGTGCGATTTGACACCATTAGATTATTTTTTGTGGGGGTATGTCAAGGCTAATGTCTATAGGGACAAGCCCGCTTCGATTGACGCACTGGAAGCCAACATCCATGCATTCATTCGTGAGATACCGGCCGATATGTGTGAAAGAGTATGCCAAAATTGGACTCAGCGGATGGGCTACCTGAGACGCAGCCGCGGTCAACATTTGCATGAAATTATCTTTAAACATTAAATTGCAAGGTTCAAACTATCGATTCAAATAAATATTTCATTCATTTTTTCGAATTTTTTGTGTTTTTATTTAAAAAAAAGTTCTAAACCTCTTAAAAAAGCACCCGTTATGTACTAAAATAAGTTTTTTTTTTTGTCAAATACTTGAAAAAATGTTCACTAAAGTGTATAGACTCTAATTAATAGATAATTCGATCGCAAATTTATGTTTTCACTTCCAAATACAAAAAATAATCAAATGCCCGGATTTTTAACACTGCCAAGAGCATGTAAATATTTTCCAACCAGGGACTTTTTTTGTTTTTGTTTTTAGACGTCAAATTAGAAAGAGAAAAGACAAATCTTGGAAGAGCTCTATTGAGCACTTAATGGCAGCACTTAAAGATCCAACACTCAATCGGCGGTGGTGAAATGTCCATCTATCAATTTTCGGTGGCCATTGGTACCGTACCGATTCACATCACCAAACAGATTGCTTGTTATACACATGAGCAACCATGGTTTTTACAAAGAAGTAAATACAATTAAACAAATAGCAACATCAAACGGCTATGAAGAAGTTCCACCAACAAATCTACATTGGTGGTGGTGGTGTTGGTGGTGGTGGTGTTGGTGGTGGTGGTGGTGGTGTTGGTGGTGGTGTTGGTGTTGTTGTACGGTATTGATTTTGCTTAACTGCAAGAATAAACACGAATGAGTGAAAACGGAAACATTTTATACAAGATTAGGGAAACTTCCCCAAGCCTAGAAAGATTATCTAAAAGAGCAGACAAGAACCAAAGCTGAACAAAATAAAACTTGATTATCAAATAAATAAAAATTTTTTTTTTTGCTTGTTTAGATTCATTAATTTGTATGTTGTGATATTCTTAAACAATCCTGGTTACTAATTACTTGGTTAAGTGGGTTGTATTCAATAATGCGATCATGCAGCATAAGACAATAAGCTGAAGTTCTTGATGGAATTTTTGTTGATGTTCTTATCTCAAAGCGTATATCAATAGGTCCAGTTTTCAAGAATTCATTTTGGTTTATATTGCTCCCGAGATAGAAGAGGCTCATTGTTTTGTTGTAGTAAGGTTTTTGAAAATCGGTGTACATTTAGTATAGCAAGTTATATCCGTTGCGTTCAAATGGAATACTGAGGTGATCATCTGGGTATACATCTGAGATAAGATATACTTTTATGTCTGTTAGACCGCAATGGTCAAATGTGGTTGGGTTTGCTGTCAGTTTTTTATTTTTTGACGTTTGAAGTGCAAATATAATGTATCGAGGTTTTTCAATTTGCGTTATTGTTTTAATGTTCCAGATATGATGATCCGAGTTTGAAAGCATTGGATATTCATACAGATCCCAGTTGCGGAAAGCAATTTTAATCAAACTATTTTTGTTTAAGATTTATATAAATCCAATTTTATTGAATCAAATAAAGTAACGTATGTTACTTTCCACTGCACCTTATGAAGTTGAACCTCAACTTCCTCATCAACTGATGAAATTAATACGTTTTCATCCATCCTTGCAAGAGTGAGAATAAGATTATGTCGGGCATTGGGAATAATTTTTTTGTAATCTTCAGCAAATCTCAAGGGTTACTTCTGTGGAATTTAATAGTTAAAATGGAACGACTTCAAAACAGCATTTGATTCAGTAGAGCAAGAAGCATTCGAGAGCATATGGCTCTCATTTTTAGTAAAAGATAAATAGTTTTTGATCGTCGAAGTAATTCCAACATTTCTATTGCAGTCGATTTCTCTTCCATTCAATTCATAGCGTATTTTGTCAAAAAGAAAAGCCATGGCATTGTTTGCCAGTCTAGTATTTTAAATTTCAATGCATAAAACACTTTCCGAAGGTAAAATATTAAGATTCTGATGTTGTATAGAAATATGAATGATGTCATTCCGTTCAAATTTTTTTGATATGGTGAATATGTTTGGTACTCATATTTAGATATAGATTCATTGAACTCTGGATCTTGAAAAATGTTCAACATATTTTGATTTTGTTTGCAGTTTTGTTTTATTGTTTTAAGATGAATCCCAAGGATAATACAATAATTTTATCTTTTGTAAGGTGATGTCTTGTCGTGGTGGAGCTCACAACGCTAGCGATTATTGGTTTATTGTTATCAATATTTATATAATTTATTTTTGTGTTAGATATAAACTCATATATAATCATTATTCAGGTTTTAAATGTAATCGAGCTGTTATTTTTTCTCCTCTAAAGTTTGTTATTCTGCCGTCTTGATCAATGAATTTTAAGCTCAACGATGTTATTCTTTTGAGGTTCACAGGTAAATAAATAACATTACTAGGAACCTCAATGATTTTACAGCCTGGACTGATATAAATTGAAAATTCGTGTAAAATGTATGCCGATTGGATATTTATATATGTTCCTTCTATTATAATACATTCTACCCGTATTGCATTAACTTTGTTTATATCAACGTAAAGATCAGATTCATGTAGTATATTTGCCTCCAATATCTTCTTACCTAATCCTAAAAGAGACCCAACAGAATTCGGTTTAGAGAAATCGATTGCTTCCGAACTAGAAATTTCATATTTCAGAGTATTGTTTGCCACTAATTTTATTTCAATTTTCCCAGATAAATTTGTTCTCTTTTTATTAATATCAAGTTTTTTTTTGTAAAAAAATATTTATTTCTTCAATCTCATATGATCCAATAGAAACGAAATAATATTTTCACCTATATGTAACAAGTTATTTGAATCGTCCACATTTGGTATGGAGTTATTGGATTGAAAATCTATGAGTCCACATACATAATTAGATTTTAATACAATTGGTGGGAAGTATTCTGCTGTAAGATTCGAGGCATTTCCACTAAAAGTTAATGTAAACGACATGTTGATTAAAAGACGAATGATACATTTTTTTTTAATTTCACATCATTTTATTAATTTTTCTTTGAAGACATTGATATTGTTCTAATAAATACCTTCAACATAAATGACCACATATAAATGTGTTAAAATCTTGTTCTTGAATATAATTATAATTTATACGATTACCGAGATAAATTATTATTTCGATGGGTGGTCTTAAATTTTCAAAACTATCAAAATAATTAACAATATTGTTTTTATTTTTAATATATGCTACCCAATGATTACCTTCTCCAGATTCATTGTCCAAATTTACTGCGCCACACTCCTGATGAAATGATTTTTTTGGTAAAGAGTTTCTCATTAAAACCTCTCTAAAATGTGGTATATGTTTCTTTCCGAACCATTGAATATCATAGTTGGACAATGGATGGTTGCGACCAAGACCATTTCGTTATGGTTGTAAATATAAGCCATTTCCTTTTATTGCAACTGCTTCTACCGCCCGGCTGTGTGGCATGTTTTCTTCCAACTATTGATGATGATTCCACCCAGGTAATCATCTACCCGAGTACCCGGTTACCCGGTTTGCTTGTACCCGGGTATTCGGTTATAATGGGTACTACCCGGGTAACCGGGTATACCTAATAATACATAATTAGTAACATAACAGCATGTCTAAGTGCAAAACATGTATTGACAAATACAAAACATCGTGACTTAACGGTAAAAGGCTAAAGCTATTTTTATTCTCTCTTTAGTTAATCCATTTGGCGAGCTGTAACAAATCTCTTTGTACTCGCAAAACAAGTGCAAGTGTTCTTTGCTTTAATCACTGCATTTCATTGCGTACTTCCTAAACCTCTTGATCTAAACCATCTTAGGAACGAATAGCGGTATTGACTTCGGATATATTTTATTAGTATATAATAGAGTTTGATCAATGTCTCCAACATCTTGATGAGAAATAAAGTTAATTAGTTCAAACTTACTTATTTTACAAATGGCTGTGGTTCGCATGCAGTTCCTATTTTTGATTTCTTTTTGTTTTGCTATACCCGGGTAATCGGTTAGTCGAGTAATTGGGTACCCGGGGATTACCCGAATTACTCGGGTACCCGGGTATCATCAGCCCTAGTTTTTACAACAGCAGCAGCTCTACCATTAGAGTTCCTGTGGCTGATAAGCCTGCAAGAATAGGAGCAACAAAAGGAAGAAAACCACCTGTTTTTTGAAGTGGAATTATTCGTGGTGTTTTGATGTTATTTTTCTTTTTATTTTTAATAACATTTCTAGCAGCCTTTAAAGCAATAGTAGCCATATTTGTTGTACCACAACAGTTAATATTGTTCCTAATAGCATTTCTTGCTTTTTTGCCTTTTTAAACAAGTTTTTCTTACAGGTTTTCTTTGCAGTATTTTTTTTTAATTTGTTTTTTAGTTTCTTTAGAGCCCATACCAAATTTTGTCTTAGCTTTCATCATATTGGTGACTAATAGACTGCTTAACTTTTGAGGAACTGATGAATCTTTTGCTTTAAATCTTTTCGACGCTTGTTCTGTTAGAACCATTCAATAAATATAAATAGAAGTGACACCCAATTACTCAAAGCGCCCACCTCTCCTCGGCGGCCTTTGGGAGTAACGAAATAAAAGATGTCGAATTTGTGTGTACACAAACCAATTGAATAGGGATATTTGATTATTAAATTGTTCCTTTTTGTATCGGTATCCATGACGACGATGGTCAATATTTTGTTTGTTTTGAAATTTGTTTACAATTATCACTATAAAATGTATCTGTGTAGTTTCCTTTAGCAGAATTGGTTTTCTTTTTGTTCCGTTTTGTTTACATGACGATGTTTTTTTTTTAAACTACGCTGAAGATTTTATTTTGAATATCGAAATATAGAACAAACTAGTTAGTGATAGTTTGATTATTTTATTTGAAAAATTAGAAAAAGAATAAAATGTCAGCAGTTAAAGACTTGAATAATTTCTTGATTCCGATTGTTTTATTTTTTTTTATCATTTCTGAGAAAGATATTTTTGTTTTAAGGTATGAACATTTTAATATATTTTAGGGATTTAGCACTACATACGTCAAGATCTTTAAGTAACATACTTGTGTATGTTATGCATTAAAGAAAAGTAATGTACTTACAAAAACTTACATATGTAAAGAGGTAAAGGTAAATTTAATTTGTTTTTAGATAGGTATATTGACTCCGAAAATGTAGCTGTATAAGAAAAAAAAAAATTAAAAATAATTATGTACATAAGTAGGTAGATAATTTAAAGATGAAATCCTGTATGAAAAAAAACGACTGAGTTGCACGACGATGGTCAATATTTTGTTTGTTTTGAAATTTGTTTATAATTATCACTATAAAATGTATCTGTGTAGTTTCCTTTAGCAGAATTGGTTTTCTTTTTGTTCCGTTTTGTTTACATGACGATGTTTTTTTTTAAACTACGCTGAAGATGTTATTTTGCATATCGAAATATAGAACAAACTAGCTAGTGATAGTTTGATTATTTTATTTGAAAAATTAGAAAAAGAATAAAATGTCAGCATTTAAAGACTTGAATAATTTCTTGATTTTGATTGTTTAGTTTTTTTTTATCATTTCTGAGAAAGATATTTTTGTTTTTAGGTATGAACATTTTAATATATTTTAGGGATTTAGCCTACATACGTCAAGATCTTTAGGTAACATACTTGTGTATGTTATGTATTAAAGAAAAGTAATGTACTTACAAAAAGTTACATATGAAAAGGGGTAAAGGTAAATTTAATTTGTTTTTAGATAGGTCTATTGACTCCAAAAATGTATCTGTATAAGAAAAAAAAAAATTAAAAATAATTATGTACATAAGTAGGTAGATAATTTAAAGATCAAATCCTGTATGTTGCATGGCGCGTTTTTTTTACATGGTATCCTCTGTAGTCCTACTGCATGGATTATTCGTTAAAGAATTGTAGGTTTTACTTTGATTACTTGTTCTAACCATAAAATGTTTGCAATTATTACTTTCTTTTTTTTTTGAGTATTGATTTTGCGATATATTCCCTGAAATAAGTTGTTGCCATTCCTGATATATTTTGAAGTAAATGTAAACGTTTTTATGGCGTTCTCTAGGGTTGTTGGGGCACAAGTATCGCATATTTTGTTTATTAATTTATCGCATATTTTGTTTATTATTATTAAATAAAATGTTTCCAAGCGTAAGTGCTGTTCGAATCAGAATCATCAAGTTCACGGGCATTATTTTCTTCATCATCTTCTATACTTGTATCGATATCAGAAGAGTTTTCTACAAAACCTTTACAATAAATAATTATGAATAAATATTAAAGGACAAATGTCTTAAAAAAAATGATAAAATTAGTGTATTGAAAAATGTTTGCATACTTGCAGATAAAGATATTAGTCGGAATACTATTTTATGATTCCTCATTATTAAAAATTTTGTCAGACAGTGCAATTCATTTAACATACTTTCTACATCTGCCATATTCGAAAGATTAGAAGCATCAGAAGTTTCATAACTTGAGGTGTCTGGAGCCATTATATTGTAGAAGCTCATTTGCTTGATGTTTTTATACGGCCGAAAAGAAGATGGATTTTTTTCGTAGCTACCTCTGTTATTTCTGATCACGGAATTAATATTTTCAAGACAATCAGTATTAAGATGTGATGTTACTAAAAATTGTTGATCTTTATTTTTATGTGGTCCCACAGTTACAATATTCCATTTATAATCAGACATAAACCTTTGAAGCAAAAGATATTACCTTTTTTCTGCCGCTTCCACATCTCAATCCATTTCACGGCATCTTTCATATTCGAAATTATATCGAAATACAAGCGGGTTGAGGTAAACAGGAGGGGCATTATTCAAAGCGCAGGATTTACGGAATTGTAAGTTGCCATGAATCACTGGTCGGGAGCGCACCGCGCGTTTGCGGTGGAGTTGGTACGTGCGCGTAGCACTTTTTGTACTCATTTTAATGTTCGACGACTAAGTGATGGGCCGAGCACGTAACTTATCTGGTTGGGTACAAAGATTCAGGCAAGAAGACACAAAGTGGGTACAAAGATTCAGGCAAGAAGACATAATGGTCAATAGACCTATTCCTGGACCATAACGTCAGCAACAACATCAGAACATGTGTCTCAAGTTCGAAATGATATTATTCGAAATCCACGTAAATCGATGAGGAAGATTGCGTCCTCCCCACGAATACAAAAAATCAACAGTGCATGTAATTTTGAAAAAGAAATTAAAGCTCCACCCGTGCAAAATGCAAATTGTTCAGTATCTCAACGAAAGTGACTATTCTTTGCGAGAATCCTTCGCAAGAACAATGCTGGAACGTTTTCGAACAACACTTACGCTTGGAAACATTTTATTTAATAATAATAAACAAAATATGCGATAAATTAATAAACAAAATATGCGATACTTGTGCCCCAACAACCCTAGAGAACGCCATAAAAACGTTTACATTTTAAAAACGACAGTTTGGTATGCCATCTCAGTGAGTGGGGTAATTGGCCCTTCAAATATTGCTCCACCGCAAACGCGCGGTGCGCTCTCGACCATTGACTCATGGCGACTAACTATTCCGCAAATCCTGCGCTTTGAATGATACCCTTTCTGTTTGCCCCAACCCGCTAGGATTTCGATAATCGCAATTTAAAGTTAAAAAATTCCCGCTAGACAGCCTAATTTTTGTAGCTTTTCTCTTTTTAAAAAATACTAATTCGTTAACCATTGTAGTGTTATGAGACCTTAAATTTGAAGATCTGTAAAGTACCTTCATATTTATCAATGATATGGCAGACACGCACAGGATTGATTTATGCATATTTGCAAGTCACTATGCCCTGGTTCTTGGTTTATGAACTTATCGAAAGGTTTTCTAAAAATTACAATATGCATGTACATTGGTAGTTTCTTCAGCCTTCGGCGTTTGCAAATTATGGTTACCCAACCTCTCCCTTTCCCTCATATACTGACCCAGAAAATATCGTCTTACCTACCCATATGTATCTTGTTATATTTCTTGCATTTTGAGACCTTTACCTTAAAGATCAGATCAGTAGAACTCAAGTTATACCAGTATAACTAAGCAATGCAGATGAAAATCAATATAAATGTACATGATGTAGGTAGTTACTTCCTGTTTTTATTTCAGTACAGAATTGAGATCATAACGAAAATTATTATCATCCTCATAAATATATGAATACATACATATATAAATAATCGAATAAAAGTTCAAAATTTCAGACCTAACACAGTCACATCCGTTTCCATAGAAATGTACAAAAATATGAATACAAAATAAAACACAACATTCGTTTCCATAGTATTAGTGAAAAATTCCCATTCAAATACATGAATGAGAATAATAATTAAGGAAGTTTATTTAGTTTGAATTCACAAACCTGGCATATTTTTTTATGCGACAGCAGCGACCACCCAAAACCTCAGTGGAGTTTTCTCCGGGTGTCACCTTCTATTTATATTTATTCAATGGTTAGAACTTTATCAGCAACGTGACGATCTGATAACAAACTGCTTTTAAATGTCGTGAAGATGGCATGCCTCGTCTAGTTTATTAATGCCTTTATCTCCTCTTTTTAAATGTTCTTCTAGTTTTGTTCCAGGTCCAGAGTAATTATAGGAAGGTAAGTGTAGTTCAAATGGTAGTTTGTCAATAACAGTATTTATAAGTCTGCGCCTTCAAATGAGTTTTTCTTACTGATGTTTTTGATGTTATGCTCAATCATATTTATACGATAGTGTAATTCATACCCCCTTCTTGGGTGAAGTGTCAATCAATTATGAACACAAGAATATATAAATCAGGTTTTTTTATTATAAAATAAGTCAGTCATCAATATGAGGTTTATCAAACAGTCTCAAGTTATTGAAGTGCAAAACTTTGATCCTGATGTTAAAATTAAAAAGAAACGGGCCATTGTTCCCCAATATCATCAGAGGAATAATCGTCGTTCCCTCAAACTGTGGGAAAACAAATGTAAAGCTTAGCATTCTTCTTGACCCCAATGGTCTAAATGTCAAGTGCGACTAACACAGGTTTTGGTGTACCACAAGGAACAATACTTGGTCCATTTTTGTTCTTGATATGCATTAACGATATCTGTTATGTCTTAAAAAGGTCTAACATATCTTTGTTTGCCGATGATGCTCTCATGTTCGTAAGTGGTAAAATATTATCTGAAATTATGGAAAGTATTAAAGATGATTTAGGCGAGCTATGTCTATGGCTACAGTCTTACAAACTTAAAATAAATGTTAACAAAACCAAGTGCATGGTGATAAATTGTAGTGACATTATAAATTTGTCAATCGAGGGAAACCCCATTGAACAAGTGAATGAAATGAAATATTTAGGAGTGATATTAGACAATAATTTAAGTTTTAATAGTCACATGAGTTTTATATCGCAAAAACTTTCGAAAAAAATTGGATTTCTTAAAAGAATTCGAAAAAATATAACCACAATTTGTTTTGTTAATATTTATAACACGATTATCAAACCTCATTTTGAGTTCTGTTCTACGATTTTATTTTTAGGCAACAATGAGCACATAAATCGACTTCAAGTTCTACAAAACAAAGCCATGAGAACTATTCTTAAATACAGTTTTCACACACCATCAGGTTGGATGCTATCTTGCCTAAAATGGTTGAACATCAGACAAAGAACAATGTTTAATGCTTTACTAGTCATATTTAAAATTAAAAACGAATTTGCACCTAAGTACCTGACATCGAATATAATATATGTTGGTGACCAACAACCGCATTATTTAAGATCTAACTTTGATTTTAGACTTCAATTTTATAGAGATGCTAGAACACAAAACATGCTTTATTATCGTGGACTTAAATTATATAATGAATTGCCTTATGAAATAAAAAATGAATGTAATCTAACAAGATTTAAAAAACTACTTCTTAGTCATATAAGAGAAACAATTATATAAAAATGTTTAGTTTTCTAATTATATACATTCTCCTATAATAATATTTGACAATATTTATTTATTTATTGAATTATAATAGTAAAATTTTACTAAATAAAATATACATACTGTACGAAAGTAAGAGAGTAATAGTTCAACTTTATGGAGAAAAGTCAATTTAATATATGTATGAAGGAAACAAACCTTCTACTTCATTCAAATACAGTCCACAAATGAGCTAAATGTCAAAAAATTAATGAAATGATTGTACAAATCGAATATACACTAGGTCACATGACTTAAATACACAATTATTCAAGATTTCATACAAAGTGGTTTTGCGTTTTTAATTTCTCTATTTTTTTGCTATTTTTTTATATAATAAAAAACTTAGACGTAACATTTGGTCCTTTTCGAACCGTTTTTGTTTTTATGAACATTAAACAATTATTTGAACAATAAACATTATTTTAAAGTGTGTGCAGTGAGTGCGAACATTTTTTACGAACAAAAATTACTTAATAGATCCAATCACCGATTGATCAAAAAATAGTCACGTGACTTAAATCTGCATTGACAATAATCGGTTTAATCAAGTGATTTATGAACTTTTTCTTAAATAATTAACTTAATTTAACTTAAAATTAACTTAAAAACTAAACTAAAACTAATTTTCATCCTGAGGACATCAGCAGAGGCTCCAAAAATTCAGCGTTTCACCCCAGCTACAACAGCAGTAACACACAAAGCAGTAAGTTGCCTTTTTTGTGTCGTAAACTTGTCCCGATTTAACAATAATTGTTGTATTCTGTTAAATTAAAAGAAAAATAAATAATTATAATGACTGAGAATAAAAATTATAAATATGGTGAGTTGCAAAAGGGTATTTTAAACAAAATTATTAAGGATTTTACCAACTTTAAAAAAGCTCCAAAAGAACGTAGGGCAAAGGCTTATGCCACAGGTCGTCTTGGTAAATTAGAAGACGATTTGTCCACGTCAAAATCATACCACGAAGCCATCATTGAGGGAGGTATGCTGGAAGATAATTTGAAAATTGAAGAGTTAATGGTGGTTTTTAGTGAATTTTGTTGACCAAGTTGATTGTTAGATGTGTATCTGAGAATAGATAAAGATGATTCTCATCGGCTTTGTTGGTCGTTTTGATGACGAAAATGAAAAAATCAATTCATTTGCTTTTTCCCAACGTTTCGACGGTGGTTGCCGTCTTCTGATTGTACTCATTGGACTAAACTTTATCTGAAGTGTTTAATTACTAATTTGCTCTTAAATTATTCAAGTTTAAATTATTAAATATTTCCAAATATTGTTTTGTTTTTTTTTTTTTTTTATATACATAATTGTTTAAAACTTTAATGTAAGTGTATACCACGTCCGCCTTACATACATTGACACTTTTATGTAATTACTTCTCTTTTTTTTACAAATAAAGATCCCCTGAAGAAGACGGCAACCACCGTCGAAACGTTGGGAAAAAGCAAATGAATTAATTTTTTCATTTTCGTCATCAAAACGACCAACAAAGCCGATGAGAATCATCTTTATCTATTCTCAGATACACATCAGTTAATGGTGGTATATGAACAAATCAATGATATGTACCTGGAATATCGTGCAGAGTTGGTGGAGGCCATCGAGAAATCTTCGCCAATCATTGCGGCTCCGTCAGACACGGGTGCTCCGCCCCTTTCTACAGCTGTACCATCATCACATTCGGGGATTCGACTACCTCGAATCGATCTGCCGAAATTCGACGGTTCATATACTACCTGGCGGGCTTTTCAGAATAGGTTTCAAGCTCTCGTCCACAATAATAAGAGCATAGACGACATTGACAAACTGCAATTTTTGCAATCATGCTTGGTGGGTGATGCAAATCGATTTTTGCAAAATTTGTCAGTGGAAACAGCAAATTATGATAAGGCTTGGGATCTTTTGAAGGAGAGGTATGACCATAAGCGCATTCTGGTCCACATCCAAATGCAGAAGCTTTTTGGCCAACCCTCCGTGCCTCGTGAAATTGCTTCTGGTCTTCGAGATCTCCTCTATACAACAAGAGAATGTTGTCTCGCGTTGGAAAATATGGACGTTCCGGTTTCTGAGTGGGATACAGTTCTCATTTGGTTTCTTAACCAAAAACTTCCTGGTACGAGCCAAAAGCTATGGGAAGAGAAGTTAGGGAATAGAAAGGACTTACCTAATTTCAAGGAATTTATAGATTTTTTGGAGACTCGTTTCCGGACTTTGGAAGTTGTTGGCCAGCAAGAAATGGGAGCAGCAGGTAGGAACAAAGAGGAGCCACCCGTCAATACAAGGCCTCGTTTCCAGCCAGCCAAAGCAAAGGTTTTGCACGTTAAGCAGGTGGTTAAGCAGCCGGTCAAGCCAACAGCGAGGGCAGTTCCAGTTGAGCAGCTGTCATGCAATTTGTGCAACCAAGGCAACCACACGCTGAGAAGATGTCAACGATTCCTCAACATGGACGTCATGGGACGAAAGGAGACCGTTCGCAGACTGAAAGTATGCGAAAACTGTCTGTCTTATGGGCACATCGCTCAAGACTGTCTAAGTTTCAGCAGTTGCTACTTTTGTCAACAAAGGCATCATTCGCTGCTACATTTGCAACAACAATATCAACAAAACCAACAGCAACCACAACAACAACAACCACAATATCAACAACAACCAAAACAACAACAACAACCACAATATCAACAACAACCACAATTTCAACAACAACAACAACCACCAGCAGCAAATACATCTGCTCAGGCGAGGAACAATCGAACAAACACTCTTCAGGCGTCCGTGAACCCGCACGCGCCCGAATTCCAGCCGATGGCGGGACAACAACAACTCCAATCAAATGAATTTACTTTAAATTACCATGCGTCGCATGGTGATCGTCAACATGCACTCCAGGTGCTTCTGGCGACAGCAGTTGTAAAGGCGCGAGCAGCAGATGGGAAGCTACGCCTTTTACGTTCATTACAGAAGCTGCCGCACAACTGCTGAAATTTGAAAAGCGACGTACCATTGCCGAGGTATCTGGGTTAGGGTTGGTCAGCAGCGGCACTACGCAACACTCCGTCGAAGTACGTTTTGCGTCCCGACACTCGACGTTTGAGACTGCCGTACGGGCTTTGGTATTCAAGTCGCTGACTGGGCATCTCCCGACCCAACGAGTGATACTCGGCAATTGGGACCACCTCAAAGGTCTTTCTTTGGCGGATCCCCACCTCTGTGAGCCTGCGCCCATTGATTTATTGCTCGGAAGTGGTGTTTGCGCCCAGATTTTCCTTCCTGATATAAGACGTCCAGAGGATAGCCACGGACCGGTGGCACAGAAGACCGAATTGGGGTGGATAGTTTTCGGGCAAGTTCAATCCGACTCTCATCGACAAGTTCGCAGCTTCGTCCAAGTTGCGGACTTGAGCTCGCAACTCGAGAAATTTTGGGACATGGAAGAAACGTAGCACAGTGGCCCGTATTGACTTTGTTGGTTGCAAAAACCATATCTCTTAAACGAATAAAGATATCGCCAAAATTTTTTTTTGGTTTTGAAGGAAATTTCCAAGGCTATAAAGTTTGTGAATTTTAAGAAAAAATATTTACAGGGTGTTTCAGAATCTGTTGCTGAAGTGAGAAGTTTTTTTTAAGGTGGTTAACATAATTGGTATTTAATTCTAAAAAGGTCCAAAGTCAATTTATGAAGTAATTTGAGTGTAACTTAAGTCAAACAGTGGGGACAGAAGAAAACAAACCAATTTGAGTGAAACAGTGGGGAAAAAAATCAGTTTTTGTTTTATTTTTATTAATTGATTTTTTATTTTTTTTTTATTAGAGAGTAAATTTATAAAGTATTTTATTGATAGATTAGAATTCAAAAAGTAGAAAAACAAAATAAAAGGAACAAAAATTTACATACAAACATTAAATTTCTTGGAAACTATCATCTAAGTCCGGGGTAATGCGTAATAAACTTATAATTTCCGCTGAGTATTGTGCTCAGATCTTTTTGGTTTCTTACATACATTAAGGTAGAAGTAAGTGGATCGGATGAGACTGCTAGCATGTTAAATAGGTCTTCATTCTACCGAATTCTTGAAAGTTTGCACGTATTTTGATATCTGTATTTCTTGTAGACTTTATTATCGGACTCATGGGTTTCTTCTGACAATTCTCCAAGTGGTAGTGATTGGTATTCGATGATATTTTGACTATGAACCAAAATTTTAGGTGTGAGTTGATTTTCAGGGTACTTTTTTGTGTACTCTCCAAGTTTAACTGTATTCACTACTTCCCTGCTATTCAAAACATTAACAGCCATATTATTGACTTGTTTCAAAACTAGTTTCAGGGCAGAACTAGTTTTATAGATGTTTGGAAGTGTTCAAATCGGTATTATTCAAAAATATTTTGACACCTAAAACTCGAAAACTTAAAACTAGCTTTGGATAAAGCTCACAATTCATAAAACCGTGGAAAATTTGGGACTCCAAACTTCTATAAAACTAGTTTTGCTATTAAACTAGTTTTGGAACAAGTCAATAATATGGCTGTAAGTATTATTTTTATCCTGGATCTCCTTGAAGTGTTTACATCATTGCTATTTCCAAATCCTTGCTTTGGTTTATCTACATCAAGTCCAAGCTCATTTGTCCGGTTTTGATATGGAGAGATGAAGAAAGCCATTCCTCATTTTTGTTTATGAAAAAAAATCTCGATCTATGGGCAGAGACCCATTTTTTTTATCAATGTTGTAATAAAAGCTTTTTAATTTTGCTTCATTTCCCGGTAAATTTTCAACGGATAGTTGGTATTCACTTATTACGGCAAAAAAGAACTCTTCAAGACTCTCATCTTTGACAAAAAGTTCAAACAAAATATTGTATGGTATATCCATTTTAAATAATTTTTCCTTATAAAGGGTTTTCCAATAAGAGGTGTTATTTTGAATAGCCCGCTATTTCGGTAGCTGTCACTTTTGAAGCTGTCATTTTTTGACATTTGACAAGTAGAAACTACGCCATTAATAAAAATGGAACGATACACGCTTCAACAACGCATTGAAATTATTAAAATTCACTATAAAAATGGTGAAAATTTTGCAGAGACGGTTCGTAAAACTAAAACATTTTTGGGTCGTCGTGAAGCACCTTGTCGGACCGCAATACAGAAATTGGTGGACAAATTCGAGCTGTTGGGACAAGTTAGTGATGTGAAGAATAAAACCCGTGCACGTCGCTCAAGAACAACTGAGAATATTGCTGTTGTAGCCCAAAGTGTTGAAGAAAACCCAGGTTTGTCAATTCCTCGTCGTTCTTTGGAATTAGGCATTCCACAAACGTCATTACACCGTATTTTGCATAAAGACTTGGGTCTTAAGGCTTATAAAGTTCAGTTAACACAAGAACTCAAGCCGGCTGATCATCAACAACGTCGTGTCTTTGCTGATTGGGTCCTTGAAATGCATGAAAATGATCCGGAATTTCATCGAAAAATCATCTTGACTGATGAGGCCCATTTCCACCTCGGAGGCTACGTCAACAAGCAAAACTGTCGCATCTGGGGCTCGGAAAACCCAAGAGTTATTGTTGAAAAGCCTCTCCATCCTCAACGCGTGACTGTTTGGTTCGGTTTATGGTCCGGCGGGGTCATTGGACCTTACTTTTTCGAAAATGAGGCTGGAGCAACAGTTACGGTCAATGGATTGCGCTATCGAGAGATGATTAATGATTTTTTATGGCCGGAATTGGATGGTATTGATCTGGACAACGTTTACTTTCAACAAGACGGCGCTACGTGCCACACAAGCAATGAAACCATCGATCTTTTACGGGAAAAGTTTCCGGACCGTGTTATCTCTCGAAGAGGTGATCACAATTGGCCACCGAGATCTTGTGATTTAACACCTTGCGACTTCTTTCTTTGGGGCCACGTGAAAGATAAGGTCTACGCCAACAGCCCAGCGTCGATTCAAGACCTCAAAGATGGCATTCGTGAGGCTATCGAGGACATAGGGCAGCCACTTTGCGATTTGGTTATGGAAAATTTCATGAAAAGGATATGGTCCTGTAAGCGTGGTCGTGGCGGCCATTTGGCTGATGTTGTGTTCCATTATTAACGGCATACCTTCCTCTTTATGATGAAATAAACATCCGATCATTTATCTCAAAAAATGCCATTTTTCTTTGAATATCAAAATAACACCTCTTATTGGAAAACCCTTTACAACTGCTCCTTCAAGTTTTCAATGATAATTTTATCCCAATGTTTCATCTTTGTATACCATAAAACTAAATACTTGCATTAAAAATATTCAATTTATGACATCCTAATAAGGTAATCTGCTTTACCTATAAGCTTTTTAAAAAAAATTCTAATCCAGTTTAAAACTCTTATCCATCAAACTTCCTGACAGTAATTAATCATACCCGAAATCAGTAACATTCATACTTTAAAGTTTTATTTGGGGTCAAAAGAAATAAGCTATAAAACCGTTTTAAAAAACTTAGGTAGGTTTTTATTTCTAAATTTCAAAACCATTTTATTTCAAACCAGCACTCATACCTGCAAAACAGAGAAAAAATATTTTCCATGATTTTTTTTCTGCACCTGACAAAAAAAAACTCAGAAAAAATTACTGACTTCACTAAATCAAATCGCTCTAGCTCAGCTCTATGCAACTTTATGCAGCTGAGTTTTTGGTTTTATATGAAGAGATATATAAAGATTTACTATCCGTCGAGCATGGCTTGATTATGTTTGAACCTTTTTTTTCTACTCAGTGTAAAGTAGAAAAAGCGTACAAAAAGGGGAGTTTCAAAAAACATTAAATTTAGCAGTTTAAAAAAATTTATCATTTTTTTTTTCATTTCTGATTATAGCAATTAATACATATATCAAGTAAAAATAATAAAAAAAAGTTTTATTTACACATTTTTCCATTTTTTACACTCAAAATTAAAAAAAAAATTTAAAAACAATTGTTTTTTTCTAACCATAAAAATTTATCAACTTTGACTCGCTCTACAAGTCAAACCATTCGTACAAATGAAATTATTTTTGCGATTATTAGAGCTCCAAACATTTGTTAATTCAAAAAAAGTAAAAGTTTTGCATTATAAACCCACCCGAAAAATGAATTTCGCAAGCACTTTTGCCTAAACGGGCCACTGTGCGCCGCACAGTGGTTCGGTTTGTATGGGAGAGCGGAAAAAAGTCTGTTTTATCTGAACGGTTCAACAGATTTAAATGAAATTTGGCAATCATGTTTATATTAGTCTTATACATATTTGGTCAAAATTTGGTTGAAAAAAAATAATTAGAAACAAAGTTATTGACATTTTTCTAAAATTTGAGGGATTTGATGTTTGTATGGCAGAGCGGAAAAAAAATCTGTAACATCTGAACTGTTTAACGGATTAAGATGAAATTTGATTCGCATTTTTAAATTAGTCTTATACACATTTTATCAAAATTTGGTTAAGAAAAAATCATTAGTAAAAAAGTTATTGGCTTTTTTTTCTAAAATTTGAGTGTTTTGATGTTTGTATGGGAGAGCGGAAAAAAGTCTGTAAAATCTGAACTATTAAACGAATTTTAATGAAATTTGACAAACATGTTAAAATTAGTCTTATACATGCTTGGTCAAAATTTGATCAAGAAAAAATTGTTAGAAAAAAAGTTATTGACATTTTTATAAAATTTGAGGGTTTTAATGTTATATTTAAATAAAAGTTTTTTTTAGTAAAATCTTAACTTTTTATTTTGAATATATATATATATTATAAAATTAAATTTATAATCGATCGTTGTTCCACACAATAATATCCCTGTTTTCCTCCATAGTCATTTGAATTGGTACCAAAGATGTCAAAAACGTCCGAAGTTTCTTCATTGTCAAATGTTTGACTGTATTGTGGTTGTCCAGAGGCACCATCGCATCCCCATTTAGTGAACAGTGTTAAAGACTGTCCTACAATTCTGGTTATCTCCTCTGATGTCTTTCCTTCTAATAACCTTGTAACAGTGTGGTCTAACAATTTTTGTAGTTGCACACTTGCTGAGCTTTCCGTAATGTTTATATCTAAAGGATAGCACTTTTTCTTTGCTTCCAGTAATTTAATATAAGGTGGAAAAACATCATGTCCTTCGTCTTTTAGTGCATGTCTCAATACTTCATATTGGCGTTTCGACAATTCTGCTTGTATAAATAATGCAAGAGCCTTATCCGGATCAAATTGTGAACAGGAAAAGCTCTCTGATGTTGCTGCATAGTTTATCTCTTCTCGAGGAAATATATTTCTAATTTCGTCCCTCTTATACCTTTTAGCTCGATCACAGCATTCGTCAAAACTCTTTCGTGGTCTTCCCATATTAGTTGACGTTTCGGGCAATACACTTTGGGTTAGGTCTACTTGGAAAACTCCTTCGAGCCAATAAGTGTATTTTTTTTTTTAAAATGACTTTTTTTTCTATGAACTGCGTTCCATCGACTTAAAAAATGAGAAATAAAACGTTTCTTTAATTCTGATAGCACAGTTTCTATTTGCTCAGAAATTAAGTTGGGGTATTTCCTTACAAAATATGGTCGAAGATTTTGAACATCTTACCCATTAGTAATAAGTTCACTACACAACACCGAATAAGGAATTTCGATTGAATCCATTTTAATGTATTGAATTCACTATATATGTTTGTTATTATATTTAACTTCACTTTCACTTATTGCACCTTGCACAAATGCTCAATAACTCAATACTGACTTTTTTTTCATTAATCCTTTATATAAATAGATTTAAGTAAGAGATTTTATTCTAATAAGCCATTACTAATCCTTACAGGTAATAAAAAATTACGCAATACAGAACAAAAACAAAGCAATAAAACTTTAAAAAGAACACTTTTTTTATTTTTACCTGCCCTACTTTTAGCGAAAAATTAAAAAAAAATAAAAGATTATCCCTAATCCCTTTCTTTATTTTGTATTAAGCTCTATCATATAATTCAAAATATCATAAAACTATATTATTTTTCGTGTGTTGCTTTCAAGAAAATTGAGTTGAAAGTTGAAAAATTTTCCAGGCAGAAATAAATGGTTTCGCAAAAATCGAAATTCTCAGCCCTGGGTCAATGTATTAATTTTGTTTTATTTTTAAAATAACGTTTGAAATTTTTTTTTAAAATAATGGGCCTAACCAGTTCATTCTGACAATTAATACCGAAGTAATCAAACTTTTTGGTAGACACCACCGTCAAGACGGAGTTTTTTGAAATCCGATTAAGTGAAACATTTTTGAGCATAACTTCCACATCTGCACGTATCTGCAGCTGATTTTTTCTGTGCTTTAACATGAATGTATGGAGCATATGGTGGCATACTTACTTTCTTGGTATCTTTTGGAGCTGTTTTTTTAAATCAAAAAGTTTTAAAAAAAAGCATTTTTTCTTAGTACTAAAGCTTCAGGCTACTTATTGAAGGTATCTTTTATAAATAATCAATATTTTTTTTTATTTTTAGATAATCGAAAATAGACCAATTAAATTATTTAAGAAACTAGAGAATTTATCTGCAGGAACTTCGGAAAAAAACATCTCAAAATTTGTTGAAAATACGGTTCGCGATTTGAGTAAAATTATTTTTCAACTTTGATTGCTTGTAAATCAGAACATACAATATATATGTTAAAAAATACTTTTAAATCATACGCTTTGGTTATCTAAGAGTACTTTAACATAAAGTTTAAAACGATAGACATGACTTTTTCAAAAGACTTTTTTCCGCTCTCGCACCACTGTGCGCCGTTCCAGCCACATCAAACTGAGGACGACGTTGCCTGTGACAAAAACTTTTTGAAGCACACAAAGCGCTTACCTAATGGGCGTTATGAGGTCAAGTTGCCCTTCAAAGGTGCAGATTGTCCAGCGATGGGATCCAGTCGGCAAAGCGCGTATCGACGATTTCTCCATCTTGAGAAAAAGCTCAAAGCCAACCCGAAACTTTGTGCAGACTACACAAAATGCATAAAGGAGTACGAGGAACTCCATCACATGGAGGAAGTGGATGTGAATGATGCGGTTTTACAAACCCCATTTCACTATTTTTTGCCACATAACGCCGTTTTTAAAGAAGCTAGCTCCACTACGAAGCTGAGAGTAGTATTTGATGCAGCAGCGAAAGCTTCCCTCAATGACCGTCTACTTGTGGGTCCAAAATTGCAGTCGAGCATCATAGATCTCGTTCTAAAATGGCGGACTCACCGAGTCACATTTACGGCCGACATCGAAAAAATGTACAGGCAAATTTTGGTTAGTTTCCCAGGCCGATACTATCACCTTATCATGTGCAGAAGACATCACCTATACGATTCTTCAAAATGAACACCGTCACTTTTGGCACAGCAAGTGCGCCTTATCTTGCAATTAAGATCCTGAAAAGGGTAGCCGATGATGAAGAAGCTAATTTTCCGGAGGGGGCGAAGGTTGTCCGTGAGGACATGTATGTCGATGACCTCATAAGTGGAGCAGATTCCATCAAAGAAGCACGAACGAAACGCGATGAAGCAAGGAAACTTTTGGCATCTGCGGGGCTTAATTTGCGAAAGTGGACGAGCAACACGAAGGAACTCATCGAAGACATACCTGTTCAAGATCGACAGCTTGATTTTGAACTTCCTTTCAATTTGTCGAACCATGTTAAGACTCTCGGTGTCAAATGGTTTCCTGTCGACGACTACTTTTCGTACCAGAATCTACAACCTACAACTGAGGCAACCACCAAAAGATCCACGCTGTCGACTATAGCCAAACTCTTCGACCCTCTTGGTTGGATCTCTCCGTGCATCATCACGGCAAAAATCATGATGCAGCGATTGTGGGAGCTCGGTTGTGACTGGGACGAACCAATTCCACCCGCCTTTTCTCCGAGAACTACCAATCATCGAGCGGCATCGCATTCCACGGTGGACCCAGATGAGCAAGACCAACAAGGCGATCGAATTGCACGGATTTTGCGACGCTTCGATGAAGGCTTACGGTGCAGCAGTTTACCTCCGTGTTCTGGACAGCGACAACAACATCCATGTAAATTTGCTTTTATCAAAGACGAAAGTAGCACCAAGTCAAAGAACGATTACTCTTCCACGTCTTGAACTGTGTGGTGCTGTAGTCTTAGCGCAATTGTTGCAGTACACAAAGGAAGTTTTGGCCATTTCTGATGTGAAAATATATGCTTGGACGGACTCTACTATCGCACTAGCCTGGATACGAGCCACTCCCGCAAAATGAACCACATTCGTTTCCAACCGTGTGTCAGAAATCCAGCGATTATTGGGGATCTATTGCTGGGGACATGTCGCAACGCTTCATAACCCAGCCGATCTGGCTTCCAGAGGTGTGTTTCCATCCGAACTGGAGTCATTACAAGCTTGGTGGGATGGTCCGGAGTTCTTACATTTACAATGGGAATTCGATGCTCCGCATCAGCCCATCGAAATCGACACCGAAGAAGAGATGGGCACGGTAAATGTACTTACCATACACGTAGACAGCAATGACTGTTTCTTGCAGGCTAATTACAACTGTTCGAGTCTTCTCAAAGTTGTACGAGTCATCGCTTACTGTTACCGCTTTACCATTAAGTGTCGACCGAAGTTGGGGCCTATCACAGGCTCACTAAGCTCCAATGAACTACAAGCAGCGCAACTTATCGTCGTCAAAGCAGCACAAAAGGATATGTTCAAGATCAAGATTCAACAAATTTTAGAAAACAAGATTCCCAAAAACCTCCGTTCGTTAAACGCATTCATCGATGTTAATGGGATCTTGCTTGTAGGAAGACGCTTAGAGAACTCCCTCCTTTCCTACGATGCTCAACATCCGATTTTGTTGCAAAACAACCATCATTTTACAACTTTAATTGTCAAAGATGCCCATAAAAATACCCTTCATGGTGGCATCCAACAAATGATAGCCTACATTCGTCAAAAATATTGGATAGGTCAAATAAGAAGAAGTGTAAAGTATCAGCTGCATAGATGTTCGTCTTGCTTCCGGCAAAGGGCAACAACTTATGGCAAATTTGCCCGCTTCTAGAGTTAGGATGTCTCGACCATTCAGCCATACGGGCGTCGATTACGCCGGACCAATTGAAATAAAATCCTCGAAGGCGCGCGGTGCAAAAATCCTAAAGGGTTACTTTGCAGTGTTTATCGGTTTGGCTACGAAGGCCATACATCTGGAAGTTGTGTCAGATCTGACAACCCAAGCATTTTTGCAGCTTTCAAACGCTTTACTGCAAGAAGAGGAAGCTGCAAGACAATATACAGCGATTGCGGAACTAATTTCGTTGGCGCGAATAACGAACTAGCCAAGATATTAAAAGAAGCAAGCCATGACTGGAAGGAAATCGCGGAAATCTTAGCAAATCACGGTACCGATTGGCATTTTATTCCTCCTGCTTCTCCACACTTTGGTGGATTATGGGAAGCAGGTGTGAAATCGGTCAAGTACCATCTAAAAAGAGTAGTTGGAACTGAAAGGCTAACTTTTGAGGAGCTCGCAACGCTTCTAGCACAGATAGAAGCGTGTCTGAATTAGGCCGTGCCTCAAGGCGAAACCGACGAAAAAGTAACGCACATTGACCGGTGGAGACGTGGTCAAGCGCTAGCGGAAGGATTCTGGCGGAAATGGAATTCCGAATACCTTGCAAGGCTTCAGCAGCGTCCAAAATGGATAACAATCCAAGCAATGCCAAAGATCGGAGATGTAGTCCTACTAAAAGACGAACGACTTCCACCGACCTACTGGAATCTCGCGCGAATAGAAAGCACCCACGCAGGATCGGACGGAATAGTACGTGTAGTCACAGTCAAAACACAAACTGGACATATGAAACGCCCGATCGCGAAAATTTGTCTTCTACCGTCAAATAAGGCTCCAGAACAAACCGCCATCGTTTAAACTTGGCTGAAATAACCCAAAGAAAAGATACAACACATCGAATTTGAAGCAGAAAAAACAACAATAGTAAAATTTGTATTGCACAAAATCATCAAGTAAAAAAAAAAGAGAAATAAGACTCAATAATAATTTTAATTATTTATTTTAAATTTCTCAAAAAACAATCACACAGGAAATTGCAGAATTATAAATAATTTTATCGATTCAGATAATTCTACGATAAAATAAAACATATTATCTTTATTTAATTCTTCATTTATTTATTAAAAACAATATTCACACATAACAAAATTTTCATAAAATCAAAATACTTTATCCAAAACCTGCAATATCACACAGCACGAATTATTTTATTTTATTTAATTTTGAAAATATTTAAGTTTTTTACTGAGCTAAAACACAATCCACAAAACATATGTCAAAATATAAACGTCGAGATGAAAATATAAATAAATACAAACAATGCACATTCAAATGTCAAACCCGCCGGCAAAACCAAAGTTCCGAACAAAATATTTATAAAACAAATAATTTAATATTAAAAACCAATGAATAAAAACAAATACACGATTTTAAAATTAATCCACTTTCAAATCAAATCAAAATTAATTCAAACCACTTTACACAAATCAAATTCAAAAAAAAAAAAAAAAAAAACACTAACCACTATCGATGAAAATTTATCGAAATAATTCGCCGAAGACAATTCACGAATATCACAAAAAAAAAAAAATGTAATCAATTAATACACTGCACTGGTTTAATTGAAACTATAATTTGTATCACAAATTTCACAACAACAAATAATTATATTATATTAGGGGAGAGTACGATAACTTTGGCGCCAAAAATTGATAATGGTTTCTTGTAGAAGGGTCAAAAATAAGCATTTTTTACCATGGGTGGGGGGGGGGGGGAATGTCTACCTCACCCCGTTTAGGAGGTAGGGGCAATTTTAGAAAAAATGACTTAAAATTAAAAAATAATTATTAAAAAACAACGGCAACACTTACAGTAATTTAATATACAGTTTTTGAAAGCTAGGAATCTAAACTTTAATCCTGCATTTAAATTAAATTATTTTAGCCGATAGTTTTTTAAAAAATTCGCAGGCAAACTCAAAATTTTGATAAAAAAAATGGAAAAAAAGTTGAGACCAATTTTTCTCAAAGTTTTGAAATGATTCGCTACATTAGCTAATAAAAGTTAATGAAAATATTAATTCTGAATCGAACACAAAAAACCGAAACGATTTGTCTTCCAGTTTTTGAGAAAATTGAATATTACTAAAACTACTTTCTTATGAGATTTTTGTTTTTTAGGATTTAAATTGATTAGGTTCATCTTTGTAAGTTAAGAACAGCAATTCATTTACCGTTACCGAGAATGCACCACGAGGAGGTAGAATTGCATTGGATTCCGCGTCCCATCGGTCAGTTTGTGAGTAAGTCAGGAGTTAGTTAAAAATAGTAAAGTCAATGCTCAATTATTAAAGATGTATGTAAGTCTCGTCAATGAAGTCATCGTCCGTACTGGTGTTACTGTCGAGTTCATTGAGTTCGTCGTGGATGGTGAAAAGCCGAGGTTGTTTTGGCGGTAAAACACCCTCTAAGTGTTCACTGTGAACAGTGGGAGGGTCGAAGTCCTTTAGTTGCAAACCCATGCTTTCTTCACCATCGATAAAACCTGGGTACACTTTTTTTACGTCTAGTAAAAATTCCATGATTTGGGAGCCCAAGTCGTCTTTAAATTTTTTTGTTCAAGGCAGTATTTTCTATAAAATAAAAGTGTCATATTGGTGAAGGTGGTGCGTTGTTTTCCGGCATAAAATAGTTTTTTTTAGAAGCTTGTTTTCTTCGCCGCCAATGTTAACATCAATGTGAGACGCTATTTCACGACAATAGTTAAAGTAATCTATTATAGTAAATTTACTAAGCTCATTTTACTACATACTCTTTATTCTGAATTTTGAAAAGTGTCCTGCTAACTTGATGCACCTGCTCTCTTTTACTGTAGTGATGGTGCTTTTTGAACATGACAATTGCATTATATAGGTATTTAAGACACAAACATATATTATTAAGAAAATTATATATTTGCTGCAGTCGTACAGTATTATCTAATGTGAATTTTTTATAATGCAATACATTTCCATGTCTGAAAATTTTAAATGTGCAACTTTGGGCCACGTATATGTATATTTAGAAATCAGCTGTTGACTTGGATATATATGACAAATTGAAAGTTTAAATCCAGATTCTTTAAATGCAAAAGAAATTTGAATCCAGATTCTTTAAATGCAAAAGAAACTTTGCATACACCCAACCTCCCACATACCCCAAATCCTATAGTGTGCCAAGCAGGGGGGTTGCATATCTTACATCTTACATATCTCACTATTTATACGCCGTAGAGCTGGGTGCTAGCATTGTATATATGTAAGTAACAAAAAAAACTAAAATCTCATACAAAAGTAGTTTTAGTAATTATCAATTTTCTCAAAAACTAGAAGACATAAATCAATTCGGTTTTTTGTGGACCATTCAAAATTGATATTTGCATTGACCACAAAAAGCCAATTCAGCGCATCGTTTCACAATTTTGAGAAAATTTAGTCTAAGCTTTTTTTTCCATTTTTTTTTTATCAAAATTTTGAGTTTGCATGCGATTTTTTTTAAAAACTATCAGCTAAAATAATATAATTTAAATGCAGGATTAAAGTACAGATTCCTAGCTTTCAAAAACGGTATAGTAATTTACTGTAACTGTTGCCGTTGTTTTTTAATAATTATTGTTTTGCCCCTACCTCCTAAACGGGGCGAGATGGACCCCCCCCCCCCTCCCATAGTAAAAAGTGCTTCTTTTCGACCCCTTAAAAAAAACCGTTATAAATTTTTGGCGCGAAAGATATCGTACTCGTGCCTTATATTACATCGCGCCGATTTAATTAATTTATAATTATTTCATCAAGTTCAAGTTACTCATATTTTCATCACAAACTGAAATATAAACAAAACCACTGAAATCCACTCAGAATTATTTCAACTCGAATTATTTTGTTTTGAGTATTATCTTCACTTTTCACTTTCACTCAAATTAAAAAACAAACTTCCCGATTAATTAAAATTGGAAATCGAATACATTCCAACTGGAAACTTCACTTCTCGGCTGTTTTATACTAATACATAACTTGTATATAGACGCCAAGGAATCAAAAAATCACGCCATATACTTTCTATACAACTATAATTGAAAGTTAATTTAATTTTATATTAACCAAATAGGCATCGAAAGCCAATGATAAATCAAATATATAATTAAATAAAGCAAAATAATTAAAAAAAGTGCACTCACACAATTCACGCACACACCGCGATCGCGAAAATTAATTATCCAATGCGCGCGCGCTCACTCCGTAAACACGAATATTCAAAATTTCATAATTTTTTTATAAAACATTCAACAATCACTTACCTGAATTAATCCACCGAATTTAATTAATTAATTATTAAAACTAAATCGCACAACCGAAATCGAGAAAATGAACCGAACACGAACCTACGACAACAAAATAGCATCAAGTACACGATAACTACATCAGTATAGCTATAGACTGTACTTACTATAGTTTTACTATCACTTATTCATTGACACGATTGGCGGGAACGAGAGATACATAAAATACGATAATGGGAAACTCAATACTCAACTACCATTACCATGTTTTTCTTACATTTTATTGTTGACCTTGTCTGTTGTATTTGTCTTATATGTCAAATAACATTTATTAATAGTTTGTCTCTTTTCATGTACATTGTAAATGAGATAAGAAGATGACGACATAAACCGATGGCGAGCCATTAGTCGATCCTGCAGGGTTCGGATATGTAGACAGCAACAGTGATACCAAGCTGCGATTTTCGTATCGTCGTGTGTAAACCTACGAGGCCAAACTTTAAGGATGGAATTAGCCTTTTTCGTTGCGAGGCGGGAGAATGTACGAAAGTACAAGAATAATAGTTCAACTTTACGGAGAAAAGTCAATTTAATATATGAAGGGAACAAACCTTCTACTTCATTCAAATACAGTCCACAAATGAGCTAAATGTCAAAAAATTAATGAAATGATTGTACAAATCGAATATACACTAGGTCACATGACTAAATTACACAATTATTCAAGATTTCATACAAAGTGGTTTTGCGTTTTTAATTTCTCTATTTTTTTGCTATTTTTTTATATAATAAAAAACTTAGACGTAACACATACATACATACAAAGTTTTAAAATATTTACATATATTCCAAATCATTACATCAACCGAAATATATGTATTTAAAAAAGGTTATTACATCAATGGAAGGAATGGAATACAATGAATTCTCAGACAAAAGTGATATAATGCCACCAACAGATGCTAAAAATAGTTCTGTGTTTAAATTCGACGATGTTGCATGTCAAACACAAAACAGCAAACGAGATATTATTTTTGTATGGGACGTCACAACGGTGTTGATAGTTTTTATCTATGCCAATCCTATACACATATTCCAAATCATTTGATTCAAGATAATGCAAACTTAATTATACTTTTCACACAAGATGAAATTAATTTAAAATATGTTCACAATGATCATATAAACTCGGATATGACATTCACATATCAAAAAATAAAACAAAAAAAAAAATGAATGATACTATCTTGAATGATCTTATTAAAAAAAATTTTTTTAAAGAAATACTTATAAATGAAAACTGGTGAAATAATACGAGATACTGAGTTGGCGAGCACATACAAACCTATTATTGAGCCATTAAAAAAGTTGGTTGAAAATGCAGAAAAAGAAAACAATCAAAAACCATATATGGAAGAAATTAAAACAAAATTAATTAATAGGCGTAAACTCAGTTTTAAAACACCAAATAAAGAAGAAAAAGCAGAGGATCATGAAATGTTGGACTCACCAATATTTGAAATAGATAGTGGAGATAATGGTTTGATGTTTAGTACCCGAAACAATTTCAGTATATCTTTTAATAAAAAACTATTGTCAGAATCAAATCGTGATACAATCTTCGGCCCGTATTATGATGCTAATACACATACGGCTAAAATTGGTAAATCTAGCTTTTCGATGAACGATAATGTGATTAAAATTGATGATGAAAATTTTACTAGGACTCCTGGTCTAATTGAGATAATTTTAAAGAAACATCCTCGTAAAGAAAAATATACTGATGATGATTTGGAGAAGTATGGAAAGATTTTACAAAAACCTAGTTTGCATATGCGAAATCATGATGATACTTTCCGGATTAATAGTAATAGGGGGATGAAGTATACACGAATAATTAAGAACCTGCTTGCTGCATTTAATAAAAATAAAAAAACAGGAAAATCTTATTCAGATATAGCTGAAATGAAATATACAAACAAAAATATTGAATACGTATACTGGAATGATCCAAATGAGCTAGTTAATAGACTAAAACTTTTAATAGCATCGAAAAATGCTGGTAAAAACAACCACTGTGATGACTTGAGTAAAAAGGCAGAATATGCGTTAGAGTTCTTTATTACTATAACTTAATAACTAATTAGATAACAATCGGTTTAAGCGAGGGCAAACAACTGACTGATTGATATTGCGTACAATTAACTTAGCCATTACTAAAGTGTAAGCTTTGCTGAATAAGTTGTAATTACATAACATCACTACAATATCCCCCCTTCAGATGGTTGTCCTGAAAATACATGCGAGTCAATATAATTTTGTAATACTTGTTTCGTTTTAGCAATTCATGTACATTTTACAATTCAATCGTTTAATTTGGTATTACTTCTTAAATTACGAGTTTGTAACTCACTTCTTTCAGGTGTACCTTCGCTCTTTTTTTTATTATACTTTCTTTTTGTAGTTTTCATTATTTTTACATTTTGCTCAGAATATTTGTCAACTTGCATATCATCATTTAAATTTTGTTCTTTAGAATGAGTTTCAACTTGCGTATCTAACTCTCCTTCTTTAACATTAGGTTCTATTAAAGATTCAATGTTCAATTCATTTACTGGCTCATTCTCGTTTTCAAAAATAGATATACAATTTATTTCAGGAGAAAGTGTTTTGGGATTTTGGAAAGGAACTTCAATAGGATTGTTAACAATATTCGGTTCCACTACATTTTTAATTTTATTTTTAATTACATTTGTGTGGTCATCATTTAAAGTTATAGGGACATAATTTTCATGATTATTGTTAGGAATGCACATGCTTATGATTTGATTTAAATGTCTTTTCCAAATTTTATCAGAATTCACTAATTTAACTAAGTATGTTTGCATGCCCAATATTTTAAAAATTTTAGCTTTAGTCCAAATTACTTTATTAGCTTTAGAATAATCTTTTACCATTACAATTTCATTTATTTTAAAAGATTTTCTTATTTTCGATTTATAATATTGTTTTTGATTTGTTTGTTGTTTTTTAACTGTTGTTTTAATTTTACTTAGATTAATTTCCATATTTCTTTTAGGATTAAGTAAATCTAATCTAGTTCTTAATTTTCTACCAATCATTAACTCAGCTGGAGATACACCTGTTGTTGAATGAATAGTATTTCTATAATCTAATAGAAATGCATTAATTGCCGAATGAATGTCAATTTTATTATTTGGTTCAAGTGCTCGTTTTAAAGCGTTTTTTATGGTTTTCACAAAATTTTCTGCTAAGCCGTTTGTGCTTGGGTTTCCTACTGGCGTTGTTAGATGCTTTATACCATTGATTTTCAAAAAGTCTTCGAATTCCTTAGAAACAAAAGCAGTGCCATTGTCAGAAACTAACGCTTTAGGGATGCCAAAACGCGCAAATAATGGTCTTAATTTGTTTATCGTAGCTTTACTTGTTGTATTTGTACCCATGTCAAAACATTCGGGCCATTTACTATGGCTATCCACCAAAACTAAAAACCATCTCTTATAAATAGGTCCCAAAAAATCTATGTGCACTCGCACCCATGGTTCTTCAGGCCATTCCCAACACATAAGACTTCCTTTTGGGGGGCTAGACCTAGTTGCCATGCATTGTTCACATGATTTACTAACGGCTTCCAAATCACTATCTAGCTTAGGCCACCAACAGTAACTTCTAGCTGTAGCTTTCATCTTACCTATCCCCATGTGTGTTTTATGTATTTCAGCTAAAACCGATGACTGCAATAATTTAGGGATAATGATGCGATAGCCCCAAAATAAGCAACCTGACTCAATGCTTAATTCATTTCTTCTCAAGAAAAAGGGTTGCAGTTCAACATCTACTTTATCTTGTTGCCATCCAACGTGAACGAATTTCATAACACTGGATATAATGGAATCTTTTTTGGATTCTTTTGCAACATCCTCCACAGTGACAGGCAAATAACTCAACTCCCTAACATAATTAATGTAACACAAATCTGCATTTTCTACTGCATCTAATGGTTTTTCGATTAGGAATCGCGAAAAATAATCCGCAACATTAGCTTCGGATTGAATATATTCAATTTTGGGAGTATAACCTGTCAAAACTAGTGCAATACGTTGCAACCGATTAGCAGCCATCTGTGGAATACCCTTTTTTGGACCGAATATGTACATTAACGGCTTGTTATCAGTCACTAATGTTAACTCTCTACCATATAGGCAGTGATGAAACTTAGTCACTCCGAAAAGAATAGCTATGGCTTCCCTATCTAATTGAGAATACTTTTGTTCGGTTTTAGACAACTTTCTTGATGCAAACTCGATAGGCCTTTCCATGCCATTTTCATACACCTGTGATAACACAGCGCCCAAACCGATCGGGCTCGCATCGACGGTTAACTTTGTCTGCAGACCAGGATTAAAATGTGCCAATGCTGTCATTGAAATAAGTTCTTTTTTAATTTGACTTACAGCATGAGAATGCTCATCTCTCCAATCGAATTTCACTGTCGTTTTCAACAAATTATACAAAGGCGCACAAAGAGTTGTAATATTAGGCAAAAATTTCCTATAAAAATTTATAACCCCAAGAAACGATTGTAATTCTTTTAAGGAATTAGGATTTTTAATTTCTTGAATCGTCTTTATCTTATTTGGACAAGTTTTTAACCCCGATTTGTCTATCACATGACCTAAATAATTTATTGATTTAGATAGAAACGTGCATTTATCTTTGTTTAATTTAAAACCTGCATTTTGCAAGATTTTTAAAACCATTTCTACTTTTTCCATATGTAATTTTCTGTTAGGAGCTGTTATCAATACATCATCTAGAAAAACTACTACCCCTTTAATGCCCATTAATAAACTATCCATAATTTTTTGGAACACTGCCGGTGCCGATGCCAAACCGTAAACTAGACGCGTGTACTGGAAAAGGCCTTTAGAAGTTGAGATTGTTGTTAATTTTCTAGACTCTTTGTCCAGCACCACTTGCTGATATGCCATTGACAGATCTAATTTAGTGAATTCTTCTCCACCATGGAGCTGCGCAAATAATTCTTCAATTCGCGGAAGTGGGTACTTTTCAATAAGCAATTGAGGATTCACAGTGATCTTGAAATCCCCACATATCCTAACTTCACCAGATTTTTTCAATATTGGAACGATTGGAGTTCCCCACTCACTGAAATTTACAGGCTCTAACACCCCAAGGCTTACTAATTTGGCAATTTCTTTTTCAACCTTTTCTTTTAAGGCCAAAGGCATTTGGCGTGGCTTGAAGAACTTGGGGCTACAGTTTTTCTTAACATGCAAAACTATTGAACCTTTATTAAATTTTCCTAATTCACCATCAAAAAGTTTACTAAATTTTTTTATTATTGCATGCATCTCCGGTGGAGTATTATTTTCAATGAAATTTAAATTAGCAAATCTTATATCAAATTCATTTAAGAAGTTTCGGCCTAGTAAAGGTGGACCACCATTTTCAACAACAACAACTTTTATCTTTTTGCACACATTATTGTATAAAACATCCATATCACAAACTCCAGCAGGAATAATTTTTGTGCCATTATAATTACAAAAAACTAAATTGGATTTTTCTAATGCATGCAAACTAAAATTATTACGGTATGTTTCTAAAGAGATTGCGGAGAAAGAAGCTCCCGTGTCAATTTCCATCATTATAGGAATACTATTCATGTACACTTTAATTTTAATAGGCTTATTTGAATCTAAATTTCTATTAATAATATTAAATAAAGATAATTCAGAACTTTCAATGTACTTGAAATCATGTTGCCCATTAAATTTATTGGATTTAAGTGGACATACCCATTGTAGACGACCTCTTTGCTTACACCGTTTACATCGGTAGTTTTTAAATCGACATGTATTTTCCGTATGATTTGCAAGTCCACAAACTGCACATTTACCGCTGTTGTTGCCACCTTGATGATTTTGCCCACGCTGCTGCTGATGGTGTGATTTACCCGTTGCTTGCCCATTGTTGCCTCTTTGCCTCGTTTGACCCATTCGATATATACCACCTTCTGATGCACCAGGTTCTTGTTTAATGCTTACATCAAGCTCATATTGTTGCTTGACACATTCAACGGCATTCGCAATGTCAACGGCTTTGTCGAATGTTAGCTTAGTCACGCTCTCCAAAAAAAGCTTATCTTTCGCCGGTCCCTTCTGCAGTCCCATCACAAACTTGTCTCGCATAGCTGAATCAAGCTCACAACCAAATTCACAACAAATGGCTAATGATCGTACTCGAGCTGCCCATTGACTTATGGTTTCTTGATGATCTTTAACTGCAGAGTAGAATTTGTATCGTTCAGCGAAATGAGAAATGGTAGGCTTTAAATGATCATCAAGAGCTTTGATAAGTACATCGTACGTAGCCGTCTCAATTTTCACTGGATGAATCAAATTAAACAATAATTTATATGATTTTTCTGACAAAGCATTAATTAAGATTGCTTTCTGTTTCAGACTCTCTTTAACATCGTTGGCTATGAAAAACTGTTCCAATTGCGTTTTAAAAATTTGCCACTCATTTTGATTAAAATCAAACTTTTCAACAGAACCGATTACAGACATTTTGTTACTTTAATAATTAAGTTAGTTCAATCCTCGTCGCCACTGTGATGACTTGAGTAAAAAGGCAGAATATGCGTTAGAGTTCTTTATTACTATAACTTAATAACTAATTAGATAACAATCGGTTTAAGCGAGGGCAAACAACTGACTGATTGATATTGCGTACAATTAACTTAGCCATTACTAAAGTGTAAGCTTTGCTGAATAAGTTGTAATTACATAACATCACTACAACCACCAAAATGAAATCAGCTCTTTTATTGAGGAATTAAAGGAATCAAATATCATATATTAATATCATTCAAAACCAAAATCAATTCAAACTAAAAATGAGTGTTGACAAGTTCGGAAGAAATTCAAAGACACTTTTAAAGAGTAAAGGTCCTACAGGTCTAAGATTTAAACTACTACCATCTGGTGACTGATTTATAAAATAAGCGTTTAAACAATGTTGGCAGACCTGAGAAACCACACCAAGTAGCCTCTAAAGAATATGTTGATGTTCAAATGAACCTTATTATTGAAATTCATGATCCTAAAAATGATATGGAGGCACATGAAAAATAAAATAATAGAGTTAATAGAAAAGAATCAAATATTTTCACCTTATACATGCATTTGTATGTGTTATAAATAATAATCATTCAACGCTAATTCTTCTTTCAAAAAAGAAAAATATGTAATATATTTTTTAGTAAACATTCAACAGTCTCATAAACAACATCTTTAAAAAAAGCTCGAGGGTTATTAACTAAAAACACTTGTGATTTTCTAAAAGTATTTAAACATGAATTACTAGATGAACATTATGAGGAATTTTTAATGTGTATTAATCTACTTAATCAATTAAAACCGAATCGAATCATGGATTTCATTACTCTCATTGTTGTTGGTCATCAAATGAATGCAAATAGGGTCCAGATACTTTTGCATGCTATTTAAATAAAGGGTCCGCCATCTAACGTTTTTTTTCAACTAGTGCTTATTTCGTGAATGGTAACACTTAGCTCATGTCTGATTTGACATATAATTAGTTTTATTCTTCCGCTGAACGAATATGGTTGTGTATACGCTTCGCTAAGTGGGCCTGCGATCGACTTAGAGAAGATGCCGATTTTGCCAAAAAAATCATCTTTTCAGATGAAGCTCATTTGATATTGGCGTGTAGTAAACAAGCAAAATTGTCGCATTTGGGGCAAAGAAAACCCGCACGCAAACATTGAAAAGCCGATACACCCAAAACGAGTCACTGTTTGGTGCGGATTTTGGTCCAGAGGCATAATTGGGGCATTTTTCAAAAATGAGCAAGGAGTGGCCGTTACAGTCAAGGCCGATCGTTATCAGGCCATGTTGAACGAATTTTTGTTCACAAAAATTGAAGAGGAGGATATTGGCAACATTTGGTTTCAACAGGACGGCGCTACGTGCCACACAGCCGAAGCTACACTCGATGTTTTGCGCCATTTTCAACAAAAAAAAAGTTATTTGGCGGACCCCTTAGAAGGTCGTTTATTAAGAATTAAAAAAATAATGTTATTATAAATTATAAAATACTTTGTTTTATTTTGTTGAATTAATTCTTAATCAATATGTTGTTGAAAAATTACACAGGGCTGCAAGTAGAAATTTTAAACGCCATCTTGTTGTCATTAAAGGCTTCCATGATTTATGGCAAGCTGACTTGGTTGAAATGATACCTTATAGTAAACAAAACAAAGGTTTTAATTATTAAATGACAGTCATAAAGGGTTTTCCAATAAGAGGTGTTATTTTGAATAGCCCGCTATTTCGGTAGCTGTCACTTTTGAAGCTGTCATTTTTTGACATTTGACAAGTAGAAACTACGCCATTAATAAAAATGGAACGATACACGCTTCAACAACGCATTGAAATTATTAAAATTCACTATAAAAATGGTAAAAATTTGGCAGAGACGGTTCGTAAAACTAAAACATTTTTGGGTCGTCGTGAAGCACCTTGTCGGACCGCAATACAGAAATTGGTGGACAAATTCGAGCTGTTGAGACAAGTTAGTGATGTGAAGAATAAAACCCGTGCACGTCGCTCAAGAACAACTGAGAATATTGCTGTTGTAGCCCAAAGTGTTGAAGAAAACCCAGGTTTGTACATTCCTCGTCGTTCTTTGGAATTAGGCATTCCACAAACGTCATTACACCGTATTTTGCATAAAGACTTGGGTCTAAAGGCTTATAAAGTTCAGTTAACACAAAAACTCAAGCCGGCTGATCATCAACAACGTCGTGTCTTTGCTGATTGGGTCCTTGAAATGCATGAAAATGATCCGGAATTTCATCGAAAAATCATCTTGACTGATGAGGCCCATTTCCACCTCGGAGGCTACGTCAACAAGCAAAGCTGTCGCATCTGGGGCTCGGAAAACCCAAGAGTTATTGTTGAAAAGCCTCTCCATCCTCAACGCGTGACTGTTTGGTGCGGTTTATGGTCCGGCGGGGTCATTGCACCTTACTTTTTCGAAAATGAGGCTGGAGCAACAGTTACGGTCAATGGATTGCGCTATCGAGAGATGATTAATGATTTTTTATGGCCGGAATTGGATGGTATTGATCTGGACAACGTTTACTTTCAACAAGACGGCGCTACGTGCCACACAAGCAACGAAACCATCGATCTTTTACGGGAAAAGTTTCCGGACCGTGTTATCTCTCGAAGAGGTGATCACAATTGGCCACCGAGATCTTGTGATTTAACACCTTGCGACTTCTTTCTTTGGGGCCACGTGAAAGATAAGGTCTACGCCAACAGCCCAGCGTCGATTCAAGACCTCAAAGATGGCATTCGTGAGGCTATCGAGGACATAGGGCAGCCACTTTGCGATTTGGTTATGGAAAATTTCATGAAAAGGATATGGTCCTGTAAGCGTGGTCGTGGCGGCCATTTGGCTGATGTTGTGTTCCATTATTAACGGCATACCTTCCTCTTTATAATGAAATAAACATCCGATCATATATCTCAAAAAATGCCATCTTTCTTTGAATATCAAAATAACACTTCTTATTGGAAAACCCTTTAGATACTTTTTCTAAATTCGCATGGGCTGTTCCTATAAAAAACAAAACTGGTCTCACTGTTACCAAAGCAATGGAGGAATATTTATCAAATCTTCTCGAATTCCAAAAAATTTACAAACAGATAACGGGAAAGAATTTTTTAATAAAAATTTCAAAATGTTGATGGAAAGTAAATCATTACTCAACATTCAGCACATTAAAGGCTTCTATTGTTGAACGATTTAATAGAACTCTGAAAGAATAAATGTTGAAGGAGTTCAGCTTTAATGGGAACTATAAAGGGATTTACATCATAAAAATATTGCTTCACGATTATAATAACTCTTACCATACAACCATAAAATGTCAACCTGCTAGTGTTAATTCTAAAAATTCTAAAGTATTACTATCACTTTTCAAATGCCCTAAAGAAAATATAGATAAACGGAAATTTAATGTTGGAGATAGTGTAAGAATAAGCAAGTATAAACATGCATTCGAGAAAGGTTATACACCCAACTGGACTACGGAAGTTTTTAAAATAAAAACAGTTAAAACAACAAAACCTATTACATACATATTTTCTCGAAGATTATCAACGAGAACCTGTAAAAGGCGGTTTTTATAAAGAAGAACTGATGAAATCCAACTGTTCAGATTTCTTTCTTGTGGAAAAGGTGATTAAAACAAGAGGGAATGAGGTTTTTGTAAAATTATTGGGTTTTCCAACATAACATAACTCATGGATTGACAAAAACAAATTGATTTTTTAAGATAATTTGTTGGGTGTGTTTTATTTAAGGTTTGTAACTAGAATGCATGAACGATAGAAAAAATATTATTTAAGTTTTAGAAATTTAAGTTCGTATGTTGATTCCAATTGTCTTGTGATTTCGAAGGCATAGGCACCTCCGCCAATAGCGAGCACACTATTTGATGATAGAGCTGAGTATCTGCCTCGTAAAAACACCTAGAAATAGAATAGAAAAAAAATATATTTAGTCAAATTGAAAACTCATGGACTCGGGTTGGAGCCTGCTTTCCATCAAACATATTGAAATCAACATCCATGAATACAAGTCATTGAGAGGAAAAGGCTACATTAGACTACCAAAATGTATTGAACAAGAAAGGCATGTGTGAATATTCAAAACAATGATTTATATTGCTTCAAATGGGCAGTTATTTCTGCTCTCCATCCAGCCAATAACCATGTTCAACGAACACAAACATAACAAAACGAAAACATAACAAATGACATGATAAATTTGCCGAATGGTTTTCGACTTCATTTTTCGAATTTGGTTTTTCCATTTAAGTTAAAGGAAATGTCCCTATTCGAAACCCTTAACCCCACCAACGTTTTTGGGATTGAGCCTAAAAGTAATGGAGGAGGAGATTATAAAGTTCTAGGCCCATACTATATCACGAAGGGTGTAAAGTATAACCACATAAACTTGCTGTTAATCCAAGAACAACCATTTCGTTTGGATTAAAAATATATCTAGGTTGATAAGCATGCAAGTAAATCACGGGCATCACTAAATACGAATGTGTGATGCATGCTTATTAGCCTTTTACACGGATAGTGCTTATGGAAAACATCAAACAGAATGTAATGGTGTTGTGACAGAGGAAAAGAGGATGCAAATATTTTGAAATTTGATCATCATTCAAGTTCAATTGAAGTCCTCTTCGCTATATATGCGGACTTCGAATGTTTGCTCGTAAATATTCAAGGTTGTCATTCAGACCCAAGGAATTCATCAACTACATCGATAAAAGAGCATGCTCCAATAGCTGTTTCTTATTATTTGAAATGCTCGTTTGATTCATCTTTAGACAAACTATTCACTGGTAAGCTGAAATGTATATAAAAATAAAAATCCTTTAATAATTCATTTTTAATTACTTCAATAAAAATTTATTAATTTTTTTTTTTTTTTGATTGTAGGTTCCGACTGTGCTCGAGTATTTTTAGATTCCATAGTTGATCGAAACGTATTCATAGAGAATATTTAACGATACATACAGAAATGACGGAAACATCAGAGGACCAACAAAAATTCAGAGATGAAACCAATTGTCAAATATGCAGCAAGCATCTTGGATTGGATAAAGTTCGAGACCATTGCACATCACTGGAAAATATATAGGGGCAGCACATTCATCGTGCAATTTGAATTACAATTTACCGAAATTCTCACCTATATTTTTCCACAATTTATCTGGTTACTATGCCCATTTATTCATTAAAGAGCTGGGTAACACTAATGGGGATATACAAATAATACCGTTAAACAAAGAAAAGATTGAAGTAGATAACGCGAATAGTGATCAGAAGGAACTTCTTGAGTTAAGATTCTTAGACTCTTTTCGATTTCTCCCCTCGAGCATTGATAATATTTCAAAAACCCTTGCAGAGGATGATTTCAAAATTTTGGCTAAGTTTTGTAAAAGTAATAAAAGATCTTTTGAGCTAATTGTTTCGAAAGGTGTCTTTTGTTACGATTACCTATTTCAGCTTTTAAGAATTCATTGCTCCAAACAGATTGTAGTTAATATGATTATGAGCATGCTAAAAATGTTTTTAATAATTTCAATTGTTCCTCTTTAGCTGAATACCTTGAATATTCTTTGGTTGCGGATGTTTTAATTCTAGCTAGATAGATATCTATATTTGAAAAATTCCGTAAGGATTCAAGGAAATCATATGGTCTGGATCCATGTCATTACTTCACGTTACCTGGGTTTTCATGGAGCGCTATGATTAAGCATACAAATGTTAAACTGGAGCTACAATTTTTTTAGTAAGGGAATAAGAGGAGGTTTGACCCAGTGCAGTTTATGACACTGCAAGGCTAATAATAAGTACTTGCAAGAGTATGATGCAAATAAACCTTGCGAATATTTAATGTACTTAGATGCAAAAAACCTCTACGGTTGGGCCATTTCTGATTACCTGCCACATTCGGGCTTTCAATGGATTGATCCTCCAACAAAGTTATCCTCAATAAAAGAATGGTTGCTTATGGATAAAAACGTTGTGTACGTTTTAGAAGTTGATTTCGAATATCCGCAATATATTCATGATCAACATAACGATCTTCCATTCTGCCCGTCTAATATATCAATTAACAACAAACCAAAAAAAATTGATTGCAGACTTGTGCCACAAATTAAATTACACAATGCACTTAAAAACATTAATTCAGTGCATTGAAAATAGTTTGATTTTGAAAAAAAAATACATAGGGCGACAAAATTCCAACAGTCTCCATGGCTAAAAGATTTTATTGACCTCAATAATAAACTAAGAACAGAAGCGACAAACAAATTTGAAAAAGACTTGCGCAAACTGTGTAATAACGCAGTGTTTGGAAAAACCATGGAGAATGTTGATAAGAGAAAAGATGTACGAATTGTTTTATCACTAGACAATTCGATTAACGGTGGACAGCTCGGCGCTCGTGCGAGTTATTTACATTAACCGTATATAAAAAATGATAGGCAAAACTTCTTACAAAAAAGGTCTTTATTCCTTGAAAGCCTAATCAGAAGTGTATGTACAAAATAATTCTTATGAGCTAGGTTTTTAATAACAGTAATTAATGTTGCTATGCAAAAGCTTTTAGTATAAGAGAACATAGATTACAGAGAGGACATACATTTATATACATAGTTATGAGAGTATAATCATTATAAGTAAGAGAAGGCATATTTAGATCTGATGATTATCATAGATGATGAATTAGAGCTTGGCTTGGCATAATAACTCTACAGCTCTTTTTTGTAATAATGTGCAAGTACAAAATCTGATAATCCAGAGACCTCGCAACGTATGTACAATTATGATGAACAGCTGAGTTGTTAGTGTGGGTGGTACAGTGGGGCACGTAACTCTTCCCCCCAAAGTGTGAACTTTAACAGAGTAAGGTTAAAGTTCATCTTATGTTTCCAATTTCCTTCCCCGTATTTCATGATCAAACCATAATTTGTATCATCCTGAGTAGGTATGCACTTCAGAGTAAGCCCTTTTCTGTGTTGGTTATTTGGAGAGGAAAAGGTAGTGGAAATTTTGGGATATTTTCGATTATTTAATAATTGTTTTTTTTTTCTGCTATTATTATTTTCTTTTGTAAATGAACGAGTTAAAAAGGATAACAGAAATTATAACTTTTGTATGTAATACTCAACAATTTTATAGATTTTATGCCTTAATTAAATTGATTTTACATGAAGTAGATACTGATACATAGGTTTTTTATACTTAACTAAATTTTCGTTTTCTTTTTAATTTTTGTTTATGTACTTTTCTTCTGTTTGTTTCAACTGTTATATTATTATTTTGTATTACTTTATGTTCTATATGTTTAGGTGCAAGTTTATTTCGTCTATCATCTTTTTCATATATTTGATCTCCCACATTAATTGTAGGAGGTATCTTTCTAGTTTTGTTACGATTTTCTATTATTTTTTCTTTATAAGCTAAACTTCTATTGTGCGCTAGATCTTTTAAGAGTTCGTATGTTTTTATGTGTTCTGTCAAGTAGTCTTGTAATGAGTTAGTTTGTGTTGTAGTTGGAAAAAAAATCTTTTTTTCTATGTGACCATTAAGTAGTTCAAAAGGAGTCATTTTTGTAACCGAATGTATGGAATTATTATAGCTTATTACTGCCTCATCAACAACCTCACTTATAGGCTTATTAGGAAAGTTTGATTTTATAATTATTATTAGCTCTGTGAGGGTGGAATGAAACCTTTCCACAGGTGAATTTCCTGTCGAGCTTTTGGCACAAGTTGTGTGTAAATTTATATTATATATGCTTAGGAAATCTTTAAAAAGTGAGGACAAAAATGCATTGCCATTGTCTGTTATTATTTTCTCAGGAATACCATGATGCGAAAAAAAATGTTTCAGTGATTTAATTACATTAATGCTATTTCTAGATGACAGTAAATAAACACTTGAGAATCTGGTAAATTTGTCTATCATGGTTAAGAAATGTTCATTGTGTACAAAGTAAACGTCAGTATTTGTAAGGGTCTGGATGGAGTTTCTGTAATTTCGAATTTTAATGGTTCTTCTAGGCGTTCATACTTTAATTTTTTGCAGGTTACACAATTGTTTATTATTTTAGATACTATATTTTTCATATTAGGGAAATAATATTCTCTTCTTATATGTTCTACGCTTTCTAAAATACCTCTATGGTTTGATTTTTCGTGATAGTTTCTTATAATATGTTTCTGTTCGTCACGTTGGGTCACATCCTGCAATAAAGTTGTACTTCTAACAAGTTTTAAAAGGGCATTGTTATAATACTTTGAATAGACTTCTTGAACGACTTTAAAGGTCTTATCATCTGCAAGGATGGCTGTTACTCTTTTCGTATTAATATAATTTTGAAAAATCTCAATCATAACATCCTCGTTGCAAATATTGTAACTTTCAACTCGGTGTCTCTTCTTTCGCATAAAAAGAATGCTTAATGTCGCATGAAGCTTTTTTCTATTTGGATTTTCTATGAGGATTACTTGATTGGAAAACTCGTTAAGAGGTCTTTCCGATATGGGAATACCATCATCTATTTGTTCTTGTGCATAATGGATAGTATTTAAGCTTTCTAGCTCATCGACGTTATTTTCAGTAGATACTTAATCTAGAGTATCTGATTGTGGTGCAATATTTTCGTTAATGTGAATTTCAACTCGGGAGAGTGCATCAGTATTGGAGTTCAGCTTTCCACTTTTATGTACTATTGTATAATTGAACTCCTCTAAATTTAAGCGCCAACGAACTAGCTTTGAATTCGGTTCCTTAAGCGAAAAGAGCCAGGTTAAGGGCTGGTGGTCTGTGACTATTGTAAACTTTCGGCCATAAAGATATGGACGGAAGTATTTTGTAGACCAATAGATTGCCAAGTGTTCCTTCTTAATTGTACTGTAACTTTCTTCAGATTTTGACAGTGTGCGACTTGCGTAACAAATCGGCTTGTCTGATCCAATTGGCCCTTGCGATAGTACTGCGCCGATCGCAATGTTACTCGCATCAGTTGTAAGATTGAATGGCTTTGTAAAGTCGGGATATTGCAAAATTGGTTCGTTACATAATCGGTTTTTGGAAGTTTCAAATCAATCTATGTATCTTGAATTCAGGATTATATTATTACCCTTTCTGAGGCATTCTGTCATGGGTTTAGTTATCTTAGCAAAATCTCTTATAAATTTCCTATGATACCCAAGTTATCCCAAAAATGATTTGATTTGTTTGGGTGTTCGGGGTGTAGGAAATTGTTTTATGGCACGAATTTTTTCTGGGTTTGGTTTAACCCCTTCAGGTGTAACCAAGTGCCCAAGAAAAGATACTTCTTTTTGAAGAAACTCAGATTTCGTAAGTTGAATTTTAAAATTTGCGTCGTGAAGTTTTTTAAATACGAGTTCTAAATTTTGGATGTGCTCTTGGAGCGATGTTGAAAAGACGATAATATCATCCATGTTGACAAAGCACACTTTTCCTTGAAGATCTCTTAAAACATGGTCCATTACTCGTTGGAATGTGGATGGCGCATTCTTGAGGCCAAATGGCATTCTAACGAACTCAAAATGGCCATTGTTTACAGAAAAAGCGGTTTTAGGGATATCTTTTTCATCGACTTGAGTTTGGTGGAACCCCGACGCTAAATCCAGAGTACTGAAGTACAATGATTTCCCTAATTTGTCGAGTATTTCATTGACATTTGGTATTGGATATCTATCGTCTATGGTCTTATCGTTTAATTTGCGATAATCTATTACCAATCGCCATTTCTCTTTACCATTAGTGTCTTTCTTTTTAGGCACTATCCAAATTGGAAAAGACCACGGAGAGAAACTTTGACGGATGATACCCTCTTCAAGCATTTTCGAAACCTGTCTTTGAACCTCTTCATTAAGTGCATAGGGATACCTAAAAGATTTCGTATAAACCGGGATTTCATCTTTTGTTTTTATGTGGTGCTTGATTTCGCTAGAGAACGTCAAATGATCGTTTTCTTTTAAAAAAATGTTTTTATATTTAAGGCAAAGCTTTTTGATTGCGTTTTGCTCTTCGAGGTTCAGGTGATTAATCCGAAGCATGTCAATGACATTAAGATTACCTAAATTCTCTGAATTTTGCACTGAAATGTTATGTATTTCGACAATGATATCTGCATTTATTTTGATTGATTTTATGGGTTGTTCGACGGTAAATACCTGATCGCAATCACTAGAATTTATAACCTCAACCAACGAATACCACCCTTTTGCCATATACAATCCCAATACAATATTTGAAGATTTGTTTTTATAAGTGTGGGTTTTATAAAAATACTCCCAAACTCAACGTCTACAGGAAGACGACAAATAATTTTATTCATTCCCGGAACAGAAAACGTTTTCGAAATCATGTTAGGCTTAAATTTCAACGGTATCTTAACTTCTTCATTTTCTAAAATATTATTTTTCAAGTCAACTTTAATTTTAAGATCTCTCATAATATCTATACCAATTAGACCATCAAAATAACTATGAAAGTGAAAAAGGAAATTGGTTTTTGAGTCTTTAATTCGGAAAGCCAATTCAATATTACTTCTTTATCTAAAAGCTGTGTATTGAAAACTGTTTTTATCTCGATTGGTTCTATTGTTTTTATATCTAAGTTCTTTGCTGTTGTTGGGTTTAAAAAAGATTTATTGCTTCCGGTGTCTATAAGAAATTTAAGTGTTGAATTATTTATGCTATCTATTGTTATGTATGGTAATAAGTTAGTATTGTAATTGTTCATGTTTATGTATCCAATTGATTTTCCGAGGCAAGTGTAAGAAAATTTGTGTCATCTATTTCGCTTCGTATAATTTCTTGAGAACGATTTGAAGAATCAAAATTTTGTAAATAGGATTGCGGTTCAGGATAGTCAAAATAATTTACATCGTTTGGTAATTGCGTCAAATAACTATCTTCATAATTGTCGTTAATTTCTATATTGTGCAAATAGTTTTGTGAACTAGGATGCAAACGACTTAAATTAGTATTTGCACTAACGACATCCATTGGTTCTGAGCGTGAAAGTCTAGTTTGAGTTGTATATTGTTGTGGACGAGAAAATCTACTCTGATTTGAATATGAACTATTACTATTTTTATTGCTATGGAATGGAACACTTCGAGCTGATGTAGATGGTTGATTAAGCTGTGTAGATTGTGAGTAAGTAGTGTTGGGTTTGGAATGATTTGGAACGTTGTTGTTTGATCGTGGATAACTATTTAAAAGCTGTTGGTTATTAGGTGAATGATACGTAGTAGTATAATTTTGTTGCCTGTAATTTGGTACACTGTAAGCTTGTGGATTGTTACAAGGAGTATATTGCCTAGTCAAAGAAGTTCTAAAATTTTGGGGATGATACTGTTGCCTGTCTCTACCTTGATTTCTGTTTTGTGAATAATTTACGTTGTTTGTATCGCGGAAGTAAATACAGTTTTGTTCCTTAAGACAAAAATTCAAAGCATCTGTGAGCTTAACTGGCCTCATAGCTCTAACTGTAGAACCTAACGGTTCGCGAAGACCAGATAAGAAAGTGTTTAAGCACATTTCTTCATATAACGTTTGTCTTGAATGAATCACACTGGGTTCGCTTTCATGCACTTTCACATGATTAACCATAGCGGAGAGCATGTCAATTATTTTTGAATAAAACACGTCAACTCTATCATAGTTTTGTCTAAGTTGATGTAGGTCACGTATCAAACTTTCTCGTTTCTTTTATCAGAGTAGTGCACAATAAGGTTTTGCTTAATATCACTCCAATTCACTGGAGTACCGTACATGTTAAGCACTTCGTTTGCTTGACCCGTTATCTTATTACGAATTGCGCGAAGTATAATTTTCTGATATGCAAAATCATCTACCTGAGGCTGAACATTTGAAAGGAAATCGTAAATAAGCCTAGGATTACCGTCAAAGTTAGGCAAATCTTTAACTGCATCAGGAATTCTGAGCGTAACGGAACTGTAGCATTATTAATATTCATCTCTGTACCCCTGTTTAACTCACCGTTCACTATACAATTTAACTTACACGATAGTCTAGATCTATGAACTTGCAATTTATTTTGTTTTTGGGATTTAAAGGAAGGCATAGGAATAACGGGAATATTTTATAACCAACAACAGATTAGGACTCACCTGGGATAAGCTTGGATACTGCTGGGATAGGATAAGAACAGTTTGGGAAGAAACTCGGATTAGGTAAGCTGGGAAAATCTGGTCCACGTGCCTCGTTCAATTTGAGTTGTAGTTTAATGTAGGAGTTCCCACAATTAAAACAAATATTTCTAATTTTCTTTTAGACTTTTTGTTTTTTATCCAATATTCATTCGGATTTTACAATTTTATGTTTTATTACTAGAGCTACTATTATTCGCTTTAGTTACGTGGAATACCGACTGCGCCCGTTATTTACATTAACCGTATATAAAAAATGATAGGCAAATCTTCTTACAAAAAAGGTCTTTATTCCTTGAAAGCCAAATCAGAAGTGTATGTACAAAATAATTCTTATGAGCTAGGTTTTTAATAACAGTAATTAATGTTGCTATGCAAAAGCTTTTAGTATAAGAGAACATAGATTACAGAGAGGACATACATTTATATACATAGTTATGAGAGTATAATCATTATAAGTAAGAGAAGGCATATTTAGATCTGATGCTTGTCATAGATGATGAATTAGAGCTTGGCTTGGCATAATAACTCTACAGATCTCTTTTGTAATAATGTGCAAGTACAAAATGTGATAATCCAGAAAACTCGCAACGTATGTACAATTATGATGAACAGCTGAGTTGTTAGTGTGGGTGGTACAGTGGGGCACGTAACTTGCGCTTATAGCAAAACCAAATTTCCACAGCATTCTCGAGTTTGGTGATAACATGGCTGCTATTCAATCGAACGTCTACGGTTTATAACAAGCCTATATACTTAGGGTTCTCTGTTTTAGAGATCTCAAAGTATAAGATGTATGATTTTTATGAAGCCTAAATTTTCAGAAAAAAACCTTGGGCTGGCGTTAAAGGACGATTCATTCATCTATCAAATTAACACCCCAGATTTTTATAATGATATAAAAGACGATATTAAAGATAAATTTGACAAGTATGATTTCCCTCCTAATAATCCTTTTGGTATTGCCCAGCTCAATATCAAAACAATAAAAATTGACTTACAGAACAGACAAAAAATATTAAAAAATAACGGCTTATACCTATCGAGTCATGCTATAGCATTTTGAAAAGCCAGAAATCGAATCTTTAATTTTATTTTTAAATAAAGTTGTTCGAGCGAATAGTTTTTGAAAAATTAATTTTCAAAGTCAAAATTAAATAAAAAAAAAAAAATAATATATTTTTTTTTACAATTTTTTTTTTCAAAATTGTACGTATTTAATTATTATTTTTGTGTCTGACATTCAATGCTCTTACTAATTTTTGATCAAATCCAAAAAACCGGATATCGTAATATTTTGCAGTTTTTGAGAAAATCTAAAATAACAAAAAAAACACTTTTTTCTAAGAAAAACCTTTTATTTTAGTTTTTATGTTATTGGACTCTTAGGTGAATTTACGAATGAAAGGATTAACTTTCTTTTTACTATTTTTTTATTATCAGTCTGATAACTATACAATAAAGTGATAAAGTACTGGATTAACCATATTTCACACCTGCGTGAGAGCATTGGGTTAAAATTGACCTGGCATTTTTTTATTACTGTTTGGTCGGCTTGGCTTGTTCAGGTAAAGAAAAAAACGTCGCGTGCTTTTTTAAACTAAAATAAAGATATGCGCTACATAAAGACAAATAAATTGCAAGAACGCTACCTAGCTAGCGGAAGAAAAATGCAATTGCGTAATAAGAAATCTTCTTCAAATCAATAAAATATTCAATAAAACATTTTCGATATGATCCGAACAGAGTTAAATCTGGTCATCTAGGTGGCCATTCTGTGGGACTTCCTCTTCCTATCCAACGGTCACTAAAATGGTCATCAAGCCAGTTCCTTACGGAGCGACTGTAGTGTGCTGGGGCTCCATCTTGCTGGTAGATTAAATTGTCTGCTATGGCCAAGGAAACGCTGTCAATCAAATCGGGCAGAAGGTCTCGTAGTAACTGCAGATAGGATTCTCCATTTATGACTGAATTCAGGAACCGTGGTCCAATAACTGTTTGTCCAACAATACCAAGCCAAACATTACAGCTAAAGCGGTGCTAAAATTTGGTTTGTTTCTTGTTATGCGGATTGCTGTTATTCCAGTGATGTAAGTTGTGGAAATTTGTTACTCTATCTCTGGTAAACTGAGCTTCATCCGTCCAGAATATCCTTCCAAAGTAATTATATTCAGTTTCATCTCTTAGGTTCGGACAAAATGCAGCTCTCAATAACTTGTCGTTTGCGGTTACCTCCTGAGCTGGTGTAGTGTGGTACGGGTTTAAATTCTCTTTATGAAGTACTGCCCATACTCTAGTTTAGGGCAAATGAAGCATAGTAGCAATCCTTCTTGTGCTAAGGGAGGGTTTACGTTGGACAATATCCAAAATTCTTTCCTCTGTGTGTACTGATGCAGAAGATGAACTTTCTGTCCCTCGGTGCTCCAGTACTCCGTGTTCTCGAAGACGCTGATGGATTCTTGAAAATATCTTATGACTGGACGTCTCCTGTTGGGATACATTTCAGCGTAGAGTCTTTGCGCTTCACGACTTTGATCATGAGTCATACCGTAGCAGTAATGCATATCCGTTAATTCGGCACCAGAGAAATTTGACATCGTGATATGTTGACGACTTGACATTCAAATTAGAAATAATTTGTACAACAAAACGTTCTTCCAATTTATTTGTCTTTCGTTAGCGCATTTTTTATTTTAATTTAAAAAAATTATGTTTTTTTCTTAAGTGACCTCAACAGGTAGACCCCGTTGGCAAGCCGACCCCACGGTAATAAAAAAATTACAGGTAAATTTTAACCCAATGCTCTCACGCAGGTGTGAAATATGGTTAATCCAACACTTTATCACTTTTTTGTATACTTATCAGACTTTTAATAAAAAAAATAGTAAAAAGAAAGTTAATCCTTTCATTCCTAAATTCATCTCAGAATCCAATAACGTAAATTATTCGCTCGAACAACTTTATTTAAAAATAAAATTAAAGAATCGATTTCTGGCTTTTCAAAATGGTATAGCATGACTCCATAGGTATAGCCGTTATTTTTTAATAATTTTTTTTCTGTTTTAAGTCATTTTTTTTTAGAAAATTGCCCCTCCCGCTCAAACGAGTGGAAATCGACCCCCCCCCCTTCCATATGATTTTTTTCTTGTCTAAGTTCAACCTACACGCTCTAGCTTTTTGTCACACCTTATGCAAATCCCCCTGTATATGTGAAAATTATGCCAATACACTTGCTTGGGTCATTATAGCATAAACTCTTAATGTACTTCAAACTCATCTTATGCTATACATGAGTGCTTCTGAAGGGAACCTACCCTTAATGAATGTTCATCGAGATATAGATATCGATGTCGATGAAATAATTAAAAGATTTGCCGAGAAAAAACGACTTGATTTTATTTTATGATAGATAGATAGATAGATACTGCTTTTTATTATTCTGTAAGTAGTTTTACAAATTAATAATATTAATAATATAAAATAATCGTAGCATAAGCATGGCTTTTCCAAGCAGAGTTGTGGTTTACCTTGCTATATACCAGCCTGTAAATTGATTTTACTGCCTCTTCTGTGTATCGAGCTCTCGAGCTATTATCGGGCAGCGTACGATAACTAGGCACCGTAAAATAATAACCGATTTTTGCAGAAGGGTAAAATACAAGCATTTTGTACTATGGGAGGGGGGTCTATCTCCCTCCGTTAAGGCGGGCGGGGCAATTTTCTAAAAAAATTAATGCATTAGAAAATAAAACAACGGCAGCACTTACAATTCAAAATTATTTGTTTTCTGAAAACCTTTTCTTTTATTATTTATTTCAACATAGTTATTTGTTTTTGTAGTTTTCGAAAAAACAAATGTTTTCAAACCCAAGCTTTATCAAAAAATTTTTTTTAAAAAAATGTAGGTACTGTCTTTTTATTCAAAGTTCTGAAATTGAGTACTGAATTTGCTTTAATTATTTGATGTCCCTATAAATTCTTAATCGAACACTGAAAACTACATGGGTTTATGTCTTCTAGTTTATGAGAAAATGGAAAATTACCACCCAGAATAACGGCGTATAAACAGTGAGGTATGTAAAGGGGGAATGCGGCCCCCCCCCCCCCCCCTGCTTGGGCACACTATAGGATTTGGGGTAGGTGCGAGGTTGGGTGTATGAATAGTTTCTTTTGCATTTATAGAATCTGCATAAAAAAACAACGGTACTTTTTCGCACACTATAGGATTTGGGGTAGGTGCGAGGTTGGGTGTATGAATAGTTTCTTTTGCATTTATAGAATCTGCATAAAAAAACAACGGTACTTTTTCGATTAAGAATTTATAAGGACATAAATAATTGAAGGCAATTCAGTACTTAATTTCACAACTTTGAATTTAAAAAAAAACAGTAACATTACAAAAAAAATTTTGTTTGATAAATTTTGAGGTTGAAATTTTTTTTTTCAAAAACTATTAACACAAATAACTAGGTTGAAACAAATGATAATAGAACAAGTTTCAAGATTTCAGAAAACATAATTTTGTGTTGTTTTTAAATCTTTTTTAGAATTTTAGATTTTTTTAGGAAACAACCCCCCCCCCCCCCCTACTGCCTAGACGGAGGGAGATAGAACCCCTTCCCATAGTAAAAAATGCTTAATGCTTGTAAATATTTGACCCTTCTTCAAAAAACCGTTCTTATTTTGCGGCGCCCTTGTTATAGTACTCGTGCCCTATTATATATTCTTGCAATCATATGATAGAGTGAGGCCTTCAAATTACAGTAATCATTGATGTTTAATTCTATAACCGCTTTTTGTCTTAACTCCATCCAGTCCTTTAACCATCAGGATATGTTACTGTTTGCTTGGAGAGATGCCTTTTTTGGAAGGCGATTATCGGATGTTTTTAGCACATTGATGATATAATCTACTTGTAGTTTCAGGGTTTTTATAATAGTTTCGAGCATAGCCATGTAGTTAGGAGTGTTTGGAGCAAGTCGAAATATGCGTTTGATGTAAAAACGGAAAAGTTTCTCCACGGTCTCGTATTTTGTCCGTCCCCATACTTGTGCTGCATACAGCAAAGTTGCTTCTGACACTGATTCGAAAACCCTATATTTGACGCTATGTGCAATATGTCTGTTGGTGAAGATTTCCCTCCATGCTACGTTTATAGCTGTTTTTGCTTTTAGTAATTTTTAATTTTCTTGAGATTCTTGGTAAAGTATACTCCTAAGTATTTATACTGCTTCACAACTTCGATTATCTCATTGCTATAAGTCCATTTTTCTCTTTGATTTGATCTCTATTCTATCATAACTTTTGACTTTTCTTGGTTGACCACTAATTTCCATAAAGTCCAATATTCATTAAGTGCGAGTAAAACGATATCGTCCGCAAATAATAGGGCTTTGATAAGAGTTCCTGCGTACTCAACTCCACCCGGTTATGTCTTCAACGAAAAGCGCGAATAAACTTGGGCTTTGCGTGCATCCATGCCTTACACCTCCTTTCGTCTGAAATCATTCCGATAAATGTTCACCATCCCATACTGCTGCTTTAGTATCCATTTATAGGTTCTGTAGAACGCGTCCAAACTTGTGTGACATTCCCAGGCTATCGTATCAAATGCCGCCTTAAAGTCCACAAAAAAGACATATAATTTTTTGTTTTGGGACAAGAACCTATCAGCTACACTTCTTAGGACAAAAATGTGGTTTATAGTAGAATAACCTGTACTCAGATTTAGCTATTTCGGCGAGTGAAGTGAGATTTAATTTCGAATTTATTTTCTAACACTCAAATGTCACAGCCAAAGACAACCTTTTTTTTTTTGTTTTGTTGTATTTGCTTCTATTTACTTAACAACAATTTCAGTTTTCAATTCCACCATAATACTTAAGAACAAAAATAATTATATTGGTTTGGTTTAGCATACTGAATCATACGATGGCCCATAATATCTTGGTTCAGAAGTTGCCTGAACTGTATCTGTAAGGTATTACAATTATTATATGAATTCTAACAAATAAAAGAGATATGTTTTTAAATATAAACATACATACATATGCACATAATGTATATAATAAGTCGTTATTTGTTGTTTAAAGCTATGATAAAACGTTCAATGTAAATGGTCAACGCATTGACTCTGACGTCACCAAAAAAGTTACCAACACACTTCCAATGTACCGTTAACATTGACCATGTCAACGCATAAAACATTGACGATCAAACGAATGAAGATAGTCCGTCAATGTCACACGAAAGTCAACGTTGGGAATATGGTTAACGCTTTGCGTCAATGTGTCCTAACATTTGCTACACGTTCAACGAAGGTAAAACCAATGTCAACGTCGGTGTCAACGCAGCCGTCAACGCATGGACAGTATTCTGCGTTGGAGATTACACTACAAGACAACTTTGGGACGGAATTCGACTTCATTCTGACGTTAGAGGGTCAACGCGTTAACAATTTTCTTTGACCGTTTAATTGTAGCTTAACTGTTTCTAAACATTTGAATTTTATACTAAGTGTATTTTAAGTAAGTACAGCATGTTTATTTTTAGGTAAATATATGTTTATATATTCTATGCACTTTTCTCAGCTGACTGCCGCTAAGCGCACTGACCCCCCCCCCCCCAAGCTGAGTTCCTGTATCCGCTCCTGCCTCGACTTTAAAGGCTTACCAACTACATTGCATATGGAATATGACATCCCGTCGGACGCGGCGCAATGAGTTGCGCGCGTTCGAAGGGTCCAAATTTTGATGATTGAGGCATTGATAGGCTGCATTTGAGCGATGGCACGGTTTATGTTTACTTTAAGGGGCACCGCTCGTTTGCGACTTATTGGCATAGACCTGCGACTTCAGAAAACCCCGTAAGAAATAGTGTAGCGGGGTCAAATCGCACAATCTGGGTGGCCATTTCATTTTACCTCTTCACAAATCGATCGTGCCGACTACCCATTGTGATCAAAAGAAATTGGTTATAATTATAACTATAACTGATGGCAAGCGCTCTCCGTTGTTGGTGACATCGGTGTTTTTGAAGAAGTACGTACCCTCACGGACAGTGGCGATGCTTTCATCCGATCTTGCATTCGTTGACGTACGGTTGTCGACTTATTTTTCACTAAAATAAACGACTCGAATTTGCCACAAAGGTTAAATAGTCGACTGGGAAGAACGGCCATGTAAACTGTAAAATGGGCACAACGTGCCACAAGAGATTTTGAAAATAAAATCTTTTCTTTTGTGTTGTTTGACACTCCAACTTGTCTGGGTGACTTTGTGTTGTTTGACACTCCAACTTGTCTGGGTGATTTTGGTGTCTGAAAAAAAAAACAGATAAATAACAGGTCCGTAATGAACTGTCAAAATCTACCCGTCCCTAATGCGAAACCCTTTACTTGAGGTATTAGGTCTGTTTAGGGTTAGGTTAGGTTAGAGGGGGTGATGCAGCGGCAAGCCACATCATCTCCCTGTGGTGTGAGGAAGGTGGAAGGGTGGGTAGGGTGATAAGTGGATAGGAGTTTTTAGGTTTGGGAAGCCTCCCTGAACCATCCTGAATTCTGGGGGAATTTCAGGATGCTTATTAGTGGCAAGGTTGACATGTCGCATATATCATTGAAAAAATCTGTCGTTTGCGGCTTTGAGGAAACCTTGGTAAATTCTGTTCTTTTCTTGTTCCAGTGGCATGAGTTCCGATGATTCAATTTGGCTTGGATCTAAAGATGACCCGTTTTTTTTCAGTTCCTCTGTCATTTCGTTCCCATGTCTATCACGGTGTCCTGGGACCCATTTTAGGGTAACTGTGTTTGTGGCGCTGAGTAATTTCAAGTTATTACGACAACGATACACCAGTTTTGACTTTGTAATAAATGAGGAAATAGCTTTAATCGTCGCCTGGCTGTCTATGAAGAAATCAATATTTCTATTATCTACTTCACATGTAGTAAGATGTTGCGCAGCGTCACAAACTGCCAGCACCTTCGCTTGGAAGACACTGCAGAAATTTGGAAGTTTTATCGATTTGTTGATGGGTGGGTTGTCTGAGTAGATGCCTGACCCTACTCCCTCATTCGTCTTAGAGCCATCTGTAAAGACCCAAACATAATTTTTTTTTATCACCCAGTTTTCCTTCCAGGAATCCTTTGTTGGAATATCTATAAGAGTCAATGGGTTGAAATCTATGTGCGGTGTGATGTATTCTGTTTGTAGTTCTATATCGGTAAAATTTATTATAGTTTTGTGAGCGCAGTGGCCCCTCTTCCAATTGTTGCACTGTTTAAGTCTCAAAGCACTTCTGGCCGCCAGCACTTTCGTAAATAAATCGAGTGGGGCTAGTGAGAGGAAGGTTTCTAGGGCTGCGGTTGGTGTAGTTCTAATGGAACTGGTTGTAAAAATGCAAGCTAGTCTTTGGATTTGTGTCAATATTTTTAGATTGGTTACTTTGTCTGCAGCTGGCCACCAGACCATACGTATGCGTACGTTAGAATTGGCCTTATTATGGCTGTGTACATACAATGAATGGTTTTGGGGTTGGGTCCCCAGATTTGATGAAAAATTCTACTGCAAATGTAGAACGCTTTTTTCTTTCTTTCTTTTATATAGGGTGTTCTGCGGGAATTTTTCAACTTTAAATTGCGATTATCGAAATACTAGCGGGTTGAGGTAATCAGGAGGGGTATCACTGGTCGGAACTCCACCGCGCGTTTGCGGTGGAGCGTTGCGCTTTTTGTACTCATTTTAATATTCGACGAATAAGTGATGGGCCGAGCACGCAACTTATCTGGTCGTGGGTACAAAGATTCAGGCAAGAAGACACAATGGTCAATAGATCTATTCTTGCACCATCAACGTCAGCAACAACGCCAGAACATGTGTCTCAAGTTCGAAATGAAATTACTCGAAATCCACGTAAATCGATAAGGAAGATTGCGTCCTCCCCACAGGAATAAAAAAATCAACAGTGCATGTTATTTTGAAAAAGAAATTAAAGCTCCACCCGTACAAAATGCAAATTGTTCAGTATCTCAACGAAAGTGGATATCCTTTGCGAGAATCCTTCTCAAGAACAATGCTGGAACGTTTTCGGACAGCACTTACGCTTGTAAACATTTTATTCAGTGACGAAGCAAATTCCATATTGAGATATGTTAACAAACAAAATATGCGATACGTTGACATTGTTTAAAAAAGACAGTTTGGTGTGCCATCTCAGTGAGCGGGGTAATTGGCCCTTCAAATATTGCTCCATCGCAAACGCGTGGTGCTCTCCCGACCAGTGACTTATGGCGACTTTTTCGCAAATCCTGCGCTTTGAATGATAACCCTCCTGCTTACCTCAACCCGCTAGTATTTCAATAATCGCAATTTAAAGTTGAATAATTCTCGCTGGGCCCCCTATATTTTCTTTCCAGTTTAGTTAACGATCAAGAACCACGCCAAGATATTTGGCCGTCCCCGAAACCCGGAGTGGTATTCCGTTTATGGTGGGTATGTCTATGTTTGGAATGCTATGTTTCATTGTAAACAAAATCTGTTCTGTCTTTAGTGGGTTGACGTTGAGTCCGCAATTGTTGGCCCAACTGATGAGCTTGTCAAGCGCTCCGTTTGTAGGAGGTCGCAAAGGGTAGGAACAAATTTTCCCGAGGCCATTTACACAATGTCATCGGTATAAGCGACAACCTTAACACCACTCATACTTAGTTTAGCTAAGATCTGGTTAACGACGAGAAGCCATAGCAGAGGGGATAAGACTCCACCCTGTGGAGTACCTTTGCATGTTTTGACTTTCAATTTGCTTTCACCCATTTCTGCATTTATAATCCCCCGACTGAATCATGGATTCAATCCAATTAACCAGTGTCGAATCAACGTTGATGAAGTTAAGGCTTTACGAATTGCAGTGTTATCAACATTGTTGAAGGCCCCTTCTATGTCAAGGAATGCTACCATGGTAAATTCTATGACATGGATTGATTTTTCAATTGTGCCGACCACTTAATGAAGCGCAGTCTCTACGGTCTAAGGTCTTGAGTAGGAAAGAAGATAGGCTTATTGGCTTAAAGTCTTTCGGTTCGGTGTGGGAGGGCTTTCCGGCTTTCGGAATGAAGATTACATTAGGTCTGTTTGGTAACGTGAAAAGTTTTTACAATTTGCTGTCAAAAACCCGTATACAAAAACCCAGTTTTAAGAAACTTTGTGAAAGTTTTAGTTACCAAACATGTATATTATATGTATTAGGTTTGGTGGGTAACGTGAAATTTTTAACAATCCTTGCGTTCGAGAAACTATTAGATAGGCTATCCACCTTCAGATTGGTTGTTGTTGCTTCAGCTGTTTTTTTTGCACAATGGATGACAACAAAACGAACCTATCTAGATAGGTTAGGTTAGGTTAGGTGGGGTGATGCTTCGGCAAGCCGCATCATCTCACTGGGATCTCCATGGATCCATTGCGTTCCCCGGGATAAAGGCATGTTGAGAAGGTGGGTAGGGAGGCGAGTGAGTGGGACTTTTAGGTATGGGTATGGGGAGCCTCCCTGAACCATCCTTAATTCTAGTTGAATTTCAGGATGCTATCCAGTGGCAAGGTTGAGATGTTGCACAGTTCATCGAAGAAGTATTCTCCGAGGTTAATTTTCCTGTTTCTGGCTAGGCTTCATCATTACACCCTCTGCATAAGTCAGATGTGCTAATGCCCATACTGCTCATGTGGGTTCCCATTGCGTTGTGACCCGTTAGGATTCCAACAAGAAGGGATAGTTGAGGTCTGCTTAACTTGAGGAGATAATCTGTTTTTTTTCTTGCAGATATTCGGCCAAACATTCCTTAAAACCCCCGGCAAGTGTCCAGTGATGACCACCTGTCATTTGCGGCTTTGAGGAAGTTTTGGTGAATTCTATTCTTTTCTTGCTCCAGTGGCATGAATACCGATGATACGATTTGGCTTGGATGAAGAGATGACCCGTTTTTGGCCAATTCATCTGCCATTTCGTTCCCATGTATATCACGGTGTCCGGGTAACTGTTTGTGGCGCTGAGTTATCTCAAGTTATTACGACAACAATCCACCAGTTTTGACTTTGTGATGAATGTGGAAATAGCTTTAATCGCCGCCTGGCTGTCTATGAAGATAATCAATATTTTGTAACGGAACCTGCTGGTATAGACAAGGACTCTCAAAGAAAAAACTTCTAATCTCCCAAAAGAGGAGGTACCGTATTCATGTGTCAAAAAAAAAGAAGGTACATTTCCAATTAAATTATTTCCTTTAAGTCCTTGGAAAACCTTCACACCTTTACCTACCATTACGACCCCTAGGCTACAGGATCCTAAAGGCCGATCCTGGCAGTGGGAGTGAAGGGTGTTGCTAGGACTTGGGAAATGTACCTTCTTTTTTTTTTTTTTTTTTTGCTTATCTTTAAAAATTTGTTTTGCTTCAAACCTTAATATCGAGATTCAAAGAATGTTCGATTTGAATTCGCATTTCAAATGATCGTTCGTTATTAAATTTGGTTCTCATAAAACTGTAAGTTGTCTTTAAGTAAATTATTCTTCCGGTTTCCGTTTTTCAATTATGTATATTAAAACAAAAAAACAAAAACAAAAACTTATTCTTCTTTCCGAATTGTGTTACTGCGTAAAATCCCTTGAAGGTATGCTCTAATTATTTGTTATTTGCAGATGATTATATTGTATTGCATACTTTAATAACTTTCTATCCAATAATTGTACTATAAATTTCCTATAAATTAGCTTTCTCAATTCCCAAAGGCTCGTGTCTATGCTACACGATTTTATAGCAGCAATTTTTTTTTTTTTTCGATAATAAATACTTTCAACTCAAAACAATTATAATAAACACTTACCGAGCTTTTTCGATCGAGAATAAGTTGTGTTAGCCTTCGAGGTGGTGCAGCGCTTCGATGGGATAACTTTCTTTTTATTTTGATTGATGTTATGTATCTAAATATACTGTGGAAATAATTACCTAGGAAGTAAGATTAAGTTTGAAAGAATTTAATATCGAATGTAATTGCTTTACAAATTAAATTTAAACAAAAAAATCTGAGAGCTAATTTAACGAATTAAAAATTCTGAACCTTATATTTAAATTATTGAAATTGCTTCTATGTTCTATTTATGGTAGTTATAAAATTTTGTTTTTTTTTTTTTTTCTTTTTTTTTTTGTTATTAAATTTTACCAAATGAATTATGATGAAACTAGTAGGTAGGTAGATGTTAATACTTAGCTGTTATAATTACTATAATAATAAAGATGATGGTAATTGTTGATATGGATGCATTAGGCAGCTGTCGTTTAATGTTGCTATTGTATTTGACTGTAGTTGTTGTTTATAAATTGCTGAAGGCGTTGTGGGATCTTGCTGCTGTTTTGGCTGGTGTATGGTGGTGTGGATTAAAGTTGCTGTTAAATAGTTGAATGTTTCTGGCTGTTAGGTTATATATCTTTGCTGTTGCTGTTGCATATGTATTTTGGTACAGTTTAAAGTTGATGGTGTTCTGTTGTATGTATCTGCTATTGTATGTTTTTTTTTTTTTTCTTATGGATGATGATTTAAAGATGCGGTAGTCGTCATGAGTTTCTGCTGTTATATGATGTGGTATGATGGATATGGTGCACTGGGCTATTGTAGATGATGAATGCTGGTGATTTTGACAATTTCAGATGGTACACATTTGTGCCCATTGCTGATGCCGTCGTCGGATTATTGTTTGGGCTTTGATTTAAGGCTGCTGTTGGCGTCGTTGATGTCAGCTTTGCGCTAGGGTTTAGGCTTTTAGCGCTTGCTCAGTTGGCCTCGTTAGTGGTGACCCAAGAATGTGTCGTGGGTTATTGCCAATGAATCGTGGGTTTCTAGTGTCGTGCTGTGGAACTTTGGTGTCGTGATAGTGTGGCTGTCTAGTTAGGTTTAAAAAAAAAGACTTGTATTATTATTCAAATAAAACTAAAACTGAGATTCAATGTGTAAACGTTACGCTGGGTGATTGAATCGCCCTTCCCGTTTTGCCCTCACTTTTTGAGTACAGTCTCGCTATTGTAGAATATATTTCTTTGCGTAGACTTTATTTATTTTTTTTTTTGTTAAATGTTTAGTTTATATTTGTTTTCTTTTAATAATATATTTTTCGTTTTACGTTTTTCAAAAAAAAAAAATGTATTAACACCTTTTTGAAAAAAAAAACTTATTGTATTTAAACTATACGTCTGTACTTGTAATTTTATTTTAGCGATTTACTAGACCCGCACACGACTTACACGCACCAGAAACCAACTGAAGTTCTTTTCTTTATTTCTGGACCTTCTAGGTGTTTCGATAGTTAACGAAAGCTGGGATTTATATCATGGAAGTGGATCCGGTCTTGCTTTTTTTAGTTTTACCAATAGTATTTTATTTCCAAAAATCCCATTTTCTTTTTAAAATATATTATGGAATTCTTAACATATAAATGTGTCACAATTTTGGATTTCTGGTCAAAATTTTTAGAATAAGGAAAAAGCGGGAAACAATATTTAACCCATACCAATGTATTTCTTTGTATTGGTTAACGATTCCTTGTCCTCTTTGGTTCCTTTATTTGTTTACCTTTTTACTTCATTTCAGCTCTATTTCTATCAATACTTTTGTCCAAATTTGTCCAATTCTATCAATAGTTCGGCGTAGTTTAGTGGTCCTACCGGTGGTCTATCTTAGGCATTTTTGTTTTCTTTTTTTTTCAGTTCGAATCCCACATTTCTAGCTTTTTTTTTCTTTGTTTTATTGTTTTGATTTTTTTTTTTTTTTTTATTAATCATTTTTTGTTTTATATATATATATATAAAAGAATCTCATCCTTCTTTTGAAATGTTTTTTTTTTCTTTTGGTTCCATTGTGAATTTTCTAAGATATCGTTATATGTGAAATTAGTTATGGAGGAAAACTCATAGGCTTCCCAACTTCAAATAAAATCTAAACCGGTTCAAACCGTTTGACGATTATAACTTCTGTCACCCTAAAAGTATGTTCCCTAATTATTCTGGATATAACGAACATTTAAATTCTAATACGTTATAAACTGTTATACTAACAATTACTCACAAAGTTTTTTTTTCTTTTGGTTCCATTGTGAATTTTCTAAGATATCGTTATATGTGAAATTAGTTATGGAGGAAAACTCATAGGCTTCCCAACTTCAAATCAAATCTATACCGGTTCAAACCGTTTGACGATTATAACTTCTGTCACCCTAAAAGTATGTTCCCTAATTATTCTGGATATAACGAACATTTAAATTCTAATACGTTATAAACTGTTATACTAACATTGTTAAGTTAAATCGAGCTTTTTTGGTCACTTCCTTTTATATGCAAATAAAACTTTATTTCATACTTTTCCCTACTTTTCCTAACAATTACTCACAATTTCTATTAACTACTTCACAAGTAACAAGATGTTTTGTGGCTTCGCTAACTGCCAGAACTTCTGCTTAGAAGACACTGCAGAAATTTGGAAATTTTATTGCCCTATTTATGGTTGGATTATCTGAGTAGATGCCTGTCCCTACCCCCTTATTTGTCTTAGAACAGTCTGTGAAGACCGAAACATGGCTTTTATTTTTCACCTGGTTTTCCTTCCAGAATTCCCTTGTTGGGATATCTGTTCGAGTCACTGGGCTGAAATCCATGTGCGGTGAGGTGTAGTCCGTATGAATTTTAATGTCAGTGAAGTTCATTATGTTCTTGTGACCGTAGTGGCCTCTTTTCCAATTGTTACACTGTACAAGTCTTAAAGAACTTTTGGCCGCCAGCTCTTTCGTAAATAGGTCGAGCGGGGCTAGTGAAAGGAAGGTTTCTAAGGCTGCGGTCGGTGTAGTTCTTATGGCACTAGTAGCACCAATACACGCAAGTCTTTGGATTTTAGTCATAATTTTCAGATTGTTTACTTGTCTAGGGCTGGCCACCAGACCACGCATGCATACGTCAGCATTGGCCTTATTATGGCTGTAAACATCCAATGAATGGTTTTAGAGCTAGGTCCCCAGCTTTTACCAAAAATCCTACTGCAAGTGTAGAATGCTATTGAGGCTTTTTCCTCTCTTTCTTTAATATTTTCTTTCCAGTTCAGTTTACGATCTAGAACCACACCCAGATATTTGGCCGGCCCCCAAACACGTAGTGGTATTCGGTTTATGGTGGGCAGGTCCATGTTTGGAATGTTATGTTTCCTTGTAAACATAACCAGTTCTGTCTTATGTGGGTTGACGTTTAGTCCGCACTTGTTGGCCCTGAGCTTGTCAAGCGCCGTTTGTAGAAGGTCGCAAGTGTAGGAACAAATTTTCCAGAATCCATTAACACAATGTCATCGGCATAAGCGACCACCTTTACACCGCTCATACTTAGTTTAACTTAGATCTGATTAACGACAAGAAGCCAAAGCAGGGGGGATAAGACTACACCCTGTGGATTACCTCTGCATGTCTTAACTTTTATATTGCTACCACCCATTTCTGCATTCACAACCCTCGATTGGAGCATGAAGTCAATCCAGTTAACCAATCTTGGATCAATGTTGAAGAAGTCTAGGGCTTTACGAATTGCAGTGTTATCAACGTTATTGAAGGCCCCTTCTATGTCAAGGAAAGCTACCAGGGTAAATTCCTTGACATGGATTGATTTTTTAATTTTGCCAACCACTTCGTGAAGCGCAGTCTCCACAGATTTGCCCTTCATATGAGCATGTTGGGCCTGCGATAGCGCACCATCACTTAGCTTCAGGCGAATGTGCGTTTCAATAAGTCTTTCTAAGGTTTTGAGTAGAAAAGAGATAGGCTTATTGGCCTAAAGTCCTTCGGTTCAGTATGTGTGGGCTTTCCAGCTTTTGGAATGAAGATTACATTGACCTCTCTCCATCTGAAGGGAATATAGGCGATGTTTACACATCCCCTAAAAATTTCCACCAGAATTGTAACGATTGTGTCTTTAGAGCTTTGGAGCATAATTGGAATTATACCATCAGGCCCTGCAGATATGCAGGATACCTTAATATTTTCTACTAATTGGTTACCAATATTAGAAAATGTACTTTTGTTAGGCCCCTCGTCCACAGGAGATGTAATGTCCGTACAAAATTTCCGCCAGGCTGCTCTTTTTGCGTATGTCGTTTTATCTTTGTATGCATTTTTACTGACCTTGAATAGATCCCAATCAGCAAGCTCATTACTATGCTTAGCCCTGTTGAAAAGATTCCTTGAGTTTTTCTTAAGAATCGACAGCTCTTTGGACCACCATACGGGGTTGAGTCTGCATTTTGATTTCGTTATGGGGCAAGAACTTTCGTAAGCCGTGTGAATAGCTGACGTAAGTTCATCGACATGTTTTTCAATGTCTAAGCTGTTTAACATTGGTTGAATTTCAGAATGTCCTAAAGACGAGGCCAATCTTAGACTGAAGGCTTCCCAGTTCGCTTTTCTGGGATTTCTGTAGGGTTTTGGATTACTTGTCTCGTGTTCGATTTGGAATTTTATCATTCTATGATCTGAGAAAGTTACATTACTTGAGACTTTCCAGTTACTGATTGCGATGGAATCAGTGTTAGTGGAACGTGTCACATCGAGCACCTCTTTTCTATTTCTGGTACCGAAGGTTGGTTCATTACCTCTATTTAAGATCAACATATTATTCTTAATTATATATTGAAAAAGTGACTCACCCCTTGTAGTTGTGTGCTCCCCCACTGTAGGTGGTGAGCGTTAGTGTCGCACCCGACTAGGAGGTCCCAGCCTCTCTTACCTGTTGTTGTCACCAGGTCATCAAAGGCAGTTGGCGGTAGTGGGCCTGGTTCGTCACCCGGCATATAAGCAGAGGCTAGGATCAGGGGCGGGGCCCCTTCTCTTTCGCACTTCACTGTCGTCTTATCTGCGCTACTTTGGGAAGGTAGGAGGAAAAGGTTAATGCTTTTTTTCGCCACTAGACATGTACGATAATTACCTTCTGTAGGCCCTTTTCTAAAATAAGGATATAATCTTTAGACCTTTGTCCCCAGATAGCTTTAGATAGTTCCTTGAACGCGGCCAATCTTACTGTACAAACCCTTAAGACAAAAATTCTATTCGAGTATTTGGCACCGTGTCGCGCGTCTCAATAATTTTGTTTTAAATAAAACTACATTACCTAAAAAATAAAAAAAAAATATATAAAAAAATGTAATCCTTTTCTACTTTTTAGGTCCTTCGGATGTAAAAAATTATAATTTAATGGCCCAGCAACTATCGAGGACATCAACTGATACTGGTGGAGGACAACCTACTTCAGGTATTAATTTTAATTCAAAACAGTTTTATCAAGTTCATCAATAAAATATACAGGGTGTTCTTTAAACTCAGCCTTTTTTCAATTGCCATTTTGGTTGTTTCAATTTTTCAGCATTTTTTATTTTTCGTTTTTGATATAATTTATCACTCTGATTATGCGTTACAACCTAGCATGGATTCCAACAAGTAAGAAGAAGAACCTTGTGTTGATAGTAAAAACTGAAGTCAAAAGTGTACGAAATCAAACCTCGTAATCCACAATGGAGCCTGTGAACGGGTTATTGTTAACTTCCCAGAACGAATACACGCTTGTCACGACAACTGAGGTGTCATATTTTCAAGTATGAAGATAGTTACCGCATAGACACCTTTTTTCGGCAGAAAAAATTTTCATTTAAATTAAGAGTCCAAGTATACAATAAGTACGGTTATCGGAAGCAATTTTGTTAAGGATTAAAAGCTTAAAAAGATTCGTTTTAGTGCCAAATAAAATATAAGATTGCCTAGTATTTGTCAGTTAGAGAAACAAAAAAAATGCAAAATACATACTCCTTTGTTCTTGTTGCTTGAACTTCATCGAACCTTATCGTAAATTCACAAATCACAACCCACTTAAACATATAAATGCCAGAAATAAAAAAATACCTGCCAACTCAAATTAAAGCTCACAGAGTCCATTACAACAGCTTGTCAGCCTTGCTCGGTTTTCTACTAACAACTGATAATTACATCACCAATTACATTTTGCTTGCATATTTTCTCATGTATTTTAAGTGAATGAGATAAATATGTGTTGAAAAATAAGAAGGTAAAAGAGTTATACACTCGCATACGATACATACAGTCCCGACGAAACCAGCTGTTTTTCGTCAAGGCTCTTTAGGTGATCCTTGTTCATAAGTTCACCTTGCCCGTAGCTCATCGTAATACTTCTGATAGGAAACCATTCACTGATATTATTTTCTCTTTGTGCTAGGAGAAAGGAAGTTAATATATATGGAAATAAATTCGTGTAACCTTATCAGTATGCGTATGTTTAATATAATAATGAGTAATAATAATTACATCCACCTGAGCCTTTGTTTCAAAGAGCTAGCTGACCTTACATATGCCTTACGTACGATACAGTCCCGACGAAAACACCTTTTCTATAGGCTAAATCGTTATAATTAGGGATGTGACTGATATATTAGTATTCACTTAGATATTACTAATATTTGAAAATATTCAATATCACTAATACTAATACCATAGATATCATAATACTCCGATATTTATTTAAATACCCAATAAACTTCTACCTTCATAAAAATGTTAAGTTCTGCCTTCACAAAAATATTGACTTCTCCCTACACAAAAATATTCACTTCTCCCTACACAACAATGTTAACTTCTCCCTACACTAAAACTACCCAAACGCACCTTCTACCGATTTCATTCTAAGCTCATTTTGTATTTAACAAAAAAATGCATTCTCTTGTTCCTACTCCTATATCTCTTTCTTACCTTCGCTCGCCATCGCCAGCCGCCGCGCCGCTAATCTGAATATCTGATATACACTAAAACTAATACGAATACTTTGAGATACCAAAATATTCGCTTCAGCCGGCAATGATACTAGTACCTAATATATTATGATACAAAAATATTAGGTTTGAAGCTAATATTTTTGTAGCCTAATATTTGTGTATCCTTATATTTTTGTATCATAATATTTTTGGTATTAGGTAGGACGTAGGATCATTGTCGGTCGAAGACGAAGCTAATATTTTTGTATTATACTTCGAACTATTTAAGATATTAGTATCAGTATCAGTGCAGTGTGAGTGTAGGTATGCAGAAAGAGATACAACAATAGATAATGAATAGAGAAAAAAGCGTTTGAGGGGTGATTTGGTGAATATTTTTTTTTTGTTTTCAGGTGTAGCTTGGGCTACTTCAATCCTGCCACTTGAGTTTTTTGTGCAAATAGTATGAAAAGCTGTTGACTTTTTTGAACCGTTTATTTTTCTTGGGCCAATATGTATGGAATGGCAGTACTTATGTTGTTTTGAATGCAACAAGGAAATTATTTCTTACAGTTATTACAGTTACAGAATATATCTTCTTGGTTGTTGTTTTACTTTGCAAAGGCTGAATCGAATTTTAAATTTAATTTCAATCTGACTGCTGAATTATTCTGTTGCTAATAAAAAAGATAATTAGTACGTAGGTGTGTACCTAAAGATAACAATAAATTATATAAGATCAGGTGAGAACAAGTGAAGGATAGTAATTTTTGGCACTAATGTAGGTAGTATGTATGTAATGTAGGTATTATTTTTGATTGCATTTAAGATTAAATAAATTAACCAAGTAGGTAGATCATAAATTTATTTTCCTTTTTTATTTTGTCATAACGAGTGTCAATCAATTATACCAGAATCGTCAGCGATCATATTCTAATTTAATTTTATGTTTTTTTAATACCTGCAGTGAAAGCGCTACAAAATAAAAACCTTATTCAAGAAAAACATTAAATAACCTACCTAATTCATACAGGTAAGAAAGGTTTAAATTATTAAGTTCAATGGTTCTGGCGGATGTGATTTGTGTGCATACATGGACCTATTAGTCTTAAAAAAAGTGCCGACAACAAATTTTGGGATTGAATATACAGGGTGGTTCACCTAAAATATGACAAAAAGATAAAGCGTGTAAGTTGGATCGCGTGACAATAAAAAAATCGTACTATGTAAAATCGTATAGTTTAGACCGTAAGGGCAATTTTCTAAAAAAAATTAACTTAAAAAAGAAAAAAAGTTATTTAAAAACAACAGTAACATTTACAACAACAGGTTACCTATACATTATAATTTTATAAACCGAACCTAGAACCATCCGGTTTCGAGTATTCGATTAAGACTTGAAAAGACCGTTACATTTTATATACAAAAATAGTGCATTATTTTTTTTTGTTTTGTTTTAATTTTTCAAAAACCGGCCATTAAAACTTTGTTTAAAAAAAAAGATAAAAGGGGATTTCAGAGTATGCATTATAGTGTAAAATGGTGTTGTATTGTCACTATAGGTGTAATCGTTGATTTTAAACATTTTTTTTCTCTTAAGAATTTTTTTAAAAAAATTGGACCATGTAACTTAACGGGGGGAATAGACCCATACGATTTTATTAATGTCTCGACCAAAATTACACGCGCTGTCTTTCTGTCACACCTTAGGTGAATCAATCACCGCGTATAGGTCCCTAACCAGAATATGAGTATGAGGTATGTACATACAAAAACAAAAGTCTGGCGGGTTAAAGTCAGTTAATTTTAAGAAAACATATCCTGGTGCTCCGTCATTTTCGCTAATCCCAACCACCTAATCATTGCAATCCGATTAATATAACAGAACACTGAAGATAATATAATATTTTTGAGCTAAACATATTTGGCTTTTCTTGGAGACTTTAGTTTGTTGATTTATTGCGTTTTATAAATTTCAAAAAAATCCCGATAGGGTGCTTCTCAATATATCATTAGTTCTGTAAGTCAAATTGCCAAGATTAAGGAACAATGACAAGGAATCAAGATGTGGTTAAAAAATTAATTGAAGTGATAATACCTCTGACAAAAATTTGGAAAATCGGTAGGTTCTTTTAAGCAATCACCCTCCAAAGGCTGATAAAAACTCCTGCCAGACTTCTGTTTTAGATATATTGCAAAATAAAAACATGGGCCTCCCTTATAGGTACTCACACTTTGGTTATACATTCACTTCCCAAAATAACTAAAACCAAAGTAACATCCTTGTGCATAACGTCGTTATTGCAACCGTTATAAAATAAACTGTATGCAAATTAATGATACATAGTTTTTGTAACGTGTTGCAGGCTCAAAAAATAATCTAAAAATGAAGCGTTCAAGAATAAGCGATACTTGGAATTACTTCAAAGTCGATTCCGAGCAAAATAAAACGGCGAAATGTTCTTTATGCCATTCCATATTAAGTTTTAAGGGAACTATATCGAATTTGACAAAACATTTAAAAAACAAACACTTGTTAAATGTACAGCCAAGTACTGCAAGGCAAGAAAATAGGACTAATACTACATCAGAACTTATATTGATACCTGATGAACAACCGAATGCGATAATCACAACCACGGCAATAAATGAAGGTGCCCCCAGTTCTTCTACCACCCAATCGGAAGATATCGTGAGCCATCAACCATCTGTTTCAAAGTCGTTGTTCCAAACAACTTTGACTCGTTTTTCAAACCACAAAAAAGTTACACCAACTCAAAGAAAGGAGATTGACATGTCACTGATGGCCTTGTTTTATAAAACTTTTTTGCCATTTTCTACAGTTGAGGATGAAAGCTTTAAAAAGTTTGTGCATGCTCTCAATCCTGGATATCAATTGCCTAGTCGAAAACATGTATCTGGAATAATGCTTAACGCTGAGTTCCAAATTTGCGAAGCCAATGTAAAAGAGCGTTTTACTAATTTGAAAGGAACTTGTCTAACATTAGACTGCTGGACGTCAAGAGCACAGGAAGGCTACCTAGCAGTAACTGGTCATTTCATTGATGACAATTTTGATGCTAAATCTATTCTTTTGCAATGTAAAATTTTGGAGGGATCGCACACAGCTGCCAATATAAGACAAGCTCTCGAAAAGATTATTGATGAATGGGGCTTGCAGGGAAAAGTGCGGTTGATTGTTGCAGATAATGCTTACAACGCACAAAATGCAATAAAAGACTTACAGCTCAAAAATTTCGGTTGTTTCGCGCACTCTTTAAACCTTATAGCTAAAAATGCTTTATCAATACCGGAAATTGACCATTTTTTGGCAAAAATAAGAAGCATTGTGAGCCATTTCCGGAGAAGCACAACAGCTACCGAAAAGTTGATCAAGTACCAAAGTCAAATAAACATTTCACAGCCAAAAAAAATGATAATTGATGTTTCAACGAGATGGAACTCAACATTCGATATGTTGGAAAGAATAGTTCTACTTAAGGAAGCCTTAACAACGACAATGGCTTTGCTCGACAGCACCAGTAGCGCTTCACTTCAGTGTATAACTTCGGAAGAGTGGCTGCTGTGCAATCAGCTATGCAGAGTGCTGAAACCTTTAAAAGATGTGACTATGCAAATAAGTGGGGAGCAATATCTTACAGGAAGTCTAGTCATTATATATAACAAAATGCTTACCCAAATATACCAAAACAAGATTTGCAATGACGTAACACTTCACTATAAGGCACTGGAAGTAGGAACTGCCATAAAGCAAGGTATAGCTAAAAGGTTTGTAAATATTGAATGCAGTGGAACCTTTGGAGTTTGTACGTTCCTAGACCCAAGATTCAAATCACACCTTTTTGAAAGCCGTTCAGCCGCTGATGCTGCAAAGAGTAAGGTAATAGACTTTGCAATTAACGAAATCGAGTCAACAAGGAGGAACAATCATACGGAAATCAATGCTCAAATACAACCAACACCTGGCCCTTCGTCAACCGTGCCATCAAACGAAGGATATGTTTCGCTCTGGGATGATATTGACCAGATTATATCAGAAATTCAACCAGTTAGGTCTTCAAGAGTAGAAGCTCTTGATGAAGTAAAGCTTTATATAAATCATACAATGGCTAAACGGAATGATAGTCCGAGTGAATGGTGGCGGAACCAGCGGAATACCTTTCCTAACCTTTCTAAAGTCTATCAAAAGCACTGTTGCATAATAGCAACTTCGGTTCCATGTGAACGAATTTTCTCAAAGTCAGGTGAGCTTATATCTGACCGACGGTCGCGACTTAAGCCTGAAAAGGTAAAAAAACTGATGTTTCTAAATGTAAATACAAATATCTGATTAAGTAGCTACTGACATCTATAGTATTTTATTTATAATAATCACTTAACAACAAAAAGCGTAAGTAGAGGTAAATGGCTTAAAAGTTATTAAACTTTGGATATGTACCAAGTGCTCACCTTTTGGTATATAATTGTACAAAAAACCGTTTTGTAAAAGTAAAAGTACCTAACTAATTTATTGAACATTAAAACTTACACTTATTTTCTTTCAAGAAATGTCTTTTTGAAATGAAAGTATTGATTGGTAGAATAATTATAAAATAATTAAGTCTTAAAGTTTAAATCGTCAATTCTATGATCTATTGAAAAAAATTTGTGTTTTACTCCTGAACAGAACACTCTTTAATCAGGAAAATATTAGTGATATTTTTGTATCGCTTTAAATATTATAATATTTGTTAACTAATATATTAGTATTAGGTAATATCACAAAATATTAGTATTGACCCATGCCTACAACCTGGTTGACTGTCCTTGCTCTTCATTGGTAGCTGATCTTCTTTGGTACCTCTGGTTAGCTTGCCTATAATACAAGGTATATAAAGAAAAGAAATAAAATATTAGAATTTATCTTAAAGTTTATCTTTTGGTTAATGAACTGTAAAATTTTTTATGGGAAATGGTTTACGCAAATTGGATAAAATTATTTAAGAATTTTGCTGCGGAAACTTATACAAATTTATTTGGATAAACTTATACAAACGTCATTGTGACGTTTAGTCAAGTATCTAGAATTCTCATCCATAACCATGGTTAGTGTTAGATCTTCTAAAATTGCATCCTCTGTTTATCTATTGTTAACAGTTCATTAAAATGATTTTACTTTTGTAACAGAAAGTACACAAACCATCATTTCTTCCAAATAGCTCTAAACTGAGTAAATCATTAAAGGTAATTTGTTCATACAATTGCACTAATTTCTGTTTTTTTGCTTATTTTTGGCATGTTTTATTTAACTTTTTTAAATTTTTTCGGGAAATCATTTTTTTGCACAAATACATTTTTGACGTTTGACGAACAGCTGATTCAATTATTTATCCAAATGAATAAAAAGTAGGTTTACGTAAACTTTTGCGTAAACTTATCTTTTTACACAATTGGTAAACTTTCTCGTTGCATGAATACCCTTAGTATATAACTATGCTTTGTTAATTATCGCTTGTCTGCTCTGATAAGCTCTCTCATTAGCTTGCTGCACTCTGATTAGCTACTTCTAGTTATCTAGCTCTACTCTAATTGGTTCAACTGCCAATATACAGATTTCTTATTGGCTTTCTCAATACATTGAAAATTGATTAATTTGTTATGGGTTATTGTTATTGATGGCTTGCATTGATTAGCTTGCTCTTCCTTGCTTAGCTCGACTGGCAATATGTAAATCTTCTGCTCTGCACTTAAACATACGGATCTTACTATTCCGTCCTTGCTTCTGATTAGCTCACATACCCTTTTCAAAGCCCATTGCGCGGGGGAAAATTCTCAGATTTACTTAATACTAGCACGTCTACCTTAAGCTTTCCTTTTCTCTCAACTTGCTAAATAGCCCATGCGTTTGACATTCTTTACAAGCTCGTTTATTTTTCTTGCTGTACCAATGAACGACGTACCGTTTTCACTGTATATGCGCTGCGTAATTCATTTTTCGGGTGGGTTTATAATATAAAACTTTTACATTTTTGTGCTCTAGTAATCGAAAAAATTATTTCATTTGTATGAATGGTTTGGCTTGTAGAGCGAGTCAAAGTCGACAAATTTTTATAGTGAGAAAAACACAATTATTTTTAATTTTTTCTTTAATTTTGAGTGTAAAAACTAGGAAAAAAGTGTAGATAAGACTTTTTTTGTTATTTCTACTTGATATATGTGCTAATTGCTATAATCGGAAATGAAAAAAAAAAATAAAGGGTTTTCCAATAAGAGGTGTTATTTTGAATAGCCCGCTATTTCGGTAGCTGTCACTTTTGAAGCTGTCATTTTTTATCATTTGACAAGTAGAAACTACGCCATTAATAAAAATGGAACGATACACGCTTCAACAACGCATTGAAATTATTAAAATTCACCATAAAAATGGTGAAAATTTGGCAGAGACAGTTCGTAAAACTAAAACATTTTTGGGTCGTCGTGAAGCACCTTGTCGGACCGCAATACAGAAATTGGTGGACAAATTCGAGCTTTTGGGACAAGTTAGTGATGTGAAGAATAAAACCCGTGCACGTCGCTCAAGAACAACTGAGAATATTGCTGTTGTAGCCCAAAGTGTTGAAGAAAACCCAGGTTTGTCCATTCCTCGTCGTTCTTTGGAATTAGGCATTCCACAAACGTCATTACACCGTATTTTGCATAAAGACTTGGGTCTTAAGGCTTATAAAGTTCAGTTAACACAAGAACTCAAGCCGGCAGATCATCAACAACGTCGTGTCTTTGCTGATTGGGTCCTTGAAATGCATGAAAATGATCCGGAATTTCATCGAAAAATCATCTTGACTGATGAGGCCCATTTCCACCTCGGAGGCTACGTCAACAAGCAAAACTGTCGCATCTGGGGCTCGGAAAACCCAAGAGTTATTGTTGTAAAGCCTCTCCATCCTCAACGCGTGACTGTTTGGTGCGGTTTATGGTCCGGCGGGTTCATTGGACCTTACTTTTTCGAAAATGAGGCTGGAGCAACAGTTACGGTCAATGGATTGCGCTATCGAGAGATGATTAATGATTTTTTATGGCCGGAATTGGATGGTATTGATCTGAACAACGTTTACTTTCAACAAGACGGCGCTACGTGCCACACAAGCAATGAAACCATCGATCTTTTATGGGAAAAGTTTCCGGACCGTGTTATCTCTCGAAGAGGTGATCACAATTGGCCACCGAGATCTTGTGATTTAACACCTTGCGACTTCTTCCTTTGGGGCCACGTGAAAGATAAGGTCTACGCCAACAGCCCAGCGTCGATTCAAGACCTCAAAGATGGAATTCGTGAGGCTATCGAGGACAAAGGGCAGCCACTTTGCGATTTGGTTATGGAAAATTTCATGAAAATTTCAAGGAAATGGTCGTGGCGGCCATTTGGCTGATGTTGTGTTCCATTATTAACGGCATACTTTCTTCTTTATAATGAAATAAACATCCGATCATTTATCTCAAAAAATGCCATTTTTCCTTGAATATCAAAATAACACCTCTTATTGGAAAACCCTTTTTTTTTTTTTTTTTTAAACTGTTAAATTTAATGTTTTTTGAAACACCAATTTTTCACGCTTTTTCGACTTTACACTGAGTAGAAAAACAATGGTTCAAACAAAATCAAGCCAAGCTCGACGGATAGTAAATCTTCATATTATTTCTTCATATAAAACCAAAAACTCAGCTGCATAAAGTTGCAAAAAGCTGAGCAAGAGCGATTTGATTCGATGAAGTCAGTAATTTTTTCTAAGCTTTTTTTGTCAGGTGCAGAAAAAAAATCATGGAAATTATTTATCCTTTGTTTTGCAGGTATGAGTGTTGGTTTGAAATAAAATGGTTTTGTAATTTAGAAGGAAAAACCTACCAAAGGTTTTTAAAACGGTTTTATAGCTTATTTCTTGTGACCCCTAATAAAACTTTTAAGTATGAATGTTTTTGATTTCGGGTATTTCGCGCACTCTTTAAACCTTATAGCTAAAAATGCTTTATCAATACCGGAAATTGACCATTTTTTGGCAAAAATAAGAAGCATTGTGAGCCATTTCCGGAGAAGCACAACAGCTACCGAAAAGTTGATCAAGTACCAAAGTCAAATAAACATTTCACAGCCAAAAAAAATGATAATTGATGTTTCAACGAGATGGAACTCAACATTCGATATGTTGGAAAGAATAGTTCTACTTAAGGAAGCCTTAACAACGACAATGGCTTTGCTCGACAGCACCAGTAGCGCTTCACTTCAGTGTATAACTTCGGAAGAGTGGCTGCTGTGCAATCAGCTATGCAGAGTGCTGAAACCTTTAAAAGATGTGACTATGCAAATAAGTGGGGAGCAATATCTTACAGGAAGTCTAGTCATTATATATAACAAAATGCTTACCCAAATATACCAAAACAAGATTTGCAATGACGTAACACTTCACTATAAGGCACTGGAAGTAGGAACTGCCATAAAGCAAGGTATAGCTAAAAGGTTTGTAAATATTGAATGCAGTGGAACCTTTGGAGTTTGTACGTTCCTAGACCCAAGATTCAAATCACACCTTTTTGAAAGCCGTTCAGCCGCTGATGCTGCAAAGAGTAAGGTAATAGACTTTGCAATTAACGAAATCGAGTCAACAAGGAGGAACAATCATACGGAAATCAATGCTCAAATACAACCAACACCTGGCCCTTCGTCAACCGTGCCATCAAACGAAGGATATGTTTCGCTCTGGGATGATATTGACCAGATTATATCAGAAATTCAACCAGTTAGGTCTTCAAGAGTAGAAGCTCTTGATGAAGTAAAGCTTTATATAAATCATACAATGGCTAAACGGAATGATAGTCCGAGTGAATGGTGGCGGAACCAGCGGAATACCTTTCCTAACCTTTCTAAAGTCTATCAAAAGCACTGTTGCATAATAGCAACTTCGGTTCCATGTGAACGAATTTTCTCAAAGTCAGGTGAGCTTATATCTGACCGACGGTCGCGACTTAAGCCTGAAAAGGTAAAAAAACTGATGTTTCTAAATGTAAATACAAATATCTGATTAAGTAGCTACTGACATCTATAGTATTTTATTTATAATAATCACTTAACAACAAAAAGCGTAAGTAGAGGTAAATGGCTTAAAAGTTATTAAACTTTGGATATGTACCAAGTGCTCACCTTTTGGTATATAATTGTACAAAAAACCGTTTTGTAAAAGTAAAAGTACCTAACTAATTTATTGAACATTAAAACTTACACTTATTTTCTTTCAAGAAATGTCTTTTTGAAATGAAAGTATTGATTGGTAGAATAATTATAAAATAATTAAGTCTTAAAGTTTAAATCGTCAATTCTATGATCTATTGAAAAAAATTTGTGTTTTACTCCTGAACAGAACACTCTTTAATCAGGAAAATATTAGTGATATTTTTGTATCGCTTTAAATATTATAATATTTGTTAACTAATATATTAGTATTAGGTAATATCACAAAATATTAGTATTGACCCATGCCTACAACCTGGTTGACTGTCCTTGCTCTTCATTGGTAGCTGATCTTCTTTGGTACCTCTGGTTAGCTTGCCTATAATACAAGGTATATAAAGAAAAGAAATAAAATATTAGAATTTATCTTAAAGTTTATCTTTTGGTTAATGAACTGTAAAATTTTTTATGGGAAATGGTTTACGCAAATTGGATAAAATTATTTAAGAATTTTGCTGCGGAAACTTATACAAATTTATTTGGATAAACTTATACAAACGTCATTGTGACGTTTAGTCAAGTATCTAGAATTCTCATCCATAACCATGGTTAGTGTTAGATCTTCTAAAATTGCATCCTCTGTTTATCTATTGTTAACAGTTCATTAAAATGATTTTACTTTTGTAACAGAAAGTACACAAACCATCATTTCTTCCAAATAGCTCTAAACTGAGTAAATCATTAAAGGTAATTTGTTCATACAATTGCACTAATTTCTGTTTTTTTGCTTATTTTTGGCATGTTTTATTTAACTTTTTTAAATTTTTTCGGGAAATCATTTTTTTGCACAAATACATTTTTGACGTTTGACGAACAGCTGATTCAATTATTTATCCAAATGAATAAAAAGTAGGTTTACGTAAACTTTTGCGTAAACTTATCTTTTTACACAATTGGTAAACTTTCTCGTTGCATGAATACCCTTAGTATATAACTATGCTTTGTTAATTATCGCTTGTCTGCTCTGATAAGCTCTCTCATTAGCTTGCTGCACTCTGATTAGCTACTTCTAGTTATCTAGCTCTACTCTAATTGGTTCAACTGCCAATATACAGATTTCTTATTGGCTTTCTCAATACATTGAAAATTGATTAATTTGTTATGGGTTATTGTTATTGATGGCTTGCATTGATTAGCTTGCTCTTCCTTGCTTAGCTCGACTGGCAATATGTAAATCTTCTGCTCTGCACTTAAACATACGGATCTTACTATTCCGTCCTTGCTTCTGATTAGCTCACATACCCTTTTCAAAGCCCATTGCGCGGGGGAAAATTCTCAGATTTACTTAATACTAGCACGTCTACCTTAAGCTTTCCTTTTCTCTCAACTTGCTAAATAGCCCATGCGTTTGACATTCTTTACAAGCTCGTTTATTTTTCTTGCTGTACCAATGAACGACGTACCGTTTTCACTGTATATGCGCTGCGTAATTCATTTTTCGGGTGGGTTTATAATATAAAACTTTTACATTTTTGTGCTCTAGTAATCGAAAAAATTATTTCATTTGTATGAATGGTTTGGCTTGTAGAGCGAGTCAAAGTCGACAAATTTTTATAGTGAGAAAAACACAATTATTTTTAATTTTTTCTTTAATTTTGAGTGTAAAAACTAGGAAAAAAGTGTAGATAAGACTTTTTTTGTTATTTCTACTTGATATATGTGCTAATTGCTATAATCGGAAATGAAAAAAAAAAATAAAGGGTTTTCCAATAAGAGGTGTTATTTTGAATAGCCCGCTATTTCGGTAGCTGTCACTTTTGAAGCTGTCATTTTTTATCATTTGACAAGTAGAAACTACGCCATTAATAAAAATGGAACGATACACGCTTCAACAACGCATTGAAATTATTAAAATTCACCATAAAAATGGTGAAAATTTGGCAGAGACAGTTCGTAAAACTAAAACATTTTTGGGTCGTCGTGAAGCACCTTGTCGGACCGCAATACAGAAATTGGTGGACAAATTCGAGCTTTTGGGACAAGTTAGTGATGTGAAGAATAAAACCCGTGCACGTCGCTCAAGAACAACTGAGAATATTGCTGTTGTAGCCCAAAGTGTTGAAGAAAACCCAGGTTTGTCCATTCCTCGTCGTTCTTTGGAATTAGGCATTCCACAAACGTCATTACACCGTATTTTGCATAAAGACTTGGGTCTTAAGGCTTATAAAGTTCAGTTAACACAAGAACTCAAGCCGGCAGATCATCAACAACGTCGTGTCTTTGCTGATTGGGTCCTTGAAATGCATGAAAATGATCCGGAATTTCATCGAAAAATCATCTTGACTGATGAGGCCCATTTCCACCTCGGAGGCTACGTCAACAAGCAAAACTGTCGCATCTGGGGCTCGGAAAACCCAAGAGTTATTGTTGTAAAGCCTCTCCATCCTCAACGCGTGACTGTTTGGTGCGGTTTATGGTCCGGCGGGTTCATTGGACCTTACTTTTTCGAAAATGAGGCTGGAGCAACAGTTACGGTCAATGGATTGCGCTATCGAGAGATGATTAATGATTTTTTATGGCCGGAATTGGATGGTATTGATCTGAACAACGTTTACTTTCAACAAGACGGCGCTACGTGCCACACAAGCAATGAAACCATCGATCTTTTATGGGAAAAGTTTCCGGACCGTGTTATCTCTCGAAGAGGTGATCACAATTGGCCACCGAGATCTTGTGATTTAACACCTTGCGACTTCTTCCTTTGGGGCCACGTGAAAGATAAGGTCTACGCCAACAGCCCAGCGTCGATTCAAGACCTCAAAGATGGAATTCGTGAGGCTATCGAGGACAAAGGGCAGCCACTTTGCGATTTGGTTATGGAAAATTTCATGAAAATTTCAAGGAAATGGTCGTGGCGGCCATTTGGCTGATGTTGTGTTCCATTATTAACGGCATACTTTCTTCTTTATAATGAAATAAACATCCGATCATTTATCTCAAAAAATGCCATTTTTCCTTGAATATCAAAATAACACCTCTTATTGGAAAACCCTTTTTTTTTTTTTTTTTTTAACTGTTAAATTTAATGTTTTTTGAAACACCAATTTTTCACGCTTTTTCGACTTTACACTGAGTAGAAAAACAATGGTTCAAACAAAATCAAGCCAAGCTCGACGGATAGTAAATCTTCATATTATTTCTTCATATAAAACCAAAAACTCAGCTGCATAAAGTTGCAAAAAGCTGAGCAAGAGCGATTTGATTCGATGAAGTCAGTAATTTTTTCTAAGCTTTTTTTGTCAGGTGCAGAAAAAAAATCATGGAAATTATTTATCCTTTGTTTTGCAGGTATGAGTGTTGGTTTGAAATAAAATGGTTTTGTAATTTAGAAGGAAAAACCTACCAAAGGTTTTTAAAACGGTTTTATAGCTTATTTCTTGTGACCCCTAATAAAACTTTTAAGTATGAATGTTTTTGATTTCGGGTATGATTAATCATTGTTAGGTAGTTCGATGGATAACAGTTTTTGACTGGATTAGAATTTTTTTTTTTAAATATTTAAATCTTATAAGTAAACAGATTACCTTATTAGGATGTCATAAAGTTTTATGGTATAGAAAGATAAAACATTGGGATGAAATTATCATTGAAAACTTGAACGAGCGATCGAACAGTTGTATGAGGAAAATTTTTTTAAAATGAATATACCATACAATATCTTGTTTGAACTTTTTGTTAAAGTTGAGAGTCTTGAAAAGTTCTTTTTTTCCGTAATAAGTGAATAATTTACCGGAAAATGAAGCAAAATTAAAAAGCTTTTATTACAACATTAATAAAAAATGGGTCGCAGCCCATAGATCGAGATTAAATTTCATAAACAAAAATGAGGAATGGCTTTCTTCAACTCTCCATATCAAAAGCGGACAAACAGAAGTAATGTGTGATCTCCCAACTACATCAATGTCATTAAGAGCCAAGGAAGTCACTCAATTAGTGCACAACATTCACAAAAAAAAAAAAAATAATCAAGCAGATAAGTACTGAAAATCTCTCTGATGCATTAGTGATAAGATATCATAAAGATCATAAAAAGGCGAAGAGTGATTTGATCAAGGCAATTTCTACTTCAAGTCCTTTTCGAGTCAAAAGAGTCAAGGAAAGTATTCCTACTCCACAAAAGGATCCCATAAAATATACTAATGAGAATGCATTAGCTTTGTTTATAGATTTGGGTCTATCAAAAGAAAATAATAAAATCCTGAGAACAACGTTGAGGAAACATAATATATATGTTCTGCCAACACAATTACGATTACCAAAAAAGCAGTTCCAGAAAATAGCGATATCACGGAAATATCACCTGAAGTCAAACTTCAAGACATGATGGACCATACTGCAAGGCGGCTTTTAAAAAGCAAAACGGAGGAACAAATAAATGCACTCTTAAGAAGTCTGACCTTACAGAGTAAATGGGGCTGCGATGGAACATCTGGACAAGGTGCGTACAAGCAAAACTTCATGGCATCAATTGTTCCACTCAGACTTAATAGTGCAAATTGTGAACATTGGAGGAATCCTCGCCCATCATCAACTTATTACAAGAAATACAGATATAAAAATACGTGCAAAGTTTTAAGAATTCCGCAGAATGAAGACCTATTTGCCATGCTAGCAATCTCATCCGATCCACTTATTTCTTCCTTAAGGCATGTAAGAAACTAAAAAGATCTGAAAGCACAACACTTACCGGAAATGATAAATTTTTACGCACTACCCCGGACTTAGATGATAGTTTACACGAAATTTAATGTTTGTATGCAAATTTTTGTTCCTTTTAGAAAACTCAATTAATAAAAAAAACTGATATTTTTTCCCCACTGTTTCGCTTAAATTGGTTTGTTTTTTCTTTTTTCAGCAGCAGATTCTGAAACACCCGGTAAATATATTTTCTTAAAATTCACAAACTTTATAGCCTTGGAAATTTCCTTCAAGATAAACAAAAATTATGGTGATATCTTTATTCGTTTAAGAGATATGATTTTTGCAACCAAAAAAGTCAATACAGGCCACAGTGGCCACTGTGCGTACCGAAGACGCTTTTGCTGCTGTGGAGCAGAGTATCGAAGAAGACCCGAATGAGTCCATCCGCCATCGCGCGCAACAATTGGCGCTGTCGAAAATTGGGCCTCTCGGCTGGAATTTATTCGAGCCAGCCGCGGCGGCCACTTGCCCGAAATCATTTTTAAAACATAATGGCAAACCCTTATCTTTATAATAAAGCTTAATTCTTGGCCATAACATTAAATTATATGCGTTTTATTTCTTCTTGAAAACCACAGGTCTAAAAAAAACGCCCTTTATATATGATTTTAATTTATGTGCTGTGACTGTACAATATGTGTTTGTGGATTTTATGTGAATATTTTAGCCTAAGCCAACTGAACTCGTTTATGATTGACTGTCGAATGAACCAAATAATACCTATTCCAATTAGGTTTATGTATATGGAGGAACCACCTCGACCGAACGAGAATCATACGTTAAACGCTCTCCTAGATGGCGGCTTAGCTTAACTGGGACTAGTGATGAACGATATATCGATAACTGTTACTAGTAACCGGTTATTCGCTTGTAATTGTTATAACCGGTTACTCAATATCAAAGTTACCAGTTATTGAAATAACCTGCAGTAAATAATTTTTTTGGTTCTTAGATTACCCCACATTGAAGTTTCCAATTATCAGTTTTTACAATTACACGTAGTAAATCACTTGACTTTTTTTCACTTGTAAAGTGGGAATGAGATAAAGTATAAAAAAGTCAAAAAAAGTCGGTACTGTTAGGCGAATATGAACACCGTCATTCTATCCATATCTTTTAAGCCATCAACGGTCAAATTCCATTGAAGGATGGCCACCATGACGATAGATTAAAAAAACCTCTGAAAATTATTTTCCTTTTTACTATTTACCTATCTGTCAAGATATCAACTGTAAAATTCCATCAAAGGATGGCTACGATGACGACGGATTAAAAAACCTCTGAAAATCCAAAAATCGTTAACATTTTTTTTTAACAAAATATTCAAAGCAAGTTAAAAATAATGTTTGTTGCCTATCGTTAAAGTTGCTTTAGGATAACTATTAGGCTATCCTTTGCAGTTATTACATTACCGGTAAGAAATAACTCTTAAGGCTTAGAGGTAATTCGATATCAAAAAGTTACCAGTTCCCTCGCTACGCTTACACGTTATTATGATAACCGGTAAGAAATAACTTTTAAGACGTAAGAGGTTACTCGCGATAAAAATATCAGGATGATAGACTACATTTTGAAGTACATCGAATTGCCAGAAATTAAAAAGAAAACATTTTCGGATTTTTCAGAGATTTTTTACTCCTTCGTCATCGTAGCCATCCTTCGATGGAATTTTAAGGTTGATGGCTCGTATCGAGAATATTTCTTTTCAAATGTCAACCGATTGCCCTGAAAATGCATTTTTCCGGAGCAGAAAATAAAATGGAAAAATTTTCGATTTTTGTAGAGGTTTTTAAATCCATCGTCATCGTAGCCATCCTTCGATGGAATTTTAAGTTTGATGGCTTGACAGATGGAGGACAAATTATATTTGATCGTATCGAGAATATTTCTTTTCAAATGTTAACCGATTGCCCTAAAAATCCGTGTTTGTGGAGTAGAAAATAAAAAGGAAAAATGTTCGGGTTTTTCAGAGGTTTTTTAATCTATCGTCATCTTGCCATCCTTCGATTGAATTTTAAGGTTGATGGCATGTTAGATAGGGGAGGAATTATATTTTGGAGTACAAAAAATACTTCAATCCAAATATCAACCGATTGCCCTTAAATACCCGATTTTCGGAACAAAAAATTAATGACGGTATTCACATTCGTCAACTCCTCTGACTTTTTATGAATTTTCCGTACCATTTCTCATCAGTAAAAAACAAATCGAAGGAGAGAGGAGATAGTCCAATGTAAACACCCTTAAAAGTTTAAATTTTTAGAAGCTTTGTAATCAATTTTCAGATTTTTCAGATATTGTTCATTGTCTTCATTTTCAATAAGTCGAAAAGCCACGAACCACATGGCTCGATCGTTTATGGCCAGCTTACGATTTTGTGTTTTAAGATTCAAAATAACCGTTACCCAATAACTGGTAAGAATAACTGTTACCATGAAATAACTGTAACAGTTACTCAGAAATAACCGATTAGGCCATCACTACCTGGGGCCTATAACCAGTGCTGCCACCCTACTCCTTAAGCAGTAGATCTACTGCGCGTAGTCCCAAACGAAAATCTACTGCGCAGCAAAACGAATCTACTCCTCTTTTAAGAATTTTGATCACTACGAAAGTTAGCTCTAAGACCGTCCATCCAAAATTTGAAATTCGCAACCATGTTGACTCTGAATGCATCCACCGACTATTTCAAATTACATTGACTTGCTGCTATCTGCTCCAAAACAGCAAACTAACATATTACCTATGTCATTTGTTTTTGTATGCGTTTGATTCTATTGTTTTTTGGTTGTGTTTCTTCTTTCTTGGATTTATTTATTTTGAAAATGGACTAATTCATTATTAGATCTGAGAAACTAAGGTAGTTTTGTAGTCTTAATGTGTTTGATGATTAGTTAATTATTATATCAGGTAGCAGTAGCAAATAGGGTAACAGAAACTAATAAAAATGGAAATCCCCGCATAACAGATGCTGGGCCAAGCAAAAGATTTTTGTAAGCAGCGTTACCAACCACTTTGGGCAAAATAATGCCGCACTTGCGAAAAAGGTGCCTTTTTCAATAACAAAAAGCCTCACCTAATTTTTTTTAAATTGACAAATATAATATATGAATCAAATAATGAAAGAATCCTTTATTAAAATAAAAACTTTGGTAAATCACAATTAAGGAACATTAATTAAATCAGTCATTTAAATTACAAAATATATGCACATTTCTAATTGAGATCGTTCTGTTCCTTAAAATCATACATATTTTTGTACTTAAATTTCAGATGATAGCAGTTTTGATTTTTGAAAAGCGTCTTTGCGTGAAGAATTCCACCCAAAGTTTCTGGCTTAAGTCTATTATTTCTCAGCTTTGTTTTATTTAAATTAATGCCTTTCAACCGTGCGTCGTCGAGGAATGCGGCAAGCATATGTACTTATTTTTTTAGAAAAGGAAATATATTAGAACCATCTCCTTTTTCCAATTGAAATGCCTTCCTCCAAAACTGGGAAATAAGTTCTCGTAAAGTCGGTAGCAAGATTTAAATTTCTCAAAGAAAACCACAAATAAAATAAAAAAATTAGTTTTATGAAATGAAAAAAAAAAAAATGTTTGTATATTGTAAGACCTACAGCGGTATACTGCAATCTACTGCGTTTTTTTTTCTGATATATACTGCGCTCAATCATCTATAGGGTGGCAGCGCTGCCTATAACACAAAGCCGCAAGACAAGAGTCCCTTGTAGGATAATGTTAATTTTTCAAGTGTAAATTATTTCCGTAACACACAAAATAACTTTACAGTTGTAGAAAACAAAAATTTCCCTACACTTGTAGGCATTCTGTTTACAAGCGCTTATTTATAAAGAGATAAGCAGCGTGAAAGCATCGATATTCATGATGAATAAAGAATCGGTAATAAAAAAAATTGTCGTATTGTTAAAGATTCGTCTTTGACACACGAAATTTTTCACCAAAGAAGTGGTCTTCGATTTCAAAGTTTATTCTTTTTTTTTATAGATTTTGATTCTATTAATTTCAAGATGACTATCTAAATCAGAATCAAAGAAGAACATTGTATTAAAATTTTTTTTTAAGACAGGTTCTATCACTAAGGATCTCCCATAAAAATATTTTCCTTTTTACTTTCTACTCCCAGAAAACGCATTTTTAGGGCAATAGGCTTACATCTAGAACGAAATATTCTCCATACGATCAAATATAATTTGTCTTTTATCTTTCAAGCCATCAACTGTCAAATTCCATCAAAGATTATCTACGATGACGACGGATTAAAAAACCTCTAAAAAATTCGAACATTTTTCCATTTAATGTTCTGCTCCGGAAATGCATTTTTAGGGCAATCGGTTTACATTTGAAACAAAATATTCTCGATACGATCAAATATATTTTTTCCCCTATATATCAAGATATCAACTGTAAAATTCCATCAAAGGATGGCAGATAGAGGACAAATTATATTTGATCGTATCGAGAATATTTCTTTTCAAATGTTAACCGATTGCCCTAAAAATCCGTGTTTGTGTAGTAGAAAATAAAAAGGAAAAATGTTCGGGTTTTTCAGAGGTTTTTTAATCTATCGTCATCTTGCCATCCTTCGATTGAATTTTAAGGTTGATGGCATGTTAGATAGGGGAGGAATTATATTTTGGAGTACAGAAAATACTTCAATCCAAATATCAACCGATTGCCCTTAAATAGCCGATTTTCGGAACAAAAAATTAATGACGGTATTCACATTCGTCAACTCCTCTGACTTTTTATGAATTTTCCGTACCATTTCTCATCAGTAAAAAACAAATCGAAGGAGAGAGGAGATAGTCCAATGTAAACACCCTTAAAAGTTTAAATTTTTAGAAGCTTTGTAATCAATTTTCAGATTTTTCAGATATTGTTCATCGTCTTCATTTTCAATAAGTCGAAAAGCCACGAACCACATGGCTCGATCGTTTATGGCCAGCTTACGATTTTGTGTTTTAAGATTCAAAATAACCGTTACCCAATAACTGGTAAGAATAACTGTTACCATGAAATAACTGTAACAGTTACTCAGAAATAACCGATTAGGCCATCACTACCTGGGGCCTATAACCAGTGCTGCCACCCTACTCCTTTAGCAGTAGATCTACTGCGCGTAGTCCCAAACGAAAATCTACTGCGCAGCAAAACGAATCTACTCCTCTTTTAAGAATTTTGATCACTACGAAAGTTAGCTCTAAGAACGTCCATCCAAAATTTGAAATTCGCAACCATGTTGCCTCTGAATGCATCCACCGACTATTTCAAATTTCATTGACTTGCTGCTATCTGCTCAAAAACAGCAAACTGACACATTACCTATGTCATTTGTTTTTGTTTTCATTTGATTCTATTGTTTCTTGGTTGTGTTTCTTCTTTCTTGGATTTATTTATTTTGAAAATGGACTAATTCATTATTAGATCTGAGAAACTAAGGTAGTTTTGTAGTCTTAATGTGTTTGATGATTAGTTAATTATTATATCGGGTAGCAGTAGCAATAGGGTAACAGAAACTAATAAAAATGGAAATCTCCGCATAACAGATGCTGGGCCAAGCAAAAGATTTTTGTAAGCAGCGTTGCCAACCACTTTGGGAAAAATAATGCCGCACTTGCGAAAAAGATGCCTTTTTCAATAACAAAAAGCCTCACCTAATTTTTTTTAAATGGACAAATATAATATATGAATCAAATAATGAAAGAATCCTTTATTAAAATAAAAACTTTGGTAAATCACAATTAAGGAACATTAATTAAATCAGTCATTTAAATTACAAAATATATGCACATTTCTAATTGAGATCGTTCTGTTCCTTAAAATCATACATATTTTTGTACTTAAATTTCAGATGATAGCAGTTTTGATTTTTGAAAAGCGTCTTTGCGTGAAGAATTCCACCCAAAGTTTCTGGCTTAAGTCTATTATTTCTCAGCTTTGTTTTATTTAAATTAATGCCTTTCAACCTTGCGTCGTCGAGGAATGCGGCAAGCATATGTACTTATTTTTTTAGAAAAGGAAATATATTAGAACCATCTCCTTTTTCCAATTGAAATGCCTTCCTCCAAAACTGGGAAATAAGTTCTCGTAAAGTCGGTAGCAAGATTTAAATTTCTCAAAGAAAACCACAAATAAAATAAAAAAATTAGTTTTATGAAATGAAAAAAAAAAAATGTTTGTATATTGTAAGACCTACAGCGGTATATTGCAATCTACTGCGTTTTTTTTCTGATATATACTGCGCTCAATCATCTATAGGGTGGCAGCGCTGCCTATAACACAAATCCACAAGACAAGAGTCCCTTGTAGGATAATGTTAATCTTTCAAGTGTAAATTATTTCCGTAACATACAAAATAACTGTACAGTTGTAGAAAACAAAAATTTCCCTGCACTTGTAGGCATTCTGTTTACAAGCGCTTATTTATAAAGAGATAAGCGGTTCTATCACTAAGGATCTCGCATAAAAATATTTTCCTTTTTACTTTCTGCTCCCAAAAAACCGCATTTTTAGGGCAATAGGCTTACATCTAGAACGAAATATTCTCCATACGATCAAATATAATTTGTCTTTTATCTTTCAAGCCATCAACTGTCAAATTCCATCAAAGATTATCTACGATGACGACGGATTAAAAAACCTCTAAAAAATTCGAACATTTTTCCATTTAATGTTCTGCTCCGGAAATGCATTTTTAGGGCAATCGGTTTACATTTCAAACAAAATATTCTCGATACGATCAAATATATTTTTTCCCCTATCTATCAAGATATCAACTGTAAAATTCCATCAAAGGATGGCTACGATGACGACGGATTAAAAAACCTCTGAAAATCCAAAAATCGTTAACATTTTTTTTTAACAAAATATTCAAAGCAAGTTAAAAATAATGTTTGTTGCCTATCGTTAAAGTTGCTTTAGGATAACTATTAGGCTATCCTTTGCAGTTATTACATTACCGGTAAGAAATAACTCTTAAGGCTTAGAGGTAATTCGATATCAAATAAGTTACCAGTTCCCTCGGTACGCTTACACGTTATTATGATAACCGGTAAGAAATAACTTTTAAGACATAAGAGGTTACTCGCGATAAAAATATCAGGATGATATACTACATTTTGAAGTACATCGAATTGCCAGAAATTAAAAAGAAAACATTTTCGGATTTTTCAGAGATTTTTTACTCCTTCGTCATCGTAGCCATCCTTCGATGGAATTTTAAGGTTGATGGCTTGGCAGATAGAGGACAAATTATATTTGATCGTATCGAGAATATTTCTTTTCAAATGTCAACCGATTGCCCTGAAAATGCATTTTTCCGGAGCAGAAAATAAAATGGAAAAATTTTCGATTTTTGTAGAGGTTTTTAAATCCATCGTCATCGTAGCCATCCTTCGATGGAATTTTAAGTTTGATGGCTTGACAGATAGAGGACAAATTATATTTGATCGTATCGAGAATATTTCTTTTCAAATGTTAACCGATTGCCCTAAAAATCCGTGTTTGTGGAGTAGAAAATAAAAAGGAAAAATGTTCGGGTTTTTCAGAGGTTTTTTAATCTATCGTCATCTTGCCATCCTTCGATTGAATTTTAAGGTTGATGGCATGTTAGATAGGGGAGGAATTATATTTTGGAGTACAGAAAATACTTCAATCCAAATATCAACCGATTGCCCTTAAATAGCCGATTTTCGGAACAAAAAATTAATGACGGTATTCGCATTCGTCAACTCCTCTGACTTTTTATGAATTTTCCGTACCATTTCTCATCAGTAAAAAACAAATCGAAGGAGAGAGGAGATAGTCGTAAACACCCTTAAAAGTTTAAATTTTTAGAAACTTTGTAATCAATTTTCAGATTTTTCAGATATTGTTAATTGTCTTCATTTTCAATAAGTCGAAAAGCCACGAACCACATGGCTCGGTCGTTTATGGCCAGCTTACGATTTTGTGTTTTAAGATTAAAATAACCGTTACCCAATAACTGGTAAGAATAACTGTTACCATGAAATAACTGTAACAGTTACTCAGAAATAATCGATTAGGCCAACACTACCTGGGGCCTATAACCAGTGCTGCCACCCTACTCCTTTAGCAGTAGATCTACTGCGCGCAGTCCCAAACGAAAATCTACTGCGCAGCAAAACGAATCTACTCCTCTTTTAAGAATTTTGATCACTACGAAAGTTAGCTCTAAGAACGTCCATCCAAAATTTGAAATTCGCAACCATGTTGACTCTGAATGCATCCACCGACTATTTCAAATTACATTGACTTGCTGCTATCTGCTCAGAAACAGAAACTGACACATTACCTATGTCATTTGTTTTTGTTTTCATTTGATTCTATTGTTTCTTGGTTGTGTTTCTTCTTTCTTGGATATATTTATTTTGAAAATGGACTAATTCTTTATTGGATCTGAGAAACTAAGGTAGTTTTGTAGTCTTAATGTGTTTGATGATTAGTTAATTATTATATCGGATAGCAGTAGCAAATAGGGTAACAGAAACTAATAAAAATGGAAATCTCCGCATAACACATGCTGGGCCAAACAAAAGATTTTTGTAAGCAGCGTTGCCAACCACTTTGGGAAAAATAATGCCGCACTTGCGAAAAAGATGCCTTTTTCAATAACAAAAAGCCTCACCTAATTTTTTTTAAATGGACAAATATAATATATGAATCAAATAATGAAAGAATCCTTTATTAAAATAAAAACTTTGGTAAATCACAATTAAGGAACATTAATTAAATCAGTCATTTAAATTACAAAATATGCACATTTCTAATTGAGATCGTTCTGTTCCTTAAAATCATACATATTTTTGTACTTAAATTTCAGATGATAGCAGTTTTGATTTTTGAAAAGCGTCTTTGCGTGAAGATATTTATTCGATATCAAAGTTACCAATTATTATAATATTATACAAGAAATAACTCTTAAGGCTTTGGAGGTTATTCGATAGCAAAGTTACCAGTTATTATAATAACATACAAGAAATAACTCTTAAGGCTTAAATGTTATTCGATATCAAAGTTACCAGTTATTATGATAACATGTAAGAAATAACTCTTAAGGCTTAGAGGTAATTCGATATCAAATAAGTTACCAGTTCCTTCGCTACGCTTACACGTTATTATGATAACCGGTAAGAAATAACTTTTAAGACATAAGAGGTTACTCGCGATAAACATATCAGGATGATAGACTACATTTTGAAGTACATCGAATTGCCAGAAATTAAAAAGAAAACATTTTCGGATTTTTCAGAGATTTTTTACTCCTTCGTCATCGTAGCCATCCTTCGATGGAATTTTAAGGTTGATGGCTTGGCAGATAGAGGACAAATTGTATTTGATCGTATCGAGAATATTTCTTTTCAAATGTCAACCGATTGCCCTGAAAATGCATTTTTCCGGAGCAGAAAATAAAATGGAAAAATTTTCGATTTTTGTAGAGGTTTTTAAATCCATCGTCATCGTAGCCATCCTTCGATGGAATTTTAAGTTTGATGGCTTGACAGGTAGAGGACAAATTATATTTGATCGTATCGAGAATATTTCTTTTCAAATGTTAACCGATTGCCCTAAAAATCCGTGTTTGTGGAGTAGAAAATAAAAAGGAAAAATGTTCGGGTTTTTCAGAGGTTTTTTAATCCATCGTCATCTTGCCATCCTTCGATTGAATTTTAAGGTTGATGGCATGTTAGATAGGGGAGGAATTATATTTTGGAGTACAGAAAATACTTCAATCCAAATATCAACCGATTGCCCTTAAATAGCCGATTTTCGGAACAAAAAATTAATGACGGTATTCACATTCGTCAACTCCTCTGACTTTTTATGAATTTTCCGTACCTTTTCTCATCAGTAAAAAACAAATCGAAGGAGAGAGGAGATAGTCCAATGTAAACACCCTTAAAAGTTTAAATTTTTAGAAGCTTTGTAATCAATTTTCAGATTTTTCAGATATTGTTAATTGTCTTCATTTTCAATAAGTCGAAAAGCCACGAACCACATGGCTCGATCGTTTATGGCCAGCTTACGATTTTGTGTTTTAAGATTCAAAATAACCGTTACCCAATAACTGGTAAGAATAACTGTTACCATGAAATAACTGTAACAGTTACTCAGAAATAACCGATTAGGCCATCACTACCTGGGGCCTATAACCAGTGATGCCACCCTACTCCTTTAGCAGTAGATCTACTGCGCGTAGTCCCAAACGAAAATCTACTGCGCAGCAAAACGAATCTACTCCTCTTTTAAGAATTTTGATCACTACGAAAGTTAGATCTAAGAACGTCCATCCAAAATTTGAAATTCGCAACCATGTTGACTCTGAATGCATCCACCGACTATTTCAAATTACATTGACTTGCTGCTATCTGCTCAAAAACAGCAAACTGACACATTACCTATGTCATTTGTTTTTGTATTCATTTGATTCTATTGTTTCTTGGTTGTGTTTCTTCTTTCTTGGATTTATTTATTTTGAAAATGGACTAATTCTTTATTAGATCTAAGAAACTAAGGTAGTTTTGTAGTCTTAATGTGTTTGATGATTAGTTAATTATTATATCGGGTAGCAGTAGCAAATAGGGTAACAGAAACTAATAAAAATGGAAATCTCCGCATAACAGATGCTGGGCCAAGCAAAAGATTTTTGTAAGCAGCGTTGCCAACCACTTTGGGAAAAATAATGCCGCACTTGCGAAAAAGATGCCTTTTTCAATAACAAAAAGCCTCACCTATTTTTTTTTAAATGGACAAATAAAATATTAAAATAAAAACTTTGGTAAATCACAATTAAGGAACATTAATTAAATCAGTCATTTAAATTACAAAATATATGCACATTTCTAATTGAGATCGTTCTGTTCCTTAAAATCATACATATTTTTGTACTTAAATTTCAGATGATAGCAGTTTTGATTTTTGAAAAGCGTCTTTGCGTGAAGAATTCCACCCAAAGTTTCTGGCTTAAGTCTATTATTTCTCAGCTTTGTTTTATTTAAATTAATGCCTTTCAACCTTGCGTCGTCGAGGAATGCGGCAAGCATATGTACTTATTTTTTTAGAAAAGGAAATATATTAGAACCATCTCCTTTTTCCAATTGAAATGCCTTCCTCCAAAACTGGGAAATAAGTTCTCGTAAAGTCGGTAGCAAGATTTAAATTTCTCAAAGAAAACCACAAATAAAATAAAAAAATTAGTTTTATGAAATGAAAAAAAAAAAAATGTTTGTATATTGTAAGACCTACAGCGGTATATTGCAATCTACTGCGTTTTTTTTCTGATATATACTGCGCTCAATCATCTATAGGGTGGCAGCGCTGCCTATAACACAAATCCACAAGACAAGAGTCCCTTGTAGGATAATGTTAATCTTTCAAGTGTAAATTATTTCTGTAACATACAAAATAACTGTACAGTTGTAGAAAACAAAAATTTCCCTACACTTGTAGGCATTCTGTTTACAAGCGCTTATTTATAAAGAGATAAGCGGTTCTATCACTAAGGATCTCCCATAAAAATATTTTCCTTTTTACTTTCTGCTCCCAAAAAACGCATTTTTAGGGCAATAGGCTTACATCTAGAACGAAATATTCTCCATACGATCAAATATAATTTGTCTTTTATCTTTCAAGCCATCAACTGTCAAATTCCATCAAAGATTATCTACGATGACGACGGATTAAAAAACCTCTAAAAAATTCGAACATTTTTCCATTTAATGTTCTGCTCCGGAAATGCATTTTTAGGGCAATCGGTTTACATTTCAAACAAAATATTCTCGATACGATCAAATATATTTTTTCCCCTATCTATCAAGATATCAACTGTAAAATTCCATCAAAGGATGGCTACGATGACGACGGATTAAAAAACCTCTGAAAATCCAAAAATCGTTAACATTTTTTTTTAACAAAATATTCAAAGCAAGTTAAAAATAATGTTTGTTGCCTATCGTTAAAGTTGCTTTAGGATAACTATTAGGCTATCCTTTGCAGTTATTACATTACCGGTAAGAAATAACTCTTAAGGCTTAGAGGTAATTCGATATCAAATAAGTTACCAGTTCCCTCGGTACGCTTACACGTTATTATGATAACCGGTAAGAAATAACTTTTAAGACATAAGAGGTTACTCGCGATAAAAATATCAGGATGATAGACTACATTTTGAAGTACATCGGATTGCCAGAAATTAAAAAGAAAACATTTTCGGATTTTTCAGAGATTTTTTACTCCTTCGTCATCGTAGCCATCCTTCGATGGAATTTTAAGGTTGATGGCTTGGCAGATAGAGGACAAATTATATTTGATCGTATCGAGAATATTTCTTTTCAAATGGCAACCGATTGCCCTGAAAATGCATTTTTCCGGAGCAGAAAATAAAATGGAAAAATTTTCGATTTTTGTAGAGGTTTTTAAATCCATCGTCATCGTAGCCATCCTTCGATGGAATTTTAAGTTTGATGGCTTGACAGATAGAGGACAAATTATATTTGATCGTATCGAGAATATTTCTTTTCAAATGTTAACCGATTGCCCTAAAAATCCGTGTTTGTGGAGTAGAAAATAAAAATGAAAAATGTTCGGGTTTTTCAGAGGTTTTTTAATCTATCGTCATCTTGCCATCCTTCGATTGAATTTTAAGGTTGATGGCATGTTAGATAGGGGAGGAATTATATTTTGGAGTACAGAAAATACTTCAATCCAAATATCAACCGATTGCCCTTAAATAGCCGATTTTCGGATCAAAAAATTAATGACGGTATTCACATTCGTCAACTCCTCTGACTTTTTATGAATTTTCCGTACCTTTTCTCATCAGTAAAAAACAAATCGAAGGAGAGAGGAGATAGTCCAATGTAAACACCCTTAAAAGTTTAAATTTTTAGAAGCTTTGTAATCAATTTTCATATTTTTCAGATATGTTAATTGTCTTCATTTTCAATAAGTCGAAAAGCCACGAACCACATGGCTCGATCGTTTATGGCCAGCTTACGATTTTGTGTTTTATGATTCAAAATAACCGTTACCCAATAACTGGTAAGAATAACTGTTACCATGAAATAACTGTAACAGTTACTCAGAAATAACCGATTAGGCCATGACTAACTGGGGCCTATAACCAGTGCTGCCACCCTACTCCTTTAGCAGTAGATCTACTGCGCGTAGTCCCAAACGAAAATCTACTGCGCAGCAAAACGAATCTACTCCTCTTTTAAGAATTTTGATCACTACGAAAGTTAGCTCTAAGAACGTCCATCCAAAATTTGAAATTCGCAACCATGTTGACTCTGAATGCATCCACCGACTATTTCAAATTACATTGACTTGCTGCTATCTGCTCAGAAACAGAAACTGACACATTACCTATGTCATTTGTTTTTGTTTTCATTTGATTCTATTGTTTCTTGGTTGTGTTTCTTCTTTCTTGGATTTATTTATTTTGAAAATGGACTAATTCTTTATTGGATCTGAGAAACTAAGGTAGTTTTGTAGTCTTAATGTGTTTGATGATTAGTTAATTATTATATCGGATAGCAGTAGCAAATAGGGTAACAGAAACTAATAAAAATGGAAATCTCCGCATAACACATGCTAGGCCAAACAAAAGATTTTTGTAAGCAGCGTTGCCAACCACTTTGGGAAAAATAATGCCGCACTTGCGAAAAAGATGCCTTTTTCAATAACAAAAAGCCTCACCTAATTTTTTTTAAACGAACAAATATAATATATGAATCAAATAATGAAAGAATCCTTTATTAAAATAAAAACTTTGGTAAATCACAATTAAGGAACATTAATTAAATCAGTCATTTAAATTACAAAATATATGCACATTTCTAATTGAGATCGTTCTGTTCCTTAAAATCATACATATTTTTTTACTATGATAGCAGTTTTGATTTTTGAAAAGCGTCTTTGCGTGAAGAATTCCACCCAAAGTTTCTGGCTTAAGTCTATTATTTCTCAGCTTTGTTTTATTTAAATTAATGCCTTTCAACCGTGCGTCGTCGAGGAATACGGCAAGCATATGTACTTATTTTTTTAGAAAAGGAAACATTAGAACCATCTCCTTTTTCCAATTGAAATGCCTTCCTCCAAAACTGGGAAATAAGTTCTCGTAAAGTCGGTAGCAAGATTTAAATTTCTCAAAGAAAACCACAAATAAAATAAAAAAATTAGTTTTATGAAATGAAAAAAAAAAATGCTTGTATATTGTAAGATCTACAGCGGTATATTGCAATCTACTGCGTTTTTTTCTGATATATACTGCGCTCAATCATCTATAGGGTGGCAGCGCTGCCTATAACACAAAGCCACAAGACAAGAGTCCCTTGTAGGATAATGTTAATCTTTCAAGTGTAAATTATTTCCGTAACATACAAAATAACTTTACAGTTGTAGAAAACAAAAATTTCCCCACATTTTCAGGCATTCTGTTTACAAGCGCTTATTTATAAAGAGATAAGCAGCGTGAAAGCATCGATATTCATGATGAATAAAGAATCGGTTACAAAAAATTTTCGTATTGTTAAAGATTCGTCTTTGACATACGAAATTTTTCACCAAACAAGTGGTCTTCGATTTCAAAGTTTTTTTTTTTTATAGATTTTAATTCTATTAATTTCAAGATCACTATCTGAATCAGAATCAAAGAAGAACATTGTATTAATTTTTTTTTAAGACAGGTTCTATCACTAAGGATCTCCCACTTTTTTTCTATTTAGTAGACAGATAAGATGTGCCAATCGTGATTGATTTGACGTTTGTACAAAAGAGAATGGCTTAATGTAATTCCACTAAACTGAATTAGTCGATCCAATTCCAATCGTGTTATGTACACATGTAAATAATATACATAATGTAGATATGTTCCGTTCATTGTAAAATATTTCATTCCTGTAGTTCATTTTGTTTAGAATTCGTACGTTTTCAATTGGTTAGAAATATTAACTTTTCTATACCTATCAACAATCAAATTTTAATATTTTCTAACTAAACGTCAGAAAAGTAAAAATATGTCATTTTTATTTAATTTTGTATTTATGTTATTTACTTAGATTTAAAAGTATTCAAGTTATCAAAATATTACAAAGTATAGGTATATTAAATTTTTCAATAGAGAAGCTTAGGAACAAAAGGTGACATTTTCACTTTTTCTTTTGTTTCAGAATTTCAGGAAAACCAAGTTAAGATATGCCTGCCCAATTTTTCACTACTTTTCCTTATGTGCGTCACTTAAGCAGACTGTGTTTGTTATACTTATCAGTTTTTCAGTAGTTTTTGAGAAAGTATATAAAATATTTTCAATTTGTCACGTTTTGATTCAAAACTAAGATATCTAATGCAAAAATATCAAACGTTGTTAAAAATGTCACTTTTTGATCAAACATCATGTAAATTATTTATATAATTGAATTAAAAACGTTACCTTTTGTCCCGAAAGTGTTTTTTCAAGTTAAAAATCATCTTGGCAATCGAAAGAATTCAGTGTTCTGAAAATGTCACCTTTTGTTCCTAAGCTTCTCAATTATACCTTCATAAAATATATAGATTTCTACATTAAATTATTATTAACAAACATTAAAGCAACTAATATTTTTTTGAATAAGGATCACAAACAAACATAAAAACATACATTAAATGAATATTGACATTGGGGCATATTCCTAGTCACTTTTAAACTCCAGTTTATCTTAGAACTGGGTTTATCCTATCTAAATAACATTGATAAAACCCTAATCTAAGATAAGCTGTATTTTTCGGTTAAAAATACCATAAACATGAAGAACAAAATTATTGAAATGTTGATTATTGAAAAGATTGTTTTTTTTTCGTATATTTAAATACTTCTTCTGCATCCTACAAGCCTTGAATCACCTGTAAGATGACATCGATTAAGTAAGTAAGTAATTCATTTATTTCTTCTTCTCTTAACATAGTTTAACAAAAACAATGTCGCAAATTTTTAAACAGTACTCGTTTAAGGAATAAAACCGACTCTAGTAAACGCAGTCGTTTAGTTGCGAGCCCTTGTCTAACCTTTTCTTAATTTTAAACACTTTAAACAGCTCTTCTAACTAATGAAGTGTTTTAAGCGCATTTGTACGGTTTTTAGCGCATTTGTAAGGTTTTTTTTTATGATTTGTCGTAGAGCAATCGACTGCAGATCGAGAGGTCCCTGGTTGAAATCAGGGTGTCCCCTTTGAAAATTAAATTTTTTTGTAATTTTTTTCTTTTTTTTAACTCCCCTTTAGCTATTTCACCTTTTCAACTAAGATGACGGGCGATTTTGTGTGCAGAAAATGATTTGCCGCGATATGGTAATCCAACACTATGTACCACATTTTTTTTTGTTTTTGTTGGGGCGGTCCGAATACAAGTTTGTATTGTATATTGTTTGGTGTCGTAAACTATTGAATCGGGGGGTGGAGATGGTGTTGTTTTGTCGTGGTAATGGTTACTGGGTGCATGCACCACAAATTAAAGCTAAGACAGTTTTCGTGATTGTTGATTTACATGCTTAAAATCTTCATCAAACATTTTTCTTTAAATTTTTCTTATGAAATTACAAACGTTGAATGGATAAAGTATACTTTAAAAAAGATAGAGAAGCATTTTGCTGCTTTTAAAGTTAGTCGAGTGCTTTAGCGTTCAAGTATACTTTATATCGTTTAAAATTATCAAAGTGTCGACTCTCATTCTAAAACTCATTTTAGGAGTCGGCGTCGAATTTAAAAATGATTTAGAGTAGGTTTTAAATGTTTAAAATTTTGCGCAAATGAATTTAAAAGCTCGGTTAGCAATTTGTATCTTTATGTGCAAATAATAAATTTAATTAAGTATTGCATTAAATAGTAGAAAAAATAGTTATATGAATTCGGTTATTGGCCGAGTTCAACGCACATCTGAATATTCAGAATTCTGAATTTTTGAAGCTCTTGATTGCCCAGCTGTCAAAAGTCATCTGAATTTTCAGAACTTTTTCTGACAGCTGAGCTTCAAAAATTCAGAATTCTGAATATTCAGATGTGCGTTGAACTCGGCCATTAACAACATCCTATATTTATACGTATCTTTCAGAAATTTGCAAAGAGATTTCCATTCGAAACCATTCAGAATGTTGATTGTTTCCTGCAACGTTAATGTTCTCTTCCCGAAGTATGCGAGGCGTTGTGACGAGAATATGGGACATATGCTGACAAAGTGGAAACAGTCTTCTTTGGATCTTAAATTGCACAAAGAACAGAATTGGTTGAAACTTCCGTTGTAAGGGCTTCCGTTTAGGCCGAGAAGCTCACATCCCACTTTAAATATGAGCTATATTTCTCTAAAGTTAAAAAGGTCGTGAAAGTAGTTATTTTGCAATAAGTGGTGTTGGGTTGAGAATATAGAATTCTACTTTTCGATTCACGAGCTTTCGCTATAAGACTATCACGCACAGAGTCTTCATGTTGCCGAATAATGTGGTATAATTGTTCTTTAAGAACGGAAAAGTTGTCTGGATCCACGGTTAGAACTTCTCCCTAGTTATTTCCTAAATTTTTCCAATTTGACATCCACCAATCCTCGTTTCTGAACTCATATAGTACCTTTTTTTAAAAAGTCGTGCGTCTTGGTGAGAGAGAATCTTCACAATGTAATCTGCTTGAAGTTTAAGCGTATGTGTAAACAGTTTAGGTAGACCAGTTTCAAGATATAGTGCATAATTAGGCGTTTTCAGTGGTAGATTAAAAAGTTTTGTTATGAAATTCTTTTGGAAATTTTCAATATCCTCATATTCTTCAATTCCCCACACCTGAGCAGCGTAACACAGAGTTGATTTTACCACAGCATCAAATATTTTATATTTTGCTGAAAGTTTGATGCGTTCATTTAAGAATATGTTTCTCCAAGAGACATGGATCAGGCTTTGCGCACTTTTTGATTTTTCTGAAACATGTTTACTAAAGTTAATAGTAATGTTCAGTTTAACTCCTAGATACTTGTACTCGTTGGTAACTTCTAGTTATGATCCATTGAATGAATTATAATAGTTTCGGCTTCTAGCTGATCTTGAAAACACCATGACTTTTGATTTGTCTGATTTAATGACCAGACTCCATTTAAGAAATTATTCTGCTAATCGATAATTCATCAGTTGAAGGTTTTCTGGTGTTTCTGAAAGTACCACCAGATCATCGGCATACAGAAGAACATTGATGTTTAATTCAGAAATACGGATTCCTCCAGGAATACAAGCTAGTACATCGTTAATGAAGAGTGCAAACAAAAGTGCACTAAGAAGGCATCCTTGTTTAAAGCCACTATTCGTTTCGAACCAATCGGAATAGATTGAGCCATCCCATACAGCTGCTTTTAACCCTGTGTATAAATCTTTTATTATATTGATGCATTTCGAAGACAGTCCTTATTGTGAAAGTTTATAAAAGAAAGCATTACGGTTTATAAGATCAAAGGCTGCTTTGAAATGAACAAAAAATGCATAAACTTTTTTGTTTCTGGCTTGAAACGCTTTAACAATTGAAGTTAGTGTAAAAATATCGTCAACTGTTGAAAATGTTTTTCTGAATCCAGTCTGATAGTCTGATAAGATATTGTGAGTGTTAACCCATATTATTTATAGTCTGTTGACAAGCACACCACAAAATAATTTTGCCAGGACATTCATGAAAGAGATCCCTCGATAATTTTCAACACTATTTATGTCTTCTTTTTTTGTGGATTCGAAAAATCACAGATCTTTTGAATGACGAGAAGATTATTTAATTGAAGAACGCTTTAAGATGGGAATGAAAAGCAACAGTTGCATTCTTTTCCATTTTTACCTTTGAAGATTACAGAGCTTATTTCCGCTCAAGAGATTTTAAGCATCAAGAATCTCATCGAGAATCATCGGGTCCGCATAAGAAAATCTCACGTCTGAGTTACTGTATAGAATACTTTTGAAGTGATTAGATAGATCTTCAGCAGATAACCCTATTCCAATTTCAAAAATAGATCCATTTATCTCCCTGGCTGTCTTCTAAAACTCCCTCGAACTTTTTATCTGGCCGAGTGAACAAGCTTGATGGTTCTCAAATTCGGTTTTTTTTCTAAGACACAATTTCTTATAACGTGTATTAGCTTCGAGGTACCACTTCTTCAGAACTTGACAGAGTCTCGCAGCCCATTTAACAGAGTAAATGATTTTTTTCGGGCCATCATACATTCTTTTTCAAACCACTTTTGTTTGAAATTAGTACTTTTTTTTTAAATGATATTGTCTGTCGAATTTCTAATGCGAAAAACTAATTTATTGGCACTAACTTTTTCACACTCGTATATCACATTTAAACTCTCGGCTTTCTTCCAATCTTTGCTGATATACAGTTGCAGTTTCTTGTTTCCATTTCATCGATTATTCTACAAGTAAGATTTTGTTTTTCTTTACACTTGTAGCCTTGTGTTACAAAAAGAGAGAAATTACATAATATCCCACTTGTATTGAATGTTCATTACACTTGTAGAAGAGCCACCTGACTTGTAGCTTTGTGTTACATAAATTTGTTACACTTGTAAGGATTGACTTGTATTACAAGTACTTGTAGCTTTGTGTTAAAGGCCCTAAAACTAAAACCATTATTTGTAGAAATTGTGGAATCAAGTGGATTGTGTGGATTTTGTTCGACATACCTTCGTACCTAAAAACAAACAGCGGCAGCGCATTGAATATTCAGGTATACTATACACATTAATTTTTTTTTGGGATAAACGAATGTGTTTTTTTTTTGTATCACGTGAAATAAATTGTTAAAAAGTACGAATGAATGAAGGATAAAAAGATAACGGTTCAGTTTTTTTTTTTTTAGTTTGTTGTTGTAATTATTGTTACCAAGCGTCGTGTCGTGAAGATATTGTAGACAATATATATACTTAAGGATAAATGTAGGTATGTGTAGTGTTGGATGGTCGTATTGTTTTTTTCGGGTTTTCATATTTGGATGGCTTTAAAAAGGTTTGATATGGAGAAAAAAAATGTCCATGTTTTTTTATTTTTTTTATCCCTATAGTCGCTGTTTAGGATTAATTAAAAATGCTTTTTAAGATTATATAGGAACTGGGTAATTCACATTAGATGTTACAAAAAGTTGGGGCATTTAGGTAAAGTGGGAAATGACAAGAAAAGAACCGTACGGGTGTGCAATACGCACATGGGTAGAGTAGTTTAGAATATGTATGTAGTTTATTGATTTTTCTTGCGAAGTAGAAAAATTAATTTGTATTGATCGGTTTTGATTTTCAATTAATTTCTTACTAGCTGTTTTAAATAATCCTTTAAAATATTTCTGTACCTACCTTTGCTAATATTAGAATACAAAATTTGATTGTATACCAAGTTCATACCTATGTGAATTCAGTTTTTAAAACAACAATATTTTTTTCTAGGAAGTAACATAAATTTTTAAATTTTTGAGAAAAGCCTTGAATGTTTTATCTTAAATTAATATAGGTAACTAAATCAAAAAAATAATTAAAATAAGTTTGGCTTTCTGGTTTTTGGTAAAAAAATCGCATTTTTTTTTTTTGAAATTATACAGGCAGGTGTCTTCAATGTAGGTACGTATGTAGGCCTATCTCGTGCCTGACGTCTGTGCGTCCACTGTAATTTGAGCTAGAGGCTAAACGGGTCGACCGATTTGCTTCAAATTTGGTACAGAGCATTTTTGTGTGATTCCCTAGAGGAGAAATTCCAATTTTTGTCTTAGCTCATCTAGAACGGGTAGCTGCCATACAAATATATATTGTTTTCTTCAAATTTTCTCGAAAACGGCTCTACCGATTTTGATTAAGAAAACTTAGTTTTAGAAAATGCGGTCTTATTTTTGGGTTATTTGAGTATAGTTTTGTTGTTTTGACCGATTTTGTTATAATTTTGCAATCTGGTGCTTCTCAATAACACAATTGAGAAGCAAACATTTAAAAATTTATAAAATTGTTGTTTTGTAAACAAAAAAATAATCAAACAAAAAATCAATTTTTTAGTACTTTTGACTCTTAATATTTCTATTCCTCAGATGAAGAAAAAGAGACTTACTACGAACAAGTCGAGAGCGCCCTCAATGCCTGTCCAAGGTAAAAATCATCCTTGGGGATTTGAATGCAAAAGTAGGTCTGGAGCCGGTATTCAGGCATTACGCAGGGACTTATACTAATGACGATGGACTTCGAGTCTTAGAATTGGTAGCATCGAAAAACATGGTCGTTGCGAGTACCAGGTTCCCGCGTAAAGATATCTACAAAGCCACCTGGGTATCACCTGATGGAGTCACACGTAACCAAATTGACCACGTGTTGATAGACCGTCCGTACGAATGTACCGAGGTGCCAATATCGACTCGGATCACTATCTTGTTAGTATGGTTTTCCGAGGGCGGATTGCCTTGCGAAGACGTATTGCATCCGCCGATGAGGTTCGAATCAAGACGGCTGCTCTGCGCAATGAAAACACCAGCAACACCTTTGGTAATGCGTTAGGACTCGCCCTAGAACTATTCGATTTGGGTAGAGTAAGTCCTGGAGCCAGTATGCTGGGCGTAGATGAGAAGTGGACACGCCAACTCCATCTTAGGCAGCAGTCGTAGAAATCGGAACGACTGGTTTGATGATGAATGAAAGCTAGCGACTGAACGTAAGAATGTTGTGTACCGAGCAATGCATCAATCTCATAGAACGCGGGCACGCGAAGACGAATATAAAGAGCTCAGAAGAATTGAAAAACGGCTTCACAGACAGAAAAAATCAGCCTGGGAGAAGAACATAATCTGTGAAATAGAGAAAAGCCGAGAGCGAGGTCCGCACCAGGCGCGGAAGTTCTACCAATCCGTCCGAAACATGACGCAGTACACACCACGCTGCACATACTGCAAGGACGGAGAGGGAAATCTGATCACCGATCCTCAAAGCATACTGGAGCGATGGGAAGTGTACTTCAATGAATTGCTATATGGTCAGCTCACTGCAGAAGTGGAGGCTCCAATACTTCAAGAAGAGTACCGTATGTTGCCGCCACCAAGCATAGAAGAGGTTGAGAAGGCTATAGGCCGGCTAAAGAAAAACAAAGTCCCGATGGTATACCAGCCGAACTATTTCAACACGGTGGGCCAGCTTTAAGCAATTCATGAGATTATAGTGCACTTGTGGGAGCATGAAGAAATTCCAGAAGACTGGCGAAAAGTTATAATTTGCCCCATACATAAGAAGGGAGATGTCACAACGTGCAGAAATTATAGAGGTATCACGTTGTTGAGTACCGCCTATAAGATACTCTCCTCTATCCTACAAGACCGGATAACCCCATACGCTAAAACCATCATCGGACAATATCAGTGTGGTTTCATTCCAGGCAAATCAAAAGCTGATCAGATCTTTACCCTTAGGCATTAACATCCCAACATACCATCTGTTTATAGACTTTAAGGCCGCCTATGATAGCATAGCCAGGGTAGAACTTTACGAAGCCATGAGAGAATTTGGCATCCCAAATAAATTGACACGACTATGTAGGTTGGCCATGACCAACGTAACAAGCCAAGTAAAAATAGCCGGATTGCTATCCAAACCAATCAACATCTTTAATGGACTCCGACAAGGGGATGGTTTGGCCTGCCTCCTCTTCAACCTGGCGTTGGAGAAAGCAATCCGTGACTCTGGCACGGCAACAAGAGGGACCATCGTCAACAGGTCCAGCCAGATACTGGCTTACGCAGACGAAATCGACATCATCGGAAGAACCGAACAAGCTGTACATGATTCCTTCATCCAGATCGAGCAGGCGGCACAAAATCTGGGGCTGCACATTAGTGAATGTAAAACAAAGTACATGGTGGCGTCGAATGCGAGAGGAACAGTTGGTCAAACAATAAAGGTAGCGGAGCACGAATTTGAAGTGGTGCAATCCTTTAAATACCTTGGGTCAATAGTAGCAGCCGATAACAATATAGAAGAAGAAATACGCGGGCGGCTTCTCAAATCCAACAGAGCCTACTATAGTCTGTCAAAGCTCTTCAAATCCAGAAATCTCACCATAACTTCAAAACTGCTGCTGTACAGGGCCATGGCCCTGCCAGTAATCACATATACATCCGAGACACTGGTGCTTCGGAAAAGGCACTCCCACCTTTTCGCCGCGTTCTAGAGAAAAGTCTTAAGGAGAATTGTGGGCCCCATATGTGAGGAAGGACGATTCCGGAGACGGTACAATCTACCTTGAAGCAGATATCGTGACAAAAATTAAGCTCGGTAGACTCCGGTGGGCAGGGCACCTAGCTCGCATGAGCGAAGCGGAACCTGCTCGGAAAGTTCTTTGCGGTAAATTCGCTGGAGAGCTGGCGTAGACCAGGACTCCCGGAGCCTTGGGGTGCGCAACTGGATGGCGGCGCACAGTGTGACATTTAGCGGGATTAAATTAATAACGCTTAGAAATAAATGTTGTTGTTCAATTTTTTTGCTTATTTGTATTATAATTGTTTATAGAAAAGACTGTAATAAATTATATAAACATATCTACAAAAGTTTTAACAAAAAATAACATAAAAGAACCGACAATTTTCTCGTTTTTTACTCGTTTGGTATGTCTAACAATTGGAGCACTTCATGTTCAATTAAACTATTTTTTTTTTTGGGATGCATCTTACGCTTGCCAAAAAAGGATCCGAAGATATTAACAACCTGTTTAGAGGGTCGACTCGCGAAGTTTTTCTAGTGAAGAGTTCTCTAAATTTTCTATTCTCCTTATTCTTGGCTTCTTGAGCTTCCTCCGAAAGTTGGCCGATTGGAAGAATGCAAGTGGCAATTATTTGTTTTCCATGATATAAGACCTTGTGCACACTAACTGGCATATAATACCAGCCATAATTTTTAAGATAAAGTTCCCTTGTTTCTGTTGCAAAACTCTCGAAGGCATTTAATTCAATTGGGAACCGTGACCCAAGAGCTTCTAAGATGATATGAAACTTTTTGATCATTTCTATGTCGATTCCTGTAATTTCGGCAGTTTTTACTTCATCTCTGAAGAATCGTCTAGCCGTGTTCCCATCATTCGTATTGCCTTACTGTTGAGTTGGCATATCAACCAATAAACCAGTTTCACTTCTGAATCTTTCTTGAATTAGTTTTTTTCTGGTTTCGACCTTTTCTTTAGCATCTTGGTCTCTTACCTGCCAAACTTTTACATGCAGTCTATACGCAATGTGAAGTACACATTCCATAAATCGGATCCAAGAGTGAAGGGGATGTAATCCGAAGGACATTGCTAGTTGGTCCACAGACTTCCTCGAAAGATTGGCTGGGTTGTTCATTTCGGAAGGTTTTGCAGCGCAAATATAACAGGTTTGTGATGAAGACGTTACAGAAGACAAAGCAGTACATATTTTTCCATCGATCATGGTAAGTAAGAAAACTGGTTTGACTAAGATATGAAAGCTGTCCTGATTTATCTCAACAGGCATTATGGTGTCAATTTGCTGTTGAATTGAATTTACTTCATGTTTGATCAATTAGGTTGATTCTTTTGCAAAACTCAATTTAATAGGCCTGCAGTACCTTGTTGATGATGGGGCTGGGTTTTGCCAAAGTACTTTTTTCGTTTCTTCTTTTAAGAAAAGCATCTGGATAGGCGCCATAGAGACACTGAAAAGATTTTAATCGAAATGATCACCTGATGAAAATTTTTATTTGTATGCCTTTTGCTGAGCACCATCACAACCCCATTTTATTATAAAGGATATTTCTTTTAAACCTGTATTAAAATCATCAACAGAATTTAACACGTCTTTTTGAGCTAAACATATACGCTTAACACTATGATTTAGTAAGCCTTGTAAGCCACATTCAGCAGAGGATTCGCTCACTGTTCTGCTATCGGGATAGCACTTTTTTTAGCCTCTTTATTTTTGTGGTAAGACGGTAGTAAATTGGGAACAGTTTTATTTATTTCCTGACGTATAAGTTCATATTGATGAGTAGATAGCTGTGAGTTTGTCATCATTGCTAACGCTTCATCTGCAGTCATTGAAATACAGCCAGAAGTAGAAGTTTCCAATGTTTTTCTTACAATTGAACCTTATTAACGATAAAAAAATGACAACAAAATAATTTGACTTTAATTTAAAAATAAACAAACCTCTTTTTGGAGAAGATAATGACAGTTGCTTAATTGCGATAGCAGTATTTCTTTTATTTCTTTGTGGTGTAGTCTCCATGTTATGTGTATGAATGTATTATATAAATGTAAATAAAATTAAAAATTTAAATTATTAATATTTTTTATAATTTTATTTAATTTTAATTTTTTTAAAATTTTCACAACATTAAATTATTTAAAACAATTAATTTAGCGACGCGTTTCGGTTTTTATAAACCATCATCGGGCTCAATTGTATGTATTGTTGTCATACAATTGAGCCCGATGATGGTTTATAAAAACCGAAACGCGTCGCTAAATTAATTGTTTTAAATAATTTAATGTTGTGAAAATTTTAAAAATTTTTAAAATTAAATAAAATTATAAAAAATATTAATAATTTAAATTTTTAATTTTATTTACATTTATATAATACATGTATTTCTTTTTCCTGCTCTCCTAAGGTTTAGTTCATTCGCAGTTGAAATTTCTTTAGCGCTAAACGAATCTAAAAGGTTTTGTACTTTTCTCTTCTTGCTTTTTTTCACAGCATTCATCAAAGTCTTCCTACCTTGTTTACACGAGATGAAGCAGGAATTTCATATAAAAATGTTTGTGGGAGTGTTAAGGTTTCATTCAACCACGAACCATTAGTGCTTTCGAAGCGATCTCGATGGCAACCACTTTTGGTCATCTTGGCGTCAAACCTCAAGCATAAGTTTTTTAAGGTTGTCTTAATTGACTTGATGGCGTCCTCAGAAAACGTTATATTATTAAAGCAGCTCATAAAAATAGAAAAAACAGCATCAAAGCGCTTAATTTTGATCTTAGAAATCCAAACATCATAAATTTGTTTCTTCGTTATTTCGGTAACCATCCTAATAAATTAAATATTTAGTATGGTGCGCAAAAAGTCAAAACACTTTTTGGTTACAAACATACATGGCCTTACAACAAATAGGGTCTTTAACGTGAACAACACTGAACAACTATACTTTTGCTCCAATGAATGCGTAAAAGCGCATAAATTTATCAATAATTTTAGTTTCCTCCCCTCCCTAATTTAATTAAAATTACCCAATATTAAAAATTAACTTACCTTATTTTTTATTAAGATTATATTTATTAATTACAAATAAAACTTTCAATTAAATTCACGCGAACCACTTCCAAAAAAAATCTGAAACACTTGCTCTCTCACCTAACCTTCTTATGAATAATTCAACACAACTTGAACTTTGAGATTATTTTATTTTGTTGCACATGCTTCTAACATAAAAATTTGGTCACAGTCACTAAGTGGGAGGTGTAAGCTGCAAGGAAAACCGGTTTTTGTTTACATTTGTGCAAGTCGATTTTTTAATTAAATCCCGCTAAATAGGGAAACTGTCACACTGTGCGGCGGCTTGAGACCGGGATGGCTGGAGAGGTGATGATGATGATGATCTTAATTGCGTGGTTACACACAGTAGTTAACTTCAAGAGCAAATTCCTGCGATCAAGTCGTGCGTATTTTTTTAATTGATTTAGTGATTTAGATTATTGCGTTCGGCACCGTATTTGACGCAAGGTGTGCCCTTTCTATATAACTTTTGTTTAAAAAAAAAACATCCACCAAGTGATGCAACTAGTGAGGTATTGGTACCAATTTTTTGCAGTTAAATAACATAGTACTAGAAATTTCGATAGATTTTCATAGCTATCGTTTAAACTGTATGGATTTCTTTTTTGGAAAAATATATTTACATAGGTACCTTCTTATTTACATTTAGTAAACTTTTTCGGAAAAAAGAAAGTGACAAGTAATCGAGCAAAAATATTATGGAAAGATTGGCCTTTAACAAGTGACGGCTCAAGTGCAGGTATATAGAGGAATAAGACACAACGAGCAGTTTTCTGAAAAGAATTAAAACAAAATTCCAGCTAAAAAGAAACAAAAATGTTTTTTCACGGCTACATCCCCTTATACGGAAATGAAAAATCATCCAATAGCATTTCTTGTCATGAAAAAGTAGCTCCCTACTTATAGCCGTTCGGATTGGAAAGAAAATTGATACATTTTAAAGAGAGAGAAGTTAAATAAAAAGTAAAAGTGTAGTTTCATAAATGTTTTATTACATACATATACCTACATCGTCTTCCACTAAATGCGAAAAACTGCTTTAAAAAAAGTAGCAGGAGAGCGAAAAAATGAAAGAAATGCATTAGGCTCCATATAAAAACTCATTTTCTCTTGAAGATTCTAGAACAACAACGTTACATTCGACAAAAATGATTAAAGCAGCATGTGTGTCTTATGAATTTTGATCAAAATCTCAATTTCTTCCAGCTTATGGAGCTTTACGCATTTAACTGACGATATGTAATGTAGTTACCAAAATATTTGTTTAACTATCTACATACTCGTAACAGTTTTAAAATTTAAAACCTACCTACCTAGGTATATATCTACTTATTTAAGAAATTTTTTTTTATTTTTTTAAAAACTCACTTCTCAAAAAATATATGGCATATACATTCCTTCTTCTTTTCTACAATTTAGAAATAAATTCACTCAATAATCATTAGAATTAATAAACATCCACCCACGTAAATTTTTCAAGTGCATACCTAGGCATGCACATAATCATAATCCATAACAAATTAAAAACAAAAAAACTATTTTTCTATATCTATTAAGGTAAGTAGGTCCCTTTTGGCCTTAGAAACTAGGTCTTCAATGAGTCTGTAGGTAGATACAATAATTATATCTAATGTTGTCAACCTAGTAACAATATTCCCTTTACTGAAAAGTACCCGATTCAAAATTAATAGAAATAAAACAAAAACCAACTATATCTACCTACAAAACATTAAACCAAGATTTGAACTTTTTCTATTTACGACATAGGTACACAATTTAACTGACTTACTTTTTTCCATTCATATAGGTACCTACCTACTCATTGACTCGTCCTTCACCGATCGTTAAACGAACGTACAAATTATCCACAAAATGTGCTTTGAAGTAAAATTATGATATACTTACCTACAGATAGACACATCTACATATTTCTATACGGACATGCATAAGATGCCTGAATTTATAAAAACTGAAAATGAATATTATGTATGACTGTGTAAGCCTGCTTTGTGAAAATACAAATTCCTTAGTCCGTATCGTTCACAAGCTACAAAATAAAGCAGACGCCCTTCGTACCTTCTCCTCTTTGTCATACTTCCCTTGTGCCTACATAATTTGGTTTGGTTGCTTTTTTTTGTTTGAACTTCGGTGGATCTTAGTTCCACAAAATTTTAAAATCGCGATTTGGTGTATGCGGCGACACCTATTGTGCGGTTAACGCTAGTTTCGTGGTTCCTTCTTCAGAGTAGAGCTCTGAACAGAGTCTGAACACTCCGAACATACTCTGAGTGGCTCTGCTCTGAGAGTTCTTCCCTCCTTCTTTTTCCACTTGTCAAATTTGTGTTCAGCTATTCAACTCCGCCTGCTCTATCAATTTATTCTGAGCTCATAGAGCGCGCTCTGAACCTGCCCTGTACATGCTCAGAGCGAAAAAAGAAACACAAAATTGGAGCTCTGAATGCTATGAGCTAAAAAAGAAACACGATTTTTTTTTGACAGTTCAGGATCTGCTCTGAACTAAAAAAAAAAGGCCCTATGCGTATAAACTCAATGGTATTATGTATGCATAATGATTTGTGCATTGCGGAAAGCGCTAAGAGCAAAACAAAAATAGAGATTGTTATAGTTTTGTGTGAAATTTATAGGGTGTAATTGTCTATGTTTGGCATTCTTAAACAATCCTCTTTTTAACCTAGCATCATACTAAAAATGCTTTGACATCTTACTCAATCTCTTTAATTTACTTTTGTAAAAATAATTTTTATTTTTAATTTGCAGGGGGATCTAGTGGATCAGATAAAAATGTAGCAGGGTCGGCAAGCATACTTGGAACAGCACTTCCTGACTCAGAAAGCGATGATAGTGAGGTTGGGCGTTTGCAAGCACTTTTAGAGGCCAGGGGCTTGCCGCCGCATTTGTTTGGAGCATTGGGACCTCGAATGACACATATTTTACACAGAACAATAGGCAACAGTAGTTCTTCAAAAGCCCAGCAGCTTTTACAAGGACTTCAGTCGAATGATGAAAGTCAACAGCTACAAGCTGTTATAGAAATGTGTCAGATGTTGGTAATGGGGAATGAGGATACCTTAGCAGGTTTTCCTATAAAGCAAGTTGTTCCTTCCCTGATAACACTACTGCGAATGGAACATAATTTTGATATTATGAATAACGCATGCCGAGCTCTTTCTTACATGTTAGAAGCATTACCTCGATCGTCTGCAACAGTAGTGGAAGCAGTTCCAGTATTTTTGGAAAAAATAAAAGTCATTCAATGTATGGATGTTGCCGAGCAAAGTCTTACAGCTTTGGAAATTTTATCTCGACGACATAATAAAGTTATACTGCAGGCAGGCGGTGTAGCGGCATGCCTTAAATTTTTGGATTTTTTTTCAATCAATGCACAAAGGGCCGCCCTTTCCACTACGGCTAACTGTTGTCTTAACTTACACGCAGAAGAATTTCACTTTTTATCAGAAAGTATGCCACTTCTTGCTCAGTTATTATCGCAACAAGACAAAAAATGTGTAGATAGTGTTTGTACCGCATTTAGTCGCTTGGTTGAGAGTTTCCAACATGATTTTTCTGGATTAGAAGAAATCGCTAGTAAAGAACTACTTAAGAACTGTCAACTTTTACTTGTTATGTCTCCATCAGTTCTTAACACGGCCACATTCACAAGCGTCATAAGAATGCTAAGTTTGATGTGTAGCAGCTGCCCTAATTTGGCAGTCGTTTTGTTAAAAAATGATATTGCATCAACAATTCTTTATTTGCTAACAGGGTCATCACAATCAATAACCTCAAACGATGTTGAACTCGTTCCTCGTAGTCCACCAGAACTTTTTGAGATTACTTGTCTAATCTCTGAACTGATGCCCAGATTGCCTGCAGATGAAATTTTTGCTGTAGATGCTTTAGTGGACGGTTCGTTAATAGACACACAGGATGTAGTGCAATGGCAGTGGCGTGATGATCGTGGTACGTGGCATTCATATTCCCCAATAGATTCGCGGTTGATAGATTCCGCACATTTGAATTCCGATGATGATATTAGCTTAAGTACTCATGGTCGAACGTACACTGTTGATTTTCATTCAATGCAGCAAATTAACGATGAAACAGGCACGACGCGTCCCGTTCAAAGGAAACTCAATCAAAACTACGTGCCGACTTCAACTTCCTCTATTTCATCACTAACTGGTCAAGATTTATCAACAAGTAGCTCATCAATACAAATGATCAATTTTAATAAGTCCCCACATGGCAGTGCTATGGCTTTTGAGTCTATAGTTTCTCAAAATCAAAGATCAGAAGTAAACGCTGAATATGAAGAATGTGGTTTGGCGCCGAAATTTATAAAAAAACTCTTTAATGTACTTTATGAAGTTTACAGTTCATCAGCAGGTCCTAACGTACGATATAAGTGTCTCCGAGCAATACTAAGAATGGTTTATTATGCCAGCCCCGATCTTCTTGTGGACATACTTAAGAAACAGTTAGTTTCTAGTCACATTGCAGGAATGTTGGCGTCTAATGATTTGCGTATTGTAGTTGGTGCTCTACAGATGTCTGAAATTTTAATGCGAAAACTACCTGACATTTTTGGCACACATTTTAGAAGAGAAGGAGTACTTCATCAGATAAACCTATTAGCAGATCCAAATAGCGCAATTTTTAAAAGTTCACCTTTGGTTCTGCCAAGTTCAAGTACCAATTTTGTCACACATGCCACGACATCTACTCCGCAAGTTAATCAATTTTCTAATCATAGCAACAGCTCTGCACCCAGCACATCAAGATCACATGTGTCTCGATATAAGCATTCTTTGAATAGTTCCAATCTTCAAAAAACGACAAAAGGTATAATATTACCATCTTCGTCCTCACCTGAAATTAGTCCTGATTCATTTGAAGTTACTTTAGCAGGAACCAACGTTGGATCAGAGCATTATCACATCAACAATTCAAACTACTTTAATTCGCAGCAAAATGGTATGGCAAGCTCCATGCCAGTCAAGGAAAATTTGTTTGTTTATTCCACGCCAACGTCGTATTCTTGTGATTGCAGTCATCAACAGCAACCACAACAAAAACTTGGACCGCGTTCAAATTTCCAGTCACGTCGAAATACTGATATACTTTCAACATCGGTTTCTTCAACCACATATAACTCTTTTCTTGAAGATCCTTCCAGTTCTGCACAGCTGTCTTCCTCAGCTAGTGTTAGCTTTGCAGTACAAAGCAAGGTGTCAGATATTCTCAAACGGAACATCCCACCAAAGAGGAAATCGCAACCAAGCAATAAATCTAAATCCAGACAAGACGACTCCGTTGTCCAAGACCTTATAAATCGGGCCACTGGTGAGTATGGTATGTAGTATAGTAACAAAATTTTTGGAATTAATAAAAATTACAGGAATTATTTATCTTTGTTTTAAAAAAATTAAAAGACGAATGATTCTTATTGTAAGATAATCAGACCTTTGAATGGCTTCAATTTTCTGTTAGAGAAGAAATCGAGATTTGGATATTGATCCAAGATTGCATATTTTATAAATTTTTCTGTATGTATGTGATTTTTTTCTATAACTTGTCAAACTCACCACCACCTTTGTGTTAAGGTTAAAAGAAAATACCTAGATTTAAGAAAATCCGCATACCAATAACGAATTTAATCTCCAGTTTAGTCGTTAGCAATATGTCAAAATTTAATACACGGAAATCCATGTTTATTAGAACACTAAATGAAAAGTGCAGCCTTAGTGATGTTTTATGGTACCGAAATTTGTATTTAATACTTAAATCTACTCCCGTGTTATCAGGTCGATTTTAATAGTAATAGGTATATTCAATTTTCTAAAAAAAATGACTTAAAACAGAAAAAAAATTATTAAAAAATAACGATAATACCTATGGAGTCATGCTATAGCATTTTGGAAAGCCAGAAATCTATTATTTAATTTTATTTTTAAATAAAGTTGTTCGAGCGAATAGTTTTTGAAAAATTGATTTTCAAAGTAAAAAAATTGAAAAAAAGATTATTTATTTTTTTAACAATTTTTTTTTCAAAATTTTACGTAATTAAGTATTATTTTGTTGTCTAACATTCAATGCTCTTGTTAATTTTTAATCAAATACAAAAAACCGGATGTCGTAATATTTTGCAGTTTTTGAGAAAATCAAAAATAACAAAAACCACTTTTTTCTAAGAAAAACCATTTATTTTATTTTCTTCGTTATTCGATTCTTAGGTCAATTTACGAATGAAAGGATTAACTTTCTTTTTACTCTTTTTTTTTATTATCAGTCTAATAAGTATACAATAAAGTGATAAAGTACTGGATTAACCATATTTCACACCTGCGTGAGAGCATTGGGTTAAAATTGACGTGTCATTTTTTTTTATTAGGCGGGGTCGGCTTGGCGACGGGGTCTACCTGTTGAGGTAAAGAAAAAAACGTCGCGTAGTTTTTTAAACTAAAATAAATATGTGCGCTACTTAAAGACAAATAAATTGCAAGAACGTTTTGTTGTACAAATTATTTCTAATTTGAATGTCAAGTCGTGCCGAATTAACGGATATGCATTACTGCTACGGTATGGCTCATGGTCGAAGTCGTGAAGCGCAAAGACTCTATCCTGAAATGTATCCCAATAGGAGGTGTCCCAGTCATACGATATTTTCAAGAATCCATCAACGCCTTCGAGAGCACGGAGTACTGGAGCTCCGAGGGAGAGAAAGTTCATCTTCTGCATCAGTACACACAGAGGAAAGAATTTTGGATATTGTCCAACGTAATCCCTCCCTTAGCACAAAAAGAATAGCTACTATGCTTCATTTGCCCCAAACTAGAGTATGGGCAGTGCTTCATAGAGAACATTTACACCCTTAACACACTACACCAGTTCAGGAGCTAACCGCAAACTACAAGTTATTGAGAGCTGCATTTTGTCGAACATTATTGCTAAGAGATGAAACTGAATATAATTACTTTGTAAGGATATTCTGGACGGATGAAGCTCAGTTTACCAGAGATGGAGTGACGAATTTCCACAATTTACATCACTGGAGTAACAGCAATCCGCATAACAAGAAACAAACCAAATCTCAGCACCGCTTTAGCTGTAATGTTTGGCTTGGTATTGTTGGACGAACAGTTATTGGACCACGGTTCCTGAATTCAGTCATAAATGGAGAATCCTATCTGCAGTTACTACGAGCCCTTCTTCCCGATTTGATTGACAACGTTCCCTTGGCCATAGCAGACAATTTAATCAACCAGCAAGATGGAACCCCAGCACACTACAGTTGCACTGGAAGGAACTGGCTTGATGACCATTTTAGTGACCGTTGGATAGGAAGAGGAGGTCCCACAGAATGGCCACCTAGATGACCAGATTTACCTCCGTTAGATTTTTATGCTTGGGGATTCATGAAGAAGTGGAAATAGAATCTTTGGAACAACTGAAACAACGGATTGAAGTGGCTGTAACCAAATTACAGGAAAATTTATCAAGTATAAATTTATGTGCAGCAATAAGAAGGCGCAATAATCTTTGCCTTCTACAAAATGGTTATCATATCGAAAAATTTTTATAATAAGCCTTAGTTAAAAAGTAGTTAAAAAATGAAATAAATAGTAACTATGTATTTTTATATGAATATGCAAGTATTTCTTATTTTGATTGATTTCAAGATTAAGGAACATTTTTTTTTCTTATTTCGCAATTTCATTTTTCTTCCACTAGCTAGGTAGCGTTCTTGCACTTTATTTGTCTTAAGGTACCGCACATTTTTATTTAAGTTTAAAAAATTACGCGACGTTTTTTTCTTTACTTCAACAGGTAGACCCCGTCGCCAAGCCGACCCCACCATAATAAAAAAAAAATGGCGGGTCAATTTTAACCCAATGCTCTCACGCAGGTGTGAAATATGGTTAATCCAGTACTTTATCACTTTATTGTATACTTATCAGACTGATTACAAAAAAAGAGTAAAAAGAAAGTTAATAACGAAGAAAATAAAATAAATGGTTTTTCTTAGAAAATAGTGGTCTTTTTTACTATTGATTTTCTCAAAAACTGAAAAATATTACGAACTACGGTTTTTTGCATTGAATGTTAGACAAAAAAATAATACTTAATAACGTAAATTTTTGAAAAAAAAAAATTGTTAAAAAAAATAAATGTTTTTTTTTCAAATTGTTTACTTTGAAAATTAATTTTTCAAAAACTATTCGCTCGAACAACTTTATTTAAAAATAAAATTAAAGAATACATTTCTGGCTTTTCAAAATCCTATAGCATGACTCCATAGGTATTACCGTTATTTTTTTATATTTTTTCTGTTTTAAGGCATTTTTTTAGAAAATTGCCCCTCCTGCCTAAACGGGGGGAAATAGACCCCCAACTGTACGATTTTTTTCTTGTCTAAGTCCAACCTACACGCTCTAGCTTTTTGTCACACCTTATGCAAATCACCCTGTATATGTATTTACATAATTACATATTATATCTGAAAAGTAATTTTTTGTGTTGAACGGAAATCGATTTAAGATTACTCTTTTACTTGCGATATATAGGTACTATATGGCAAGTTATGCATTCGTACAAAAAATCGAACTCGAGATTTTGATCAAACTCGACATTACGATGATAGGGAAGTTCAAAAAAGTGGGTCTAGCAAAAACGTCCGTCTGTCCGTCCGTTCGACTACAGCCTAAACGGATGGGTCGATTTTCTTTAAACTTGGCACCTAGCGTTTTTTTGGACATTCCCCCACCCGGTTTTTCCCTTTTTTTTAGGACCAAAACTAACAATAGCTGTCATACAAAATTTCTTGGCCAAAAAGGAAAAACTTCTGTTTCTCAAATTCAGCGCTACGGGTCTTTTTTTAAGAACTCAATAAATTTAAATAGTTATAAGTTGCCGTTTAATAAAAAAATGGTTCCGAAAAATGGATATTAAAGGTACCTCCCAAAGAACCATTTTTTTGATTTTCGCTTGTCTCGAAAACTGTTCAACAGATTTTGATGATTTTTTTTATGAAGAAGAACTAATTAATACATTTGAAATAAATTGTTTACCGAAATTCTCAAACAAATATTTTTAAAATTTTTAAAAAAAGTTTTAAAAGTATTTTTTAACTTTGTGGTTTAATCGGACATCTGGAAAGACAGTCGGCATCTAAATTCTCAGCACCTTTTTTGAATACTACTTCGTAGTTGCTGGGTATCGAAGTAATCGAGCTGAGGTCATCGGTGGCAGTTTTGAATTTTGATGAAAGTTTCGTACAAGCGGTGGATTATCTGTCTTTAATTTAAACGGTCTGCCAAATAAATAATTGAAATAATGATTGAATGCATACACGATCGCCAGTGCTTCCCGGTCGAGTTGCGAGTAGTTCTGTTCCGCCGGCCGTCGTTAATGATCTCGAAGTATAGGCAACAGGTCGTTCAATGCCATCAATAATTTGTGCCAAAACACCAGCTACTCCTACGGGACTCGCATCACAGGTTAGTATAAGTGGTAAACTTGGATCATATGGCGTCAGCGTACGGTCACTAGATAATTCGATTTTTAATTTCTTGAAAGCAGATTCACAACTTGTTGTCCATCTGAACTTTGAATTTTTTCGAAGTAGTTTACGAAGTGGGTACGTTATTGAAGAATTGTTTGGAATAAATTTCGAATAGTAAGTGACCATACCTAGGAAGCGTCGCACTTCGTCGGCATTTGAAGGTTCTGGCATATCCATAACTGCTTTGACTTTGTCTTGTTTTTTTTGAAATTTTGTTGAATTCTATAGTGTACCCCAGGTATTCGATTTTTTCTTTAAAGAACTCACATTTGTTCTTATTTACATGAAGATCATACTTTTGTAATCTATGAAGGCATTTTTCGAGGTTGTCTTGTCATTTAGTTCTTGTAGATCCATGAACAATTATGTCGTCGAAGTACGATAGAGTTTTCGGAAGATCTTGAAGAATTTGGTCGATAACACGGTTGAATTCGCTTGGTGCCGTTTTAATCCCGAATGATAATCGATTCATACGGTATGTTCTGCGATGTGTGGATATTTTTTGTATGCGGCTGCTTTCGTCATCAATGGGCACATGAAGATAAGCTTTGTATAAATCTATTTTACAAAAGAATTTCGAGTTTCGAAGGCTACTGAGTATATCATCGATTCGGCGAATGGGGTAATTTGCATTGACAAGACGTTCGTTTACCCCTGTTTTGTAGTCGACGCATAATCGCACATTTCCATCAGGTTTTGGAATTATTACCAATGGCGATCCCCAATCACTAGTAGCTACTTTTGTTTTATGTTTTGCGCTTCCAACATATCCAATTCTTTGTTGACTTTTTCACGTAGAGCGAATAGTATGTCTCTCTCTTTGAAAAACACTGGACTTGCGTTCTTTCGGAGAGTTAACAACAGCCAACCTTTTCTTCAAAAATTTTCGGATATTTTTCAATGACATTGTCGATGCTTTGAATAGTCTAAATAGAGTTTTTGTTTGAACTGTCTTGTTCGCTGTCGATTTCCTGTAGATTAATGTTCAGATGTCTTATCCACAGACGTCCCAATAACGCTTCATATTCTTTAGGTACCACATATAGTTCTTCTCTGCAAATTTTTCGTCGATATTCGACATTGACGTTAATATTTCCATCAGGCAGGAATACGTTACCCGTATAAGATCGAAATGCGACATTTGAATTTTGAAGTTTAACTGGAATATTCAGCTCACGGCTGCACCAGCACCAGAGTCCACTTCGAATTTGGTTTGTTTACTTTCGATGTTTACAGAGATTTAATATTTTTCGAGATCTTTGGCATCTTTGTGCTGGAAAATATCGACTACTTGATTAACACAATAATCTCTTTCATCTTCTCTTCTTAGGTCTTCAGGCGTGATTAAATTTGTTGAATTCGGATTATTGCTATTTAAAAGCGTTCGAATACATACCTTCCGTACAAGCAGTACACTTGAGTTGATTTTGATAAGTTCTACAGTCTTTGGCGATGTGATTATCTTTACCACATCGTAAACATAGATTTTGAATTCCAAGTTTCTCATAATCTACTTTGCTTTTTGAATTGAATAGTTTTTGTTTCGATTGATTGGATTTCGAATTATTTCCACTTCTGGCTTTTGAATTTTTAAATTTTACTTTACTTTAGCTTTTGAAAATTATTTGCTATCACTTTTCGATGCTTCCAGCGCGATTGCTTTTTTTGTAATCTCGTCAAATTTTACAACATCTGATTGAAGAATTTTTTCTCGGATTGAATTGTCTCGAATCCCACGTACAAATTGGGCACGCAAAAATGTGTCATCGATTGAAGTTCCACAACTACAAGTGAATTCGCAATCGGCGATATCACGTCGAAGTGATGCAATATATTCAGCAATGGATTGGCTTTCTGTCTGGTACGTCGAGAGGAATTGATGTTGAGATACGACTACATTTTTCTTAGGACACAGGTTGGTTTCGAATTTTTCAATTATTTCCTCAAAAGTTAGTTCCGATGGCAATTTAGGAGACACTAAGGCAGCTAACATATTTAAGTTTGAAGCTCCTATTGAATTAAGTAGTATTTGAGCACTTAATACCTTGTCATCAGAAATTTGTTTCATGTCCAGGTAATTGTAAACCGCTGTCGATAGTACCTAAAAGACTCCTTCTGCGAAGGGTTGTATTAAGGCTGGATTTATTTTTGATGTGGCAGAAATTTGTGGTGGCTCTGCAGGCAATATTTTGTTTGAACATATCCATGAATTCCTTGAATTGCTTGGCGTCCATTTTGTCTTGATATCAGCTAGAATAAATTGGACAAACAAAATAATTTTATTATTTTTTTGTTTTACCTCGTCGCCAATTATTATATCTCTTTTTGAAGAGTTTAAAGTGAAACAAAGATGATTTTCAAATATATTTAATTCAATTGTTTTATTTCATTTAAACTTATAAAATGCATTTAGGTTATTCAATCAGGTTATCACGTTTTTGACTTCGTGCTCAGCTTTCTAATCTGTCGTGAAGTAAGCACTATCTGACTTTGACATTTTAAAAGAATGAGGTCTGTTCAGATTGATGATGAGGTCACAACAGCCAGAACTGGTTGTTTTGTCATTTCTTTGAACCTGGCTATTTGTGTTAATTGTTTTTGAAAAAAAAAAATACTTTGAAACCCCTCCCGCCCAAACGGAATGAGAAAGACCTCCGTCCCATCGAAAAAAATGCTTCTATACAAATCCGTTATTATTTTGGGGTGCCCTAATTATTATTTTTATACCAAAAAACAAAAATCTCATAAAAAAGTAGTTTTAGTAATTTTCAATTTTCTTAAAAACTAGAAAACATAAAACCCTTCGGTTTCTTCTGTTCGATTTAGAATTATTATACGCATTGACCACAAGAAGCCAATTTAACACTCCATTTCACAATTAAAAAAAAAAAAATTGGTCTAAACTTTTTTTTTCATTTTTTTTTATCAAAATTTTGTGTTTGCATACGAATTTTTCAAAAACTATTTATAAAAATAATTTAATTTAAATTTATGATTAACAAACCGATTTCTGAAAAGAAAGAAGAAGAACGAAAACAATAGAAAAAAAAAATTATAGTGTTTTTGTTTTTGTTTTAGTGGACTGTGATGAATTAAATTCAATTGGAAGTTTTTTTTGCGACCTTTAGTCCAAAATGCGTTTCGCCCAGGTACGACAATTGGGCTCATCAGTTAGATGTTGTCGTACCCTTCTAAGACAAAAAAACTTCCAATTGAATTTAATTCATCACAGTCCACTAAAACAAAAACAAAAACAATGTAATTTTTTTTTCTATTGTTTTCATTCTTCTTCTTTCTTAAAACATGCCAGACCACAGGCAAACAATCATTTCTACATAGGTGTCAGAGCTTAACCAAGTTCCCCTAGAAAAATATAATTTGCATCATGTCCGTGTTGCAAAATATATTTGTGTCGATATTCATCGACGAAAATCATGCGTCTTAGAAGGGTACGACAACATCTAACTGATGAGCCCAATTGTCGTACCTGGGCGAAACGCATTTTGGACTAAAGGTCGCAAAAAAACTTCCAATCAAACAGATTTCTGGCTTTCAAAACCGGTATAGTACTTCATTGTAAGTGTTGCCGTCGGTTTTTAATAATTTGTTTTCATTTTAAGTTATTTTTTTCTAAAATTGCCCCTACCTCTTAAATGGGGCAAGATACACACCCCCTGCCTTAGTTAAAAATGCTTGTTTTTGATTCCTCTACAAGAAACCGTTATCAATTTTTGGCGCAAAAGTTATCGACTCTGCCATGAAGGGCATTCCAGCTCTATCAGCAAACAGGTTGCAAAGATATGCTTTGTTTTCGTATTATATCTCTTTTTGAAGAGTTTAAAGTGAAACAAAGATGATTTTCAAATATATTTAATTCAATTGTTTTATTTCATTTAAACTTATAAAATACTTTTAGGTTATTCAATCAGGTTATCACGTTTTTGCCTTCGTGCTCAGCTATCTAATCTGTCGTGAAGTAAGCATAATCTGACTTTGACATTTTAAAAGAATGAGGTCTGTTCAGATTGATGATGAGGTCACAACAGCTCTCCCACGCTTAAGTTCTTCGTTTATATGTTATGTCGTGACGTAATCTTTTAAGTACGATGGCTTGTTGCGCCCTCTTCATGATCCGGTCCGGTCCCTGTTGTGAATTACTTGAAGTTTGTTGAGAGTCAGTTGATCCACTACCGTTCTGAGATCCCCCTATAATTGCAGGTTGTGTTTTTGGAGGATCTACCAAAATTGACTTTTGCAAGTTTGTTAAATTATTATTGTCGTTGAAATTGGAATGAGATGCATTTGTAGGAATTTTTTTGTTGTATATCACTTTTTCGCAGTTGGTCGATGTGTCTTTTCAAGATGTATCCGTTATCTAGTTTCTTCAAGTAATGAAGTTTTCCAAACTTTTGAATAATTGAGCCAAGTTTCCATAGGCTTTTATTTTGAATGTAACATTTGACTTGTACACGATCTCCCACGCTTAATCGTCGCGATTTGATTTCATTTCCGGTGTTTTTTTCCAGTCTATTTGGTCGAAAAGCATTTAGTTCAATTCGTATGTTTCGATGAAGGTACATCTCAGCAGGTGTTTTGTTATTTGCAAGTGGGGTTGCTCTGTAGCGGAAGAGGATTGCTCGTACTTTTGCATGCATTGACATTGGCTCGTTTTCCATCGCTTTTAATCTATTTTTCAAGGTTTGTACATTCCTTTCAGCCAACCCATATGTAGCTGGATAACCCGGAGCTGAAAAATTGCATTTATTTTACAGTATGTTTTAAATTCATCACTTACGAAAATTGATGCGTTATCCGAGACTATGGTATTGGGATACCCATGAGTAGCAAAAATATCCGACAGGAGTTCGATTGTGGATTTTGAAGTTGGATCATTTTTACATATTTTAATCTCGCCCATCTTGATTTGGCATCGATCACAATTAGAAAGTAGTAGTTTTGAAAAGGTCCGGCGTAATCCATTTGGATTCGTTCCCAATTTTCTTCTGGTTCGCTCCATGGATGTACTGGGACCTTTGCTGGATTTGCTTTAATTTGTGCACACGATTCACACGTTCAATGTGATTCAAGGCGTTCGATGTCCTTATCGATACCTTTCCAATATATAAAACGTCGACCTAACTGTTTCATTTTGGTTATGCCTATATATGTATGTTGAATGACGTTCGTGCAATGCTAATTTTTGTAGGCTCTCTGGAATGATGACTCGTTGACCCTTGAATAATATACCACCATCTAATGTATATTCGTATGAAGCATCGGAATTATTTTGAATTTGTTCTTTAATTTTTGGTAATCGAATGTCAGAGTTGGTGGCTTCTTGAATTATGTCAGCTGTTAATGCGTTTGTTGAAATTTCATTTATTGTCGCCATACAAGTTTGATTAATTTCATTGTTGATTGCCATTTCATTAGAGTAACTTTGTGGTTTAATCGGACATCTGGAAAGACAGTCGGCATCTAAATTCTCAGCACCTTTTTTGAATACTACTTCGTAGTTGAACCCAGAAAGAAAAGACGCGTATCGAAGTAATCGAGCTGAGGTCATCGGTGGCAGTTTTGAATTTTGATGAAAGATTCGTACAATCGGTCGATTATCTGTCTTTAATTTAAACGGTCTGCCAAATAAATAATTGAAATAATGATTGAATGCATACACGATCGCCAGTGCTTCCCGGTCGAGTTGCGAGTAGTTCTGTTCCGCCGGCCGTCGTTAATGATCTCGAAGTATAGGCAACAGGTCGTTCAATGCCATCAATAATTTGTGCCAAAACACCAGCTACTCCTACGGGACTCGCATCACAGGTTAGTACAAGTGGTAAACTTGGATCATATAGCGTCAGCGTACGTTCACTAGATAATTTGATTTTTAATTTCTTGAAAGCAGATTCACAACTTGTTATCCATCTGAACTTTGAATTTTTTCGAAGTAGTTTACGAAGTGGGTACGTTATTGAAGAATTGTTTGGAATAAATTTCGAATAGTAAGCTTGAAGGTTCTGGCATATCCATAACTGCTTTGACTTTGTCTTGTTTTTTTGTTGAGTTCTATAGTCTACTCCAGGTATTCGATTTTTTCTTTAAAGAACGCACATTTGTTCTTATTTACATGAAGATCATACTTTTGTGATCTATGAAGGCATTTTTCGAGGTTGTCTTGGCATTTAGTTCTTGTAGATCCATGAACAATTATGTCGTCGAAGTACGATAGAGTTTTCGGAAGATCTTGAAGAATTTGGTCGATAACACGGTTGAATTCGCTTGGTGCCGTTTTAATCCCGAATGATAATCGATTCATACGGTATGTTCTGCGATGTGTGGATATTTTTTGTATGCGGCTGCTTTCGTCATCAATGGGCACATGAAAATAAGCTTTGTATAAATCTATTTTACAAAAAATTTCGAGTTTCGAAGGCTACTGAGTATATCATCGATTCGGCGAATGGGGTAATTTGCATTGACAAGACGTTCGTTTACCCCTGTTTTGTAGTCGACGCATAATCGCACATTTCCATCAGGTTTTGGAATTATTACCAATGGCGATTTCCAATCACTAGTAGCTACTTTTGTTTTATATTTTGCGCTTCCAACATATCCAAGTCTCTCTCTTTGAAAAACACTGGACTTGCGTTCTTTTGAAGAGTTAACGAAACTTTTAAGTTTGGAATACAGCCAACCTTCTCTTCAAAAATGTTCGGATATTTTTCAATGATATTGTGGATGCTTTGAATAAGTAGTCTTAATAAAGTTTTTTTGAACTGTCTTGTTCGATGTCGATTTCCTGTAGATTAATGTTCTGATGTCTTATCCACAGACGTCCAAATAACGCTTCATATTCTTTGGGTACCACATATAGTTCTTCTCTGCAAATTTTTCCTCGATATTCGACATTGACGTTAATTTTTCCATCAGGCAGGAATACGTTACCCGTATAAGATCGAAATGCGACATTTGAATTTTGGAGTTTAAATGGAATATTCAGCTCACGGCTGCACCAGCACCAGAGTCCACTTCGAATTTGATTTGTTTACTTTCGATGTTTACATAGATTTAATATTTTTCGAGATCTTTGGCATCTTTGTGCTGGAAAATATCGACTACTTGATTAACACAATAATCTCTTTCATCTTCTCTTCTTAGGTCTTCAGGCGTGATTAAATTTGTTGAATTCGGATTATTGCTATTTAAAAGCGTTCGAATACATACCTTCCGTACAAGCAGTACACTTGAGTTGATTTTGATAAGTTCTACAGTCTTTGGCGATGTGATTATCTTTACCACATCGTAAACATAGATTTTGAATTCCAAGTTTCTCATAATCTACTTTGCTTTTTGAATTGAATAGTTTTTGTTTCGATTGATTGGATTTCGAATTATTTCCACTTCTGGCTTTTGAATTTTTAAATTTTACTTTACTTTAGCTTTTGAAAATTATTTGCTATCACTTTTCGATGCTTCCAGCGCGATTGCTTTCTTTGTAATCTCGTCAAATTTTACAACATCTGATTGAAGAATTTTTTCTCGGATTGAATTGTCTCGAATCCCACGTACAAATTGGGCACGCAAAAATGTGTCATCGATTGAAGTTCCACAACTACAAGTGAATTCGCAATCGGCGATATCACGTCGAAGTGATGCAATATATTCGGCAATGGATTGGCTTTCTGTCTGGTACGTCGAGAGGAATTGATGCTGAGATGCGACTACATTTTTCCTAGGACACAGGTTGGTTTCGAATTTTTCAATTATTTCCTCAAAAGTTAGTTCCGATGGCAATTTAGGAGACACTAAGGCAGCTAACATATTTAAGTTTGAAGCTCCTATTGAATTAAGTAGTATTTGAGCACTTAAAACCTTGTCATCAGAAATTTGTTTCATGTCCAGGTAATTTGTAAACCGCTGTCGATAGTACCTAAAAGACTCCTTCTGCGAATCAAAAACTTCAAAGGGTTGTATTAAGGCTGGATTTATTTTTGATGTGGCAGAAATTTGTGGTGGCTCTGCAGGCAATATTTTGTTTGAACATATCCATGAATTCCTTGAATTGCTTGGCGTCCATTTTGTCTTGATATCAGCTAGAATAATTGGACAAACAAAATAATTTTATTATTTTCTTTGTTTTACCTCATCGCCAATTATTATATCTCTTTTTGAAGAGTTTAAAGTGAAACAAAGATGATTTTCAAATATATTTAATTCAATTGTTTTATTTCATTTAAACTTATAAAACACTTTTAGGTTATTCAATCAGGTTATCACGTCTTTGACTTCGTGCTCAGCTTTCTAATCTGTCGTGAAGTAAGCACTATCTGACTTTGACATTTTAAAAGAATGAGGTCTGTTCAGATTGATGATGAGGTCACAACAGCCAGAACTGGTTGTTTTGTCATTTGTTTCAACCTAGTTATTTGTGTTAATTGTTTTTGAAAAAAAATACTTTGAAACTCAAACCCCTCCCGCCCAAACGGAATGAGATAGGCCTCCGTCCCATCGCAAAAAATGCTTCTATACAAATCCGTTATTATTTTGGGTGCCCTAATTATTACTGTGCCATCACCGTAAATACCAAAAAAACAAAAAATCTCATAAAAAAGTAGTTTTAGTAATTTTCAATTTTCTTAAAAACTAGAAAACATAAAACCCTTCGGTTTCTTCTGTTCGATTTAGAATTATTATACGCATTGACCACTAGAAGCCAATTTAACACTTCATTTCACAATTTAAAAAAAAAAAACTGGTCTAAACTTTTTTTTTCATTTTTTTTATCAAAATTTTGTGTTTGCATACGAATTTTTCAAAAACTATTTATAAAAATAATTTAATTTAAATTTATGATTAACAAACAGATTTCTGGCTTTCAAAACCGGTATAGTACTTCATTGTAAGTGTTGCCGCAAGATACACACCCCCTGCCTTAGTTAAAAATGCTTGTTTTTGATTCCTCTACAAGAAACCGTTATCAATTTTTGGCGCAAAAGTTATCGACTCTGCCAAGAAGGGCATTCCAGGTCTATCAGCAAACAGGTTGCAAAGATATGCTTTGTTTTCGTATTATATCTCTTTTTGAAGAGTTTAAAGTGAAACAAAGATGATTTTCAAATATATTTAATTCAATTGTTTTATTTCATTTAAACTTATAAAATACTTTTAGGTTATTCAATCAGGTTATCACGTTTTTGACTTCGTGCTCAGCTATCTAATCTGTCGTGAAGTAAGCATTATCTGACTTTGACATTTTAAAAGAATGAGGTCTGTTCAGATTGATGATGAGGTCACAACAGCTCTCCCACGCTTAAGTTCTTCGTTTATATGTTATGTCGTGACGTAATCTTTTAAGTACGATGGCTTGTTGCGCTCTCTTCCTGATCCGGTCCGGTCCCTGTTGTGAATTACTTGAAGTTTGTTGAGAGTCAGTTGATCCACTACCGTTCTGAGATCCCCCTATAATTGCAGGTTGTGTTTTTGGAGGATCTACCAAAATTGACTTTTGCAAGTTTGTTAAATTATTATTGTCGTTGAAATTGGAATGAGATGAATTTGTAGGAATTTTTTGTTGTGTATCACTTTTTCGCAGTTGGTCGATGTGTCTTTTCAAAATGTATCCGTTATCTAGTTTCTTCAAGTAATGAAGTTTTCCAAACTTTTGAATAATAGAGCCAAGTTTCCATAGGCTTTTATTTTGAATGTAACATTTGACTTGTACACGATCTCCCACGCTTAATCGTCGCGATTTGATTTCATTTCCGGTGTTTTTTTCCAGTTTATTTGGTCGAAAAGCATTTACAAACGTTCCATGCTATCAACTATCAAAGCACATAGGACAAATTTTGAAAAACATAGTAAACGAAAATCTTAACATTAAGAATTCATTTCAACTAAAAACTCAATTAAAAGGCATTGTTTTAGAGAAAAATGATTTTCTAGTTTCTTTTGACGCTGTTTTACTCTTCACAAACATTCCGACTTACCTCGCTATAAAAATAATAATGAAGAAGTGGGACACAATAAAAAACTTAACAAAAATACCAAAAACACAGTTTTTAAGAATTCTAGAATTTTGTCTGAAAGAGAACAACTACTTTAAATTCCAAGATAAAATATACAACCAGACTTTTAATATGCCCATGGGAAATGCCCTCTCCCCCACAATAGCTGACATCATTTTGGACGATTTAATAGAAAAAACAATAGAAGAACTTAAAAATGAAAAACAAATTAACATCAAATTCATAGCCAAGTACGTAGACGACGTGTTTGCTATCATAAAAGAAAAAGATAAGGACGAGATCTTGAATTACCTGAACCATTACCACACAAAACTTAAATTCACAGTTGAAATAGAACATAACCAAAGCTTACCCTACCTAGACATCAGAATTTACAGAACAAGAAACAAAATTAAATTTAACTGGTATTCTAAAATTACAGCATCTGGCAGAATGATTAATTTCCTCTCTACTCAACCCTTACAACAAAAAATTAACACTGCAAAGAATTTTATCAACAAAATAATAAATATAAGCGATACAGAATTCAAAGAAGAAAACATAAAAGCAATTAAAACAATTTTACACATGCACAATTTTCCACATTACTTAATAAATAATTTAATAAACAAGAATATCAATAAAACTAACGAAAACAAAAATTCTCAACAAAATCCAGATGTTGGTAACACTATGAGGTACAGGTACTATGGTATTGCATATATTCCAAATCTTACTGATAAGAGAAACTTAAATAAAATAATAAATAAAGAGAATTTGACATTCGCTCACAATTCAAACTCAACAATACGACAACTATTCACCAACACAAAAACCAAAATAGAAAAAGAACAACAACATGACATCATTTATAAAATTGGGTGCAGTGGTAAGGAAGGGGAGACGTGCAATCTGATCTACATTGGGACAACTAAGAGATCACTGGAGACGAGACTAATCGAACACAAAGCGGATATTCGGAACAAAAGAGAATCCACTGGGTTATCACAACACATACTAGAAACTGGACACTCCGCAGACTTTGATAACACAGTAATAATGGACAAGGAAAAGAGATCAAATAATAGGTACACACTTGAAAGTCTTCGTATACAACAAAATATAGACAAAACAATGAATACACAGGAAGATAGAGACAACACAATAGCTAGTTATTCTCTTGCATTAAGAGCGGTGTAATTTTTAATTCGATTTAAATTGCTTTACTTTCATTAAGTTTTTCTAAAGTGCTGTGCTGTAGGTTTTTTTATTTAATTTTGTTTATTTATTTTCAAAAAATTTTAAATAATTCATTTTTATTTTAGAAAATTCAAAAATTAAGAATTGTCATCGTTCAATAATTATTATTAAATGTAACAAAAGTTTTTTTTTCATGTAAGTTTAATTTATAAAAAATTCAAAAGTGTAAATTGTTAATCGTAAGTTTCTATATACAGATTTAATAAACTACCCCTGATGAAGTCGAGAAATTACGACGAAACGTAGGGAAAAGTATGAAATTAAGTTTTATTTGCATATAAAAGGAAGTGACCAAAAAAGCCCGATTTAACTTTACAAGCATTTAGTTCAATTCGTATGTTTCGATGAAGGTACATCTCAGCAGGTGTTTTGTTATTTGCAAGTGGGGTTGCTCTGTAGCGGAAGAGGATTGCTCGTACTTTTGCATGCATTGACATTGGCTCGTTTTCATCGCTTTTAATCTATTTTTCAAGGTTTGTACATTCCTTTCAGCCAACCCATTTGTAGCTGGATAACCCGGAGCTTTTAACTTCTGAAAAATTCCATTTATTTTACAGTATGTTTTAAATTCATCACTTACGAAAATTGATGCGTTATCCGAGACTATGGTATTGGGATACCCATGAGTAGCAAAAATATCCGACAGGAGTTCGATTGTGGATTTTGAAGTTGGATCATTTTTACATATTTTAATCTCGGCCCATCTTGATTTGGCATCGATCACAATTAGAAAGTAGTAGTTTTGAAAAGGTCCGGCGTAATCCATTTGGATTCGTTCCCAATTTTCTTCTGGTTCGCTCCATGGATGTACCGGGACCTTTGCTGGATTTGCTTTAATTTGTGCACACGATTCACACGTTCAATGTGATTCAAGGCGTTCGATGTCCTTATCGATACCTTTCCAATATATAAAACGTCGAGCTAACTGTTTCATTTTGGTTATGCCTATATATGTATGTTCAATGAAGTTCGTGCATTGCTAATTTTTGTAGGCTCTCTGGAATGATGACTCGTTGACCCTTGAATAATATACCACCATCTAATGTATATTCGTATGAAGCATCGGAATTATTTTGAATTTGTTCTTTAATTTTTGGTAATCGAATGTCAGAATTGGTGGCTTCTTGAATTATGTCAGCTGTTAATGCGTTTGTTGAAATTTCATTTATTGTCGCCATTAGAGTAACTTTGTGGTTTAATCGGACATCTGGAAAGACAGTCGGCATCTAAATTCTCAGCACCTTTTTTGAATACTACTTCGTAGTTGAACCCAGAAAGAAAAGACGCGTATCGAAGTAATCGAGCTGAGGTCATCGGTGGCAGTTTTGAATTTTGATGAAAGATTCGTACAATCGGTCGATTATCTGTCTTTAATTTAAACGGTCTGCCAAATAAATAATTGAAATAATGATTGAATGCATACACGATCGCCAGTGCTTCCCGGTCGAGTTGCGAGTAGTACTGTTCCGCCGGCCGTCGTTAATGATCTCGAAGTATAGGCAACAGGTCGTTCAATGCCATCAATAATTTGTGCCAAAACACCAGCTACTCCTACGGGACTCGCATCACAGGTTAGTACAAGTGGTAAACTTGGATCATATAGCGTCAGCGTACGTTCACTAGATAATTTGATTTTTAATTTCTTGAAAGCAGATTCACAACTTGTTATCCATCTGAACTTTGAATTTTTTCGAAGTAGTTTACGAAGTGGGTACGTTATTGAAGAATTGTTTGGAATAAATTTCGAATAGTAAGCTTGAAGGTTCTGGCATATCCATAACTGCTTTGACTTTGTCTTGTTTTTTTGTTGAATTCTATAGTCTACTCCAGGTATTCGATTTTTTCTTTAAAGAACGCACATTTGTTCTTATTTAGTAGTTTACGAAGTGGGTACGTTATTGAAGAATTGTTTGGAATAAATTTCGAATAGTAAGCTTGAAGGTTCTGGCATATCCATAACTGCTTTGACTTTGTCTTGTTTTTTTGTTGAGTTCTATAGTCTACTCCAGGTATTCGATTTTTTCTTTAAAGAACGCACATTTGTTCTTATTTACATGAAGATCATACTTCTGTGATCTATGAAGGCATTTTTCGAGGTTGTCTTGGCATTTAGTTCTTGTAGATCCATGATCATTACAACAAGCCGAAGATGCTGCAAACAGGTGCGACAGCAGAACCGTCTATAGCATAACCAAGGAACTGATTGGCTCGCGAAGTTCGAAACAACACCTCATAAAAGACATAGACGGTTCCCTGCTCAGCTCGGATGAGGAGCAACTCAGAAGGTGGAAGGACCACTTTGCTTCGGTTTTAAACCGAGTAACCGATAGTAATGTGCAACAGATACCTAATGAGCTGCCCGAAGCAACAAATTCCCGAATTCGTACCGTACCCCCCAGTAGAGATGAGATATGTACCGCAATTAAAGCACTTAAGACCAACAAAGCGGTAGGACTCGATGGCATTCCCGCAGAGCTTTTACAAGCGGCGCCAACGAAATCGAGCGAACTCCTGCAACCACTCATACAGGCGGCCTGGGTCGCCGAAGGTTTCCCCGACGAGTGGAAAAAGGGAATGATCGTCAAGCTCCCAAAAAAAGGAGACCTAACAAAGTGCGAAAACTGGAGGGGGATTTGCGTTTTGCCTACTGTTGCCAAAATAGTAGCAAAGATTGTCCTGGAACGCATAAAAGAACATCTTGAAGCGACACTCGATGCCGAACAAGCAGGATTCCGTGCTGGATCCTCATGTATTGATCATATCAACACCTTGAGGATCATAATTGAGCAGTGCGCTGAATATCGGTCACCACTTCACCTGCTGTTCATCGATTTTGAGAAGGCTTTCGACAGCGTTAACAGAGAATTTATATGGTGTGCTTTACGCAGGAGGGGTATCCCAGATAAATTAATTGCTATTATTAAAGCAACTTATGAAGGTTCCAAATGTCACGTTCTGCACGAAGGTAGGTTGTCAGAAGAGTTTGAAGTCCAAAGCGGAGTCAGACAGGGCTGCATACTGTCGCCAATATTGTTTTTGTTGGTGATAAGCGATGTCCTACGCGCAGCCTTGACAGGAAACGGAGGAATTCGATGGACTCTGACATCCTACCTAAAGCATCTTGATTATGCGGACGACGTATGTTTGCTCTCTCATAGGATCATGGATCTCCATCAAATGGCAACAAGGGTGGAGAGAGAAGCAGAAATCGTGGGGCTAAACATCAACATCGGCAAAACAAAAATGATGAGCCTCGGAACCCAGACATCCTCTCTTATAATTATCTCCCAGCAGCCGGTAGAGAAAGTTCAGAACTTCCAATATCTTGGAAGTATAATCTCTACCGAAGGCGGTACCGAACAAGACATCAGCAGCCGTATCGGGAAAGCAAAGGCTGCTTTCGGTATGTTAAAAAATATATGGAGGAATAACTCTCTCAGTTTGAGGACCAAGCTTCGACTGTTCCGCTCCAATGTAGAATCCGTACTGCTTTATGGATGCAGCACCTGGAAGGTTACAGCAGCTGTCACTAAGAAGCTGCAAACGTTCGTTAATAGATGTCTACGAAACATACTTAGGATTTTCTGGCCCAATCGTATTTCCAACGAAGAGCTCCTTAGGAGAACGGGCCAGGAACCTATCGACTCTATTATACGACGTCGAAAGTGGCAGTGGATTGGACATACGCTTCGAAAAGGCAACGACTGTATTGCAACGCAAGCAATGCAGTGGAATCCGCTCACACAAGAAGGACGAAGAGCTGGGCGGCCGAGAAGCACATGGCGTAGAACAGTCGAGGAGGAATCAGCGCAACTAGGCAAGAGTTGGAGGGAGCTGAAACACATCTCTGGAAACCGCACACGATGGCGCGTAGGCGTAGTCGAGGCCCTATGCCCCACTAGGGGTCCCCCACGGACTTAACAGGTCTGAGGACCTAAGTATGTAAGTAAGTAAGATCCATGAACAATTATGTCGTCGAAGTACGATAGAGTTTTCGGAAGATCTTGAAGAATTTGGTCGATAACACGGTTGAATTCGCTTGGTGCCGTTTTAATCCCGAATGATAATCGATTCATACGGTATGTTCTGCGATGTGTGGATATTTTTTGTATGCGGCTGCTTTCGTCATCAATGGGCACATGAAAATAAGCTTTGTATAAATCTATTTTACAAAAAATTTCGAGTTTCGAAGGCTACTGAGTATATCATCGATTCGGCGAATGGGGTAATTTGCATTGACAAGACGTTCGTTTACCCCTGTTTTGTAGTCGACGCACAATCGCACATTTCCATCAGGTTTTGGAATTATTACCAATGGCGATTTCCAATCACTAGTAGCTACTTTTGTTTTATATTTTGCGCTTCCAACATATCCAAGTCTCTCTCTTTGAAAAACACTGGACTTGCGTTCTTTTGAAGAGTTAACGAAACTTTTAAGTTTGGAATACAGCCAACCTTCTCTTCAAAAATGTTCGGATATTTTTCAATGATATTGTGGATGCTTTGAATAAGTAGTCTTAATAAAGTTTTTTTGAACTGTCTTGTTCGATGTCGATTTCCTGTAGATTAATGTTCAGATGTCTTATCCACAGACGTCCAAATAACGCTTCATATTCTTTGGGTACCACATATAGTTCTTCTCTGCAAATTTTTCCTCGATATTCGACATTGACGTTAATTTTTCCATCAGGCAGGAATACGTTACCCGTATAAGATCGAAATGCGACATTTGAATTTTGGAGTTTAAATGGAATATTCAGCTCACGGCTGCACCAGCACCAGAGTCCACTTCGAATTTGATTTGTTTACTTTCGATGTTTACATAGATTTAATATTTTTCGAGATCTTTGGCATCTTTGTGCTGGAAAATATCGACTACTTGATTAACACAATAATCTCTTTCATCTTCTCTTCTTAGGTCTTCAGGCGTGATTAAATTTGTTGAATTCGGATTATTGCTATTTAAAAGCGTTCGAATACATACCTTCCGTACAAGCAGTACACTTGAGTTGATTTTGATAAGTTCTACAGTCTTTGGCGATGTGATTATCTTTACCACATCGTAAACATAGATTTTGAATTCCAAGTTTCTCATAATCTACTTTGCTTTTTGAATTGAATAGTTTTTGTTTCGATTGATTGGATTTCGAATTATTTCCACTTCTGGCTTTTGAATTTTTAAATTTTACTTTACTTTAGCTTTTGAAAATTATTTGCTATCACTTTTCGATGCTTCCAGCGCGATTGCTTTCTTTGTAATCTCGTCAAATTTTACAACATCTGATTGAAGAATTTTTTCTCGGATTGAATTGTCTCGAATCCCACGTACAAATTGGGCACGCAAAAATGTGTCATCGATTGAAGTTCCACAACTACAAGTGAATTCGCAATCGGCGATATCACGTCGAAGTGATGCAATATATTCGGCAATGGATTGGCTTTCTGTCTGGTACGTCGAGAGGAATTGATGCTGAGATGCGACTACATTTTTCCTAGGACACAGGTTGGTTTCGAATTTTTCAATTATTTCCTCAAAAGTTAGTTCCGATGGCAATTTAGGAGACACTAAAGCAGCTAACATATTTAAGTTTGAAGCTCCTATTGAATTAAGTAGTATTTGAGCACTTAAAACCTTGTCATCAGAAATTTGTTTCATGTCCAGGTAATTTGTAAACCGCTGTCGATAGTACCTAAAAGACTCCTTCTGCGAATCAAAAACTTCAAAGGGTTGTATTAAGGCTGGATTTATTTTTGATGTGGCAGAAATTTGTGGTGGCTCTGCAGGCAATATTTTGTTTGAACATATCCATGAATTCCTTGAATTGCTTGGCGTCCATTTTGTCTTGATATCAGCTAGAATAATTGGACAAACAAAATAATTTTATTATTTTCTTTGTTCTACCTCATCGCCAATTATTATATCTCTTTTTGAAGAGTTTAAAGTGAAACAAAGATGATTTTCAAATATATTTAATTCAATTGTTTTATTTCATTTAAACTTATAAAACACTTTTAGGTTATTCAATCAGGTTATCACGTCTTTGACTTCGTGCTCAGCTTTCTAATCTGTCGTGAAGTAAGCACTATCTGACTTTGACATTTTAAAAGAATGAGGTCTGTTCAGATTGATGATGAGGTCACAACAGCCAGAACTGGTTGTTTTGTCATTTGTTTCAACCTAGTTATTTGTGTTTATTGTTTTTGAAAAAAAATACTTTGAAACTCAAACCCCTCCCGTCCAAACGGAATGAGATAGGCCTCCGTCCCATCGCAAAAAATGCTTCTATACAAATCCGTTATTATTTTGGGTGCCCTAATTATTACTGTGCCATCACCGTTAATACCAAAAAAAAACAAAAATCTCATAAAAAAGTAGTTTTAGTAATTTTCAATTTTCTTAAAAACTAGAAAACTTAAAACCCTTCGGTTTCTTCTGTTCGATTGTGGTCACACATGGACCACAAGAAGCCAATTTAACACTTCATTTCACAATTTAAAAAAAAAAACTGGTCTAAACTTTGTTTTTCATTTTTTTTTATCAAAATTTTGTGTTGGCATACGAATTTTTCAAAAACTATTTATAAAAATAATTTAATTTAAATTTATGATTAACAAACAGATTTCTGGCTTTCAAAACCGGTATAGTACTTCATTGTAAGTGTTGCCGTCGGTTTTTAATAATTTGTTTTCATTTTAAGCCATTTTTTTCTAAAATTGCCCCTACCTCTTAAATGGGGCAAGATACACACCCCCTGCCTTAGTTAAAAATGCTTGTTTTTGATTCCTCTACAAGAAACCGTTATCAATTTTTGGCGCAAAAGTTATCGACTCTGCCAAGAAGGGCATTCCAGGTCTATCAGCAAACAGGTTTCAAAGATATGCTTTGTTTTCGTATTATATCTCTTTTTGAAGAGTTTAAAGTGAAACAAAGATGATTTTCAAATATATTTAATTCAATTGTTTTATTTCATTTAAACTTATAAAATACTTTTAGGTTATTCAATCAGGTTATCACGTTTTTGACTTCGTGCTCAGCTATCTAATCTGTCGTGAAGTAAGCATTATCTGACTTTGACATTTTAAAAGAATGAGGTCTGTTCAGATTGATGATGAGGTCACAACAGCTCTCCCACGCTTAAGTTCTTCGTTTATATGTTATGTCGTGACGTAATCTTTTAAGTACGATGGCTTGTTGCGCTCTCTTCCTGATCCGGTCCGGTCCCTGTTGTGAATTACTTGAAGTTTGTTGAGAGTCAGTTGATCCACTACCGTTCTGAGATCCCCCTATAATTGCAGGTTGTGTTTTTGGAGGATCTACCAAAATTGACTTTTGTAAGTTTGTTAAATTATTATTGTCGTTAAAATTGGAATGAGATGAATTTGTAGGAATTTTTTGTTGTATATCACTTTTTCGCAGTTGGTCGATGTGTCTTTTCAAAATGTATCCGTTATCTAGTTTCTTCAAGTAATGAAGTTTTCCAAACTTTTGAATAATTGAGCCAAGTTTCCATAGGCTTTTATTTTGAATGTAACATTTGACTTGTACACGATCTCCCACGCTTAATCGTCGCGATTTGATTTCATTTCCGGTGTTTTTTTCCAGTCTATTTGGTCGAAAAGCATTTAGTTCAATTCGTATGTTTCGATGAAGGTACATCTCAGCAGGTGTTTTGTTATTTGCAAGTGGGGTTGCTCTGTAGCGGAAGAGGATTGCTCGTACTTTTGCATGCATTGACATTGGCTCGTTTTCCATCGCTTTTAATCTATTTTTCAAGGTTTGTACATTCCTTTCAGCCAACCCATATTTAGCTGGATAACCCGGAGCTGAAAAATTCCATTTATTTTACAGTATGTTTTAAATTCATCACTTACGAAAATTGATGCGTTATCCGAGACTATGGTATTGGGATACCCATGAGTAGCAAAAATATCCGACAGGAGTTCGATTGTGGATTTTGAAGTTGGATCATTTTTACATATTTTAATCTCGGCCCATCTTGATTTGGCATCGATCACAATTAGAAAGTAGTAGTTTTGAAAAGGTCCGGCGTAATCCATTTGGATTCGTTCCCAATTTTCTTCTGGTTCGCTCCATGGATGTACCGGGACCTTTGCTGGATTTGCTTTAATTTGTGCACACGATTCACACGTTCAATGTGATTCAAGGCGTTCGATGTCCTTATCGATACCTTTCCAATATATAAAACGTCGACCTAACTGTTTCATTTTGGTTATGCCTATATATGTATGTTGAATGACGTTCGTGCAATGCTAATTTTTGTAGGCTCTCTGGAATGATGACTCGTTGACCCTTGAATAATATACCACCATCTAATGTATATTCGTATGAAGCATCGGAATTATTTTGAATTTGTTCTTTAATTTTTGGTAATCGAATGTCAGAGTTGGTGGCTTCTTGAATTATGTCAGCTGTTAATGCGTTTGTTGAAATTTCATTCATTGTCGCCATACAAGTTTGATTAATTTCATTGTTGATTGCCATTTCATTAGAGTAACTTTGTGGTTTAATCGGACATCTGGAAAGACAGTCGGCATCTAAATTCTCAGCACCTTTTTTGAATACTACTTCGTAGTTGAACCCAGAAAGAAAAGACGCGTATCGAAGTAATCGAGCTGAGGTCATCGGTGGCAGTTTTGAATTTTGATGAAAGATTCGTACAATCGGTCGATTATCTGTCTTTAATTTAAACGGTCTGCCAAATAAATAATTGAAATAATGATTGAATGCATACACGATCGCCAGTGCTTCCCGGTCGAGTTGCGAGTAGTACTGTTCCGCCGGCCGTCGTTAATGATCTCGAAGTATAGGCAACAGGTCGTTCAATGCCATCAATAATTTGTGCCAAAACACCAGCTACTCCTACGGGACTCGCATCACAGGTTAGTACAAGTGGTAAACTTGGATCATATGGCGTCAGCGTACGTTCACTAGATAATTTGATTTTTAATTTCTTGAAAGCAGATTCACAACTTGTTGTCCATCTGAACTTTGAATTTTTTCGAAGTAGTTTACGAAGTGGGTACGTTATTGAAGAATTGTTTAGAATAAATTTTGAATAGTAAGCTTGAAGGTTCTGGCATATCCATAACTGCTTTGACTTCGTCTTGTTTTTTTGTTGAATTCTATAGTCTACTCCAGGTATTCGATTTTTTCTTTAAAGAACGCACATTTGTTCTTATTTACATGAAGATCATACTTTTGTGATCTATGAAGGCATTTTTCGAGGTTGTCTTGGCATTTAGTTCTTGTAGATCCATGAACAATTATGTCGTCGAAGTACGATAGAGTTTTCGGAAGATCTTGAAGAATTTGGTCGATAACACGGTTGAATTCGCTTGGTGCCGTTTTAATCCCGAATGATAATCGATTCATACGGTATGTTCTGCGATGTGTGGATATTTTTTGTATGCGGCTGCTTTCGTCATCAATGGGCACATGAAAATAAGCTTTGTATAAATCTATTTTACAAAAAATTTCGAGTTTCGAAGGCTACTGAGTATATCATCGATTCGGCGAATGGGGTAATTTGCATTGACAAGACGTTCGTTTACCCCTGTTTTGTAGTCGACGCATAATCGCACATTTCCATCAGGTTTTGGAATTATTACCAATGGCGATTTCCAATCACTAGTAGCTACTTTTGTTTTATATTTTGCGCTTCCAACATATCCAAGTCTCTCTCTTTGAAAAACACTGGACTTGCGTTCTTTTGAAGAGTTAACGAAACTTTTAAGTTTGGAATACAGCCAACCTTCTCTTCAAAAATTTTCGGATATTTTTCAATGATATTGTGGATGCTTTGAATAAGTAGTCTTAATAAAGTTTTTTTGAACTGTCTTGTTCGATGTCGATTTCCTGTAGATCAATGTTCAGATGTCTTATCCACAGACGTCCAAATAACGCTTCATATTCTTTGGGTACCACATATAGTTCTTCTCTGCAAATTTTTCCTCGATATTCGACATTGACGTTAATTTTTCCATCAGGCAGGAATACGTTACCCGTATAAGATCGAAATGCGACATTTGAATTTTGGAGTTTAAATGGAATATTCAGCTCACGGCTGCACCAGCACCAGAGTCCACTTCGAATTTGATTTGTTTACTTTCGATGTTTACATAGATTTAATATTTTTCGAGATCTTTGGCATCTTTGTGCTGGAAAATATCGACTACTTGATTAACACAATAATCTCTTTCATCTTCTCTTCTTAGGTCTTCAGGCGTGATTAAATTTGTTGAATTCGGATTATTGCTATTTAAAAGCGTTCGAATACATACCTTCCGTACAAGCAGTACACTTGAGTTGATTTTGATAAGTTCTACAGTCTTTGGCGATGTGATTATCTTTACCACATCGTAAACATAGATTTTGAATTCCAAGTTTCTCATAATCTACTTTGCTTTTTGAATTGAATAGTTTTTGTTTCGATTGATTGGATTTCGAATTATTTCCACTTCTGGCTTTTGAATTTTTAAATTTTACTTTACTTTAGCTTTTGAAAATTATTTGCTATCACTTTTCGATGCTTCCAGCGCGATTGCTTTCTTTGTAATCTCGTCAAATTTTACAACATCTGATTGAAGAATTTTTTCTCGGATTGAATTGTCTCGAATCCCACGTACAAATTGGGCACGCAAAAATGTGTCATCGATTGAAGTTCCACAACTACAAGTGAATTCGCAATCGGCGATATCACGTCGAAGTGATGCAATATATTCGGCAATGGATTGGCTTTCTGTCTGGTACGTCGAGAGGAATTGATGCTGAGATGCGACTACATTTTTCCTAGGACACAGGTTGGTTTCGAATTTTTCAATTATTTCCTCAAAAGTTAGTTCCGATGGCAATTTAGGAGACACTAAAGCAGCTAACATATTTAAGTTTGAAGCTCCTATTGAATTAAGTAGTATTTGAGCACTTAAAACCTTGTCATCAGAAATTTGTTTCATGTCCAGGTAATTTGTAAACCGCTGTCGATAGTACCTAAAAGACTCCTTCTGCGAATCAAAAACTTCAAAGGGTTGTATTAAGGCTGGATTTATTTTTGATGTGGCAGAAATTTGTGGTGGCTCTGCAGGCAATATTTTGTTTGAACATATCCATGAATTCCTTGAATTGCTTGGCGTCCATTTTGTCTTGATATCAGCTAGAATAATTGGACAAACAAAATAATTTTATTATTTTCTTTGTTCTACCTCATCGCCAATTATTATATCTCTTTTTGAAGAGTTTAAAGTGAAACAAAGATGATTTTCAAATATATTTAATTCAATTGTTTTATTTCATTTAAACTTATAAAACACTTTTAGGTTATTCAATCAGGTTATCACGTCTTTGACTTCGTGCTCAGCTTTCTAATCTGTCGTGAAGTAAGCACTATCTGACTTTGACATTTTAAAAGAATGAGGTCTGTTCAGATTGATGATGAGGTCACAACAGCCAGAACTGGTTGTTTTGTCATTTGTTTCAACCTAGTTATTTGTGTTTATTGTTTTTGAAAAAAAATACTTTGAAACTCAAACCCCTCCCGTCCAAACGGAATGAGATAGGCCTCCGTCCCATCGCAAAAAATGCTTCTATACAAATCCGTTATTATTTTGGGTGCCCTAATTATTACTGTGCCATCACCGTTAATACCAAAAAAAACAAAAATCTCATAAAAAAGTAGTTTTAGTAATTTTCAATTTTCTTAAAAACTAGAAAACTTAAAACCCTTCGGTTTCTTCTGTTCGATTGTGGTCACACATGGACCACAAGAAGCCAATTTAACACTTCATTTCACAATTTAAAAAAAAAAACTGGTCTAAACTTTGTTTTTCATTTTTTTTATCAAAATTTTGTGTTGGCATACGAATTTTTCAAAAACTATTTATAAAAATAATTTAATTTAAATTTATGATTAACAAACAGATTTCTGGCTTTCAAAACCGGTATAGTACTTCATTGTAAGTGTTGCCGTCGGTTTTTAATAATTTGTTTTCATTTTAAGTCATTTTTTTCTAAAATTGCCCCTACCTCTTAAATGGGGCAAGATACACACCCCCTTAGTTAAAAATGCTTGTTTTTGATTCCTCTACAAGAAACCGTTATCAATTTTTGGCGCAAAAGTTATCGACTCTGCCAAGAAGGGCATTCCAGGTCTGTCAGCAAACAGGTTTCAAAGATATGCTTTGTTTTCGTATTATATCTCTTTTTGAAGAGTTTAAAGTGAAACAAAGATGATTTTCAAATATATTTAATTCAATTGTTTTATTTCATTTAAACTTATAAAATACTTTTAGGTTATTCAATCAGGTTATCACGTTTTTGACTTCGTGCTCAGCTATCTAATCTGTCGTGAAGTAAGCATTATCTGACTTTGACATTTTAAAAGAATGAGGTCTGTTCAGATTGATGATGAGGTCACAACAGCTCTCCCACGCTTAAGTTCTTCGTTTATATGTTATGTCGTGACGTAATCTTTTAAGTACGATGGCTTGTTGCGCTCTCTTCCTGATCCGGTCCGGTCCCTGTTGTGAATTACTTGAAGTTTGTTGAGAGTCAGTTGATCCACTACCGTTCTGAGATCCCCCTATAATTGCAGGTTGTGTTTTTGGAGGATCTACCAAAATTGACTTTTGCAAGTTTGTTAAATTATTATTGTCGTTAAAATTGGAATGAGATGAATTTGTAGGAATTTTTTGTTGTATATCACTTTTTCGCAGTTGGTCGATGTGTCTTTTCAAAATGTATCCGTTATCTAGTTTCTTCAAGTAATGAAGTTTTCCAAACTTTTGAATAATTGAGCCAAGTTTCCATAGGCTTTTATTTTGAATGTAACATTTGACTTGTACACGATCTCCCACGCTTAATCGTCGCGATTTGATTTCATTTCCGGTGTTTTTTTCCAGTCTATTTGGTCGAAAAGCATTTAGTTCAATTCGTATGTTTCGATGAAGGTACATCTCAGCAGGTGTTTTGTTATTTGCAAGTGGGGTTGCTCTGTAGCGGAAGAGGATTGCTCGTACTTTTGCATGCATTGACATTGGCTCGTTTTCCATCGCTTTTAATCTATTTTTCAAGGTTTGTACATTCCTTTCAGCCAACCCATATTTAGCTGGATAACCCGGAGCTGAAAAATTCCATTTATTTTACAGTATGTTTTAAATTCATCACTTACGAAAATTGATGCGTTATCCGAGACTATGGTATTGGGATACCCATGAGTAGCAAAAATATCCGACAGGAGTTCGATTGTGGATTTTGAAGTTGGATCATTTTTACATATTTTAATCTCGGCCCATCTTGATTTGGCATCGATCACAATTAGAAAGTAGTAGTTTTGAAAAGGTCCGGCGTAATCCATTTGGATTCGTTCCCAATTTTCTTCTGGTTCGCTCCATGGATGTACCGGGACCTTTGCTGGATTTGCTTTAATTTGTGCACACGATTCACACGTTCAATGTGATTCAAGGCGTTCGATGTCCTTATCGATACCTTTCCAATATATAAAACGTCGACCTAACTGTTTCATTTTGGTTATGCCTATATATGTATGTTGAATGACGTTCGTGCAATGCTAATTTTTGTAGGCTCTCTGGAATGATGACTCGTTGACCCTTGAATAATATACCACCATCTAATGTATATTCGTATGAAGCATCGGAATTATTTTGAATTTGTTCTTTAATTTTTGGTAATCGAATGTCAGAGTTGGTGGCTTCTTGAATTATGTCAGCTGTTAATGCGTTTGTTGAAATTTCATTTATTGTCGCCATACAAGTTTGATTAATTTCATTGTTGATTGCCATTTCATTAGAGTAACTTTGTGGTTTAATCGGACATCTGGAAAGACAGTCGGCATCTAAATTCTCAGCACCTTTTTTGAATACTACTTCGTAGTTGAACCCAGAAAGAAAAGACGCGTATCGAAGTAATCGAGCTGAGGTCATCGGTGGCAGTTTTGAATTTTGATGAAAGATTCGTACAATCGGTCGATTATCTGTCTTTAATTTAAACGGTCTGCCAAATAAATAATTGAAATAATGATTGAATGCATACACGATCGCCAGTGCTTCCCGGTCGAGTTGCGAGTAGTACTGTTCCGCCGGCCGTCGTTAATGATCTCGAAGTATAGGCAACAGGTCGTTCAATGCCATCAATAATTTGTGCCAAAACACCAGCTACTCCTACGGGACTCGCATCACAGGTTAGTACAAGTGGTAAACTTGGATCATAAGGCGTCAGCGTACGTTCACTAGATAATTTGATTTTTAATTTCTTGAAAGCAGATTCACAACTTGTTGTCCATCTGAACTTTGAATTTTTTCGAAGTAGTTTACGAAGTGGGTACGTTATTGAAGAATTGTTTAGAATAAATTTTGAATAGTAAGCTTGAAGGTTCTGGCATATCCATAACTGCTTTGACTTCGTCTTGTTTTTTTGTTGAATTCTATAGTCTACTCCAGGTATTCGATTTTTTCTTTAAAGAACGCACATTTGTTCTTATTTACATGAAGATCATACTTTTGTGATCTATGAAGGCATTTTTCGAGGTTGTCTTGGCATTTAGTTCTTGTAGATCCATGAACAATTATGTCGTCGAAGTACGATAGAGTTTTCGGAAGATCTTGAAGAATTTGGTCGATAACACGGTTGAATTCGCTTGGTGCCGTTTTAATCCCGAATGATAATCGATTCATACGGTATGTTCTGCGATGTGTGGATATTTTTTGTATGCGGCTGCTTTCGTCATCAATGGGCACATGAAAATAAGCTTTGTATAAATCTATTTTACAAAAGAATTTCGAGTTTCGAAGGCTACTGAGTATATCATCGATTCGGCGAATGGGGTAATTTGCATTGACAAGACGTTCGTTTACCCCTGTTTTGTAGTCGACGCATAATCGCACATTTCCATCAGGTTTTGGAATTATTACCAATGGCGATTTCCAATCACTAGTAGCTACTTTTGTTTTATATTTTGCGCTTCCAACATATCCAAGTCTCTCTCTTTGAAAAACACTGGACTTGCGTTCTTTTGAAGAGTTAACGAAACTTTTAAGTTTGGAATACAGCCAACCTTCTCTTCAAAAATTTTCGGATATTTTTCAATGATATTGTGGATGCTTTGAATAAGTAGTCTTAATAAAGTTTTTTTGAACTGTCTTGTTCGATGTCGATTTCCTGTAGATTAATGTTCAGATGTCTTATCCACAGACGTCCAAATAACGCTTCATATTCTTTGGGTACCACATATAGTTCTTCTCTCCAAATTTTTCCTCGATATTCGACATTGACGTTAATTTTTCCATCAGGCAGGAATACGTTACCCGTATAAGATCGAAATGCGACATTTGAATTTTGGAGTTTAAATGGAATATTCAGCTCACGGCTGCACCAGCACCAGAGTCCACTTCGAATTTGATTTGTTTACTTTCGATGTTTACATAGATTTAATATTTTTCGAGATCTTTGGCATCTTTGTGCTGGAAAATATCGACTACTTGATTAACACAATAATCTCTTTCATCTTCTCTTCTTAGGTCTTCAGGCGTGATTAAAATTGTTGAATTCGGATTATTGCTATTTAAAAGCGTTCGAATACATACCTTCCGTACAAGCAGTACACTTGAGTTGATTTTGATAAGTTCTACAGTCTTTGGCGATGTGATTATCTTTACCACATCGTAAACATAGATTTTGAATTCCAAGTTTCTCATAATCTACTTTGCTTTTTGAATTGAATAGTTTTTGTTTCGATTGATTGGATTTCGAATTATTTCCACTTCTGGCTTTTGAATTTTTAAATTTTACTTTACTTTAGCTTTTGAAAATTATTTGCTATCACTTTTCGATGCTTCCAGCGCGATTGCTTTCTTTGTAATCTCGTCAAATTTTACAACATCTGATTGAAGAATTTTTTCTCGGATTGAATTGTCTCGAATCCCACGTACAAATTGGGCACGCAAAAATGTGTCATCGATTGAAGTTCCACAACTACAAGTGAATTCGCAATCGGCGATATCACGTCGAAGTGATGCAATATATTCGGCAATGGATTGGCTTTCTGTCTGATACGTCGAGAGGAATTGATGCTGAGATGCGACTACATTTTTCCTAGGACACAGGTTGGTTTCGAATTTTTCAATTATTTCCTCAAAAGTTAGTTCCGATGGCAATTTAGGAGACACTAAAGCAGCTAACATATTTAAGTTTGAAGCTCCTATTGAATTAAGTAGTATTTGAGCACTTAATACCTTGTCATCAGAAATTTGTTTCATGTCCAGGTAATTTGTAAACCGCTGTCGATAGTACCTTAAAGACTCCTTCTGCGAATCAAAAACTTCAAAGGGTTGTATTAAGGCTGGATTTATTTTTGATGTGGCAGAAATTTGTGGTGGCTCTGCAGGCAATATTTTGTTTGAACATATCCATGAATTCCTTGAATTGCTTGGCGTCCATTTTGTCTTGATATCAGCTAGAATAATTGGACAAACAAAATAATTTTATTATTTTCTTTGTTTTACCTCGTCGCCAATTATTATATCTCTTTTTGAAGAGTTTAAAGTGAAACAAAGATGATTTTCAAATATATTTAATTCAATTGTTTTATTTCATTTAAACTTATAAAATACTTTTAGGTTATTCAATCAGGTTATCACGTTTTTGACTTCGTGCTCAGCTATCTAATCTGTCGTGAAGTAAGCATTATCTGACTTTGACATTTTAAAAGAATGAGGTCTGTTCAGATTGATGATGAGGTCACAACAGCTCTCCCACGCTTAAGTTCTTCGTTTATATGTTATGTCGTGACTTAATCTTTTAAGTACGATGGCTTGTTGCGCTCTCTTCCTGATCCGGTCCGGTCCCTGTTGTGAATTACTTGAAGTTTGTTGAGAGTCAGTTGATCCACTACCGTTCTGAGATCCCCCTATAATTGCAGGTTGTGTTTTTGGAGGATCTACCAAAGTTGACTTTTGCAAGTTTGTTAAATTATTATTGTCGTTGAAATTGGAATGAGATGAATTTGTAGGAATTTTTTGTTGTATATCACTTTTTCGCAGTTGGTCGATGTGTCTTTTCAAAATGTATCCGTTATCTAGTTTCTTCAAGTAATGAAGTTTTCCAAACTTTTGAATAATAGAGCCAAGTTTCCATAGGCTTTTATTTTGAATGTAACATTTGACTTGTACACGATCTCCCACGCTTAATCGTCGCGATTTGATTTCATTTCCGGTGTTTTTTTCCAGTTTATTTGGTCGAAAAGCATTTACAAACGTTCCATGCTATCAACTATCAAAGCACATAGGACAAATTTTGAAAAACATAGTAAACGAAAATCTTAACATTAAGAATTCATTTCAACTAAAAACTCAATTAGAAGGCATTGTTTTAGAGAAAAATGATTTTCTAGTTTCTTTTGACGCTGTTTTACTCTTCACAAACATTCCGACTTACCTCGCTATAAAAATAATAATGAAGAAGTGGGACACAATAAAAAACTTAACAAAAATACCAAAAACACAGTTTTTAAGAATTCTAGAATTTTGTCTGAAAGAGAACAACTACTTTAAATTCCAAGATAAAATATACAACCAGACTTTTAATATGCCCATGGGAAATGCCCTCTCCCCCACAATAGCTGACATCATTTTGGACGATTTAATAGAAAAAACAATAGAAGAACTTAAAAATGAAAAACAAATTAACATCAAATTCATAGCCAAGTACGTAGACGACGTGTTTGCTATCATAAAAGAAAAAGATAAGGACGAGATCTTGAATTACCTGAACCATTACCACACAAAACTTAAATTCACAGTTGAAATAGAACATAACCAAAGCTTACCCTACCTAGACATCAGAATTTACAGAACAAGAAACAAAATTAAATTTAACTGGTATTCTAAAATTACAGCATCTGGCAGAATGATTAATTTCCTCTCTACTCAACCCTTACAACAAAAAATTAACACTGCAAAGAATTTTATCAACAAAATAATAAATATAAGCGATACAGAATTCAAAGAAGAAAACATAAAAGCAATTAAAACAATTTTACACATGCACAATTTTCCACATTACTTAATAAATAATTTAATAAACAAGAATATCAATAAAACTAACGAAAACAAAAATTCTCAACAAAATCCAGATGTTGGTAACACTATGAGGTACAGGTACTATGGTATTGCATATATTCCAAATCTTACTGATAAGAGAAACTTAAATAAAATAATAAATAAAGAGAATGTGACATTCGCTCACAATTCAAACTCAACAATACGACAACTATTCACCAACACAAAAACCAAAATAGAAAAAGAACAACAACATGACATCATTTATAAAATTGGGTGCAGTGGTAAGGAAGGGGAGACGTGCAATCTGATCTACATTGGGACAACTAAGAGATCACTGGAGACGAGACTAATCGAACACAAAGCGGATATTCGGAACAAAAGAGAATCCACTGGGTTATCACAACACATACTAGAAACTGGACACTCCGCAGACTTTGATAACACAGTAATAATGGACAAGGAAAAGAGATCAAATAATAGGTACACACTTGAAAGTCTTCGTATACAACAAAATATAGACAAAACAATGAATACACAGGAAGATAGAGACAACACAATAGCTAGTTATTCTCTTGCATTAAGAGCGGTGTAATTTTTAATTCGATTTAAATTGCTTTACTTTCATTAAGTTTTTCTAAAGTGCTGTGCTGTAGGTTTTTTTATTTAATTTTGTTTATTTATTTTCAAAAAATTTTAAATAATTCATTTTTATTTTAGAAAATTCAAAAATTAAGAATTGTCATCGTTCAATAATTATTATTAAATGTAACAAAAGTTTTTTTTTCATGTAAGTTTAATTTATAAAAAATTCAAAAGTGTAAATTGTTAATCGTAAGTTTCTATATACAGATTTAATAAACTACCCCTGATGAAGTCGAGAAATTACGACGAAACGTAGGGAAAAGTATGAAATTAAGTTTTATTTGCATATAAAAGGAAGTGACCAAAAAAGCCCGATTTAACTTTACAAGCATTTAGTTCAATTCGTATGTTTCGATGAAGGTACATCTCAGCAGGTGTTTTGTTATTTGCAAGTGGGGTTGCTCTGTAGCGGAAGAGGATTGCTCGTACTTTTGCATGCATTGAAATTGGCTCGTTTTCATCGCTTTTAATCTATTTTCCAAGGTTTGTACATTCCTTTCAGCCAACCCATTTGTAGCTGGATAACCCGGAGCTATTAACTTCTGAAAAATTCCATTTATTTTACAGTATGTTTTAAATTCATCACTTACGAAAATTGATGCGTTATCCGAGACTATGGTATTGGGATACCCATGAGTAGCAAAAATATCCGACAGGAGTTCGATTGTGGATTTTGAAGTTGGATCATTTTTACATATTTTAATCTCGGCCCATCTTGATTTGGCATCGATCACAATTAGAAAGTAGTAGTTTTGAAAAGGTCCGGCGTAATCCATTTGGATTCGTTCCCAATTTTCTTCTGGTTCGCTCCATGGATGTACCGGGACCTTTGCTGGATTTGCTTTAATTTGTGCACACGATTCACACGTTCAATGTGATTCAAGGCGTTCGATGTCCTTATCGATACCTTTCCAATATATAAAACGTCGAGCTAACTGTTTCATTTTGGCTATGCCTATATATGTATGTTCAATGAAGTTCGTGCATTGCTAATTTTTGTAGGCTCTCTGGAATGATGACTCGTTGACCCTTGAATAATATACCACCATCTAATGTATATTCGTATGAAGCATCGGAATTATTTTGAATTTGTTCTTTAATTTTTGGTAATCGAATGTCAGAATTGGTGGCTTCTTGAATTATGTCAGCTGTTAATGCGTTTGTTGAAATTTCACTTATTGTCGCCATACAAGTTTGATTAATTTCATTGTTGATTGCCATTTCATTAGAGTAACTTTGTGGTTTAATCGGACATCTGGAAAGACAGTCGGCATCTAAATTCTCAGCACCTTTTTTGAATACTACTTCGTAGTTGAACCCAGAAAGAAAAGACGCGTATCGAAGTAATCGAGCTGAGGTCATCGGTGGCAGTTTTGAATTTTGATGAAAGATTCGTACAAGCGGGCGATTATCTGTCTTTAATTTAAACGGTCTGCCAAATAAATAATTGAAATAATGATTGAATGCATACACGATCGCCAGTGCTTCCCGGTCGAGTTGCGAGTAGTTCTGTTCCGCCGGCCGTCGTTAATGATCTCGAAGTATAGGCAACAGGTCGTTCAATGCCATCAATAATTTGTGCCAAAACACCAGCTACTCCTACGGGACTCGCATCACAGGTTAGTACAAGTGGTAAACTTGGATCATATAGCGTCAGCGTACGTTCACTAGATAATTTGATTTTTAATTTCTTGAAAGCAGATTCACAACTTGTTGTCCATCTGAACTTTGAATTTTTTCGAAGTAGTTTACGAAGTGGGTACGTTATTGAAGAATTGTTTGGAATAAATTTCGAATAGTAAGCTTGAAGGTTCTGGCATATCCATAACTGCTTTGACTTTGTCTTGTTTTTTTGTTGAATTCTATAGTCTACTCCAGGTATTCGATTTTTTCTTTAAAGAACGCACATTTGTTCTTATTTACATGAAGATCATACTTTTGTGATCTATGAAGGCATTTTTCGAGGTTGTCTTGGCATTTAGTTCTTGTAGATCCATGAACAATTATGTCGTCGAAGTACGATAGAGTTTTCGGAAGATCTTGAAGAATTTGGTCGAAAACACGGTTGAATTCGCTTGGTGCCGTTTTAATCCCGAATGATAATCGATTCATACGGTATGTTCTGCGATGTGTGGATATTTTTTGTATGCGGCTGCTTTCGTCATCAATGGGCACATGAAAATAAGCTTTGTATAAATCTATTTTACAAAAGAATTTCGAGTTTCGAAGGCTACTGAGTATATCATCGATTCGGCGAATGGGGTAATTTGCATTGACAAGACGTTCGTTTACCCCTGTTTTGTAGTCGACGCATAATCGCACATTTCCATCAGGTTTTGGAATTATTACCAATGGCGATTTCCAATCACTAGTAGCTACTTTTGTTTTATATTTTGCGCTTCCAACATATCCAAGTCTCTCTCTTTGAAAAACACTGGACTTGCGTTCTTTTGAAGAGTTAACGAAACTTTTAAGTTTGGAATACAGCCAACCTTCTCTTCAAAAATTTTCGGATATTTTTCAATGATATTGTGGATGCTTTGAATAAGTAGTCTTAATAAAGTTTTTTTGAACTGTCTTGTTCGATGTCGATTTCCTGTAGATCAATGTTCAGATGTCTTATCCACAGACGTCCAAATAACGCTTCATATTCTTTGGGTACCACATATAGTTCTTCTCTGCAAATTTTTCCTCGATATTCGACATTGACGTTAATTTTTCCATCAGGCAGGAATACGTTACCCGTATAAGATCGAAATGCGACATTTGAATTTTGGAGTTTAAATGGAATATTCAGCTCACGGCTGCACCAGCACCAGAGTCCACTTCGAATTTGATTTGTTTACTTTCGATGTTTACATAGATTTAATATTTTTCGAGATCTTTGGCATCTTTGTGCTGGAAAATATCGACTACTTGATTAACACAATAATCTCTTTCATCTTCTCTTCTTAGGTCTTCAGGCGTGATTAAATTTGTTGAATTCGGATTATTGCTATTTAAAAGCGTTCGAATACATACCTTCCGTACAAGCAGTACACTTGAGTTGATTTTGATAAGTTCTACAGTCTTTGGCGATGTGATTATCTTTACCACATCGTAAACATAGATTTTGAATTCCAAGTTTCTCATAATCTACTTTGCTTTTTGAATTGAATAGTTTTTGTTTCGATTGATTGGATTTCGAATTATTTCCACTTCTGGCTTTTGAATTTTTAAATTTTACTTTACTTTAGCTTTTGAAAATTATTTGCTATCACTTTTCGATGCTTCCAGCGCGATTGCTTTCTTTGTAATCTCGTCAAATTTTACAACATCTGATTGAAGAATTTTTTCTCGGATTGAATTGTCTCGAATCCCACGTACAAATTGGGCACGCAAAAATGTGTCATCGATTGAAGTTCCACAACTACAAGTGAATTCGCAATCGGCGATATCACGTCGAAGTGATGCAATATATTCGGCAATGGATTGGCTTTCTGTCTGGTACGTCGAGAGGAATTGATGCTGAGATGCGACTACATTTTTCCTAGGACACAGGTTGGTTTCGAATTTTTCAATTATTTCCTCAAAAGTTAGTTCCGATGGCAATTTAGGAGACACTAAAGCAGCTAACATATTTAAGTTTGAAGCTCCTATTGAATTAAGTAGTATTTGAGCACTTAATACCTTGTCATCAGAAATTTGTTTCATGTCCAGGTAATTTGTAAACCGCTGTCGATAGTACCTTAAAGACTCCTTCTGCGAATCAAAAACTTCAAAGGGTTGTATTAAGGCTGGATTTATTTTTGATGTGGCAGAAATTTGTGGTGGCTCTGCAGGTAATATTTTGTTTGAACATATCCATGAATTCCTTGAATTGCTTGGCGTCCATTTTGTCTTGATATCAGCTAGAATAATTGGACAAACAAAATATTTTTTTTATTTTCTTTGTTTTACCTCGTCGCCAATTATTATATCTCTTTTTGAAGAGTTTAAAGTGAAACAAAGATGATTTTCAAATATATTTAATTCAATTGTTTTATTTCATTTAAACTTATAAAATACTTTTAGGTTATTCAATCAGGTTATCACGTTTTTGACTTCGTGCTCAGCTTTCTAATCTGTCGTGAAGTAAGCACTATCTGACTTTGACATTTTAAAAGAATGAGGTCTGTTCAGATTGATGATGAGGTTACAACAGCTAGAACTGGTTGTTTTGTCATTTGTTTCAACGTAGTTATTTGTTTTAATTGTTTTTGAAAAAAAAAATACTTTGAAACTCAAACCCCTCCCGCCCAAACGGAATGAGAAAGACCTCCGTCCCATCGCAAAAAATGCTTCTATACAAATCCGTTATTATTTTGGGGCGCCCTAGTTATCGTACTGGTGCCATCACCGTAAAAACCAAAAAACAAAAATCTCATAAAAAAGTAGTTTTAGTAATTTTCAATTTTCTTAAAAACTAGAAAACATAAAACCCTTCGGTTTCTTGTGTTCGATTTAGAATTAGTATACGCTTGACCACAAAAAGCGAATTTAACACTTAATTTCACAATTTAAAAAAAAACTTTTCTAAATTTTTTTTTTTTCATTTTGTTTTATCAAAATTTTGGGCTTCAGTATGTAGTATGATCGCAGCAGCGATAATGAAAACAACGCATGTAAGTCTTTTTTTTTTTATTTTTTCAGTGATTTTTGTGTATCTTTCAAAATTAAAGAGATGAGCAGAGAAATTTAAAGAGACCTGCGCAGTAGAATGTCCAACTAATTTGCTTGAAGCTATACCATCAATATCTTTTTGGCAATAAGTTCATACTGGTGACAGATAATAAACCTTTAGTGTCTATTTTTGGGAAAGGAAGGGGGGGGGAGCACGTTAACTTTGGCGCAAAAAGTTGATAACGGTTTTTTGTAGACGGGTCAAAAACAATTATTTGTTACTAAGGCAGGGAGGGTTCAATCAAAGATAATATAATACAAAGATGTCGCATCCAGTACAAGCAAAGTGAACCCAAAATAAAACCGTCCGTATCTGATATTGGATACGACAATATGTTGCGAAATGTTGCATTGGTCAATTTAAAGAGCGAGAGCGAAAAATCTCTCTGGAAACAGTTTAAAATTTTAAATCCCTTCAAAATGTATATCTCAAGGACAAAAAAATGTTTTCATTGTTTTTGTCTTTCGCTTTTTTTTAATTTTTGGCTTATTATTTTTTGTGATCATGATGATGGTGGGTATCTGTATAGATAGACATGCAGTAGCATTTTTGTTCTTTCATCGCAGATCGCGATCTTCGTAAAAGGTAGCAAGGATTTTCTTTTGGTTTTAATTATTTTCTTTATTCCTTCTGAGAATTTTTGTAGGGCAGAGAAATTCATGTACCTAGGATTTCTTTTTTTTTTCACATTTGGGGCTATAGAATATATACCTATATGTATTTGTATATCCGAACGGCAATGTAAAAGCAGCTTTTACTACTAAGCTTTTACTACCTACATAAACACCTTTTCTCAGGGTGGACGGGGTAGTGTTTGTGGGCAAACAAAATATTTTGATAAAATTTTTAAGGCGATGTTATATTTCCACACATTTATTCTTTTATGTTAATAATAAATACTATAGGTAATAATGCTTATTTCAAAAAACAAAACATATTTTTTTGGTCTTTTCAATTGTTTGAAAACTGGAATTGAAATTTTCGTTGTTGTTTACCAAAACGTTATAGGTACCTAGGTATATTTTTATTATAAAGACTCCGTATCTTCTTTTACTAAATTTTTGTGAATATCGACGAGTAAAGAGCCATTCATTATAAACAAGCAGACTAAAAAAGCCGAATTCGAAGACGAGTAATAAAGTTGAAGGGCTCGTTATGTTTTGTAACATGGTATCCCGCCTCCCCCAGTTTCTGTAGTTTTTTAATTCGTTGAGAAAAAAAATTCGAGATAACAGTCAATCATATGACATTAGGAAGATAGATAACACGAAAAAAGTAGGTGTCACAATTCTGTCTGTCTCTACCTCGACCTACAGCCTATACAATTTGAACTTAAGGTTTTTTTTTGTAAATCCCATGAGGTGAAATCGAATTTTTTTTTTGCTCAAAAATAACGGTATATACTTGCCATACAACCGTTAAGAAAAAACTTATTTATCTCAAGAACAGCTATAACGATATTGATAAGAAAAACTTAGGGTGTAGACATAAATAGGTAGGTAAGTACCCACCTACATACAGGGTGTCCCGTAAAGGATGGTCCAAATTGAATATGGTGATAGGCCAGGTCATGACCTTTCAGAATTTGGTAACTTGTTTATCCCGAAACATAACGGTTTTCGAGTAACGGCTGTTTTTTTGAAATTTGCCCGAACCCCTACTTTGGACCACTGTTTTGCTCACCCCGTCCATAATTGATTTTTTTATTTTTTTATTTTTACACTTAAACATTGACCAATAATAAGACTTTTTGTGTGCATTTAAATGATTTTGATTTAAGTCCACCATTTTTATAAAATTACTAGATAAAGTCATAGTTTGATCAAAATTATTTTTTTATTTCAATATTTGAAAGAGCGTCCTGAAAAAAAATCGTATGACTCAATACTGGTTCTTACTTTTAAAAAATTGCCTTGCCTTTTGAATTTCCAAAAAAGTATAAATCTTACCAATGCAAACTCTAAATCAAAAGTTACTACAGTTTAAACTCAATCAGTCGTGGTTTTAAGAAAAATTCAAATAAATTCTTTTTTTTTTTGTAATGTTTATTTATGATTTTTTTGTTTTTTTTTTCTTGTTTTGTTGTTTTTTTTTTTTTTTGCTTTGCTTTTTTTATTTCTTTTACCCAGTTCATTTGTAAAAATTATATTATAAAATCAAAATGTGCCCCACCTGCACGTATACAAGCTCGACAGCGTTTAAAAAACTGTCTTTTTAAATTTCTTGTGCTTGGCGAGTTGCTTATTTCTGCAGCAGAAACCTGAATACGTTGCTGGAGTTCACGTATGTTTGAAATAGGCTTAGCATAGACTCTTTCCTTCAGACAGCTCCAATAAAAAAAGTCCAACGGATTAAGGTCTGGTGACCGAGGTGGCCATAAAATTGGTCCACCACATCCAATCCATCGTTCATGGTAAGAATTTTCCAAAAAACGTCTCACATTTATACTATAATGAGCTGGGCAACCGTCGTGTTGATACCGCATTGACTGTATTATGGCAAGTGGCACGTCTTCGAACAAAAAAAAATAGCCTATTTTGCAGAAAATCTAAATAAATCTCACTATTTAGTGTATCCGGCAGTTCAATGGGTCCTATTATGTGGCCATTCAAAATACCAGTCCACAAATTTATTTTGCATTGGTATTGGGAATTTCCTTCTCGCACCAAATGCGGATTTTCTAATTGCCAACTATAGAGGTTATGCAAGTTAAAAAATCCATCTTTTTTGCAAGATGACTCGTCGGTCCACAATATTTTATCGAAAAAGTCTGGATCCTCTTGTTTTTTTCGGAGCATCGTCCGACAAAATTCAACCCTTTTTTTCACACAAAGTCCATTGGAAGTAGAGCTTGAACACGTTGCAAATGAAAGGGATGCAGCTTGTTCCTTTTCAGCATTCTTTGGATGGTTGTTTTTGAGACCCCTGTTGCCCTTTCGATGGCTCTAACAGATGTAGAAGGTTCATTCTCGACAGCACGCAAAACTTCCTCATCATGATGGTGTTGACTTCTTCCTTGTCCTAGACTTCTCCCTGGTGCTCTGCCCTCCGAATAAGCCAAGTGAGCCCGTATGAAAAGGCGATGGTCAGGATGTGAAGCATTTGGGTACCTCTCAGCATATGTTCTGGCTGCTAATCTAGCGTTTCCTCCACACTCTTCATAAATGTAATGCAATGAAGCATATTCCCGCGGCGTGTAAGACATTTAATTTTTTTTTTTTCAATCAAAAGCGTTTTAGAAAAACCTAAAAAAAAAAACTTTGAATGATTAATAAGCGCCATTACTTTTGAACGAAATTCTTACCAGCCATACCATTTCCGGTAAAAATAAATAAAACATTAGAACAAGGATTGGCCAAGCGTGGCGTCGCAAAGTTAAAGACCGCCATTGTTAGTAAAATTAAGTTGGTTTGAGGATGAAATTATTAATTGAAATTGATATTAAATGTCGCTAATATTATAATGAAGTAAGAAATTATGGGTTAAAGTATCGACAGTAAAAAAATCAAAAAAACAAAAAAAAAAAAAAACACCTAAAAAAACCAAAACAAAAAACATCCAAAAAAAAATTATAAAATTAACAACAAAACAAAAAAACAAGAATTTATTTGAATTTTTCTTAAAACCACGACTGATTGAGTTTAAACTGTAGTAACTTTTGATTTAGAGTTTGCATTGGTAAGATTTATACTTTTTTGGAAATTCAAAAGGCAAGGCAATTTTTTAAAAGTAAGAACCAGTATTGAGTCATACGATTTTTTTTCAGGACGCTCTTTCAAATATTGAAGTAAAAAAATAATTTTGATCAAACTATGACTTTATCTAGTAATTTTATAAAAATGGTGGACTTAAATCAAAATCATTTAAATGCACACAAAAAGTCTTATTATTGGTCAATGTTTAAGTGTAAAAATAAAAAAATAAAAAAATCAATTATGGACGGGGTGAGCAAAACAGTGGTCCAAAGTAGGGGTTCGGGCAAATTTCAAAAAAACAGCCGTTACTCGAAAACCGTTATGTTTCGGGATAAACAAGTTACCAAATTCTGAAAGGTCATGACCTGGCCTATCACCATATTCAATTTGGACCATCCTTTACGGGACATCCTGTATATACTTTTCGAGCAGATCACCCGGCAAAATAATATATAACTTGAATATTATGGAACTAAAATACAACCAGAGATAGTCGAGTTACAAAGATATCGCACCCAGTACAAATAAAAATGACAATAATATGTGCTTGCAAACTCTTTTCCTTTCTGCTTTAAAAATAGAGTCGGTCGACCAAACTATCTACTGATGACTGTTACGTGTGTAAATGTATCTTTTTTAACATCACAAAATTGATCAAAGTGGGACCTACATATATAGCTCTACGTCCCACGTTAAAAAAAAGTTATAATTTTTCTTTGCTCTGCATGCTTATTCTGCTGCCTTATTCTGACTAAGCATTTTTTTTAAGAAATCTGAAATAAAAAACCAACCTCAATTGAACTACAAATATAAAAATGTGTTTTTGAAAAATTCTTATATTAAAAACCTGCTAAATTGATATTTCGACCACGATTAGCAAATGGTTTCAAATTTTCAACAAGTCCTGGAAAACGTCTTGATATAGAAATCACTGCTGTACATTGTTCACAAGCTTCTCAATTTAATTTCAATTTATTAATCGATTGCAAGTCAATTCACATTTTTATCATTTCAAGGTGCCAACAAAATAAATAGCTAGCTGCATCAAATTGGCTATCATCATAAGTCGAGAAATACTGTTTTTTCTCAAAAATAAAGTATTTATGGAAATTATTTTAAATTTTTAAAGCTTACTTCAATATTGCGGTGTTTGGGAGGAACATGATAACTCCATTTAAAGATTTGCGTCTTTACGTCCACTTTACATAGAGCTAGAGCCTATAAATGGATGCACCGATTACTTTCAAATTTGAAACGTAATTTGACAAACGTTCATTATTATTCCAAATTTGAAGAAAATCGGTAATTTCGTTTCGCTTCTAGCTCGATGCAAAGTGGACGTGAAGACGCAAATTGAAAAATGGAGTTATCATGTTTCTCCCAAACAACACATAATTATATTTGCATTAATTTTGAGCAGCTGAGAGCCTTCAAAACGCACTATATTTATAATTATGTTCTCATTTTTTAAACTTCTATTTTCAAAATTTGTATTTTATAATAATTTTGACTAATGAACATTACTTTACACAACATTTTTCAAAATAACAAACTGACTTTTTTTTATCTTCAAGGATGAATTATTAAATAAAAGATAATATAACAAAGATTATATTTGTATAGAAGATATATTGATTGGAATGAACATTCAATTATTATAAGAGGTGCAAATCTTCAATGTTTAAAGGAATCATGATACCTAAATTGTTATGTAAATTCAAAGACACAGTTAAATTTTTTGAGTTTAAATTTACCTATTCAGTATCCTTAAAATAAATATCTATACTAAAGAAAAACTCTTGTCTAAGAACAAACCTAGTAAATCTGTCTGCAAATAAATTAATCTTTCTACCAATATTAAGATCAGGTAGGTAGGCATCTATTTTGTTTTAAACAAGTAGGTACATTGGTAGGTATAAACTTTAATTTTTTATTTTTTTAATTGTCGAAGAATAAAAAGTAGTTAGAGTAAGTATAAGTATATTCGCAAATGATGTGTAACATATCTTTGTATCGAGTAAAGTTATTGTATAGCTAAAATGCTATTTATTGGATATTTAAAGCATAAACTAAGATTCATTATACCATAATAATGATACCTTTTATTTCTTAATATTTACGTTTTTATTGATTTTCTAGGCAAATTTACTCGATTTTTTTCTCTGTATGAATTTTATTTATTTTTTGAGCAATTTAAAATCAAGATTGTGACGCTTTTATACCTCGTAGGTCGTAGGATAATAAAGGTGTCAAAATAACCGTTATTTTATGTAGGTATATGCGAAATTAATAAAAACTAAATGAATACATTCATGCACTCAAGAGATATTAGTTCATGCACTCAAATATTGCCGTTATCTCCGTTCAACAGAATTCCAGGATTCTAATTTGCTGCAGGTAGGTATTCATATTTAAATCAACATTTTTATCATCTGTCAAAATGGCTCACTCTTAAAAAGATAAAAATCAAATACAGTGTAACTTCCATATAAGTCAAACTCTCAAAATGTGAGAAAAAAAAATCGAGTTATAGAAACTTCGATTTAAAGAAATGAGAAGTTTTACTGTTTTATTTTATGAAATGGAATATTAAAAAAAAAAAAATGATTTTTAATTAACTGAAGTTTTAAAAAAATCAGTACATATTACACAAATTCAAATAGCGATTGCATACTTTTCAAAGGGAATTGCCCATTTCTGGTCCAAAGTGTACACGAACGAGTTTGGTATCAAATGAAAGGTGACGTGAAAGCCGGATACATGAGTAAAATATTTTCAAAATCGTTCATGGGAAAGTCGAGATATTTGGGCTTGAAGTTGACGAATTGAATATTTCAGATGTTGTTCCAAATAATTGTCCATAACGGGCGGAATAATTGCATAGAAAAATGAGATTTTTTTAGCTCCAGTGAAAATCTTATTTTAGTACCTTTAATTGTATGTAAAATATATTGTACTTTATCACATGAATACCTAACAATAAACAGAACATTCCTCAAAAGGCACTAAATTATTATGTGATGCTGATGACTATATGTAATTTGGTATTTAAGTTTTTCAAGGCTCGGACACAATATTACGCCACCTGCTCACTTCTCGGACAATATTTTATTGATATATGATTCTGATTAAAACCTTTAAAAATAGTATTTCCTTTTTATATCCACTTGTAACGACCATCTATTTTTCCCTCGACGACCATCTCTCCAATCAACAAAAACTTCAATCAACACTATATATTAATTCATATAATACCTTCAATACTTTTTCCTTTCCTATATAATAATAACAAAGTGGCAACATTGTTTTAAAAAAAGCTTTAAACATAAAGCACACAAATACTAAAGTAATCAAAGCATGTCATGATCAAAATGTAAAGAAAGCTCTTTCAAAATTGTATAAAAGGCGACCACCAGTCAGAACATTTCATTCTGGTTTTGTGCTCCGAAGTGCGAAGTTGGTAAGAACAACTAACGTCCACTGAAGGCATTCAATTAGAAGCAGCAACATATGTGTATGTTTGTTGCTGGTGCGACGTTCGATACCACGAACGTCCGCTGGCAGTCGGCATACCTATGTGTTGTTGTGGTATTGTTTTCCGTTTTCCCTTTCCTTATCCTATCTACTATGTATGTCTATACTAGTTGAAGGCATCGCACTTGTAGATTGTACGACGTTCGGTACCACGAGCGTCTGCATGAAGCTTGTTGCGACAGCTGGATACACATTGACAGCTATACACATACATATGTTTTCTTGCCTCTTTTTAATTAATTTATGGTTACCAACTATGTTTAAATTAAACGATTACCACCTTCCGTGGATAGTAACATATTTGTTCAAAATACATTTATGTATAATTATTTATGGTTGCCAACTAGGCTTAAATATATAATTACCACCTTCTGTGGGTTATAAAATGTTATTTTCTAGTATTAAGGATATTTCCAATAAAAATTGTTCTTTCATTTAAAATTATAAATAATCGTCTTTGTTTTCAAGAAGATGGAATAACTAACATTTGCTAGGCTGCCAATTTAACGTGTACTGCAGTTCTCGAACAGCATACGCGCGGTTGAGAGTTTAGCAAAGCAGCGTTTTAATAATCAACAAATTCTATTACAGTGTAAATCCACCCCGAGACCCAAACAAACAGAACTAAAAACACCAACAACCTAACCTCTCGCTACACACTATTATTTATTTTAAAAACCGTCCGTTGGTCTGTGTGTCTGTGCGTCCACTGTAATTTGAGCTAGAGCCCAAACGAGTAAACCGATTTGTTCCAAACTTGGTACAGAGCATTTTGATGTGATTCCCTAGACGATAAATTCGAATTTTGGATTTAGCTCATCTAGAATGGTTAGCTGCCATACATATACGTATTTCATTTTTTTTCTTACGATTTTGATTAAACTTCGTACCTGTAATAACTAAGTCCATTGTAAGAAAACTGCGTTTCAGGCTTTTCTAAAAAAAAACCCATAACGGAATTTGGTATTCCACGGTTTTTAGAAAATGCGGTCTTATTTTTAGGTTATTCAAGTATAACATTTTGACGGTTCGACCGATTTTGTTATAATTTTTCAATCTGGTGCTTCTCAATAGTTTAAATAATATTGCATTTAAACATTTTGAAAAATATTGATTTATAAACAATAACATATCAAACAAAAAAATCAATTTTTTTAGTGGTTACTTTTAACTCTCTTAATATTTTCTCGTTAAATATATACACTATGCATCTTCAGTGTGTGGTTACACACAGTTAATAACCACAAAAAAAAGTTCCTGCGATCAAGTCGTGTTAATTTTGTACCCTATAATCTATCTTTCCTAGTCCATAGGCATAATAGGATGCCTTTAGAATTTTTTTTTATTTTTAGGTATTTATATAACTTCACTAAATTTTATATCAAATTAAAGGTAATAAAATATTCTTTTCACTAGAGCTAAAAAAAGGATATATCATCACCGAATTTTTTGAAATATCGGTGTGACAACGACCGCAAAAACCGCTTTTTAGAAGTTGAAACTCAATATCTCAAAATGTGTTTAATATATCAAAATAAATTTGGTATTATTTTAAAGACAAGAAAAATACCTTTCATTTGATACCAATATCATTTTTCTGCGTCAATTATTCCGCCCGTTATGGACAATTATTTTGAACAAAATCTGAAATCCTTAGTTTGCAATCGTCAACTTCAAGCCCAAATATCTCGACTTTCCCATGAACGATTTTGAAAATATTTTACATGCATCGGGCTTCACGTCACCTTTCATTTGATACCAAACTCGTTCCTGTACACTCTGGGCCAAAGCTCCATAGCAAAATGGGCAAAATATAGGTACATATTCTTCAATAAAACCATTATTTTTGGAAACTAAAAGAATTAAAAAATATAGGTGTAGCTAGGTACCTAATTTTGAAGATAATGGGCGCGTTCAGCGCATTACGTTTTACATCTGAATCTTCAGATTTCTGAATTTTTGGAGCTTCTGATTGGCCAGCTGCCATAAAAAGTTAGATGACTTTTAGTGACGTTTAGTTACGTTTGCTTGCGTTTCATCTGAATTTTCAGCCAAAAATTTTTATCTGAAAATTCAGAATAAAGTAATAGTGGTGGAGGAAATGTTGAAGTACTATACATAGAAGTTGAACTTTATGATTTTCGCTCTGGTAAGTGCTTGATTTACGATGATTAATTTTCATCACGAACAAATTAATACTTTTTTTTACATAAAAGAACTTGTTGCTTATTGATAAGTGAGTTTTTAAATCAAAAGATTAACTATTCTTAGAAAAATGTGGAATTATTTTTTTTATTAAACTTCACATAGTCTTGCTGTAATTTGTTGCTGATTTAGTTAAATAAATCACCAGCTGAACTTAAAGTTCTATTTTATTTTGTTTTAATGTGAATTCTTTAGCTAAATGCAACAACAACTTTCAACTGAAAATTCAGATTATTTGCGCGTTCAACAGCATAAATTCAGATCTGAATTTTCAGATTTTGTGATTGAATGTGCCCAATAATTTGCAAGAGGAAAATTATCCTTATTAATTCTAAATTATCCTTATATAAAGATAAAGATTAGGAAGGTAACCAGTTAGTTATAGATTTTTGATATGTAACTGCTTAGTAATCGGTTTAGGGGGTACATTGCCCTGAAAGCCAATTTCCTTGATACCTACTTACCTATTTATCTATTATACATACATATTTCTAAGTATTTTTTTTTTTACCGAATAAATAAATAAAAAACACAAACAAAATAGTTAGGTAATAGCCACGTTTTATTATCTACGGACCTGGATCAGGATATTTTTTTAACACGTAATACAACAACAACTTGATACCCTGCTCTCTAACTGGATCTATTTTGAAGATCCGAAAATTAGTTTTTGCTAATGCGGGTCGATGTCTTCTCGTGGTAAGGTAATATGAAATGCAGTGTAAAGAAAAAAAGACAACGAATACATGAAAATGAACCAACGTAAGCAAAATAGAGATAGGTATACAACACAGCTGTCATCAAGATCCGTATCGTTTTATTTTTATGGGATAATCGACAAAACGCGGCAAATATTCTCCACCCCAAAAAGTAACAAGAGATACCTATTTCCTTCATATCCACCTACATTTTTATCCCAACCAAAATTCCTCGAAACTAGCAAATACGAAAACTCTTGCCATTATTAAAAGATCGAGACGGACGCCAGAATGCAATTAAGTCTACCTGTTTCAAAACAGTCGTCCATAAAAAAAATATATTCTCCACCCTCAAACATGAAAACAGAGAAATCCTTAAAAAAAAAACTTCATTGAAACATTCCTTCATACACGTATCTCTCTGCCCTAAAAAAACTCTCAGAAGGAATAAAAACAAAAATTCTTGCCAACGATCGAGACGAATGAAAAATTAAAAAAAAAAAACAGAAGTACCTATGTAGGCACCTACCTACATATAAAACCATTGCAAAAATGTATCTTGTTACGACGGACGTATTCATTAAATCGGTGCAAACACATTTCACACCAACCTATCTATACCTACCTAACTAATAAATCAGCTTTCCTCACAAGTTAAGAATTCACCTATACCTAAATAAATTAATGAAAATGATTTTTTTATGTTCCTAAAGAATACAAAAGAACCTCACAAAAATAAATAACACCGAAAGTAAATCCTTGCTACCTTTTACGAAGATCGCGATTTGCGGCGAAAGAACAAAAATGTTATTGCATGTCTATCTATACAGATACCCACCATCATCATGATCACAAAAAATACTAAGCAAAAAACTAAAAAAAAAAAGTGAAAGATAAAAACAACGAAAACATTATTTTTGTCCTTGAGATATGCATTTTGAAGAGATTTCAAATTTTAAATTGTTTCCAGAGAGATTTTTCGCTCTCGCTTTTTAAATTGACCAATGTAACATTTCGCAACATGTTGTCGTATCAATATCTGGATGCGACATCCTTGTATTATAAATATTATCTTTGGTTCAATCTTGCCCTGTTTAGGAGGTAGGGGCAATTTAAAACAAAAATGACTTAAAATGATAAAAAAAATTATTAAAAACCGACGTCAACCCTTACAATGAAGTACTATACCGGTTTGAAAGCCATACATTTGTTTTTTAATCCTAATTTTAAATTTAATTATTTATATAAACAGGTTTTGAAAAATTCGTATGCAAACTCAAAATTTTGATAAAAAAAATGAGAAAAAAAGTTTAGACCAATTTTTTTCAAAACTGTGAAATGAAGTGTTAAATTGGCATTTTGTGGTCAATGCGCATATTAATTCTCAATCAAACACAAGAAACCGAAGGGCTTTATGTTTTCTAGTTTTTTAAAAAATTGAAAATTACTAAAACTACTTTTTTATGAGATTTTTGTTTTTTGGTATTTATGGTGATAACTAGGGCGCCCCAAAATAATAACGAGTTGTGTAAGAAACGGGGCAAGATACACACCCCCTGCCTTAGTTTAAACTGCTTGTTTTTGATTCCTCTACAAGAAACCGTTATTAATTTTTGGCGCCAAAGTTATCGACTCGTGCCAAGAAGGGCATTCCAGCTCTATCAGCAAACAGGTTGCAAAGATATGCTTTGTTTTTGTCGGGCTACACATATGAGGTTAAATAAATAAAATCAAAAGCGAATATAGCTGATTATTTTTTTTTTTCAAGAGCTGTGGAAAATGAAGCTCCCGAAGAAATTGAAGACTGGCATGGTCTGTGGGCTAGTGATGTGTTTGTAAATATGTGACAGAAGGGAATGGTTCAATTGTTAAGTTCCAAGATATTCAAGGAACCGTTCAAAGATTCAATTTTAACACAAGTTCGGCACTATATACAAAATTGTTGGGCAAATAAATGTTCTGGTCGAAGATTGTATCAAAAATAATATAATACAAAGATGTCGCATCCAGTACGAGCAAAGTGAACCCAAAATAAAACCGTCCGTATCTGATATTGGATACGACAACATGTTGCGAAATGTTGCATTGGTCAATTTAAAGAGCGAGAGCGAAAAATCTCTGGAAAAAAATTCAAATTTGAAATCTCTTCAAAATGCATATCTCAAGGGCAAAAAAATGTTTTCATTGTTTTTGTCTTTCGCTTTTTTGTTTAATATGGATGATTTATTGACCAATTTGGATATAATGAGATAGTTCGAAGTGATAATAAAATTTTTCCGTCGGCTTTTTTGGTAACTTTAATTTTGGCAATGAAACAACTAAGTTACATTAGCTTTCCCGACGTTTCGGCAGGGGTTGTTGCCTTCTTCAGTTGAACTTTATTAAAACAAAAAATACATCAATCAAGTGTTTAATAACAATTTAAACAATAAAGGTTACACTCCCTCATTTATATGTTATAATAATTTTAACATTAAGTGTAAGAAATGATTGTTAAATCATTAAAAAAAAAAAAAACTGAAGGAAAAGAGCACTTCAAATGAAGTTAGAAGAGACGAGAGAGCATTAGATGGCAGAAATGTTTTGTGTGTCTTGTTTTCTATTCATGTTGTTGTTGTTATTCATTATGTGTAATGTTTCTAATGTGTATCGTTTAGGTACATGTTTATCCGTCTGTAGAACTTTGACACCTTCAAAATATGGAGAGTGGCCGCTTTCGATGCTGTGGTGCGCCAGGGCTGTCTTCGCAGGATTTTCTGATTTAATATCGGATTTATGATTCGAAATGCGTTGTCGAAGGAATTGTTTTGTGGTCCCGATGTAGCAGAGGTTGCATGGTTCGTTTAGTTTGCCTTTACAATTGATTTTAAAATCAATTGTAAAGGTAGAAGAGCAGCGATGTAGCAGAGGTTGCATGGTTCGTTTAGTTTGCCTTTACAATTGATTTTAAAATCTAAATCTACCTTACCACGCGAAGACATCTACCCGGATAAGTAACAACTAATTTTCGGATCTCAAAATAGATCCAGATAGAGAGCAGGATCCCAAGTTGTTGTTGTATTACGCGTTAAAAAATTATCCTGATCCAGGTCCGTATATAATAAAACGTGGCTATTACCTACCTATTTTGTTTGTGCTTTTTATTTATTTATTCGGTAAATAAAAACAAATGCTTAGAAATATGTATAAATGATAAATAGGTAAGTAGGTATCACGGAAATAGGATTGCACGACAATGTACCCCCTAAACCGATTACTAAGCAGTTACATATCAAAAATCCATACCTACCTGGTTACCTTGCTAATCTTTATCTTTATATAAATGTAATTATGTTTATTTATGCAGACGGATTTACTAGGTTTGTTCTTAGACAAGAGTATTTCTTTAGTATAGATATTTATTTTAAGGATACTGAATAGGTAGGTAAATTTAAACTCAAAAAATTTAACTGTATCATGATTCCTTTAAACATTGAAGATTTGCACCTCTTTTAATAATTGAATGTTCATTCCAATCGATATATCTTCTATAAAAATATAATCTTTGTTATATTATCTTTTATTTAATAATTCATCCTTGAAGATAAAAAAACGGATTACCAAAGTTATAAGCCATTTCCGGAGAGCTATACGATCAACCAAATCCTGAATTTTATCGACCAAATAGGCAGTTTGTTATTTTGAAAAATGTTGCGTAAAGTAATGGTCATTAGTCAAAATTATTATAAAATACAAATTTTGAAAATAGAAGTTTGAAAAATGAGAACATAATTATAAATATAGTGCGGTTTGAAGGCTCTCAGCTGCTCAAAATTAATGCAAATATAATTATATGTTGTTTGGGAGAAACATGATAACTCCATTTTTCAATTTGCGTCTTCACGTCCACTTTGCATCGAGCTAGAAGCGAAACGAAATTACCGATTTTCTTCCAATTTTGAATAGTTATGAACGTTTTTTCAAATTACGTTTCAAATTTGAAAGAAATCGGTGCATCCGTTTATAGGCTCTAGCTCGATGTAAAGTGGACATAAAGACGCAAATCTTTAAATATAGTTATCATGTTCCTCCCAAACACCACAATATTAAAGTAAGCTTTAAAAATTTAAAATAATTTCCATAAATACTTAATTTTTGAAAAAAGCAGTATTTCTCGACTTATAGCCAATGTGATGCAGCTAGCTATTTATTTTGTTGGCACCTTGAAATGATAAAAATGTGAATTGACTTGCAATCGATTAATAAATTGAAATTAAATTAATTTAATTGTATAGCTAAAATGCTATTTATTGGATATCTAAAGCATAAACTAAGATTCATTATACAATAATAATGATACCTTTTATTTCTGAATATATACGTTGTTTATTGATTTTCTAGGCAAATTTGCTCGAAAGTAGTGACATTTTTTCTCTGCATCAATTTTATTTATTTATTGATCAATTTAAAATCGAGATTGTGACGCTTTTATACCGCGTAGGTCGTAGAATAAAAAAGGTGTTAAAATAACCGTTATTTTATGTAGGTATATACGAAATTAATAAAAACAAAATGAATCCATTCATGCACTCAAGAGATATTAGTTCATATGTTAAAACACTCAAATATTGCCTTTATCTCCGTTCAACAGAATTCCAGGGTTCTAATTTGCTGTAGGTAGGTATTCATGTTTCAATATTTTCTATCATCTGTCAAAATGGCTTACTCTTAAAAAGATAAAAATCAAATACAGTGTAACTTCCATATAAGTCAAACTCTCCAAATGTGAGAAAAAAATTTGAGTTATAGAAACTTCTATTTAAAGAAATGAGAAGTTTTACTGTTTTATTTTATGAAATGGAACATTAAAAAAAGATTGATTTTTAAATAACGGATGTTTAAAAAAAAATCAATACATATTACAAATTCAAATAGCGATTGCATACTTTTCAAATTTTAACGAGCTGTTTCTTTTTACCGGGAGGAATACCTATAGGTACATATTGTTCAATAAAAACATTATTTCTCGAAACTAAAAGAATTAAAGAATATAGGTGTAGTAAGGTACCTAATTTTGAAGATAATAATAAGCAAGAGGAAACGAAATAAATATACATAATTACCTACATTTATATAAAGATAAAGATTAGGAAGGTAACCAAGTAGGTATGGATTTTTCATATGTAACTGCTTAGTAATCGGTTTAGGGGGTACATTGTCGTGAAAGCCAATTTATCATTTATACATATTTCTAAGCATTTGTTTTTATTTACCGAATAAATAAATTAAAAACACAAACAAAATAGGTAGGTAATAGCCACGTTTTATTATCTACGGACCTGGATCAGGATAATTTTTTAACACGTAATACAACAACAACTTGGGATCCTGCTCTCTATCTGGATCTATTTTGAAGATACGAAAATTAGTTGTTACTAATCCGGGTAGATGTCTTCTCGTGGTAAGGTAGTATGAAATGCAGTGTAAAGAAAAATGACAACGAATACATGAAAACGAACCAACGTAAGCAAAATAGAGATAGGTATACAACACAGCTGTCATCAAGATCCGTATTGTTTTATTTTTATGGGATGATGGGTATGGATCTTAAGCTATAACAAAACGCGGCAAATATTCTCCACCCCAAAAAGTAACAAGAGATACCTATTTCGTTCATATCCACCTACATTTATTTTCTCAACCAAAACTAGCAAAAACGAAAATTCTTGCCATTATTAAAAGATCGAGACGGACGCAAGAATGCAATTAATTTTACCTGTTTCAAAACAGTCGTCCATACAAAAAATATATTCTCCACCCTCAAACATGAAAACAGAGATATCCTTAAAAAAAACATTTCCTTGAAACTATCCTTCATATTTGTATATCCCTGCCCTACAAAAATTCTCAGAAGGAATAAAAACAAAAATTCTTGCCAACGATCGAGACGAATGAGAAATTAACAAAACAAACCAGAAGTACCTAGGTACCTACCTACATATAAAACCATTGCAAAAATGTATCTTGTTACGACGGACGTATTCATTAAATCGGTGCATACACATTTCAGACCAACCTATATATACCTACCTAACTAATAAATCAGCTTTCCTCTCAAGTTATGAATTAACCTGTACCTAAATAAATTAATGAAAATGATTTTTTTAACTTCTCAAGGAATACGAAACAACCTCACAAAAATAAATAACACCAAAAGAAAATCCTTGCTAACTTTTACGATGATCGCGATTTGCGACGAAAGAACAAAAATGTTACTGCATGTCTATCTGTACAGATACCCACCATCATCATGATCACAAAAAATAATAAGCAAAAAACTAAAAAAAAGCGAAAGACAAAAATAACAAAAACCTTATTTTTGTCCCTGAGATATACATTTTGAAGAGATTTCAAGTTTTAAATTGTTTCCAGAGAGATTTTTCGCTCTCGCTCTTTAAATTGACCAATGTAACATTTCGCAACATGTTGTCGTATCCAATATCAGATACAGACGGTTTTATTTTGGGGTCACTTTACTTGTACTGGATGCGACATCTTTGTATTATATTATCTTTGATTGTATCCTTATTTTAATATAAAGAACGAACTTTCCGTTGAATCTGATGCAATTTTCTGAGGTTAAAGAGAAGTTGTACCAGAGTCTTTACAGGAACATATTTTTAAAGAATTACATAAATCGCACCTAGGGATTGTTTAAAGAAAGGGGTTAGCAAGAGCTTGTGATGGCCTTCAATCGGCAAAAAATTAAAGGAGGTTTCCAACTCCTGTGAGTAGTGTTTACCATTTAAAAATTTACCCGATTTGCCGATCCAGCATAGTTAATAGAAATGAGAAAGCATTTATTTTAAAACTTTGAACTAAGCAAATTTTATTATTTTGTTTAGATATATAAGTAAATATGAATTACCAATCTGTATCCATTTTATTTCTATTTATTTTCAGTTGAGGCATCGTATATAGAACCTATAGTACTATCACGATGCAGATTTTTATATCTTTATGTGTGGCCGTTAGAGCCATTTCACACATACCCGGCTGCCGGCTACCGGCACCGGCCAAACAGCATTTGGTATAGTAAATCTTATGGGACCTTTCACACGTACCGACCGACGCCGATGCCGGCAGCCGGCAGCCGGCAGCTGGTCGACGGTCAATGCTGCCGGCTTCGCTCAATGCAATAGCCGGCTGCCGGGCCGGTAGATGTTTTCTTTGCTTTCCTGGTTTTAAGTTGGTATCTCCAGTGTACGAGATATGAGTTGTTTTGTGTCTTGTTTCAAGTAGACTGGCAAGAGGGAATCGCAGAACTAAACAAATCACTTTGCATACCTACACTGACACCTGCCGGCTACACAGTGCCGGGTATGTGTGAAAGTATACTTATTTGTTGAAAAAAACCGGCTAATCGGTGCCGGTGCCGGCCGCCGGTTATGTGTGAAATGGCTCTTACGTGGCGCTATGATCGCCAAAAATTTGTTATTGGGGAGTAGTAGCAGAAAGAAGTATAAGTAGAAGAATCAAATATAAGAAGTTATTCTGACAATAATTAGGGAAGTAAAAGAGATGACTAAATCTCAAATTTTTGCCAGACAACGACCAGAATATAAGAAACGAAATTTATTTATTTTATTTATTTATTTAACATCAATTCGAGTTTACAACATAACTCTTATAGACTAGCGAAATATACATATTTACATAAGAAAGAACATATTTTTACTAGTTAATTTACTAAAAAGAATAAGTTTAACATGTTTTTGAACGTATCTCTACTTAAATGAAAATCTAAATCAATAGAATGTGATATGGAATTAATTTCTCTGACACAGCGAGTAATGGGTTCATTAAACGCATAATTTACTCTATGATTTACCTCATTGAATAAGTTTCGATTTCTAAGCACTCGAGTTGGCGCATATAAGTCGATTAAAGACAATAAAAGCGGACAATGTAACGGGTGATTTTTAAACTGGTTTGGTTTTGGCAACACTGGTTTTGACAGCTGACGTGTGTTTAGTACCTTGTGTCACTGTCAAACAGCTTCAGTTTGGTTTGCAATTTAACCATGGATCGTCTTACAAATGAACAACGCTTGCAAATTATTGAATTTTACTATCAAAATTCGTGCTCGGTTCGAAATGTTCATCGCGCGCTGCTTGTATTCAGCGATGAGGCTCATTTTTGGTTGAATGGGTACGTAAATAAGCAAAATTGCCGCATTTGGAGTGAAGATCAGCCAGAAGCATTGCAACAGCTACCAATGCATCCCGAAAAAGCCACTGTTTGGTGCGGTTTATGGGCCGGCGGCATTATTGGGCCTATTTCTTCAAAGATGATGCGAATCGCAGCGTTACTGTCAATGGTGAACGCTACCGAGCGATGATAACAAACTTTTTTTTGCCCGAAATGGAAGTTCTTGACTTGCATGATATGTGGTTTCAACAAGACGGTGCCACATGCCACACAGCACGCGAAACAATGGCGCAATTGCGAGGCGAGTTTGGTGAACAGTTAATTTCACGTTTCGGGCCGGTCAATTGGCCGCCTAGATCGTGCGATTTGACACCATTAGATTATTTTTTGTGGGGGTATGTCAAGGCTAATGTCTATAGGGACAAGCCCGCTTCGATTGACGCACTGGAAGCCAACATCCATGCATTCATTCGTGAGATACCGGCCGATATGTGTGAAAGAGTATGCCAAAATTGGACTCAGCGGATGGGCTACCTGAGACGCAGCCGCGGTCAACATTTGCATGAAATTATCTTTAAACATTAAATTGCAAGGTTCAAACTATCGATTCAAATAAATATTTCATTCATTTTTTCGAATTTTTTGTGTTTTTTTTAAAAAAAAAGTTCTAAACCTCTTAAAAAATCACCCGTTATATGATATGATAAAATATCTTTTATGAACATTATAGATAACATCTTGCGGCGGTTTTCTAGTGTCTGAATGCCAATGAGCAGTCGCCGCGTATTATATGGAGGCATTACTACGGTGTTCCATCTCAGTTTATATGTGACTATTCTCGTAAATTTTTTTTGAATTTTTTCAATTCGAACTGAATGGGTTTTATAGAATGGATTCCATACTACGCAGCAGTATTCAAGAACTGATCTAACATAAGCTATGTATAGAGACTTCAAAATATACGGATCATTTAAACCTTTGGAGTTGCGGGTAATAAATCCAAGCATGGAGTTAGCTTTATTGACTATAAATTCTATGTGTTTAACAAAGTTGAGTTTACAGTCAAAAATTACTCCAAGATCCTTTTTACTTGATACTCTTTCAAGGACATTGTTTTCAATATGATAATCATAAAAGATGAGACACGAACGACGGGAAAAGGAAAAACACTGACATTTAGAAATATTAAGTTGTAAATGGTTATTTTTACACCAAACAGACAGCCTTTGTAGGTCTTCTTGCAGAAGCCCACAGTCCATCGAATCTTTAATGCATCTGAAAAATTTGAGATCGTCGGCAAACATCAGTTTAATGGAGTTCAAAAGGACATCAGGTAAGTCATTGATAAATATAAGAAACAAAAGCGGTCCAAGGTGGCTACCTTGGGGAACACCAGATGAAACCACAATCGGTTTTGAAATAGTCAAACCAATACGAACATATTGGATACGATCTGACAGATAAGAACGGAACCAATTCAGCATATTTGAATGTATTCCTAGTTTTTCAAGTTTTTGAATTAGTATATTGTGGTGAACTCTGTCAAATGCCTTGGCAAAGTCTGTATATATAACATCCACTTGATATCCCTTTTCAAGTTTGTTAAGAACAAAGTTCGAGAAGATAGTTAGGTTTGTAGTAGTCGATTTTCCAGAGACAAAGCCATGTTGAAATGGGGATATTGTTTCTTTTAATAAAAACGAAAGCTTGTCACAAATAATTTTATCAAAGAGTTTGGGTATCACAGATAACTTGCAAATTGGACGATAGTTCGTTATGTCTTGTTTTGGACCGCATTTATGAATTGGTGTGATAAAAGATGTTTTCCATTGCGAAAGAAATTCGCCTTTACCGAGTGATTTGTTAAAAATAAAACATAATATTCTGGATAGAGATGGTGCACACTTTCTTAAAACAAGAGGAGGAATTTCATCTGGACCGGCCTTCTTATCGTCACTGAGGCCCGATAAAGCTTTCTCAACTTCATGTAAGCAAACACTTAATTGACCAATGTTAATTATATTATCAGATGGATTAGAGGAGAAGTCATTGCTGTTTGGTGAAACCAGGTAGTTTGACTTGAAAAAATTAGCAAAACCATTGCAAATATTAGGTAGGTTTGTGTAGGTGGATCCTAAATAATCCATACACTTTTGGAATCCCATTATTATTTTTTTTGCTCTTGATAAACGTCCAAAAGAATTTACTGTTTGTTTTCAGTTTAGATTCCATTGAATAAAGAAAACTTTTGTAAAGAAATTTGCTTAAGACATTGAATTTTTTTTCAAGGGCGATATATTTTACTCGCAAATTGGCATCAGATGAAGAAACCCGCAACAATTTGTAAACTTTGTTCTTTTTGTTTTTCAAATTAGTTAGTCTTTTGTTATACCAAGGTGGCTTCGAATTATTTTTTACTTGAGTTTTAGGAACATAAATGTCAATTGCTTCCTTTAAAGTGCTTAGAAAAACGTTGTAAAAGTAGGATAAACCGAAACCATAATTAAAATCAGTGAAATCAATATATATGTGAACATATATTTTATGTTAACAAATAAAACTCGGGTATATTTGAATTTATAGGAATTATTTTTTTCTGTTGCCTCTCTTTACTATGTCTATACGGGAATTGTCTTTTCAACAAGGTTGCGATATTGCTAGTTTATTTGTTAACAATTTTTTTTTTTTTGGCTTGAAGAATTTTAATAAAATCTTATTCAAATTTATAGGTAGGTACCTATGAAATAGTAACGAAGTTATGAAAACAAAAGTTAAGAAAGAATAAGTTCTGAATGACAAAGTTATGAAAAGACACAGTTCTGAAATGACAAACTTATGAAAGACAAAAGTTATGAAAAATGGCGGACGCTATATTTTGTTTGATTTTGAGCTGGCAACAATAGGTAGAACAGAATGGAATTTGGACAGTATATGAACAGTTCTGATTGGTCAAACATAAATTAATATAATAAAGGTGAGCGTGAGAGATACATACAATTTTATAATTTTTATATGAATGAGGAAAAAAAAAGAGGCATGATGATTCCTATTGGTCAAGAATAAGTAAAGTAAGTAAGGAATAAAGGAATATACTCTTATGTAGATGCGTAGATATTGTTGATGCGGTCGCAAGTGGGGATAGAAACCATTTAAACAAAATAACTTCTAAAATTGTTTTTTAATCCATTCTTATCTGACATAAAAAATCTCGATAAATTGCATTACCTACTCGTAAGTCGTAACTACGCAGTACAAATTTTTAATGAAATTCGTGGAATTTATTAAAATTAAATGTCGCATACTTACCAACTGCTCACAAATGCGCGTACCGTAGAAATTTTATCAGGGAAAGGGGGGGGGGTCAAACTCGCATTCCATTTCATTCATTAAACCTGATATCGGTTGGTCAAAAGGTCTTGGGACTAATCCAGATGGATTGGTTCGCAAAAATCTTTAAAGAAAGCATGTGTCAATCAACGAGTAAAAGTAGTTTTAAGAATACCTACCTATGTGTATGTATTTATGTATGTAGGTATGAAAACGAATTTATTTTCTACCCGTTCTAGATGAGCTAAAACAAAAATTGAAATATCCCCTCTAGGGAATCACATAAAAATGCTTTGTAGAAAATTTAAAGCAAATTGGTCCACCCGCTTAGGCTCTGGCTCAAATTACAGTGACATGACGAAACCCACTTTTTCGGACTTCTCTATCATCGTAGTGTTAGTTTCAATTACAACCTCGAAATGTTATTTTTACACGAAACCCATAGGTGCCTTGCCCAAAATCATACCGAGGGCTGGGTTTATTTCTACCGTTTAAGCCGGAGGAGGGTCCATGACTTAAAATAAAAAAAAAAAATTGAAGAGCAATGGCAAAAGTCCATTTTTCTTGTTAAATACATTTTTTTACCGAATAATTTTTCAAAGACTAATTTTTTAAATTTAAAATTATAAAAAAACATTTTTTTCAAACTAATATTTTTTTAAATTTTACATTATTAAATAATATTTTTGTTTAGGTATAATATTCTATGCTCTTATCAGTTCTTATGCAAACAAGACTAGGAAGCTACATAGAACCCTACGCTGAAATGTCCCCTAGTTTCTTTAAAAATTGAAAATAATAAAATCTACTTTGCCTAAAACAACTTGATGTCATATAAAGTTAAACAATTATGAATTTTTGAACAACAACAACAACTAAGGTGCTACCACCAATTGTTTACGAATTAATTTATAATTCGTTTATTTTGGCTAGAGATACAGCTGTTTCAAGGGGTGCCAAACCACCTATCATCAGTCTCCTCTTATTAGTAGTGCTGAGCTTTAATCCAATTTTATTATGAAAAACTTTCTACATGCCCATCATAGGGATCGAACCCACGATATCAGATTTGCCCAGTCTTAGAAGCCGTATGCAATACACATTCCGCCGCCTGAGACCACTGACGTCACAGATCGAAAATGGGTTGTTATTGTTTATCAAATGCATTTGGAGCATCAGCATTTTTCTAAGCGCCTTTAAGTATGCTGTCTTGTTCCGCCTCCATTTTTCTCCATACCTTGTTTCGATAGACTACAATTCGTAGTACGTATCAAAGGGGGAGAGGTTGGAAGATCGGCAACAGACCAGACTATTAAGTTATTATTATCATTTATTGCACTATTCATACTAGAATGTCAGTTTATTAGACTTGACCATTCTTTATTCCGTCAATTTCATTGAATTTTTGGACAACAACAACAACTTAAAGGTGCTACCACAAATTGTTTACGAATTAATTTATAATTCGTTTATTTTGGCTAGAGATACAGCTGTTTCAAGGGATGCAAAGCCACCTATCATCAGTCTCCTCTTATTAGTGGTGCTGAGCTTTAGTCCAATTTTATTATTAAAAACTTTCCACATGCCCATCATAGGGATCGAACCCACGATATCAGATTTGCTCTGTCTTAGAACCCGTATGCACTACACATTCCGCCGCCTGAGACCACTGACGTCACAGATCGAAAATGGGTTGTTATTGTTTATCAAATGCATTTGGAGCATCAGCATTTTTCTAAGCGCCAATATCCCATTTAAAAAAAAAGCACACACTTGTTACTTCCTTGCTTCCTTCTTTCATAAATTTAGTAAACCTACAGTCATTGACCTATTATATAAGTAAATCAATGTCTACAGTGCTCTCATTTTATTTGTTGCATCACTATTTTTCTATGGAAGAAAATTCGTAGTTTACAATACTACTCTCCGCATTAGGGGAAAGTCATTTTATGTGTGGCCGTATGGTGGCGCGTCTCCAGCGTTCGTCGCCATGATAGTACTATAGATTGTTAAGTAAAAACGACCGTTTTGGTTAATGGGTTGAAGTACACTCTGGTTTTATTAATATAAATATATAAATTGCCAATTGCTACAAAGTGCGTTCTTTTGACTTAGATAAATATTTACTTTTATGACTTGACAAGATTATATTTATATACAATGCTTGAGGTTCATTTCTGAATCAGAATCCGCATAACACATATACATATATTTCTATGGACATAGGTACATACATTATGTATGTATTTGATGTGATCCAATTTTTCTTTAAAAATCAATTTTTTTTGTAAATGCTAAGGAGTTTTTTTATATGTTTACTAGTTGGCCCTCCCGGCTTCGCACGGGCAGACGAACTTAAGCTTCGCATAAAAATTCCAAAAGAAAATATTATTTTTTGACTTTGTAATCGAATACTTTGTTCTAAGCTTTAACCAACCTTTATTGCTTTCCCAACACAGAAACAATTTTTGTATTCAAAAACCACTATTTTATTTTTATCCTTTTTCACTCTATGAATGGATTTTTTCAAAATAAGCTTTCAAACAGAACCAGTCTTTTTGAAATCGGATACTGCTTTTCGTTTTTATCCCCTTTCACCCTATAAATACCAAATTAAAAAAAAAATATTCTTAAAGCAATCCACTCAAAATAAGCTTTCAAACACACAGAATTTCTTAAATCGGACTTTTTTTATTTTAACCCTATTTCACCCTACAAATAACAAGTCTGAAAAATAATACACCTAGCACAATTTCCTAAGAAAAATCTTTCAAACAAAAAAAGAATTTTTCAATTGGACAATTTTTTTTTAATTTACCCCATTTCACCCTATAAATATCAAATTGTGAAAAAGAATATCCCTAAGCCATTCCCTAAGAAAAACCTTTCAAACGAAAGAATTTCTTAAATCTGACATTTTTTATTTTTTCCCCATGTCACCCTACAAATAGCAAAATTAAAAAAAAATCCCTTGAAACAATTTCCTAAGAATAACCTTTTAAACGCAGGCAGAGTTTTTTCAATCGGATACGTATTTTTCATTTTACCACATTTCACCTTTTCGAAGGCTTTTCGGGGCGAAGACGAATCCAAAATCGGTCCAGCCGTTCTTGAGTTATAAATGGTGTAACTACACGACTTTGTTTATAAGGGTCCGCCAAATAACTTTTTTTTTTTTTAAATGCCGCAAAACATCGAGATTACCTTCGGCTGTGTGGCACGTAGCGCCGCGCCGTCCTGTTGAAACCAAATGTTGCCAATATCCTCCTCTTCAATTTTTGTGAACAAAAATTCGTTCAACATGGCGCGATAACGATCGCCATTGACTGTAACGGCCACTCCTTGCTCACTTTCGAAAAATGGCCCAATTATGCCTCTGGACCAAAATCCGCTCCAAACAGTGACTCGTTTTGGGTGTATCGGCTTTTCAATGTATGCGTGCGGGTTTTCTGTGCCCCAAATGCGACAATTTTGCTTGGTTACTACCCGCCAAGATCAAAATGAGCTTCATCTGAAAAGATGATTTTTTTGGCAAAATCGGCATCTTCTCTAAGTCAATCGCAACCATATTCGTTCAGCGGAAGGATAAAACTAATTATCTGTCAAATCAGACATGAGCTAAGTGTTACCATTCACGAAATAAGCACTAGTTGAAAAAAAACGTTAGATAGCGGACCCTTTATAATAAACCAAAAAGCGCTCCAACAATTTTCGATTTTTTTGCATAATATTTATAGTTTTTTAAGAACTTAGGCGGCCGTTTCCTTTATTTTGAGCCCAAATTTGCTTACGAGTGTTATAATATACCCATCCTTCATGATATATGTGTCTGATTACATGAGTCTTTTTCCCGAAGGTCGTTTTACTAAACCCTCCCATATCACACACCCTTAAAATCCATATACATATATCTCACTCACTCGTTTCATGCTGAATCCGAAAATATTAAATGAAACTGGCGCATCGGTGAAATTTGGGTGGAATCTACCTTCTCTTTTTTACGCACATAAAATCTACCTGTCTAACCGATGCGCTCTTCAATAAAACGACCCATGTAATCAGGCACTAAAATCATTAAAATTCTAAAAGGGCCCATACACACAACACTTGTGTGCACACCAATAGACACCGACACCAAAAATCAAACATTTTTCATTGTTTTGTGTCGGTGTCTCCATTGGTGTGATGTTTATGGGGAAGTTTCATGACACCACCGGTGTGCACACAAGTGTTGTATGTGTGGGCCACTTAATAAACTTGAACCACAAGAGTAAGTTCGAGCGATTCAATGTCGCATTTATTATCTTTAAGTGACGCATGTTCATCAAACCAATAACCATGCGCCAACGCGAACAGCAACAGCCGAACAGGAACAGTCTGAAGAAAAGACATGAAGAAGACAGACAATAATAAATAATAAAGCAAAGCAATTACGAAAGTCAAACCAAATAGCCGAAGGCATACGAACACTTCTCGTTTTTATGGTGTCCGTTTTACCATTTTCTTCGTATTCATTGCCTATGGGTGTTTGTATGCGCAACCAGGAAGAACAACGAAATTTTGTCTATTCCCCTCACGTTTCGTCGTCTTTGCCGGTAAGAAGTTTCACATTTTTGAGATTTTTTCAGATTGTAGTTAGACCTCCGTTTAAACATTTCTAAAGTTAAACTAGTCCGCCAAAAAGTCCTTTAATAAATTGGAGTTGGTCGGAAAAACCATGGGAGAGACTTCACCTAGGCTACATGGGTCCATTTTTTGGAAATTAATTTTTAATCATGGTGGATGCCCACAGTAAATGGTTAGAATAAATATATATGAACAATAACATTACCAGCTCTAAGACAATAGATCAGGTTAGATCAATTTTTGCGCGTTTTGGTTTACCGATAACTATAGTGACCGACAATGGCAAGACGTTCATATCAAATGAATTCGAAATTTTTCTACGTCAAAACGGCATTACACATTTAATATCTCCTGTAGGTCATCCTGCTTCTAATGACCAAGCTGAAAATAGCGTTAAAATTGTAAAGACAGGTCTTAAAAATGGATTAAATTTGAAATGTACTTCTGAATTCTCCCCTTCTCAGTTAATGTTCATAGAAATAAAAGAACACGATTCGATTTACTTAAAACTTTAAGAAAAGAAAAGAAATGTAGTGTAAACGAATCCAAGCAAAATGTTATAAATGCAAAACTATCAAACAAAAACTACATCGGATGAAAACAAAGAAAATTGATAACTATTACCGCCATATTATTCACTAGATACATCCTGATTAAAACTTAAATCCAGATGTATTTACATTGAATTTGTATGCCTTAAATCTGGATTTAAATTTTTAATCTGGATGAATCGAGTGAATATTATGGCCGTTAATGATTCTAAATAGCTTTTAACGGGCTTTAGTCCATACAAATTGGTTTTTCGTCCCGGTTATCTCACTTGGACTCATCAGTTGACTAGTGAGGGCCTTGTCAACAGGCAATTTTTATAAAGTTCAGTTCAACTTACATGAATTTTTTGCCAAAAATCCAATGTGAACTATATTTTTTTTTTTTTTGTATGCGCGCACTCAAGGGGTTATGACTACCCTTATAATGATAAACATAGTGCGAGCGTTAGGAAAATAGGGAAGGGTTTAATAGGAGATACCGATGCACATTGGTTTTGAATTTCTGGATATTACAATGGGAGGGAAAAATAGAGCTAGGCAAAGCATTCCACATTCGAGTTGTGCGGCTAAAGAAAGAATCTCTGTACTTGACTGTACGTCCGAAATTAGGCTCAAGGGTAAGCTGATGTGTTTTCCTAGAAGCGCGAGTATTACGGTGGAATCGTTTTAGGGGAGGAATGCAACAGGCTATTTCGCTAGAACACTGTTTGTAAAAATAGCGATAGAATAAAGAAAGACATGAAACACTGCGGCGGTGTTTCAGAGTAGTAATTGTATCTGTTATATTTCTATCACCTATCATTTTAAAAGCTCTATTTTGAATTCTGTCCAAGAGATTCAAGTGAGTTATAGGAGCACCTGCCCAGATGTGGGAGTTATACTCAAGCTTAGGACGGATAAAGGCTTTGTAGATTATAGCCAGATCAGAAGGAGAGAAAAATTTCTTGCATCGCCAAAGAAAACCTAAACATTTAGCAGCGTTTTTGGCAACGTTAAATATGTGGTCATTCCACAAAAAGTGGTCTGTGATGTACATTCCCAGAACTGAAAGCTGTTTAGTTTCTTCAATACAAGTACCGCTCATGGATAGCGGCATGGAGGGTGGGTTTCGCTTCAACGACAGGAGACAGCATTGAGTTTTTGAAGCATTAAATACTACGCGGTTTTTGATTCCCCATTGGACAATGCTATCAAGATCAGAATTTAATGAGCTTATCATACGCTGCCGCTCTAGTTCCACATCCGAAGGACAAGGATGTGAATCTAGAAACGAATATGAAAAGCTGAGGGTACTGTCTTCAGCAAAACAGTTTAATGGATTAGAAGTTTCAGACAAAAGATCATTGATGAAAATGAGAATGCCCTGGGGCACACCAGCATTTATGTTGTGAATATCAGACTTAAAACCATCCAATACGACTTGTATTGAGCGGTCCGAAAGGTAATTTTTAATCCAACGAAGAAGAGATTCATCGATACCAAATGCACGCATTTTCGATAAGAGAGCTTGATGCCAAACTCTATCAAACGCTTTTGAAATATCAAGTGCAATAATCTTACTTTCGCCAAAACGATATAAAGATTTGTTCCACTGTTCGGTGAGATATACCATCAGATCACCAGTGGACCTATTGCTACGAAAGCCATACTGCTGGTCATTAAGAAGCTTTCGTTCTTCAAGATATTTCTTAAGCTGATAATTAATCAGCGTTTCCATGACCTTGGAAAGAAGGGACGTAAGTGCAATTGGACGATAGTTAGAGGGTGAAGAAGATTCGCCTTTTTTAGGGACAGGCTTCACAAATGCTGTTTTGCATCCACTCGGAACGAGACCAGTAGAGTAGGACAGATGGAGAAGCTCACGCAGTGGCTTTGCCAGCGTTGAAGAACACCTCTTCAGAACAGTAGGAGGGATACGATCCGGGACAGCGGATTTATGTACATCAAGGTCTTTAAGAACTCTTGCAACTGCACGAGTGCGAAAGATTTGTCCCATGAAATAATTAGCGCACTCAAGTACATGGGGAGTCATAACACTTACTGGCAACGTCGAACTAACAGCAAACTGTGCTGCAAGCAAATTGGCTTTCTCTAACGAGCTAACAGCAGGGGTGTCATTGAAAACGAGCGTTGGAACCGAAGACGAGGTAGTATTTCGTATTTTTTTTTGCAAATGACCAAAAATTTTTACTACCTTTGGGACATTGTAGTATTTGTTGCCTTAATCTTTGGTCGTGCAAAAATTTGGTTCGTCGAATATGGACGTTACAGGTCTTTCTAGCTTGTTTGAACTTATTCCGGTTTTCCTCAGTGGGGTTGGCCTTATAACTTCGGAAACTTACTTCTCTAACCCGGATAACCTCTTTACAGCTCGAATCGATAGATTTTTCCCTATTTGGGATAAAATTTCTCATTCCAAAAAGAATTAAGTTTGTAATCATATCTGCACTAGAGTCTACGTCACTACCGAGGAAGCATAGTGACCAGTTAAAGTTCTTGAAGAAATCGTTGAGACCGTCCCAGTTGGCTTTCTCGAATTGCCAAACGGTTCTCTTGGGGGATTTTTCTTTAACTGAGTTTATTTGGCACGCGAAATTTGCAGACATGACACAATGGTCTGACGTGTCTAGAGGCGATAATACACTGATAGTGTATTTACCAGGGTCAGAGGTAAGAAACAAGTCTAGAGTGTTAGCGGTTTGACCTGCAACGTCAGGTATTCGAGTTGGCTCGTCAACAAGCTGAGTCAGTTGGTTTAACTCAGCAAAGACCTCGACATACCTTCCTTCGGGTGTTGTCTGGCCTGAAAAGCGAAGCCAACTAGAATTGTGTACATTGAAATCGCCCGTAATGACGATTTCAGTGTGAGGGTAATGGGAAACAATTCTTTGGATGGGGTCAGACAGAGCATCAAATTCATTAGAAGTTGAATAACTGTCCAGATTTGGACTTCGATAAATGAAGCAGGTATGTATGATGCGCTTATTAACAGAAAATTTAAACCACGTAAAGTTGAAATTTGTGTTAACACATGTACCGTATTGTGGTTGAAGTTGGCACGCAACATCATTCCTAATATAAATCGCGAGACCGTGATGGGAAAAGAATAATGGCACTAAGTTATACCAATGCAGATTAAATTCCGAGTGATCGTTTTTTCATCTACCTGGGTTTTACTCAGCGCCAAAACAGCTGGCCTGTTAACTACAGTATAGACGTACACGGCACAGAAATTCGCTCTCAGCCAATGTTAGAATAATCAACTCTAAAACTACCAACCACAGCAAAAACAAAAATTAAAAAACCAAAGCAGACGATAAATCTAAATTAATTATTAATCTGAACACAAAAAAACTTTTCAACACATATTACCACTAGTGTTATGCCTTGGTGACAATATGAACGATCTGCCCCTGAATATTCAGAACAATATTTAATCATCCATCCGCCGTTATCAAGATCATATCCAACAAGATTAAAATTCTTAATCATTAAGCTGGAAATTTTTGCCCAGGGCCAGGCTTTGTTTCTATATGAAGGTTTTATAATACAAATTCTATATACTACTGAAATAAATCAGCCAAGTAGAAGACTTTGCACTATTTAATTGGACTTGTTGAATTATTGATTCAAAATAGCTTTTAACAGCCTTTAGTCCATAAAAATTGACGTTTTGTCCCGGCGATCTCACTTGGACTCATGAGTTGACTAGTGAGGGCCTTGTCAATACGCAATTTTTATTAAGGTCAGTTCAACTAACATGAATTTTTTACCAAAAATCCAATGTGAACTATATCCAACAAGATTAAAATTCTTAATCATTAAGCTGGAAATTTTTGCCCAGGGCCAGGCTTTGTTTCTATATGAATGTTTTATTATACAAATTCTATATACTATTGAAATACATCAGCCAAGTAGAAGACTTCATCATCATCATTATCGGTTCGAAAACCGGGGTCCGGTCCTGGCCTCCTTCAACAAGTCTCCACCCATCCCGGTCTCGAGCCGCCGCCATCCAGTTGCGCACCCCAAGGCTCCGGGCGTCCTGGTCTCCATCTCTCCAGCGCAAGCATGGTCTACCACGCTGTCGTCTACCATAGAATGTACCACAAAGAACTTTCCGAGCAGGTCCCTCTTCGCTCATGCGAGCTAGGTGCCCTGCCCACCGGAGTCTACCGAGCTTAATTTTTGTCACGCTATCTGCTTCAAGGTAGATTGCATACAATTCATGATTGTACCGTCTCCGGAATCGTCCTTCCTCACATATGGGGCCAACAATTCTCCTTAAGACTTTTCTCTCCAACGCGGCTAAGAGGTCGGAGTGCCTTTTGCGAAGCACCCAAGTCTCGGATGCATATGTGAGTACTGGCAGGACCATGGTCCTGTACAGCAGCAGTTTTTAAGTTATGGTGAGATTTTTGCATTTGAAGAGCTTTGACAGACTATAGTTGGCTCTGTTGGATATGAGAAGCCTGCCGCGTTTTTCTTCTTCTATATTGTTATCGGCTGCTGCTATTGACCCAAGGTATTTAAAGGATTGCACCACTTCAAATTCGTGCTCCGCTACCTTGATTGTTTGACCAACTGTTCCTCTCGCATTTGACGCCACCATGTACATTGTTTTACCTTCACTAATATGCAGCCCCAGATTTTGTGCCGCCTAATCGATCTGGATGAAGGAATCATGTACAGCTTGCTCGGTTATTCCGATGACGTCGATGTCGTCTGCGTAAGCCAGTATCTGGCTGGACCTGTTGACGATGGTCCCTCTTGTTGCCGTGCCAGAGTCACGGATTGCTTTCTCCAACGCCTGGTTGAAGAGGAGACAGGCCAAACCATCCCCTCGCCATCCCGCAAGTAGAAGACTTAGCACTATTTATTTGGACTTGTTGAATTATTGATTCAAAATAGCTTTTAACGGCCTTTAGTCCATAAAAATTTGCGTTTCGCCCCGGCGATCTCACTTGGACTCATCAGTTGAGTAGTGAGGGCCTTGTCAATACGCAATTTTTATTAAGTCCAGTTCAACTTACATGAATTTTTTGCCAAAAATCCAATGTGAACTATTTCCAACAAGAATAAAATTCTTAATCATTAAGCTGGAGATTTTTGCCAAGGGCCAGGCGTTGTTTCTATATAAAGGTTTTATAATACAAATTCTATATACTACTGAAATACATCAGCCAAGTAGAAGACTTAGCACTATTTAATTGCACTTGTTGAACTATTGATTCAAAACAGCTTTCAACGGCCTTTAGTCCATAAAAATTGGTGTTTCGTCCCGGCGATCTCACTTGGACTCATCAGTTGACTAGTGAGGGCCTTGTCAATACGCAATTTGTATGAAGTTCAGTTCAACTTACATGAATTTTTGCTAAAAATCCAATGTGAACTATATCCAACAAGATTAAAATTCTTAATCATTAAGCAGGAAATTTTTGCACTGGGCCGGGCTTTGTTTCTATATGAAGGTTTTATAATACAAATTCTAAATACTACTGAAATACATCAGCCAAGTAGAAGACTTAGCACTATTTAATTGGACTTGTTGAATTATTGATTCAAAATAGCTTTTAACCATAAAAATTGACAAGTCCAATTAATTAGTGCTAAGTCTTCTACTTGGCTGATATATTTCAATTGTATATAGAATTTGTATTATTGTAAAAAAAGCCTGGCCCTGGGCAAAAATTTCCAGCCTAATGATTAAGAATTTTAATCTTGTTGGATATAGTTCACATTGGATTTTTGGCAAAAAATTAATGTAAGTTGAACTGAACTTAATATAAATTGCGTCCAAGTGAGATCGCCGGGACGAAACACCGATTTTTATGGACTAAAGGCCGTTGAAAGCTATTAATCAATAATTCAACAAGTCCAATTAAATAGTGCTAAGTCTTCTAGTTGGCTGATGTATTTCAGTAGTATATAGAATTTGTATTATAAAACCTTCATATAGAAACAAAGCCTGGCCCTGGGCAAAAATTTCCAGCTTAATGATTAAGAATTTTAATCTTGTTGGATATATTTCACATTGGATTTTTGGCAAAAAATTCATGTAAGTTGAACTGAACTTAATAAAAATTGCGTGTTGACAAGGCCCTCACTAGTCAACTGATGAGTCCAAGTGAGATGGCCGGGACGAAACGCCAATTTTTATGGACTAAGGGCCGTTGAAAGCTATTTTTAATCAATTCAACAAGTCCAATTAAATAGTGCTAAGTCTTCAACTTGGCTGATGTATTTCAGCAGTATATAGAATTTGTATTATAAAACCTTCATATAGAAACAAAGCCTGGCCCTGGGCGAAAATTTCCAGCTAAATGATTAATGCCCGATTTTATAAAGGACTTTTACATATTTAAAACCCCATTTAGAGTTAAAATGGTTTCACCAAGTGCTTTTAAATTTAAAATGCTTTTAAGTGCCCTTATAAACTAAAAGCCCATTTTCGTCTCAATAAATTTAAAAAGTGTGATTTGTGAAGTCCAATATGTCAGATGTCAGCCGACGAGTAAGAAAATTATAGATGATATTTTGCTGTCACTTTTTTATTTAATTTTTTGCAAATATAAATTGTGAAAAGGTCGAAACAAAAATATAGTTTGTGTGTAAATGATAATCTTTTAAGGCTCTCCCAAGCCAACGCGAATACTTCCGAACGACTACAAGACTTTCGCCTTTCTTAATTTATTTACATGGAGATAAATGAGAGCACCCACATTGGCGCGATGTGAATCTTCAAACATTGTTCACTCATCGCATATTCGTTCCGAATGTTTCGCGTTGGTTTCGGAAAGCCTTCATAATTTGTTTGTTTTGAGAATAATTGATTGTTCATCTGAGGATGATGAGCAACATATAGTAAGACGTCCAAGAATATTTCGAGCACAGATTAGCCACATGAAGATGAGAATCCCCGGCAGCCATTTTAATTTGCCTACAAGCTTCAACTGGCAGTTATCAGATAAAAAATGAGAGTATGTGTAAAAAAACCTCACACAAAGACAGTAGGGATCTTCACATACCTGGTTAAGTTGTTGGTACAATTCACATCTATTCATCGACGCGGGAAAAAATTACAAATACAACAATGTAAACAAATGGGTTTTGGAGGGTGAAACGTACGAAACATTCTCATCTTCATATGGCAAATCTGTGATTCCGAGTTCATATTGGAATTGGAATCCGTTCTTCAAATATACTTTTTTTCGTTGCATTTTTTCTACATATAATGTTTTTTCACGTGCATTTCGAATGTGAGAGGGAAACAACCTATTTTCGTATCCAGGGATGTGAGGCAAGCCCAATTTTAACTAAAATTTCCTTAATATTTCCTTTTTTTAGATGGTGAAACTGGAAATATTTAAAGGTCTGATAAAATTTAAGAGGACTTTAGATAAAAAGGATTTTACTGTATTTTTATGACATCGGGCATAAGAATTTTAATCTTTTTGGATATAGCTCACATTGGATTATTGACAAGGCCCTCACTAGTCAACTGATGAGTCCAAGTGAGATCGCCGGGACGAAACGCCAATTTGTATGGACTAAAGGCCGTTAAAAGCTATTTTGAATCAATAATTCAACAAGTCCAATGAAATAGTGCTTAGTCTTCTACTTGGCTGATGTATTTCAGTAGTATCATTGTATATATAATCTATAGTACTATCATGATGACGAACGACCGACGCGCTACCATACGGCCACACATAAAGCTAATGTTGCTAACAACTGTTGCAAAGGAAAGTGGAGATTTTGAATTCTCCAACAAAGGAGAATAGTTTTTTAATACAAAAATGAGAGAGGAAGGGGTTGTTTTTGCTTTTAACATTTTTTATAGAAAGGGGAAAATGTTTTTTTTTGTTTGTTTTTTTGGGTATAGGAAGAACGAAAATAAATATTGTTCAAAAGAAGGCTTGATTTTTTGGCTTTTGCCTTTTGCCTGTGACGTAGTGTGGGAATAGAGGAAATGTATAATATGCATGCAAATTATTCAAACTCGGTTACCACTAAGAATAATAATGTTGTTGTAAATGAATACTTTTTGACTGAATTGTATGGCGAAGGATGTTATACGCCTTTGTAGGTAGGTTTTCCGTTGAGATTTAAGTTAAGTAAATACATAGGTATAAATATATTAGAAAGGCTCTATTTAAGGTTTTTTTGTGATATCAGGTTAAATCAGGTTAGTATCTAGGTAGGTATATATGGAAGGGTATTGACAGATGATTGTTCGTTATGTTGTAAAATTCAAAAACTAACCATCAGATTGAGCTGAAACTTAGACAATGCAATTGTTGATGAATCAGAAGTTCACTTAAGTAATTTGTTTAAACTTTTCTATAAATTGAGCTGAGCATCGAAATATAAAAATTAGTTAAAAACTGAAGAAAAAATAATCCGTTTGAGCTGAAACTTGAGAAGTTTTAAGTTTACCATCATACCTGAATATCATCTGATGAATATATTACGTGCAGTTTTTCATTTAATTTTTAAATTCATGTGGCCTTAGGATTTTTATTCAGACAAATTTATAGTTTAGACTTTAAGAAGAGAAAAGTATCCTAATTAAATTAAAATTAATGTGTTTTTTCTTGAAAATTAATTATCAATGTTCTGGAAAGTTAAAATAAAACACTTATTTTTCTGCATTCGGCTTAATTAAGTTAAATTTTTTAAGCAATCGGTTTGGAATGCTAAACAATTAACAAATGTGGTAATCATGTCTTACTTTTTCTTATAAGTTTGACCTTTTTTCTGGTAAAATTTGGGATATAGGTTGGTTTGTTTCTTATAGTTAGTTGAGTGGGATTATTTGCTTGCAAATAAGTTTAAGAGTTCATTTTGGAATAATTCATTTTATTTATGCTCACAAAAACTCTTTTTAACTTAATTTTATTTAAAAAAATAGTTTTTAGGAGTATTGAAATTGTTTTTTTTTTAAATAAACACCAAAGTTTTGTCTTTTTTTAATTTTTCAAAATCATTTGTATTCAAAAAACTATTTTTTTCGAAATAATTTCCTTAACTCTTTTAAAAAATTATTTTAAGGAGCATTGCAATTGTTTTTTTTTTTTAATTAAAACACCAAATTTTTATTTTTTTTTTTAATTTTTTAAAAATATAAACTATTTTTTTCGGAAAAAATGTACTGTAAAATGTAATGTAAAGTATTTTTTTAGGTGCATTTCAATGGATTTTCAAAATTGATTAGCCAAATTTAATTTTTGTTTTAATTTTCGAAAAATTGTCTGCTGATGAAAGCAATTTTTTTCCAATAAAAACATTTGATTTTTTTCAAATCTTTCTAAATTGCCTATATGTATTCCTATTTTCATTTCATTTTTTTTTTTTTTTTTCAATCTAAATACATAAATAGATACCGACTTAAAATAAAATTGATTTTTTTTAATTTTTGTCTAAATTGTATAATTAGTCAGGTACCTACAAAATATTTTTTTTTGGACAGAAAGGTACCTTTTTTACCCATTAAATAGGTAGATACCTAGGTTGTATTTTTTTTTCGAAAAAGAAAGCTAGGTAGGTTGTAGGTACCTATAAGGTATTTGATGTGGTTTGAAAAATAATTTTTAATATGTGGGTGGTTGGTTAATATTTAAAATTTACGTACATACCTACCTACCTACCAAATACATTCATATATATGTATGTAGGTTAGGTAACTATCTACATTTCTTTCAAATGTTTAAAAATTAAATGTTTTAATAGGTACCATCCTGTGCATACACACCCACCCACCCACCTACATCCCTACATTGATATTTACATAATGTACCTATACCTATACCTTCATACCTACCTAAACTTTAAAAAACAAATTATACCTACCTACCGAATACCTACATAATTATTATTAATTTTGTTATTCAAAATTCCAATTACCTATCTTCTTTTTGAATAACAAACATAATAACATACCTACTGTGAAAAAAGCCTACCAAAAATCTATTAAATATATGTAGCTATACCTATGTACCTACTATACTTGAAAATTGGGTATACCTACCTATGCACCATAATTCAAAATGTAGCAACGTTGTATTCCACTAAGCTATAGTGAAATTTAACAACGTTGCTTTGAAAATCAAAACTGAAAATTTAAAAACAAATTCAATATTGTGTTGAAAAATAAAATCATGAAGTAATTATATATAAACATATGCCTATAGCCTGGCAATAGAAAAAAAATTAATTCTTATACATTCAAATACCTACCTATTCAAGTTTTCCTTGTAAAAAATAATAAACGATAGAATACCTACATACAAATGTAAACATATAGCGTTTTTTCTCCTATATTCTGGTCGTTGTCATGGCAAAAATGTCTGATTTAGTTATCTCCTTTACTCCCCTTATTGTTGTCAGAACAATTAAATACAACCCTCTCCTTCTATTTTTTTCTTTTACTTCTTACTTTTTCCTTGTGTCTCAAGTCTCCACTGCCAACTAATTGACGAGCCCAGCGCCGCGTAACGGCCACATATAAAGAAGAAAAAATCAGTCTCGTGGTAGTACTATAGGTTCTATATACAATGGTAGTATATAGAATTTGTATTATAAAACCTTCATATAAAAACAAAGCCCGGCCCTGGGCAAAATTTTCCAGCTTAATGATTAAGAATTTTAATCTTGTTGGATTATTCACATTGGATTTTTGGCAAAAAATTCATGTAAGTTGAACTGAACTTAATAAAACAGATATTTATTATATTTTCCCACAAAAGGCATTCTGCAAGATTGCACTTTTTGTATCATATTGTAAATTTGACTTAGAAATAATTTTGAAAAGTAAGCATTTATTTTGTATAAAAGTAGGAAATCCAGAATAATAAAATCACTTGCTATTATAAACGCAACCTTACAATTCGTTTTTATTTGACTTCCCCCCACCAGAGGTAAGGGGTCTTTTATTTAGAATTGTCATTTCGAAATCGAATTAAAATTGACAAAGCGTAACCAAGGCTATTATTATTGGTTTATTACGAATACCTACCGAATAAAGCGTAACCAAGGCTATAAACATTGGTTTAATACTAATAAAATAACTATTAAAAAGCGTTATCAGGGCTCTTAACACTGATAAAAGTGAAAATACAATACAATAAAATTAAATCTACAGAAATAAAACTACAAGTTCAAAACGACTAAGTCTACAAAACTAAACAAACAATTTCTATAAAATTAAATCTACAAAAATAAAAACAGATAATGATATTGAACGAAACTGAAGTTTTCATCATCGTAGCCAGGCAGTAAGCCTTGGCTGAGGAAATTGACTCACTCCATCGAAACTTTGGGAAGGACAGTGCGTCAAGAAAAACCCAGAGGTTTAAAGAAGAAAGGCTTCAACGCCTTAATATTCTATGGTCAGAGTTTGACTCAAACCATCAGAAAATAGTGCCTATGTTAAAAAAAGACACACCATACGTACAGAGAGATACATACAACAGATTAAAGACAGTGTACGAAGAGTTGAAGACGAAATTGGAAAACATTGTTCCAACAGCCTCAGCACTACCAAAACTCAATGAGGGTATAATCAAGCCAAACGACAGTGCAAATGCAGTGCAAAATCAAAGATTAAGAAAGTTAAAGCACAAGATCATCATCGCCAAGATCATCCTAAAGTAGTTCGCCCGATGATGAAGCAATAGCTTCGAAACGCGTCACAAAATAAATATAAAATAAAAACAAAAGTTGTGATAATAATTTAAAAATCTATAATTAAATAAATAAAAACAATATAATTATTAATTTAGTTTTATTTATTTCTATTTAATTTATTTATGTTTGTGTTGAAGTTAGTGGATTAGGTGCAATAAAAGCAGGAACTGCTAAGAACAAGGTAGATGTCACAATAAAGCCGCACTTTACTTCAGATTTTAATCTCCGTTTAGAAGCGCTTGTACTTCCCAAATTTACTAGACAACTACCATCGAAAGCTACAAATTAAAATTGGAAATCTAGATCAGCTAGAACTCGCTGATCCTACTTTCAATGTTCCTGGACCGATTGACATTATAATTTTTGCTGATGCATATGGCGATATATTTCTTGACGGAATTAAACGTGATGCTGCAAATTCACTGATAGCTCAGAAGTCACAGCTGGGCTGGCTGATATCTGGACGAACATCAAACGAAGTTCCTGTCAATAACAGTGTCATCAGACTGGTGGCACATACTTCAGTCGATCAACAACTAGAAAAATTTTGGGAGCTAGAAGAAGTTGCCCAACCAATATTTCAAAAACAAGAAGACAAACAGTGCGAACAATAATACAAAGAAACATACTACCGAATGGGAATTATGTTGTCAAGATCCCATTTAACCAAGAAGCGATACAAACTCTTCAACTAGGTGAATCCAAAAATAGAGCAATAGCGAGATTTCGTCAATTGGAAACACAACTAAACAAGAACCAAAATCTAAAACTGGAATATACACAAGTAATTAACGAGTTTTTAGAGCTTGGGCACATCAACTACAGGAGCGAGCCTTAACCAATTAATGTTAACAGGCCCCAAGCTACAAGATGATATAACAACAATTCTGACGCGTTGTTGGAAGCATATATACGTTTTTACCTCGGACATAGAAAAAATGTACCGTCAAATCGAACTGCACGAAGACCATCAAGATTACCAGAGAATTTTATGGCGGAGTTCTAATGTCCAACCCATTAAAGATTATAAACTTACCACCGTCACTTATGGTACAGCATCAGCGCCACACCTGGCTATTAAGACTCTTCAACAACTAGCTGAAGACGAACAACTGAACAACTGAAGCAGAAATAGTCAAAAACGACTTTTATGTCGATGATGTTATGTCCGGAGGGGACACAATTAAACCGTGCATAAAAGCTCAGAAGGAACTCAATGAGAAGTTAAGGGGGGCAGGTTTCCACCTGCGGAAATGGGCTGCTAACAACAAAATACTACTACAACATATACCAATCAATTGACGTCATGAAGGATGAAACAATCAAAACTTTGAGAATCCACTTGAACCCTTTAAGTGATACCTTTCAATTCAAGGTAAACTTAGACACAAGCATCTCTAAGGAAACCATACTCACAAAAGGAAAAACCTTATCGGAAATAGCCAAATTATTTGACCCTCTTAGATGGTTGGCTCCAGTGACTGTTAGTGCGAAAATCCTGATGCAGCGTATCTGTCAAGCTGAACTCAAGAGGGGTGACCCACTGCCACTTGAACTTCAGAAACAATGGAACAAATTAAAGACGAATCTGGTAACAGTTGAAGACATCAGAAATCAACAAATTGAGCTTCACATATTCTGCGATGCTTCTGAAGCAGCATATGCAACAGTAGTGTATGCAAGAGTAGCTCTGCCAACTGGTTTCTTTGCTACAACAATCCTAACTGCAAAGACAAAAGTGGCACCAATAAGAAAGAAACTTCCTCTTCCAAAATTGGAACTATGCGGTGCTCATCTGCTATCAAAATTACTAGCACAAATACTGAAGATCTTTGGCTCGCAAGTCAAACAAATATTTGCCTGGACAGATTCCACAATAACATTGGCCTTAATATTATTACTTAACATATTATTTAAAAGTAAAACTTTACATTCATTTCGACTTAAATGGAATTCTAATATATCTTCAAATTGATTGAAACAGGAAGCCGCATCACATGTTGGATTGTTCAATCCATAATTAGTATTATGTCTACGTATATACAAGAAGTCGTTTTCTCTAAGACGTAAGGAACGCACAAAAGCATACATATTAAATAACGACAAAAATTTTGGACTGTCAATGTGGCTGCAAATAATGTCCCTGCCAAACATTGCAAAATAATATAATCTTCTGCTACGCAGAGGTTTAAGCTGAATTAATTGGCATCTGATGTTATAAGAAGGCATGTCTGAATGTAGATAAGTTTTACGTAGAGCAAACCTTGTGAACCTTTTCTGAATACGTTCAACCCGTAATGATCCTCTGTTATAGTACGGTGACCATATTATAGAGCAATATTCAAGGTTAGACCGAACCATAGACACAAACAAACATTTCAGAGTATAAGGGTCACTAAATACTTTGGAATTTCTGAAAAGAAAACCAAGACTAGCATTAGCTTTTGACATTAAAAAGTCTACATGTAACGCAAAACTCAATTGAGAATCGAAAATAACTCCCAAATCCTTTATCGTCGAGACCCGAATGAGATCGTTTTGTGATATTTTATACTCGAATATAATTGGATTTTAAGATCTGGTAAATGTCATAATAGAGCATTTACGAATATTAAGATGCAAACAGTTAGTAACACACCAACTCGTTAGTCTGTCAATATCTTGTTGAAGTTTCATACAATCCGTCAGAGTTTGAATTTGCCTGAACAATTAAAAATCATCTGCAAAAAAGTAAACCACTTGAGTCCAAAATCAAATCTGGTAAGTCATTTATAAAAAAGAGGAAAAAGAGGGGACCTAAATGGCTTCCTTGAGGAACTCCCGAGTAATTTAAAATAGCTTTTGAAAAATGCGATCCCAATATAACGTACTGCTTACGATTTCTTAAGTAACTCATTATCCAGTTGAGTAGGGTAGAATGAAAACCAAAGCTTACCAACTTACACTCTAAAATATCAAACTGAAGACGGTCAAAAGCTTTGGCAGAATCAGTGTAGATAGCATCCACTTGAAAGTGTTGTTCTACACTGTTAAGGCAAAAGTTCGTGAAAATTGCCAAATTTGTTGTAGTAGATCTACCACTAACAAATCCATGTTGATCCTCAGATATAAACGACCGGGTAAGATTGTATACAATTGCTTCAAAAATTTTAGGGATCAATTGTAATTTAGCTATTGGCCTATAATTTTCAATATCCTGCTTGGAGCCAGATTTATGAATTGGTGTGATAAAGGAAAACTTCCAGCAATCCAAAAATAAACCTTTAGACAACGAGAGATTAAACATTCTATGAAGCGGTAATAGCAAATTATTTTTACAATTTTTAATTTTTAAGGCTGGAATATTGTCAGGTGGAAGAGTATGATAACTATCAAGAGATGATAGTTCACTTAATATGTCATCCTCAGTGATATAAAGACCGAAATTAATAAAAGAGTAATCACGAATAGATTCTAAATTAGACTTTGATTGGGCAACATAGTTAGATTGAAAGAAATTTGCAAACATATTACAAATGCCTTTTAAATCACTACTTATATCGTCTTTGTACTTCATTGTAAGCGGAATACCGATTGATTTTCTTTTAGTATTCAGAAAGGTCCAAAAAGCCTTAGGGTTGTTTTTTATTTTAGATTCCACGGATAAAATATGCTGATGATATAGAAATCTTTTTAAAAATTCGTATTCCTTCCTCAAACGACAAAAAGTTGCATGGAAGGATGAATTATACAAACTCTTTATATACATACATCCGTTTCATTTCACTTTTTAAGTTCGTTAAACGTTTGTTAAACCAGATTGGCTTATTAAAATTCAAGACTTTTTTAAGAGGAACACATTTAGAGAAAACGTCTTCCATTACATGAACAAACAAGGCATAGACATCCTCCAAATTAGATAATTCCGATAAACTTAAATTCCAATCAATCAAAGATAAATAATAATTTATATAATTATAATCTGCTTTTAAAAAGTCATAAACATAATCATGTTGCTCAGAATCGTTAGAATAGCAGTTTAATAAAGAAATATCAAAAGAAATAATTAAGGCCTTGTGATGGACACTATTGTTTGATAATAAAAAATCGGCTTCAGTTACTTTTAAATTTAAATCCTCACAAGCAAAAACTAAACCTAAGACTCGGCCAATACTATTATGAATTCCATTAGCTTGTACAAAACTCAAAGCGAGCATAGAATAAATCATTTCTATTTCGAAATCTCTTAAGACATTACATGGAATCAAACATTTATCTTCTACCGAATATACCCATTTAACATTACTTAAATTAAAGTCACCCAACACCACGATAAATGAGTTAAAATCTAGATTATTAGCAATAATTCTTATATTAGAAATGTGGGCTAAATAAATACTTATATCGGAACCCGGAGGTATATATGATAAAACATAATAAATTTTTACAGTGGCTCCATCACTGGAACGAATATGATCAACGCTTACGCAAATTTGTTCGATCAAACCAGAAGATACATCAAGATTCACCCAATTACTCCTTAGGAAAGATTTTATCGCGAGCAGAACACCTCCTTCCCTAGATAAACCGATCTGGATTGAACAACGATCTTTTCTATATGCGACAAAGCTGGAGTCAAAAAGTTCAGTTGTGAGTATATTATCACACAACCAAGTTTCCGTCAAAGAAATGATTTCGTACGAACAGTCGGACATTGCGTTATAAAAATCCGTAGTTTTAGTCCGGAGACCTCCACAATTTTGGTAATAGATTGAGCTATAATTATCAATGGCGGTCAGCCATCAGCCGAATAGGGGGAATAACATGTATCATACGAAAACATGCACGTGCCGTAACTATTCGGGACTGGTGGAAGTGTGATCATAGCCTCTTCGCGGCGGCCGCTAGAAACAAGCCTTTAAAAAGGTTTGGCTAATATGATCGGGCTGGTTCCATAGGTTGGCAACAGTTTAATTCCCTGTTCCGTAAAACTAAACGAATTTCGAGACCTACAACAAGCCTCGGAAACGGACTGATCTCACGACGACAACCCACGCAAAGAAAACGGAAAAACGATTTACGAATTTTCTTATGGAACGTACGATCGCTCTAAAGAGCTCGAGCTGCTCAGCAGCTAGCCGATGCCCTGTCAAATTATAAAGCTGACATAACAGCACTACAAGAAATTAGATGGTGTTCTACAGAAGAAAGATTATGACTTATATTACAGCTGTCATACAAAACACCATGTGCTCGGGGTAGGCTTCCTAGTCGGCAAAAAAATGAAGTCTGCCATCATCGGCTTTAACGCTATAAGCGAAAGGCTATGCACCCTTCGCGTGCGAGGCAAATTTAAGAACATCAGCCTCATTAACGTTCACGGACCTACGGAGGAATCCTCAGACGAAAAAAAAGAGACTTACTACGAACAAGTCGAGAGGGCCCTCAATGCCTGTCCAAGGTATGACATAAAAATCATCCTTGGGGATTTTAATGCAAAAAGAGGTCGGGAGCCGGTATTCAGGCATTACGCAGGCACCCATAGTTTGCATGAGAACACTAATGACAATGGACTTCGAGTCTTAGAATTGGCAGCATCGAAAAACATGGTCGTTGCGAGTACCAGGTTCCCGCGTAAAGATATCTACAAAGCCACCTGGGTATCACCTGATGGAGTCACTCGTAACCAAATTGACCACGTGTTGATAGACCGTTGCCACTACTCGAACTTGATGACGGTACGAACGTACCTAGGTGCCAATATCGACTCGGATCACTATCTTGTTGGTATGGTTTTCCGAGGGCGGATTGCCTTGCGAAGACGTATTGCATCCGCCGATCAGGTTCGAATCAACACGGCTGCTCTGCGCAACGAAAACACCAGTAACACCTTTGCTAATGCGTTAGGACTCGCCCTAGAACTGGGTAGAGTAAGTCCTGGGGCCAGTATGCTGTGCGTAGATGAGAAGTGGACACGCCTTAAGAATACTGTCATTAGTACTGCCAACTCCATCTTAGGAAGCAGTCGTAGAAATTGGAACGACTGGTTTGATGATGAATGCAATCTAGCGACTGAACGTATGAATATTGCGTACCGAGCAATGCAACAATCTCATAGAACGCGGGCACGCGAAGACGAATATAAAGAGCTCAAAAGAATTGAAAAACGGCTTCACAGACAGAAAAAATCAGCCTGGGAGAAGAAGTTAATCTGTGACATTTCAGAAGACTGGCGAAAAGGTATAATTTGCCCCATACATAAGAAGGGAGATGTCACAACGTGCAGCAATTATAGAGGTATCACGTTGTTGAGTACCGCGTATAAGATACTCTCCTCTATCCTACAAGACCGGATAACCCCATACGCTAAGACCATCATCGGACAATATCAGTGTGGTTTCATTCCAGGCAAATCAACAACTGATCATATCTTTACCCTTGAGCAGGCGATGGAAAAATGTCTAGAATTTAACATCCCAACATACCATCTGTTTATAGACTTTAAGGCCGCCTAGGATAGCATAGCCAGGGTAGAACTTTACAAAGCCATGAGAGAATTCGGCATCCCAAATAAATTGACACGACTATGTAGGTTGACCATGACCAACGTAACAAGCCAAGTAAAAATAGCCGGATCCAGCCAGATACTGGCTTACGCAGACGACATCGACATCATCGGAAGAACAGCAAGCTGTTCATGATTCCTTCATCCAGATCGATTAGGCGGCACAAAATCTGGGGCTGCACATTAGTGAAGGTAAAACAAAGTACATGGTGGCGTCGAATGCGAGAGGAACAGTTGGTCAAACAATCAAGGTAGCGGAGCACGAATTTGAAGTGGTGCAATCCTTTATATACCTTGGGTCAATAGTAGCAGCCGATAACAATGTAGAAGAAGAAATACGCGGGCGGCTTCTCAAATCCAACAGAGCCTACTATAGTCTGTCAAAGCTCTTCAAATCCAGAAATCTCACCATAACTTCAAAACTGCTGTTGTACAGGACCATGGTCCTGCCAGTACTCACATATGCATCCGAGACTTGGGTGCTTAGCAAAAGGCACTCCGACCTCTTAGCCGCGTTTGAGAGAAAAGTCTTAAGGAGAATTGTTGGCCCCATATGTGAGAAAGGACGATTCCGGAGACGGTACAATCATGAATTGTACGCAATCTACCTTGAAGCAGATATCGTGACAAAAATTAAGCTCGGTAGACTCCGGTGGGCAGGGCACCTAGCTCGCATGAGCGAAGAGGAACCTGCTCGGAAAGTTCTTTGTGGTACATTCTATGGTAGACGCCAGCGCGTGGTAGACCATGCTTGCGCTGGAGAGATGGAGACCAGGACGCCTGGAGCCTTGGGGTGCGCAACTGGATGGCGTCGGCTCGAGACCGGGATGGGTGGAGACACTTTTTGAAGGAGGCCAGGACCGGACCCCGGTTGTCGAGCCGACGATGATGATAGTTATAATCGCGAACATCAGCGACAAAAGTATTTTTACGATATGTTTCGACGTCATTTAAGACGTTTAATGTAGGAACACCACAATTTGCATCAGCGACAGTGGCATCATCTTGCATACATTCTTCGTCAGCAACAACTAGATTATCATCAACAGCAGCATCATGCATAAATGTATCATTAGCAACAACAAGTAAAACCTTTTTAACCACGAGACCATCATCATCAGCAACATCAACAGCATCCATCCAACACAGCATCATCATCCGCAGCGACAACATCAGTACATTTGCATGAACATGAATCCATAACGTGAACAGCAGCAACATCCAACAAACTACCATAAGCAAAATCAACAAAACAATTATTTTTCGTAGCAACAGTAGGCACCATTACGCTGTTGCCAGAGAAGAGTTGCCGTTTTTTGTCAATTGCTCTTGAGGGGGTTCCTCTTTCTTTCTTTGGCCCTTAGGCCAAAATTCGGAGCTGTAGATCCTCTTTGCATACTCCAAAGGAATTCCAATTTTAAAGTTAACAAATCTAAGCTTTACTTCTTCAACTTCGAGGTGATCTTGCGTTCGCTTAACCAACTTGTAACAAGGAAAATGTGATGCATTGGAATCAATTTTCGAAGAAATGTAAGAAGCGATGTCATCAGTTGATGTTTTAGCTTTAAATCTGGCAAGATGAAACCAACGCATTTTGTAAATAACATTCTTGTCAAGAGATTCAGCAACAGAGTTATTGCCGGACTTGGAAACTTTGTTCATGTTTTTATTATATATTTTATCCGTCAAGTTTAGCTGGTTCAGGGCGATTGCGCTGGAGTTTACACCATTACATGAAGGATTTTTTGTAATCAAATCTCGTTCCACTGCATTAGTTTCATCATCACTATCGATCTCAGAGAGAGAATTAAATTTCTCTGAGAGATCACTGCTATTGTTTTCCTCCACACTGAACACTCCACCAGGTTCACTTTTTGCCATATTATTAGTTTCAACACGGGCAGGCAAGTTTTCTTCTAAGTTTAAATCTGAGCCAGCAGATAAAGGAATAGAATTATTGCCCCTTTTGTCATGCGTTACGAAATTTACATCACTCTGTACCTGTTGTTGTTGAACTGCAACGGAGTAAGAACGGTTCGATAGAGAAGAAGACAAAAGTATAAGTTGATTTTTTTGTTGTTTGATGCGTTGAATTTTATTAAAGTTGAGCTTCGACAAAATAGATGGAGATGGGGATGCAGAGGGTGAGAGCTTCGATGAAACAGATGGAGATGGGAATGCAGACGTTGAAGGCGAAGACCCAATCCTACTCTTAATAAGAGGCATCAGGCTATTCGAAGGAGAAGAAAAAGTAGTTTTTTTGTCGGTTTCAAAGATTGGACATTGACCTTTGATATAGGTAATCGCTGGCTCATGGTTGTAGTTCGCAATTGTCTTTTTGCATCAGATTTTTTATTTAAATTGAATTTTTTAACAACCTCATCATTATTTAAAAAGTCAATTTGACTCATAGAGTTTGCTCTGCCATAGTGACAGAGAAATATTAATGCACTTGTCACACTTCCAAAAAATATTTAAATTAGTTTTTATTGTTTCAAGTTCATTAGATTTCAATAGAGCACATCTAACATGAAATAATGGACCACAAATACCACATGATATAGTTTCAGTGACTTTGAGTGATTTGGCACATAGTCTGCACACAGAACTCATTGTAGACAAAAAAAATGACGAACTAATGACAATAAAGAGAGAAAGACTTTCGCACAAGCAACTAGATTCTTCGGATGATCAGAGAATACTGCAACTACTACAAGTTAATAAGAGTAGCTGCTTATTGCAGATGATTCACAAGTAACTGCAAGAGCCATAAATTGAAAAACCGAGTACAAACCGATAACTTAACAGTAAAAGAGTTGAATGATGCTAGGAAAGGAATCATACGTTATATTCAAGAAAAAGCATATTCCCAAGAACTAGAGTGTTTACGAGGAGGAAAGAATATCAAGAAAAAAAAGTAAGGTCCTTTCCTTGAACCCATTCCTGAATGACGAAAATATCCTTGTTGTCGGCGGCCGAATAAAGAATACGAAACTTACAAGTACAGAAAAACATCCCATCATTCTGCCTCACCAAGAATGGTTCACAAAATTGTTGGTTGAAGACGCCCATGAACGCACACTACACGGTGGTATTCGACTTACTCTAGCGAAACTAAGGTAACGTTATTGGATCATTCAAGGAAAAAGATGTGTCCGACAAGTTATACATAAGTGTATGAAATGCTACCGTTTTACAGCACAACCAAGTACCCAACAAATGGGACTACTTCCAGCAGCTAGAGTAACACGATCAAGACCTTTTACACATACAGGTGTTGATTACGCTGGACCAGTTCAAATCCTAATCTCCAAGGGGCGAGGAAACCGGTCAACCAAGGGCTATATCACTATATTCGTTTGCTTTGCTACCGAAGCAGTCCACATAGAACTTGTGAGTGACCTGAGCTCAGCAGCATTCATAGCAGCACTGAAACAATTCATATCAAGAAGAGGCTTTTGTTTTTCTTTACTTTCAACCTTACTGACACAAATAGAAGCTTGTTTAAACTCTCCACCACTAACTGCAATCGAAAACGATGTTGATGACACCACAATTTTCGACGAGAGAAAAACATTCCGATCTCAATGGAATCTCTTTGGAAGGTTTGGTCATCTGAGTACTTAGCTCAACTTCAACAACTTTCCAAATGGAAACAAAAAGAAGACAACATTAAAGTTGGTGACATTGTTCTTGTCAAGGAAGACCGGCTACCACCAACAACCTATACGATGGAAAGAATGTCAGAAGTTCATCCCGGCAACGACAACGGTGTTCGAGCTGCAAGTGTTCAGTAACAACAAATATTTAAAGCGACCCATCACTAAATTGTGTCGATTACCTAAAGACACTGAACTAGTTCGACAAGTCAATACATCAACAATTCGAATGCAACCGCTCTTTTGGCTCTTCATACTATTTGGATTGCTGAACTTGACGTCTTCGTAAACCACACCCCATCATCATGAAGTCGAAATTATACTATTTAAAAGCCAACCAGGAATATACTTCGAAGACGTGAGACAAGCGAATCTCGTTTCTAGTTCTTGGAAGACGATTGTGTTTTTTAACATGACTAACTATTGGCGTGAGTTCGAAGCATACAAAAAACTGATAAACCAAATGGAAACAATCTGCACATCAAAAAAGTCGCAGAAGTAAGTTCAACTATGTGTGATGGAACATTAAGCCAATTCCAACACCAACGAAGACAGAAAAGATCGCCCTTTGATTTCATCGGAACAGTAACTAACGAACCGTTCGGAATATTAGATCAAAGATTCGCTAGCAAATATGAAGAAACTATTGAAGACGTCCAACAAAACGAGAACTATTTATTGCAACTAATAAAAAATCAAACAACCATTGTCGATTCTACTGTCAACATCTTTAAAAGAGTACAATTAGAAAATAAAAAACAGATCCAATTGTTGAGTACATTAGTTACCAAACTCAACAACGAAACAAATAGATACGAACATATAAAGTTGTTCTCCTCAACTGCTCTCAATGCTATACTTATAATGATAAATTATGAGTCAATTCAGAGTAAATTACTCGATATGGTGCTTTCAACACACACTCGAAGGATACATCCACTTATCTTAACAATACAACAATTTAAAGACGAATTAACAAAAACACATGAAAACATCCCCCGATATTTAATTATACCTGGAGAGCGACATCACGAATCAATACTCCAACTAACGGGTGATTTTTTAAGAGGCTTAGAACTTTTTTAAAAAAAAAACACAAAAAATTCGAAAAAATGAATGAAGTATTTATTTATATCGATAGTTTGAATCTTGCAATTTAATGTTTAAAGATAATTTCATGCAAATTTTGACCGCGGCTGCGTCTCAGGTAGCCCATCCGCTGAGTCCAATTTTGGCATACTCTATCACACATATCGGCCGGTATCTCACGAATGAATGCATGGATGTTGGCTTCCAGTGCGTCAATCGAAGCGGGCTTGTCCCTATAGACATTAGCCTTGACATACCCCCACAAAAAATAATCTAATGGTGTCAAATCGCACGATCTAGGCGGCCAATTGACCGGCCCGAAACGTGAAATTAACTGTTCACCAAACTCGCCTCGCAATTGTGCCATTGTTTCGCGTGCTGTGTGGCATGTGGCACCGTCTTGTTGAAACCACATATCATGCAAGTCAAGAACTTCCATTTCGGGCAAAAAAAAGTTTGTTATCATCGCTCGGTAGCGTTCACCATTGACAGTAACGCTGCGATTCGCATCATCTTTGAAGAAATATGGCCCAATAATGTTCCGGCCCATAAACCGCACCAAACAGTGGCTTTTTCGGGATGCATTGGTAGCTGTTGCAATGCTTCTGGCTGATCTTCACTCCAAATGCGGCAATTTTGCTTATTTACGTACCCATTCAACCGAAAATGAGCCTCATCGCTGAACACAAGCAGCGCGCGATGAACATTTCGAACCGAGCACGAATTTTGATAGTAAAATTCAATAATTTGCAAGCGTTGTTCATTTGTAAGACGATCCATGGTTAAATTGCAAACCAAACTGAAGCTGTTTGACAGTGACACAAGGTACTAAACACACGTCAGCTGTCAAAACCAGTGTTGCCAAAACCAAACCAGCTTAAAAATCACCCGTTATATAAAACCTTAACTCCGAGGGGAAGAGTTACTGGCAGCAACATCATAATAGAAATTACATTTCCTTTGCTGTACAACGAAGAATTCAAACTTTATCACTTGCATCATTCCATCATCACAGTATTTACTAGTGAATCTACAAGTGAACCACTATTACCCCATCAACAAAGACGAATTCTCACATTGAAAGGAAAGGCCGTTTAAAACTTACTGGTGTACTCTTCAACACCCATTATATACAGCTGGAGCTTCAATCAGCTCATGTGAAATATAAAGGGTTTTCCAATAAGAGGTGTTATTTTGAATAGCCCGCTATTTCGGTAGTTGTCACTTTTGAAGCTGTCATTTTTTGACATTTGACAAGTAGAAACTACGCCACTAATAAAAATGGAACAATACACGCTTCAACAACGCATTGAAGTTATTAAAATTCACTATAAAAATGGTGAAAATTTGGCAGAGACGGTTCGTAAAACTAAAACATTTTTGGGTCGTCGTGAAGTACCTTGTCGGACCGCAATACAGAAATTGGTGGAAAAATTCGAGCTGTTGGGACAAGTTAGTGATGTGAAGAATGAAACCCGTGCACGTCGCTCAAGAACAACTGAGAATATTGCTGTTGTAGCCCAAAGTGTTGAAGAAAACCCAGGTTTGTCCATTCCTCGTCGTTCTTTGGAATTAGGCATTCCACAAACGTCATTACACCGTATTTTGCATAAAGACTTGGGTCTTATGGCTTATAAAGTTCAGTTAACACAAGAACTCAAGCCTGCTGATCATCAACAACGTCGTGTCTTTGCTGATTGGGTCCTTGAAATGCATGAAAATGATCCGGAATTTCATCGAAAAATCATCTTGATTGATGAGGCCCATTTCCACCTCGGAGGCTACGTCAACAAAACTGTCGCATCTGGGGCTCGGAAAACCCAAGAGTTATTGTTGAAAAGCCTTTCCATCCTCAACGCGTGACTGTTTGGTGCGGTTTATGGTCCGGCGGGGTCATTGGACCTTACTTTTCCGAAAATGAGGCTGGAGCAACAGTTACGGTCAATGGATTGCGCTATCGAGAGATGATTAATGATTTTTTATGGCCGGAATCGGATGGTATTGATCTGGACAACGTTTACTTTCAACAAGACGGCGCTACGTGCCACACAAGCAATGAAACCATCGATCTTTTACGGGAAAAGTTTCCGGACCGTGTTATCTCTCGAAGAGGTGATCACAATTGGCCACCGAGATCTTGTGATTTAACACCTTGCGACTTCTTCCTTTGGGGCCACGTGAAAGATAAGGTCTACGCCAACAGCCCAGCGTCGATTCAAGACCTCAAAGATGGCATTCGTGAGGCTATCGAGGACATAGGGCAGCCACTTTGCGATTTGGTTATGGAAAATTTCATGAAAAGGATATGGTCCTGTAAGCGTGGTCGTGGCGGCCATTTGGCTGATGTTGTGCTCCATTATCAACGGCATACCTTCCTCTTTATAATGAAATAAACATCCGATCATTTATCTCCAAAACTGCCATTTTTCTTTGAATATCAAAATAACACCTCTTATTGGAAAACCCTTTATAAAAAGACATCCCAGCAAAAGTTTACTGGATTGAGATGCATCAACAGAACGCTTGGATTTATAGTGTTCTAAATTCAACAACAATCAACATCAACTGCGACTTCAATTCAGCACCGAATATTTTAAGAGACAGTGGAATATTGAAGCTGCCAGCGAACTGCATGATGCATGACCAGACTTTAACAGTTATTGGAAAACAAACGATTACCAGCAAACTAAAGTCTTCGTTTTTGCCATCATTTAACATCTCTGACCAATTAACTTCGCTTAACTTCAAAAGAGAGCAACAACCAAGTCAGACATTTCTTTGGAAATCACTAAACTGGAACATGCAATTGAACTCTAAATGCATACAACAGCATAACACCACCTTCAAAACAACACCACCTACATATAGCACCATTAACACAGCGGTATAACCAACAGAGCAACACCTGCAACAGATACACACGCATACGAATCAAATTTATTATATTTTCCCACAAAAGGCATTCTGCAAGATTGCATTTTTTTATCATATTGTATATTTGACTTAGAAATAATTTTGAAGAGTAAGCATTTATTTTGTATAAAAGTAGGAAATCCAGAATAATGAAATCACTTGCTATTATAAACGCAACCTTACAATTCGTTTTTATTTGACTTCCCCCCACCAGAGGTAAGGGGTCTTTTATTTAGAATTGTCATTTTAACAGGCCGTTAAAAGCTATTTTGAATCAATAATTCAACACGTCCAATTAAATAGTGCTAAGACTTCTAATTGGCTGATGTATTTAAGTAGTATATAGAATTTGTATTATAAAACCTTGATATAGAAACAAAGCCTGGCCCTGGGCAAAAATTTCCAGCTTAATGATTAAGAATTTTAATCTTTTTAGATATAGTTCACATTGAATTTTTGGCAAAAAAGTCATGTAAGTCAAACTGAACTTAATAAAAATTGCGTATATTGACAAGGCCCTCACTAGTCAACTGATGAGTCCAAGTGAGATCGGCGGGACGAAACGTCAATTTTTATGGACTAAAGGCCGTTAAAAGCTATTTTGAATCAATAATTCAACAAGTCCAATTAAATAGTGCTTAGTCTTCTACTTGGCTGATGTATTTCAGTAGTATATAAAATTTGTATTATAAAACCTTCATATAAAAACAAAGCCTGGCCCTGGGCAAAATTTTCCAGCTTAATGATTAAGAATTTTAATCTTGTTGGATTATTCACATTGGATTTTTGGCAAAAAATTCATGTAAGTTGAACTGAACTTAATAAAAATTGCGTATTGACAAGGCCCTCACTAGTCAACTGATGAGTCCAAGTGAGATCGGCGGGACGAAACGTCAATTTTTATGGACTAAAAACCGTTAAAAGCTATTTTGAATCAATAATTCAAGAAGTCCAATTAAATAGTGCTAAGTCTTCTACTTGGCTGATGTATTTCAGTAGTATATAGAATTTGTATTATATAGCCTTCATATTAATGATTCTGTTATGGTGAAAGATTTTATCGTGCCAGGGAAAGTTCAATGGACTAAAGGAAAATTATTAATATCTTAGGTAAACGATATTATTTAGTTGATTTTTTTTTCAAAAAACAATGTTGTTTGGAAACGACACATAAACCAAATCAGATTTTGCTTAATTAACGATAAGCACACTTTAAATGATCCTTGTATTAAAGTTCCTATAAGAAATACAGATTTTGTTAATGTTGGAAACTAAATGAATTTAAAAGTTTAAAAGTAGATTACTCAACACACCAAATCAAAGATAGATACCCTATAAGATCTCGTATTAGCTCAGAAAAGTAAATGATTTAATCTTACATTTAAGATTTATAATGTAAAAGTACTGCTTTTAATTTTTTCAATTTTGTAATATTTTTGTTCAAATTATAATAATGAAATAAGCGAATTACGGTGGAAGTTTTAACGTATATAAATACATGATGGTAACTTTTGCGTTTGACAGGAACCCAATTGACTCTTTCTCGTATATGCAAAGTAATTATGCGACAATCAGTGTGGTTGGACCATAGATTAGAGAAATCGCTTCTTATAACGGGTGATTTTTTAAGAGGTTTAGAACTTTAAAAAAAAAAAAAACACAAAAAATTCGAAAAAATGAATGAAATATTTATTTGAATCGATAGTTTGAACCTTGCAATTTAATGTATACAGATAATTTCATGCAAATGTTGACCGCGGCTGCGTCTCAGGTAGCCCATCCGCTGAGTCCAATTTTGGCATACTCTTTCACACATATCGGCCGGTATCTCACGAATGAATGCATGGATGTTGGCTTCCAGTGCGTCAATCGAAGCGGGCTTGTCCCTATAGACATTAGCCTTGACATACCCCCACACAAAAAATAATCTAATGGTGTCAAATCGCACGATCTAGGCGGCCAATTGACCGGCCCGAAACGTGAAATTAACTGTTCACCAAACTCGCCTCGCAATTGCGCCATTGTTTCGCGTGCTGTGTGGCATGTGGCACCGTCTTGTTGAAACCACATATCATGCAAGTCAAGAACTTCCATTTCGGGCAAAAAAAAGTTTGTTATCATCGCTCGGCAGCGTTCACCATTGACAGTAACGCTGCGATTCGCATCATCTTTGAAGAAATAGGCCCAATAATGCCGCCGGCCCATAAACCGCACCAAACAGTGGCTTTTTCGGGATGCATTGGTAGCTGTTGCAATGCTTCTGGCTGATCTTCACTCCAAATGCGGCAATTTTGCTTATTTACGTACCCATTCAACCAAAAATGGCGGTCAGCCATCAGCCGAATAGGGGGAATAACATGTAGCATACGAAAACATGCACGTGCCGTAACTATTCGGACTGGTGGAAGTGTGATCATAGCCTCTTCGCGGCGGCCGCTAGAAACAAGCCTTTAAAAAGGTTTGGCTAATATGATCAGGCTGGTTCCACAGGTTGGCAACAGGTTAATTCCCTGTTCCGTAAAACAAGAAGAATTACGAGACCAGCAACAAGCCTCGGAAACGGACTGATCTCACGACGACAACCCACGCAAAGAAAACGGAATAACGATTTACGAATTTTCTTATGGAACGTACGATCGCTCTATAGAGCTCGAGCTGCTCAGCAGCTAGCCGATGCCCTGTCAAAATATAAAGCTGACATAACAGCACTTCAAGAAATAAGATGGACAGGGAATGGTGTTCTACAGAAGAAAGATTATGACTTATACTACAGCTGTCATACAAAACACCATGTGCTCGGGGTAGGCTTCCTAGTCGGCGAAAAAATGAAGTCTGCCATCATCGGCTTTAACGCTATAAGCGAAAGGCTATGCACCCTTCGCGTGCGAGGCAAATTTAAGAACATCAGCCTCATTAACGTTCACGGACCTACGGAGGAGTCCTCAGACGAAGAAAAAGAGACTTACTACGAACAAGTCGAGAGGGCCCTCAATGCCTGTCCAAGGTATGACGTAAAAATCATCCTTGGGGATTTGAATGCAAAAATAGGTCGGGAGCCGGTATTCAGGCATTACGCAGGCACCCATAGTTTGCATGAGAACACTAATGACAATGGACTTCGAGTCTTAGAATTGGCAGCATCGAAAAACATGGTCGTTGCGAGTACCAGGTTCCCGCGTAAAGATATCTACAAAGCCACCTGGGTATCACCTGATGGAGTCACTCGTAACCAAATTGACCACGTGTTGATAGACCGTCGCCACTACTCGAACTTGATGACGGTACGAACGTACCGAGGTGCCAATATCGACTCGGATCACTATCTTGTTGGTATGGTTTTCCGAGGGCGGATTGCCTTGCGAAGACGTATTGCATCCGCCGATCAGGTTCGAATCAACACGGCTGCTCTGCGCAATGAAAACACCAGTAACACCTTTGGTAATGCGTTAGGACTCGCCCTAGAACTGGGTAGAGTAAGTCCTGGAGCCAGTTTGCTGGGCGTAGATGAGAAGTGGACACGCCTTAAGAATACTGTCATTAGTACTGCCAACTCCATCTTAGGCAGCAGTCGTAGAAATCGGAACGACTGGTTTGATGATGAATGCAAGCTAGCGACTGAACGTAAGAATGTTGCGTACCGAGCAATGCAACAATCTCATAGAACGCGGGCACGCGAAGACGAATATAAAGAGCTCAGAAGAATTGAAAAACGGCTTCACAGACAGAAAAAATCAGCCTGGGAGAAGAACATAATCTGTGAAATAGAGAAAAGCCGAGAGCGAGGTCCGCACCAGGCGCGGAAGTTCTACCAATCCGTCCGAAACATGACGCAGTACACACCACGCTGCACATACTGCAAGGACGGAGAGGGAAATCTGATCACCGATCCTCAAAGCATACTGGAGCGATGGGAAGTGTACTTCAATGAATTGCTAAATGGTCAGCTCACTGCAGAAGTGGAGGCTCCACTACTTCAAGAAGAGTACCCTATGTTGCCGCCACCAAGCATAGAAGAGGTTGAGAAGGCTATAGGCCGGCTAAAGAAAAACAAAGCCCCGGGAGCCGATGGTATACCAGCCGAACTATTTCAACACGGTGGGCCAGCTTTACGTCAAGCAATTCATGAGATTATAGTGCACGTGTGGGAGCATGAAGAAATTCCAGAAGACTGGCGAAAAGGTATCATTTGCCCCATACATAAGAAGGGAGATGTCACAACGTGCAGCAATTATAGAGGTATCACGTTGTTGAGTACCGCCTATAAGATACTCTCCTCTATCCTACAAGACCGGATAACCCCATACGCTAAAACCATCATCGGACAATATCAGTGCGGTTTCATTCCAGGCAAATCAACAACTGATCAGATCTTTACCCTTAGGCAGGCGATGGAAAAATGTCTAGAATTTAACATCCCAACATACCACCTGTTTATAGACTTTAAGGCCGCCTACGATAGCATAGCCAGGGTAGAACTTTACAAAGCCATGAGAGAATTCGGCATCCCAAATAAATTGACACGACTATGTAGGTTGACCATGACCAACGTAACAAGCCAAGTAAAAATAGCCGGATTGCTATCCAAACCAATCAACATCTTTAATGGACTCCGACAAGGGGATGGTTTGGCCTGCCTCCTCTTCAACCTGGCGTTGGAGAAAGCAATCCGTGACTCTGGCACGGCAACAAGAGGGACCATCGTCAACAGGTCCAGCCAGATACTGGCTTACGCAGACGACATCGACATCATCGGAAGAACTGAGCAAGCTGTACATGATTCCTTCATCCAGATCGAGCAGGCGGCACAAAATCTGGGGCTGCACATTAGTGAAGGTAAAACAAAGTACATGGTGGCGTCGAATGCGAGAGGAACAGTTGGTCAAACAATCAAGGTAGCGGAGCACGAATTTGAAGTGGTGCAATCCTTTAAATACCTTGGGTCAATAGTAGCAGCCGATAACAATATAGAAGAAGAAATACGCGGGCGGCTTCTCAAATCCAACAGAGCCTACTATAGTCTGTCAAAGCTCTTCAAATCCAGAAATCTCACCATAACTTCAAAACTGCTGCTGTACAGGACCATGGTCCTGCCAGTACTCACATATGGATCCGAGACTTGGGTGCTTAGCAAAAGGCACTCCGACCTCTTAGCCGCGTTCGAGAGAAAAGTCTTAAGGAGAATTGTTGGCCCCATATGTGAGGAAGGACGATTCCGGAGACGGTACAATCATGAATTGTACGCAATCTACCTTGAAGCAGATATCGTGACAAAAATTAAGCTCGGTAGACTCCGGTGGGCAGGGCACCTAGCTCGCATGAGCGAAGAGGAACCTGCTCGGAAAGTTCTTTGTGGTACATTCTATGGTAGACGACAGCGTGGTAGACCATGCTTGCGCTGGAGAGATGGCGTAGACCAGGACGCCCGGAGCCTTGGGGTGCGCAACTGGATGGCGGCGGCTCGAGACCGGGATGGGTGGAGAGACTTGTTGAAGGAGGCCAGGACCGGACCCCGGTTGTCGAGCCGACGATGATGATGATGATTCAACCAAAAATGAGCCTCATCGCTGAACACAAGCAGCGCGCGATGAACATTTCGAACCGAGCACGAATTTTGATAGTAAAATTCAATAATTTGCAAGCGTTGTTCATTTGTAAGACGATCCATGGTTAAATTGCAAACCAAACTGAAGCTGTTTGACAGTGACACAAGGTACTAAACACACGTCAGCTGTCAAAACCAGTGTTGCCAAAACCAAACCAGCTTAAAAATCACCCGTTACTTGAAATAAATAAATGTATTGAACTAATAAAGTCTCTTCTATTACTTATGTGGATACACCGCATAATTAATTTAAAAAATTAATGTACGTATGCACATAATATTCTGATAAAGAAACCATCAGTACAAAGAGGTCATCTGGTTCCATATTTTTAAAAAGCAGGATAATTCAAGTATTTTGAATTTTAATTAAGATAATAAAAGCTTATTGCGAATTAACGTTGTTTATTTGATATCCTGAGGTTAGTCATTTTTATCCGCTTGGAGATTGGGAAATCGGAAAGTTGCCAATATTTTGAATTTGCGGCTTCCTTTAAGCTTGAAAGTAGGTAGCAACAACAGTTTGAACAACAATTTTGCTAAGTTTATTATACATTACATACATAATATGTGTATAGCTGGTTGAAACCGTAGACAAAGAATTTTCTTCTTTTTATTTTTATAAATCCAAACCGCTTTATAACAAAATAATCTCGTAGTTTTTTTTGTTGTTGTTTGGGTGTGTGAAACAAAATTACTAGGGGCGGACAAAACTGGGTCCGTCCCGGGCGGCCCTAACCCACGCTATGCCACTGAACTGCAGGTCTGCAATCGACTAAGGTGATTGCCAATTTTTCGATTGTAATTTTGAGGATATCTGTGTCTATCCTATACAGGGTATCCCGTAAATAATGGATAACCTTGGAACTGGGTAAAGCTGGCATTAAAAATTTCTGAAAAGAATAGAAAAAAATATTGCCTATATGGCCTCTACGTTATGGCGTATTTTCTAAAAATTTTAAAGAATTACGACTTTACTCAAATATCCGAACATTGCGACCACTTGTGATAGATTCTTATTTTTTTTATTTTTATAATATTCTAGAATATCTGTAGTAATAGATAGGCTATCAAATTTAACACTAGTTATATAGATAGTCAGAAAATATACAGAGCCCGTTTAACCGGAGTAATAGAACCTAATTATCTTATAATCGAAGATTTTAGTCAGAATATTATAAAAATTTAAAAAAATAAGAATCTTTCACTCGTGGTCGCAGTGTTCAGATATTTGAGTAAATTCGTAATTTTTCTTAAATTTTTAGAAAAAACACCATAACATACGAGGCCACATGCACAATATTTATTTTTATATTTTGTTTAGAAAGGTCTTAAGGCTAGCTTTATCGAGTTCCAATGTTATCCATTACTTACGGGACACCTTGTATTTATATAGGAAAAAATAGAGAAAACAATCTTCAAAACGACAAGCAATCGCAACGCCAATTGGAACTTCTAGTCGATTTAGTAGAACGACAACAGTAATTTGAGTGAATATTCTCAATTATTATCAGCCTTATCATCGTATCCGATCGGAAAAAAATTTTCTTAGATTTCTACGAAATTTACGAATTTTGTATCATTGTAGCCATTCCGATAGGCCAATCGGACAGATGTACGAAACAAATTTTGATGTGCTTTGAAAAAATCAAATTAACAAAATTAAAGACTGCAATGGAAGATCAGCAACAAAAAGATTCGTGAGTAAGCGTATTTGTATTTGTTTAGTTCTTTTGAAAAAAAAAAACCAGGTTCAATACGACCGGCTGGTTGAATTTCTGACCGCAAAGGCAGACATTGCGCGGAACTTCACGACTTATTCGAAAATATTTTATTTTGACAAATTTCAAATACATGCGTCGGCACGCGTCTATATTTCGTTTAAGTTTCGGTTACCATAAAGTAAATAAATCCCCCGATCGGAACTATTCTCCGATCGGAAAATTTTCCGAACGGATACGATGATAGGGCTGTATATTTCAAAATGCTTATTGTACGTATTTACCAATTTTATTAATTTCAGCAATAGTATCATGCATATGTTATGTTTATTTATCTTTTTCTTCTTTTAGGAATAGGAGTTGGCTGTAGCAGTAATAGCCGTCTTACTCCTAGTGCAAACCCTGAGAGCACTCGATCTCGTTTTTGCGGAAATACATCAAGTGCTACTAGTTCGAAACCATCTTTTTTGTCTTCTCTTAACCCAGCCCGTTGGGGTCGTCAGGGATCTAACAATAGTTCTTTTGTCAAAGATTCATCTAATGAAAACTGTGTTTCGGATAATTTGAATAAAAGCATTTCAAATGTAAATCGAGTGGCAGCAGTTAACCGCGAGAAAGCTCGCCAATGGGTACGTGAACAGGCAATTTCTTTCCTTAAACGCTACAAGGAACAAGAAATTTCCATGTCTATTATATCCGGCTCCATAATATTATGCCGATTATCTAGGGTTATAACAAATCTAGAAGGAAATTACAGTCAATGCCTTGAAGCACTTCGAGAACTTAAAACAATACTAATGGAAAATGACATTTCTCCATTTGAAGTGAATCACTCGGGTTTAATTAAATCGATGTTGCACTTTATGGCTGCGGAAAATGGTTTAGTAAGTCGTGATAAAAGACTTCGTGCTTTCTTGCATGAATTTGCGGGCCTTCCTTTGGAAAGTGCTATTAGTTGCAATGTTATGCCCAATATTGAACCTTCGGCATTCAGTGCATTTGTTGCAAAAATTAATGGTTGCGTTACACAATTAGAACAGTTTCCAGTAAAAGTTCACGATTTTCCAACAGGAACTAGTGGCCATTCGAACATAAGTGCCCTAAAATTTTTCAATACGCACCAACTTAAGGTAAGTTAATTTACATATTATTATATATTTGTTGTTTAATATTTCAAACTCAAATTAGTGTAATTTACAACGACATCCTGATTGTAACAATCTACGGCAGTGGAAAGGAGGCACTGTTAAAATTGATCCTTTAGCTATGGTACAAGCTATTGAGAGATACCTGGTATCAAGAGGGTATGGTGGCATAAGAGAAGAGTCCGACGATGATTCGGAAGAAGATATGGATGACAATGTAGCTGGAGTTGTAATGTCGCACAGCACATTTAAACATAAACTGCAACTTTTAATAGAAGACAATGTTTTGCCGTACGCCATGACAGTATACCAAGCTGTAAAACAATATTCGCCTCTAATAAATGATCAATCTGAAACAGACACAGAACCCGAAATATATTTAGGTAAGATTTTATATACATATATATGTTTCTCGCAGTAACCAGGATGCGAGAATTCAACAGAAGTTCCGTTTAAAATTGTTCGAAATCTTTTCGGCTTTTGTATTGGTGTTAAAACTTACTTTAGGTGGCATAAAATTCCAATATGGACTTGGGCTTGAATTTTAATATTAAAATACATTTTCAGAAAAACGAAACAATATTAATCTATTAAAAATAAAAATATATTCTAATCAAGTTATTTTCAAACAAGTAGTTTAAAACTGTCTGAGAATGTATTTTCAACAGATTCTTAGGCGTCAGTTATAGCTTTCATTGAAACTCATCATCATTTTAATGAGGGCTTAAAAAGCAAAATCAGTGTATATATATATGTATATATATAAATATATATATCAATTTTTTCAATGATGGTTTTCAATGAAAGCTATAACTGGCACCTTAAACTCTCTTGAGCAGCCATGAAACACTGGTATTTTATTTTTGTAAATTCTTACAATATTTTACCTTAGTCATACTGTGTTTTCAGCTTATTTTTATATTTTTTATTGTTCTAACAGAATGATAAGGAACTCCATTTCCATGGTAATGAAGTATTGGTAAAATTTGCTTTAGCTAAGACAAAGTTCAATTTATTGTAAAGGGTGTTTTTTTTGAGAAAAATACAACTTTAAGTTGGCAACACTATTTTAACTGGCAGCCATTTTGTCAGCTGTCAAGTGATTTATTTTGAGTTTGGTTTGGCATTTCAACATGAATAGACTGACGCCTGAACAACGCTTCCAAATTGTGCCCAAATGGGCCCAAAACAAGATTGCCGTTGATTCCAATTTTCATAAGCGAATTTTGTTTAGCGATGAAGCTCACTTTTGGTTGAATGACGTCAATAAAAAAAAACTGCCGTATTTGGAGTGATGATAATCCTCAAGTGTATGTTGAGACACCGTTTCATCCACAAAAACTGACTGTTTGGACCCGTGAATTGGCCTCCAAGATCGTGCGATTTAACGCCGCTTGACTATTTTCTGTGGGGATATGTGAAGTCGCTAGTCTACGCCGATAAGCCCGAAACGATTGACCACTTGAAAGACAATATTTGCCACGTTTTTGCCGATATACGGCCACAAATGTTGGAAGAAGTCATAGAAAATTGGACCTCCAGATTAGACTACGTCCGAGCCAGCCGTATCGGTCATATGCCAGGAATCATATTTAAATTATAATGCCAGAAGATTATCTTTCCAATAAAGTAAATTTCATGTCAATTTAAAATAATCATCTTTGTTTTATTCCATTTCAAAGTTCTATACCTCTAAACAAAAACACCCATATAATACACATGTGCAATAAATGCACATTCAAAACACCTTTTTGGTTATCCAAATCTCTACAAAATATGGATCCTTCCATATGTATGAGTATTGCTGCGGTTGTGTTTAGCTGGTAGCCTGGGAGTTACACTTGGCATGCTTGCGTACGCACGGCTAGGTAACGTCTATTTGGGGTGTAGTTCTTTCTCCCTTGGACAGCCAGTTGCACCAAAGAAAAATCTTTTGTCATGCCAAGATTTGATGTTTTGAGATGGCGGACGGACATCATCATCATCATCGTCGGCTCGACAACCGGGGTCCGGTCCTGGCCTCCTTCAACAAGTCTCTCCACCCATCCCGGTCTCGAGCCGCCGCCATCCAGTTGCGCACCCCAAGGCTCCGGGCGTCCTGGTCTACGCCATCTCTCCAGCGCAAGCATGGTCTACCACGCTGTCGTCTACCATAGAATGTACCACAAAGAACTTTCCGAGCAGGTTCCTCTTCGCTCATGCGAGCTAGGTGCCCTGCCCACCGGAGTCTACCGAGCTTAATTTTTGTCACGATATCTGCTTCAAGGTAGATTGCGTACAATTCATGATTGTACCGTCTCCGGAATCGTCCTTCCTCACATATGGGGCCAACAATTCTCCTTAAGACTTTTCTCTCGAACGCGGCTAAGAGGTCGGAGTGCCTTTTGCTAAGCACCCAAGTCTCGGATCCATATGTGAGTACTGGCAGGACCATGGTCCTGTACAGCAGCAGTTTTGAAGTTATGGTGAGATTTCTGGATTTGAAGAGCTTTGACAGACTATAGTAGGCTCTGTTGGATTTGAGAAGCCGCCCGCGTATTTCTTCTTCTATATTGTTATCGGCTGCTACTATTGACCCAAGGTATTTAAAGGATTGCACCACTTCAAATTCGTGCTCCGCTACCTTGATTGTTTGACCAACTGTTCCTCTCGCATTCGACGCCACCATGTACTTTGTTTTACCTTCACTAATGTGCAGCCCCAGATTTTGTGCCGCCTGCTCGATCTGGATGAAGGAATCATGTACAGCTTGCTCAGTTCTTCCGATGATGTCGATGTCGTCTGCGTAAGCCAGTATCTGGCTGGACCTGGCGGACGTCTGGCGGACGGACATCTTCTACCTATAAAAAGCCTCGCGGACGACAGGTGTTTTGGTCGCTTAAGGGAACTGGTTCCCTCCCTGACCTGCTCTCGCAGACGGCTTGACAGCTCGCGTACCCCTTTTCTTCGAACTGTCCCTAATTCAACTTCGTAAGTTCTGTTACACTTTTGTCACCTCGATTGGCACCATAACCAACTCTACTTTACCCCTCCCCCCCCATCTTGATTGATCTGATTTAAAATAATCATTTATCTAGATATGTATGTTAATTAAAGTCTTAATCCTTAAAGGCATTTTTAAATTCAATTAATTTCGATTGTGCAGGTCAATTTGTGTCAATGTGTGTCAATGTGTGTTACAGTTGTAATGTGTATTTGATCAAGCAAGACGTGTTCTGGACTGCTCTTGATTATTAATGTATAGGGCTAAGATTTTCATGCACTAAAAAATGCAAAATATGCGCTTAAATTATGCTCTTAAAATGTAAAATATGCACCTAAAATATGCATTTAAAACCTTATCCCTTGTGAACCATTTGTATGGAAAAAAACTAAGTATTAAGGTTTATGTAACAAATTCGGTCTTTATTATCGAGGAACGTAAAATTATAATAATAAAAACAGAAAAATAAATTGGGATTATTGTGCTTGCTAAGCGGAATATCAGCTGCAACAAATGACTCACATAAATCCATATTAAAATTGTTTTGTGTTCTCAACGAAAGGAGTTGTGATGTGACTGCGATTTTGCAGAACTACTCGATTGTTTAATAGATTTCAGGTGTTGGTCAATTTGAAATTTTTTTCTCGGAGGAGAAACCTTTGTTACACAATTTTACAAAAATTAATTGTTGCATCGGTTGTTAAAATGTGCGAGTTGTTCGAAACATATTTTTTCAGATTTGCATTTACAGACGGCTTCGCTTTCGGCATTGTTAACTACAGATCTCAAATTAATCGCTTGATTAAATAATTGAATTGCTTACAATTTCATTTTAAAGCAAATCCTAAATCTAATACAATCTTTTATCTAAAAAAAAAATACAAAAATTAACAAAAGATCATCGACATGAAAGTAAATCCAGAAACTTTAGAATAGAACAAAGAAAACTCAAATCATAAATAGACCACAAAATTACATAATATGTGAATACAAATGTGAACAAAAACAACTGCTGTCATATATACACAACTAAAACTAAGTCCGCATTTACATTGCCCGATTTTTCCAATGCCGATTTTTCTTTGTTGTTGTAATCGTGTGAGATTTCGAGGCACAGCCAACATGTTCCACAAGATTTTTCCATTCTCTCTCACACGATTACAACAACAACAAAAAATCGGCATTGGAAAAATCTTTCAATGTAAATGCCGACTAACTCGTATGCATGTGTAAAATGGAATGCTGGAATATGAACGAAAGCTGTCGTGGAAGTTGTCCACAGAAACTGATTAAAGTATAAATTTAAAGGCACGTGTGCATTTTTTACTTCAGGATTATTTTGTTTTTCGAAAATATGCACAAATATGCATTTATTATTGAAAATATGCAATTAAAAGTTAAATATGTATTTATAATAAAATATGCATTTATAATAAAATATGCAAAAATATGCACTAACTATTAAATGCAATTTTAAAGCAAATTGATTGATTCGTGTTTGTATTTCATTCCTGTGTTTCTAAAGTTTCTCAAAAAAAAATATGCATTTGCATGAAAATCCTAGCCCTATTAATGTATTTTGTATTTGTATTTGTATTATTATAAAAATTACAAGATACAGCTAGATTCAATCTTTTATAGCATCAAAAATTCGTAACCAAGTCTTATAAATAACAATACTTTAATAATAATAATAATATTAATAAGAAAAATAAATTATAACAAACATTTTATATAAAATAAGTGGGTAAAGAGAAAAAAAAAAAATTGAGTACAATTTTAATTCAAAGTTGATAAAAGCTTTAATAATTTCTTCTTAAAAATGGCTGGAGAGGTAGTTCTTTGTAATTCAAATGGTAAGCCATTCCACAAACTAATAACAGTAACAACAAAGATATTTCGGCAATGGTGTGCGTAAAGCGCGGTAAAATTAATCGTAATCCTCTTTGGGAATGTGCAAATTGAAGCATTTCACCTAAATACGCAGGACTTCTGTTTTGAATTGTGTTGTTAACAAAATAGCGTTACGGAACATTAAACATTTATCAAAATTAAGTCCTAACGGCGAAAAATGTAAATTAGATACACTTTCATGTCTTGGAATATTGAAGATGAAACGTAGACAATCATTAAACGCGACATGAAGCTTTCGTTTACACTCATAGTCAAGAGAAGGATATACATTGCAATTAAAAGTGAGAGATTGAATGATGAAACTCTTTACGAGATGTTTTTTTAAAACAGGATCCAGGATGTTCGAAGAAGATCGTAGAGAACGCAGACTACAGTAAACGCGTCTTATAGAATCAGAGACAGCGTCACAACAGGTAAGGTTTGTATTAATTTGGAAACCAAAATATTTTACTTTTGAGACATAATCAACAACTTGTGAATCATACTAAGAGTTTTTAATGGGTTTAGTAGCAATTTATTTTCCAGTGACCACTTTTGTATATTCATAAGATCTTTGTTTACCCGGACAATGCAATCATCCATCAAGCCTAATTCTCTAAAAATATAAAGCTTAACATCATCTGCATACATGTGAATGTGACAGCTATGAACAATATCTGGAAGATCGTTTATAAATAGCGAGAAAAGGAGTGGTCCTAGAACTGACCCCTGGGGCACACTTTGATTAACAGTAAATGTACTTGAAATACCTTGATCCGTGGTTACTTTTTGAAGTCCATTACAGAGATAGTTGCTTAATAGTTTTAAAGCTGTTTTTGAAAAATTGAACTTTTTGCTTAATTTAGAAACCAAAATTTGATGGTCAACACAGTCAAAGGCTTTTGAAAAATCCAAAAGAACCATAGTACCCAAAAGATCTTTGTCGAGAGCAGCTCGAAAATCAGAGGTTACCTTAAGAACAGCAGACTCACAACTATGTTTGTTACGAAAACCAGACTGCCATTTAGATAACATGTTGTTGAATTGAATGAATTCTAGAATTTGATTAAACATTAACCTTTCAAATATTTTACCAAAAAAAGGCAAAAAGTTAATTGGTCTATAGTCGGAAGGTTCTGAGGAATTAGCTTTTTTAGGTATGGGTACAATAATTCCACTTTTCCAGGCTTCTGGGAATTGAGAACTTGAGATACAAGTGTTCAATATGTGCTTCAAAGGCTTAATAACAATTGGTAAAATCAAACGTATACATTTCGGTGAGATATTATCTGTACCAGATGCACTTGATTTAACTGATTTCAGAGCAGTAACAACTTCAATATCGTCCACACAGTTAAAAGAAAATAATTCATTGTCATTTTCAGGAATAACTAATGTTAGATAAGAATCAAGCTGAGGCGGTGCAAAAAATGAGTTCATTTCTTGCGGGTCCAATGGGCATTTCGAAAACGACTTAGATGAACAAACACCAACTTCTTTCAAATTTTTCCATAGATCCTTAGATCCCAAGGAAACATTTACTTACTACTTACTTTATTTCTAGAGAAATTATATTGATTTCTGTTATAATCCGTTGGGTTTCTTTTATATCTTTTGAAAAAACTTTCTCTCTCTTTAATTTGCATTTCTATGCCTTGTCTTTACCAAGGGCATCCTTTTCTATTGTTTACCCGTTTTGTGACTAAAGGAACGTAAGCATTAAATAATGCTTCCAGTAGGTTGTTAAAAATTAACACTTTACTGTTAACATCAATAGTGTAAAAGATATTACCCCAGTAGTCATTTCCAATACTATTTTGAATATCAGAATAGTTTAAGGAACGATACGATCTATAACTAAAAGTATTCGAATAACATAAGTTTCCTTCATTGAACTGGAATGAGCAAAAAATTAAATCATGAACAAATTCAGAAGTTAGTTTAATTTGATCGTTGCACAAAATGTTTGTATGTGAGTTTTGTCAGAAACATATCTATAAGCGATGGATTATCAATAGATTGGGCGCGTTCAAAGCATTACGTTTTACATCTGAATTTTCAGATTTCCGAAGTTTTGGAGCTTCTGATTGGCCAGCTGCCATAAAAAGTTAGATGACTTTTAGTGACTTTTAGTGACTTTTAGTGACTTTTAGTTACGTTTGCTTACGTTTTATCTGAATTTTCAGCCAAAAATTCTCATCTGAAAATTCAGAATAAAGTAATAGTGGTGGGGGAAATGTTGAAGTACTCTACATAGAAGTTGAACTTTATGATTTTCGCTCTGGTTTGTGGTTGATTTGTTGTGATTAATTTTCATCACGAACAAATTAATACTTTATTACAAAGAAGAACTAATTGCTTATTGTTAAGTGAGTTTTTTAATCAAAAGATTGGCTATTCTTAGAAAAATGTTCCCAAAATTCTCCATCGCAATATTGTGGAATTATTTTTTTCATTGAACTTTGCATAGTCTTGCTGTATTTTGTTGCTGATTAAGTTACATATATCATAACCCGAACTACGGACGGGTTATGAAGAATAAAATGAAAGTTCTATTTTATTTCGTTTCAATGTAAATACTTTAGGTAAAAGCTAGCATTTGACACAACAACTTTCAACTGAAAATTCAGATTTTTTGTGCGTTCAACAACATAAATTCAGATCTGAATTTTTAGATTTTGTGATTGAACGTGCCCATTGAAAACATGTTGGCCAACTTGAATTAACTACAGATAAACTTAATTTTTCGCAGAAATATTTAAAGAGACGAGTGGTTCTATTATTTATTAATAAATTAACATTAAAGTCACCAGCAATGAGCACATCTGAGTACCTAGAATTCAAACGAAAAAGTGTCTCTTCAACTAAAAGGCATTTCTCAAAACCATTATTTATCTCTACACATAAAAACTCTAACAATTTAGTTGAACTATAAATGACTTTCGTAGGTATAAGATCTCTAACATAAATGCACACTCCTCCCCCTCGACTGCAGCGATCATTTCTAAAAATTGTAAACCCATTAAAACAAACTTGTTGAGATGCAATACCTTCACTCAACCATGATTCAGATATCATAATTATATCTAGTTTTGAATTATTAAGCATTTGAAGAAGAACGGTGTACTTAGAGCGAATGCTTCCCACATTGAGGTGACATACTTTTAGACGATTGGAAGCGTTACACAGAACATTGCACACAGATCTTACATTATCTGGACAAGTATTAAACATGTTAATTAAAACAACCCGACAAACTATCTGAAGAAACTATTTAAACCAAATAAAATTTCAAAATTAATATGTTAAAATTTAAGAATAAAAAATATTTATAAAATTTAAAAGAACTAATTTTCAAGTTTAAGCTGCTATCTGCTTAGCAATAAATCCGAAAAATTCATGTATAAATGATATATAAGATTTTTGACTATCAAAATAAAATACGAAATAATTTACTTTACATACTTCGTACGAAATAAAAATTAATCAACATTAATCAACAACAAATTGTGAGACATTATTATTATTATTATTATAAGCTTTATTCATCCAATTTTACATATACATATGTATTCAATTTTTGGAAAAAAAAAATATAAAAAAAGTTCTACTATTATAAATAATTAAATTCAATTTAAAAACAAATGTATAATTAGGTAATTTAAATCAAGTTTTAGTTAAATTACATGTGGATATAAGCCTCCCCCAAATTTTTCCACGCTACTTTGTCTCTGGCAACTCTCTCCCATCTGCTATTTTGTCGGGCGATGTCGTCTCTCCAACGTTTTATCGGCCTTCCTATTCTTCGTGAGCCGTCCCTAGGTATCCAGTTCGTACATCTCCGAGTCCAGCGATTGTCACTCATCCTAGCTACGTGACCTGCCCAGTTCCATTTTTGTTTTTTTGCTGTCTCGATCACGTCTACAAAATCCGTCGTGCTCCGTACAATTTCGTTTCGGATTCGTTGTCTTCTGGATCCTTATAAGATTGACCTTTCCATAGCTCTTTGTGTAGTCGCAAGCTTTTGTGCTGATTTGGCTGACATGCTCCATGTTTGGGATCCATACGTCATGAGTCATGACAGGTAAGATTGATCCATCGAAAAGATATTTTCTGGATTTTTTGTCAAGTTTTGAATCGAAAATATGTTTGTGTTTCCAAAATATTTTCCAGCTGTTGGTAATTCTTCAGTCTATTTCTTTATCTTCTCTGTTTTGCATTGAAATTGTTTGCCCAAGGTAGATATAGTTATCGACATATTCTATCTCTTTTCCGTTTACAAAGTTTCTCTTCGTTCTCCTTTGCTCATCAGTTTTGTTTTGTCTGTGTTCATTTCAAGGCCTGCAGTTTGGAAATAGATGTGTAGTTCTAACAAAGATAATATAATACCAAGATGTCGCATCCAGTACAAGCAAAGTGAACCCAAAATAAAATCGTCCGTATCTGATATTGGATACGACAACATGTTGCGAAATGTTGCATTGGTCAATTTAAAGAGCGAGAGCGAAAAATCTCTCTGGAAACAATTTAAAATTTGAAATCTCTTCAAAATGCATATCTCAAGGACGAAAATAATGTTTTTGTTGTTTTTATCTTCGCTTTTTTTTAGTTTTTTGCTTATTATTTTTTGTGATCATGATGATGGTGGATATCTGTATAGATAGGTAGACATGCAGTAACATTTTTGTTCTTTCGTCGCAAATCGCGATATTCGTAAAAGGTAGGTAGCAAGGATTTTCTTTTGGTGTTATTTATTTTTGTGAGGTTGTTTTGTATTCCTTGAGAAATTAAAAAAAATCATTTTCATTAATTTATTAAGGTACAGGTGAATTCATAACTTGTGAGGAAAGCTGATTTATAGTTAGGTAGGTATAGATAGGTTGGTGTGAAATGTGTATGCACCGATTTAATGAATACGTCCGTCGTAACAAGATATCTACATTTTGCAATGGTTTTATAGGTATGTAGGTAGGTACCTAGGTACTTCTGGTTTTTTTTTTTCAATTTTTCATTCGCCTCGATCGTTGGCAAGAATTTTTGTTTTTATTCCTTGTAAGAATTTTTGTAGAGCAGCGAGATACATGTATGAAGAAAAGTTTCAAGGAAAAGTTTTTTTTTAAGGATTTCTCTGTTTTCATGTTTGAGGGTGGAGAATATGTTTTTTTTATGGACGACTGCTTTGAAACAGGTAGACTTAATTGCATTCTTGCGTCCGTCTCGATCTTTTAATAATGGCAAGAATTTTCGTTTTTGCTAGTTTCGAGGAAATTTGGTTGGGATAAAAAATGTAGGTGGATACCTATGAAGGAAATAGGTACCTATCTCTTGTTACTTTTTGGGGTGGAGAATATTAGCCGCGTTTTGTTATAGCTTAAGATCCATACCGATCATCCCATAAAAATAAAACGATACGGATCTTGATGACAGCTGTGTATACAACCTATCTCTATTTTGCTTACGTTGGTTCTTTTCATTTTCACACTGCATTTTATACTACCTTACCACGAGAAAACATCTACCCGCATTAGCAACAACTAATTCTCGGATCTTCAAAATAGATCCACATAGAGAGCAGGATCCCAAGTTGTTGTTATATTAAGTGTTACAAAATTATTCTGATCAAGGTCCGTAGATAATAAAACGTTGCTATTACCTACCTATTTTGTTTCTGTTTTTTATTTGATTATTCGGTAAATAAAAACAAATGCTTAGAAATATGTATAAATGATAATTGATACAGTGAAAAAATATCGCTATTTTCGAGCAAATTTGCCTAGAAAATCAATAAAAAACGTAAATATTAAGAAATAAAAGGTATTAACATTATGGTATAATGAATCTTAGTTTATGCTTTAAATATCCAATAAATAGCGTTTTAGCTATACAATAACTTTACTCGATACAAAGATATGTTACACATCATTTGCGAATATACTTATACTTACTATCTAACTACTATTTTATTCTTCGACAATTAAAAAAAAATAAAAGTTTATACCTACCAATGTACATACCTACTTGTTTAAAACAAAATAGATGCCTACCTAGCTGATCTTGATATCGGTAGAAAGATTAATTTATTTGCAGACAGATTTACTAGGTTTGTTGTTAGACAAGAGTTTTTCTTTAGTATAGATATTTATTTTTAAGATACTGAATAGGTACATTTAAACTCAAAAAATTTAACTGTGTCTTTGCATTTACATTACAATTTAGGTATCATGATTCCTTGTAACATTGAAGATTTGCACCTCTTATAATAATTGAATGTTCATTCCAATAGATATATTTTCTATAAAAATATAATCTTTGTTATAATATCTTTTATTTAATAATTTATCCTTGAAGATAAAAAAAAGAATTACGAAAGTTATAAGCCATTTCTGGAGAGCTAAACATGATGAACCAAATCCTGAATTTTATCGACCGAATAGGCAGTTTGTAATTTTGAAAAATGTTGGGTAAAGTAATGTTCATTAGTCAAAATTATTATAAAATACAAATTTTGAAAATAGTAGTTTGAACAATGAGAACATAATTATAAATATAGGGTTCTCAGCTGCTCAAAATTAATGCAAATATAATTCTGTGGTGTTTGGGAAAAACATGATAACTCCATTTTAAAATTTGAGCCTTCACGTCCACTTTGCATCGAGCTAGAAGCGAAACGAAATTACCGATTTTTTTCAAATTTGGAATAGTTATGAACGTTTGTCAAATTACCTTTCAAATTTGAAAGAAATCGGTTTATGGGCTCTAGCTCGATGTAAAGTGTACGTCAAGACGCAAATCTTTAAATGGAGTTATCATGTTCCTCCCAAACACCACAATATTGAAGTTAGGTTTAAAAATTTAAAATAATTTCCATAAATACTTTATTTTTGAGAAAAAAACAGTATTTCTCGACTTATAGCCAATTTGATGCAGCTAGATATTTATTTTGTTGACACCTTGAAATGATAAAAATGTGAATTGACTTGCAATCGATTTATAAATTGAATTTAAATTGAGAAGCTTGTGAACAATGTACAGCAATGATTTCTATATCAAGGCGTTTTCCAGGACTTGTTGAAAAATTGAAACCATTTGCTAATCGTGGTCGAAATATCAATTTAGCAGGTTTTTAATATAAGAATTTTTCAAAAACACATTTTTATATTTTAAGTTCAATTGAGGTTGGTTTTTTATTTCAGTTTTCTTTAAAAAAAATGTTAAGTCAGAATAAGGCAGCAGAATAAGCATGGCAGAGCAAAGAAAAATTATAACTTTTTTAACGTGGGCTATATAGGTCCCACTTTGATCAATTTTGTGAGCAGTATACTATTGTATGATGTTAAAAAAGATACATTTACACACATATATATATAAATACAAAACGAAACGTAACAGTCATCAGTAGGCAGTTTGGTCAACCGACTCTATTTTTAAAGCAGAAAGGAAAAGAGCTTGCAAGCACATATTATTTTCATTTTTATTTGTACTGGATGCGATATCTTTATAACTCGACTATCTGTGGTTGTATTTTAGTTCCATAATATTTAATATTTGAATCAATATTTTCTGTCATCAGTCAAAATAGCTCAAAAAGATAAAAATCAAATACAGTGTAACTTCCATATAAGTCAAACTCTCAAAATGTGAGAAAAAAAATTCGAGTTATAGAAACTTCGATTTAAAGAAATGAGAAGTTTTATTTAATTTTAATTTTTATTAAATGGAATATTAAAAAAAGAATGATTTTTAATCAACGGAAGTTTAAAAAAAATCAGTACATATTACACAAATTCAAATAGCGATTGCATACTCTTCAAATTTTAACGCGCTGTTTCTTTTAACCAGGAGGTACCTACCTATACCTATAGGTACATATTCTTCAATAAAAACATTATTTTTGGAAACTAAAAGAATTAAAAAATATAGGTGTAGGTAGGTATACCTAATTTTGAAGATAATAATTTGCAAGAGGAAAATTATCCTTCTTAACGAAATAAATATACATAATTACATTTATATAAAAATAAAGATTAGGAAGGTAACCAGGTAGGTATGGATTTTTGATATGTAACTGCTTAGTAATCGGTGTAGGGGGTACATTGTCGTGAAAGCCAATTTCCGTTGGACCTACTTACCTATTTATCATTTATACATATTTCTAAGCATTTGTTTTTATTTTCAATTATAAATGGTTTTTATTCAACTTTTTGTTTCTTTATAAAAGTTTGTACAATAATTCATTTTGTAGCATTGCTTACGCCATCTGCCAGAGTGACAACTTTTTGCTGAAACAAAATTTAAAATTATATACATATCTAGTTCAGAAATAAATAAATAGCTTTACGGTATATCTATTTAATCTAGAACATTTCATCAACATCTACATCGCAGAGCCCAGCTTATATATTTATAAAGGTTCACCCAATTTCGGGCATTTAATATATTCAACATTCGTTGTTTGTAAGATGATTTTTTTCCGTACACATTCCTTCTAATTTCCATCAAGACAGGGCACCTACCTAGGAAGTGAAGCACATCCTCTTTTTCTCTCAGGTTACAAAGTTCACAAATTACTGGAAGATCGCTCCTGTTTGGACTGAAATAACTATTGCTGCACAAGTTGTGGTTAAGCTTTGAAAAAATTACTCCCTGCCTAGAGTTCCTGGATTTTATTTCAAAATCAACTCTTGTTTTTGTAGCGACCGCCTTTATGAGGTCATATAATTGGCTTTTCCAAGCATTGTTCATTGTTTTTATTTACCGAATAAATTAAAAAAAATTCAAACTAAATAGGTAGGCAATAGCCACGTTTAATTATCTACGGACCTGGATCAGGATAATTTTTTAACACGTAATACCCACACCTAAACTCCTCTTACGCCTTTTCCCACCCATCCTCTTCCTTCACCACAACTATTTCCTGGGGACCACAATGGATCCATTGAGATCCGAGTGCGATGATGCGGCTCACCGCATTTTCACCCCTCCTAACCTATGTAGGTACCTAACACGTAATACAACAACAACTTGGGACCCTGATCTCTATGTGGATCTATTTTGAAGATCCGAGAATTAGTTGTTGCTAATGCGGGTAGATGTTTTCTCGTGGTAAGGTAGTATAAAATGCAGTGTGAAAATGAAAAGAACCAACGTAAGCAAAATAGAGATAGGTTGTATACACAGCTGTCATCAAGATCCGTATCGTTTTATTTTTATGGGATGATCGGTATGGATCTTAAGCTATAACAAAACGCGGCTAATATTCTCCACCCCAAAAAGTAACAAGAGATAGGTACCTATTTCCTTCATATCCACCTACATTTTTTATCCCAACCAAATTTCCTCGAAACTAGCAAAAACGAAAATTCTTGCCATTATTAAAAGATCGAGACGGACGCAAGAATGCAATAAAGTCTACCTGTTTCAAAGCAGTCGTCCATAAAAAAAAACATATTCTCCACCCTCAAACATGAAAACAGAGAAATCCTTAAAAAAAAACTTTTCCTTGAAACTTTTCTTCATACATGTATCTCGCTGCCCTACAAAAATTCTTACAAGGAATAAAAACAAAAATTCTTGCCAACGATCGAGGCGAATGAAAAATTGAAAAAAAAAACCAGAAGTACCTAGGTACCTACCTACATACCTATAAAACCATTGCAAAATGTAGATATCTTGTTACGACGGACGTATTCATTAAATCGGTGCATACACATTTCACACCAACCTATCTATACCTACCTAACTATAAATCAGCTTTCCTCACAAGTTATGAATTCACCTGTACCTTAATAAATTAATGAAAATGATTTTTTTAATTTCTCAAGGAATACAAAACAACCTCACAAAAATAAATAACACCAAAAGAAAATCCTTGCTACCTACCTTTTACGAATATCGCGATTTGCGACGAAAGAACAAAAATGTTACTGCATGTCTACCAATCTATACAGATACCCACCATCATCATGATCACAAAAAAACTAAAAAAAAAAAAGCAAAGATAAAAACAACAAAAACTTATTTTCGTCCTTGAGATATGCATTTTGAAGAGATTTCAAATTTTAAATTGTTTCCAGAGAGTTTTTCGCTCTCGCTCTTTAAATTGACCAATGCAACATTTCGCAACATGTTGTCGTATCCAATATCAGATACGGACGATTTTATTTTGGGTTCACTTTGCTTGTACTGGATGCGACATCTTGGTATTATATTATCTTTGGTTCTAATATCATTTTTTTTAATTCTTGATATGATGGCGCTAGTAAAACCATATCGTCTGCAAATCTTAGATTATTTAGGAACTCTCCATCTATTTTCAGTCCTAAAGATTTCCAATCTAGTTGTCGAAATATGTCCTCAAGTACCGCAAAAAAAATGCTGGCGATAGAGGATCTCCTTGTCTTACACCCCTACTAATCTGGAATTGCCTTCCCATGTTTTCCAGAGAAATTCTAGATGTGGCATTCGTGTATATGTTTTTTATAATTCTTATAAATTTATTATTTACACCTTAATTTTTTAGTGACTTCCAAATTGTTGCATGTTCGACTGTATCGAATGCTTTAGTGAAGTCGATGAATGCTAGATTTAGTTCAAGTTGATATTCGTTGCACTTTTCTATGACTTGGTTTATTGTTTGAAGGTGGTCCGTTGTGCTAAAGCCTCTTCGGAAACCGGCTTGATCTCTCGGTTGCTGCTCGTCAAGGTTATTCCGAATCCTTCTAAATAAACACTTTGCAAATACCTTATATACCACACATATAATACATCATTATCAATAATGAATCCAGCAACTCTACCACCATCAGCAACACCATCAACAACTCCGGCAGCAGCAGCACCACCAACATCAGAAACAACATCTATAGCAACATCACCATTACCAGCAACAGAAGTAGAAACATTTTTTACATTGTGTGCTTTCCTTATATTATAACCATTAGAATGCACAGGGAAGGTTGACTGTAATTGTGCTATACTTGTTACACATATCGGCTTCTTATCAGCATCTTCTCTGACAAAAACTCTTCCATACCTTGTATAAACAGAGTGCACTTGCTTTCTCTTTCGCATATCATTAGCTTTCCGAAAGACAGCATGATTAAGTTTTGTGAGACACTCATATACCCTCACGAATGAGTTTTTGTTTACAAAGCCAAGATCATGAAGTGTAACTAGTCGAGACGTCGATTTGTAAAATTCACTAACTTTCCTTAGAACATAGTTCTTATCATTTTCGTGCGGCAATCTCACAATGATCGCGCTGTGTGATAAATTATTTTTCGGTTTGGTTCGTAGAATGTAGTGCGGTCGAAGTAAATCAATGCTGATAGTTAAACAGAATTTATTGAAAATCTCGTTAAGGTTTTCATTAACACTGAATGGTATTCCATGGAGAACAAAGTGTCCCACAATTGCTTTCCTACCCAAACCGTCAATCTGTGTTGTCAGTGATTCAGTGTTATTGTGTTCCGTTTCCATTATTTGTGCTAATTTAGTTTCATAATCCAAAACAAAAATGTTACTTATTTTACATTTGTCGTTGAAATCTTTTTTATTCATGAATTAAAACTTGCTTCTATTTCATTAATACGTGTATTAAAAGTTTTTGTAATTTCGCTTAATTCTTTTCTTAGCGTTGATAAAATCGTGTCAGTAAGTGTTATTGTTAGTTTATTTAAACGAGTTTCAATTTATTCCCATATGTTTGACGACGAAGGAGCCGATAAAGGGGAGCTCAGAGGAGAGCCGCCAGATCCAACAACCAGGTTAGAACGTAAATTTCTTTTTTCATTTTTTAGGTTATTGTTGGACATTTTAACTATAATTGATTTTCTTTTTCGATTGTATTTTAATTGAAAAGAATAAAGAATTCACTTAATTGTATGCACACTCTGAAGCAATTATTTTAAATCGGGCTTTTTTGGTCACTTCCTTTTATATGCAAATAAAACGGAAAAACGATTTACGAATTTTCTTATGGAACGTACGATCGCTCTATGGAGCTCGAGAGCCAGTATGCTGGGCGTAGATGAGAAGTGGACACGCCTTAAGAATACTGTCATTAGTACTGCCAACTCCATCTTAGGCAGCAGTCGTAGAAATCGGAACGACTGGTATGATGATGAATGCAAGCTAGCGACTGAACGTAAGAATGTTGCGTACCGAGCAATGCAACAATCTCATAGAACGCGGGCACGCGAAGACGAATATAAAGAGCTCAGAAGAATTGAAAAACGGCTTCACAGACAGAAAAAATCAGCCTGGGAGAAGAACATAATCTGTGAAATAGAGAAAAGCCGAGAGCGAGGGTCCGCACCAGGCGCGGAAGTTCTACCAATCCGTCCGAAACATGACGCAGTACACACCACGCTGCACATACTGCAAGGACGGAGAGGGAAATCTGATCACCGATCCTCAAAGCATACTGGAGCGATGGGAAGTGTACTTCAATGAATTGCTAAATGGTCAGCTCACTGCAGAAGTGGAGGCTCCACTACTTCAAGAAGAGTACCCTATGTTGCCGCCACCAAGCATAGAAGAGGTTGAGAAGGCTATAGGCCGGCTAAAGAAAAACAAAGCCCCGGGAGCCGATGGTATACCAGCCGAACTATTTCAACACGGTGTGCCAGCTTTACGTCAAGCAATTCATGAGATTATAGTGCACGTGTGGGAGCATGAAGAAATTCCAGAAGACTGGCCAAAAGGTATAATTTGCCCCATACATAAGAAGGGAGATGTCACAACGTGCAGCAATTATAGAGGTATCACTTTGTTGAGTACCGCCTATAAGATACTCTCCTCTATCCTACAAGACCGGATAACCCTAAACGCTAAAACCATCATCGGACAATATCAGTGTGGTTTCATTCCAGGCAAATCAACAACTGAACAGATCTTTACCCTAAGGCAGGCGATGGAAAAATGTCTAGAATTTAACATCCCAACATACCATCTGTTCATAGACTTTAAGGCCGCCTACGATAGCATAGCCAGGGTAGAACTCTACAAAGCCATGAGAGAATTCGGCATCCCAAATAAATTGACACGACTATGTAGGTTGACCATGACCAACGTAACAAGCCAAGTAAAAATAGCCGGATTGCTATCCAAACCAATCAACATCTTTAATGGACTCCGAAAAGGGGATGGTTTGGCCTGCCTCCTCTTCAACCTCGCGTTGGAGAAAGCAATCCGTGACTCTGGCAGAGGGACCATCGTCAACAGGTCCAGCCAGATACTGGCTGACGCAGACGAAATCGACATCATCGGAAGAACCGAACAAGCTGTACATGATTCCTTCATCCAGATCGAGCAGGCGGCACAAAATCTGGGGCTGCACATTAGTGAATGTAAAACAAAGTACATGGTGGCGTCGAATGCGAGAGGAACAGTTGGTCAAACAATAAAGGTAGCGGAGCACGAATTTGAAGTGGTGCAATCCTTTAAATACCTTGGGTCAATAGTAGCAGCCGAAAACAATATAGAAGAAGAAATACGCGGGCGGCTTCTCAAATCCAACAGAGCCTACTATAGTCTGTCAAAGCTCTTCAAATCCAGAAATCTCACCATAACTTCAAAACTGCTGCTGAACAGGACCATGGTCCTGCCAGTACTCACATATGGATCCGAGACTTAGGTGCTTAGCAAAAGGCACTCCGACCTCTTAGCCGCGTTCGAGAGAAAAGTCTTAAGGAGAATTGTTGGCCCCATATGTGAGGAAGGACGATTCCGGAGACGGTACAATCATGAATTGTACGCAATCTACCTTGAAAAAGATATCGTGACAAAAATTAAGCTCGGTAGACTCCGTGGCATGAGCGAAGATGAACCTGCTCGGAAAGTTGTTTGTGGTACATTCTATGGTAGACGACAGCGTGGTAGACCATGCTTGCGCTGGAGAGATGGCGTAGACCAGGACGCCCGGAGCCTTGGGGTGCGCAACTGGATGGCGGCGGCTCGAGACCGTGATGGGTGGAGAGACTTGTTGAAGGAGGCCAGGACCGGACCCCGGTTGTCGAGCCGATGATGATGATGATGAATAAAATTTTTTAACTCTGAAAGGGTTTGTTGCTGTTGTTGTTGTTCATTCATCGTTGATTTTTTTTTTTTTTTAATTTTAAAGCGACAGGAAATTATTCTGTGTTTATTTAAAAATAGTTTGGTTTTTTTTTTTTTTGTTATTGATAATCTATTAGGTTTGGTATGTTAACCCTAATCTAAATCTCTTTAATTATTATTTTTGGAGCGAATTATAATTTGCGGTAAAAGCGAATTTGATGTAAAATAAACTTGCAGGCGAAAATAATTTTTCAAAGTTATGGTTGAAGTTCAATTCAAATGCACAGCGACGAAAATCAAAATGTATTTTTGACCTTCGCCGAAAGCTATCCGATCAAACAGTGCACTGATCATGAAGCAAGATCTGCCGCGACGAAGACGAACAAGACGATAATTTGGGTATACCAAGATTATGTGTATGCGAAATGTAGATCAATGCACTGAAACGATAACAGATGTGTTTGGAGTGGATGCAAATTGTAGTTTGGAGCTTTTGATGTAAATGAGAGAATGAGCGAATGAACGAACGACCGATAAATGCAATGGTGTGTGTGAGTTTCGAAATTAAGTGTGGAATGAAAGTTTATTTAACTTATACTGAGTTGTGTTGTGTGTGTGAACTTGATACTCAAGTAGAACGTAAGTTTCTCTTTGATCAAAAGTGGAACCTAAGTTTTCTCTTTTTGTATATTATTAAAACTTTTTTCCAGCGAACGAACCATCAACTATGCGGATAACGACGCCAATTATGGTTTTATTTAAGTATTTTTTAATTCGTAGATTATAAAAGCTTTATGATATGTTGTTCATTTAATTTTTGGCTATAATTTCAATATAAAATATATAGTATATATATTTTTTTTTTAATAATTTTAAGGTCGTTTTTATATCGAAGGTGCGTGTTTGGAATGAGTTTTAATTTTAATTTCTTCGAATTTAGCTTTTTGCTTTTTGATTAGAAACAGCAACGCACATTTGAATACAAATTAGACCGTCAGTATCTGGATGAGAGATGGTATACTTATATCCCAAAATTTCCACCGTAGGTTTTCCTTCGTCTTCAGGCTGTTCTTTTCTTTCTGGTCTTCTGGAACGAGTTGGGTGATGAGAATTGTTCTGGACTTCGATGAAAGTTCTTTTTTTTTTATTTTGCAATTTTCACACCATGCCTCGCGACACCAAAACCGAAAGCGCGACGATGTAATGTTCAATTTTTATTTTTTCACAAAGTTTTGAGTTAAGTTTATAGTTTTTTCACTTTAGTGCAGATTTATTTCTATGCATATATGTATGCAATAGATATTTCTTTTGTAATTTTACAAAGAGATTTTATATTTAAACAAGTTGAGACGTTGGGCGCCAAAAATGTACGGTTAAATACCGCCAACCCGGGAACTCTTCTTTTCGAGATAAAAGTTAGATAGTTCCTGGTTGATGCGTTTTTCGATTTCAAAACGGTTTGAGAAAATAGCGAATTTAGATTTATAGAAAACTCGTAGATTCTTTTAACTATAAAAAGCGAAGTATAAAAGCGAAATAGAGCGAACGAAGCGACTTTTTACTGTCCCCTAAGGGTTTAATACAAAAGAAGAATTTATTTTGAGCATCAGCAAGTATTTATACAAACAAAAGTCTCCACTTTTTTTTTGAGAGTAAGAGCGTAAGGCGAATTCAAATTGACAAAATTATGGCAAATGCGCGCCAAATTCAAATTTTTAAATATTAATAATGAACATGATCGTTACTTTTCAAAATGTAGTTTAAATCGATATAATAGTAAAATATGAGATATACAAATAATGATATTGATTTTTTGATGAACGCCAACACAATTCCTTTTGTGCAATATGAACCTCCTGTGATAAGCGTAGCTTCTAGATTTAAGTTTAAATTCTGTGATCAAAGAACTATCTGTGATATAATAACTAATAATTTTGAAGATTTCCGCCCAATAAATATTTTGCCGTTGTTTGAAAAAATTCTAGAACGAGTCGTAATTGAACAACTCACTGATTATGTTGAAGATAATAGACTGCTCGCTAAGGAGCAATCAGGGTTTCGAAATGGTCGCTCATGTGAAACAGCACTGAACTATCTGATAAGCGAATGGAAAAGAGATATGGACCAAGGGAATGGCATAATAGCATTTCTTCTCGACTTTAAACGTGCATTTGAAACCGTAGATAGACAGATATTGGTAGAAAAACTTAAATTGTTTGGAATAACTGGAACTGAATTGAAATGGTTCCAATCGTACTTAGATGGCAGAAGACAAAGTACCAAGTGCAGCATTATATTATCTCATCCAGTTGAAGTGAACTTCGGAGTTCCGCAAGGTGCTCTTTTGGGTGTGTTTTTGTTTCTTATATACATAAATGACGCGAAATCTGTTTTAAAACACTGAATATGTGTGAAAAAAATAAATGAAGATCTAGAAAATATTAATATGTGGCTTCAAGCAAACAAACTCAGTCTTAACGTGAATAAATCTAAGTGTATGAAAATAAAAATAAATGTCCATGTACCCATTTCTATTAATGGCAGTCAAATCGATTTTGTTGAGAGCATTAAGTATCTAGGTGTCATTTAAGATAATAAGCTGAACTTTAAAGAACATAGGAAATATGTGTGCACCAAAATTTCGAAAAAAAATTGGTTTTCTAAGGCGCATAAGACCAGTGTTAACTATGGAAAATGCAGATATGTTACATAATGCTGTAGTGCTTCCACTTTTTTTGTATTGCTCCACAATCTTATTCGGGTGTCAGAATTCTATAAAACAACGTATGCAGCTTCTGCAGAATAAGGCTATGCGAACTATACTTAAGTGCAATCGATATACACCTATAATCCAAATGCTGAGAACGTTAAGTTGGATGAACGTGGAGCAGAGAATAACATACAATGCAGTGATATTCGTTTTTCAAATGAAGCAGGGAATTCTCCCTCAGTACCTTGAGGGCAACCTCACAAGGGTAGCAGAAGTTCAACTCTACAACCTGAGGAACAATGAAGACTTTAGACCGTTTCGAAGAAATAGCAGTAGAGCCATAAACTCATTGATGTACGCTGGACTAATTTTTTTTAATAGCTTGCCAAATGATTTAAAAACCGGAACAAGATTACATATTTTCAAAAGCAAACTGCAAGAGTTCTTATTAAGTAATAGATAAAAGTTAATGTTTGATTCTTAAAATTTTTTAAATTTTTAAATTTTAATTATTATTGTAAATTTTAATTAATATCTTAATATTTCAACCTTAAATTTGTTATGTACTAATTTTTCTTTTAAATTTAAAAATCATAATTCTGTCACAAAATTGAACACAAATTGTATGGAGAAAAACAAAACAAAAATGTATTTTGTAAAAGTTCATGGAACTAATAAAAATATTATTATTACAAGTACCTGACCTTTAGGGACATATAGCAAGCGTGGATTCAATTCCTTTTTTTTGTTTTTCCTTTCCTTTTCCTTTTCAATTTTTGTTTTCTTTTTTTATTAGCTTAGTTCAATTAATAGTTTCGCAAATGTAGTTTAAGTTCAAAAAATATAGTGAAGTAGTAAAATTATTGTATGCTTTGTTCTTCTATTGCTTTAATTTCTTTAGAAATAAAATAAATCAAAAGAATTAATAATAATAATCAAACAAATTGCAATTCCAGTGGTAATTTGGGCTGTAGGAAAGAGATTAAAAACAGGGGGGTCATTCCGTGATTTTCAAAATGATTATCGTCAAAACGATTATCGTTAACGCTATCGTCAATGATTTGCTTCCCGTAACTCGACCAGTAGGGTCTCGTTTATCGTTTTCAGTTTGAGATTGTTTGGTATATTTCACAAATTCTCAAAGTGTAGTGAAAATGTTTTTTTCTATGGGGTTTCACAGAAAATTTGTAGTAAAAAAGCACACCTACAACTTTTGTGTGTTGTTTATTGCTTTGCGTTTTGTTTTGGTGCGGCCGCCGCCGATTGGATTGGAAAGCCGTCTGGCAAGTTTATTATTTCGAGTTCCACCACAAAGGCTTCTTTTGATAGCCGAAAACGTTGAACAAAACTATAATGGTTTGAATTAATATAACAATAACAAAAAGAATTGTTTGTTTAATTTTATTTTGTAACCAGTGCCATTAAAGATGTAACTTTTAAGGTTTTCGCGGTTGTTTACATAAGACATTTTTTTTAAAATTTTTCGGATTAGGCGCGTTATAATAGCGAGTTCAATGCAGTACTCACCCCGAACGTTTCGCTTCAAATTACATTGAGCGTGGTCACCGGGAAACTGCCATGAAGATGTTATAACCGATGTTGGCTACGCAAGTTGTAGCGGTGCGTAAAGGGTTCTGTCTCTTGTTGCTGTTGTTGTTGTTGGTGAAACGCAAGTTGGGAGCAAACTGTGCTCACTGCATCTCTGTTGGTATTAAGCGGTAATTGGATCGACCGTGAGGAATTTAAAATGGGATCCCAAGTCCTCGACAGATTGAAACTGTCGTCCCGATTGAAATTTTGGTGACGTTTAATTTCAATCGTTTCGCGTACCAGACGAGGGATGTTATGCGGCTCGTTCGCTAGAACCTTAGCTTGTTCAGAGTGAATCCAGTGGTGTTCGTCTGGGTGCTCGAGTATATGTTCGGATATTTCGGACTTTTCTCTTTGTTTTTTGCTTACAGCGCTAATGTGTTCTTTTAAGCGTGTAGCAATACTCCTCTGAGTCTGTCCAACATATGAAGACCCACAACTGCAGGGCACCGCATATACTCCACGTGTTTGTAGTTTGGTGATTGGAGGCAATTAGTCACTTTTTTAGGTGGTAAAAATATGGATTTTATACCATATCGTTTTAAGACTTTTCCTACCCTGTCAGTTACACCTCTTACATATGGCAGGAAGGCTTTTTTGTCTAATTGGCTATCTTCCTTCTCCTTTGACGAAATCAGCTTCCATGATCTTTGTTTCTTGGAGTAGCCATTCGCTTTGAGAACGTTGTCTAACAGTGATAGTTCAGTGGGAAGATGGTCGCTGTCACATATCCTGTGGGCTCGCTTAACAAGTGTAGAGACAACAGATCTCAAATTCGCAGTAGGGTGGTGGGAACAAGCGTGTAGGTATCTGTTTGTGTGTGTACCCTTTCTGTAAACTGTGTGTGCCAATGTACCATTTTGTTTCCGCATGACTTTCACATCCAAAAATGCAATGGAATCATCATTTTCTTTTTCCATAGTAAACTTAATTTTTGGGTGCTGTGACTAAAGGTGCTCAAAGAAATTCAAAATGGCGGAATTTTTAAGTATACAAAAAGTATCATCAACATATCTCAGCCAATCTTTTGGTTTTTCTTCGGAGCTGTTTAGGGCGTTTTTCTCAAAATGCTCCATCCAAAGTTCTGCAATTAAAGGGGCCAAAGGTAAGCCCGTAGCAACGCCCTCTTTTTAAAGATAAAACTGTTGGTTGAAACAAAAATATCCTGATAAAAGACAAAACTCCAAAAGCGGCATATAGTTCTCGTTTAACCCGGATGTTGAGATAAGCTCACGGATGATAATAAGTACCTCCTGCACAGGTACATTCGTAAAGAGTGACTCAACATCAAAACTTACCATCGTTTCATCAAAAATCAAAAAAATTATGATATTACGTTACAAATTTAATCTTTATTGATCAATCGACCCAAAAATATTAGAAAAAGTAAATGCATGTTCATTCATGATAATTCCATTAACGTGATGAGATAGATGGTATGTAGTAAAAGAAGGTGGTGGGGGTTAAAATATCGGTATTTAATTTATTTGATACAGTGTTTTTTGCCAAATGAAAAACACTGTATTTTCAAAGGTAAGAACCTTACAGCTTATTTCCAAGTTATTGACCAATACTATGTGAAATGATTTTGGGGGTTATTCGAAGAAAAAAATCACTTAGGGGAGGGGGGCCTATTTGCCCCCGTTTATAAGGGAGAGATCATTTTCTAAAACATTGGTTTAAACTGCATATGCAATCATTTAGAAACAACGGCAACAGTTACAATACTATACTATTGCTTTTTGAAAATCTAAAAACCTATTCTGTTATTTTATTGTTGAATTAAGTTATCTCAGTCAACAGTTTAAAAAAAAAAACGATTTTGAATTAAAAATTTAAAAAAAAAAAAAATTTTGTGTTTGTATTGATTTTTTTCAATTTTTTTTGTTATAAGGTACTGAATTTTTATTTGATTTTTGATGCTCTCATTAATCTTAAGTCGAACGCTGAAAACCACAGAGTTGTAGGCCTTTTAGTTTTTGAGAAAAATTAAGATTATAAAAACTACTACTTTCTTAAAAAAATTCATTCTTTTCAGTAAGTTCTATAGTAAATTCAAACCGTCAATTTTCTAACGAAAGAAAAATAAAAGCAAAAAATCATGTAGTCTGGGTTATTGTTTAAAACGGTAGGGGTAATCCTCAGGTACAACATACTAAAAGTCCCCAGCCCAGGCCCGCGAGCTTTAGTCAAGAGGGGGGGTCAAAGGTCCCCTTTTGTAGTGTTTCGTGAATATTTTGAAAACCAAGCGTATTAGCGGAAAAATCTGGACTACAAAATGAAAGTAAATTAAAATTTCTACCGAAAATGTTTTATTCATATTTTCGCTAAAAGCGATATTAAGGGAGATGCGGGGTGAAGAAGTGTCAAAAAATATAAAAATCGCCAATTACCTTACAAATTTAGTGTTTACTGATCAATTTACTAAGAAAAAATGGAAAAAGTAAAAATACATTTTTTATTCAACGGTTATTCTGAAACAAGGCAAAGGGAGTTACTGCTGCCTTATATCTTTTTTTAATATCACATATATATATTATGAAAATTGAAAGTTATGTTACTAATTGCACAATAAAATAAAAACTCACAAACAACTTATTTCATGCAGCTACTTTAGTATAACAAAGCTTTAGATTTTCGCGCAGTTGACCGTTGCCCATCTGTTTTTTTTTTTTCTGTCATTTACATTTCGTTTGCAATCAATTATTTATAGTTTTTAGCACGATTGCAGAAATAATTAGTGCGTGTAATAGGTACGTAAAAAAAGATAATTCACTTCGCCGGGTTTTTTTGTGATTTTATTATTTTATTCCAGTAACTTAATTGATATTGAATGATGGATGAATTGCTAAAGTGCTTGATTTGTGATGGTAAAGTGGAGGACAATGATGATGCCAGTCAGGTCCATTACAAAGGAATTGCAGGTATTAAAAAAGCAAGTATTGTAAGAAATGATGGAAGGAGCGAAACTATCGAAAATATGAGTAGTGGTGTTGTTCACAAGGAATGCAGAAAGGTGTACACCAGGCCTCAAACGATACAAAGTATCAAACTAAGAGAACCATCGATGCATTCAACATCATCAGATACTGGCCCACTGTGTCGATCACATGAACGGCCATTCAGTTATAAAACTAACTGTTTATTTTGTGGGGAAACCATTACTGACGATTTTGAAGAAAGGCAGAAGAAAAAACCCGTCTATTTACGTAGAAAAATTTTTCGAGTTAGAGCTTTGCCAAGTGACAATACAATTGCACTTCGAGCATTGAAGAGGGAGGGAGCTTTGTTATACTAAAGTAGCTGCATGAAATAAGTTGTTTGTGAGTTTTTATTTTATTGTGCAATTAGTAACATAACTTTCAATTTTCATAATATATATATGTGATATTAAAAAAAGATATAAGGCAGCAGTAACCCCCTTTGCCTTGTTTCAGAATAACCGTTGAATAAAAAATGTATTTTTACTTTTTCCATTTTTTCTTAGTAAATTGATCAGTAAACACTAAATTTGTAAGGTAATTGGCGATTTTTATATTTTTTGACACTTCTTCACCCCGCATCTCCCTTAATATCGCTTTTAGCGAAAATATGAATAAAACATTTTCGGTAGAAAATTTAATTTACTTTCATTTTGTAGTCCAGATTTTTCCGCAATACGCTTGGTTTTCAAAATATTCACGAAACACTACAAAAGGGGACCTTTGACCCCCCCTCTTGACTAAAGCTCGCGGGCCTGGGCTGGGGACTTTTAGTATGTTGTACCTGAGGATTACCCCTACCGTTTTAAACAATAACCCAGACTACATGATTTTTTGCTTTTATTTTTCTTTCGTTAGAAAATTGACGGTTTGAATTTACTATACATAGAACTTACTGAAAAGAATGAATTTTTTTAAGAAAGTAGTAGTTTTTATAATCTTAATTTTTCTCAAAAACTAAAAGGCCTACAACTTTGTGGTTTTCAGCGTTCGACTTAAGATTAATGAGAGCATCAAAAATCAAATAAAAATTTAGTACCTTATAACAAAAAAAATTGAAAAAAATCAATACAAACACACAAATTTTTTTTTTTTCAAAATTTTTAATTCAAAATCATTTTTTTTTTAAACTGTTGACTGAGATAACTTAATTCAACAATAAAATAATAGAATAGGTTTTTAGATTTTCAAAAAGCTATAGTATAGTATTGTAACTGTTGCCGTTGTTTTTAAATGATTGCATATGCAGTTTAAACCAATGTTTTAGAAAATGATCTCTCCCTTATAAACGGGGGCAAATAGGCCCCCCTCCCCTAAGTGATTTTTTTCTTCGAATAACCCCCAAAATCATTTCACATAGTATTGGTCAATAACTTGGAAATAAGCTGTAAGGTTCTTACCTTTGAAAATACAGTGTTTTTCATTTGGCAAAAAACACTGTATCAAATAAATTAAATACCGATATTTTAACCCCCACCACCTTCTTATACTACATACCATCTATCTCATCACGTTAATGGAATTATCATGAATGAACATGCATTTACTTTTTCTAATATTTTTGGGTCGATTGATCAATAAAGATTAAATTTGTAACGTAATATCATAATTTTTCAGATTTATTGACATTTATACCCCCCGCATCTCCCTTACTATTGCTCCTAGCGAACATATGACTAGAGCTTTTTTTGTAGAGAATTTAATATACTTTCATTTTGTAGTGTATACTTTTCCGCTAATACCCTTGGTTTTCAAAATATTCGCGAAATACAAGAAAAGGGGACCTTTACCCCCCCCTCCTGGCTAAAGCTCGCGGGCCTGGGCTGGGGACTTTTGGTATGTTGTACCTGGGGGTCACCCCTACCCTTTAAAATAATAACCCAGACTACACGATTTTTTGCATTTATTTTTCCTTCGTTGACTGGACTAAAAGAACACATTAGCGCTGTAAGCAAAAAACAAAGAGAAAAGTCCGAAATATGCGAACATATACTCGAGCACCCAGACGAACACCACTGGATTCACTTTGAACAAGCTAAGGTTCTAGCGAACGAGCCGCATTACATCCCTCGTCTGGTACGCGAAGCGATTGAAATTAAACGTCACCAAAATTTCAATCGGGACGACAGTTTCAATCTGTCGAGGACTTGGGATCCCATTTTAAATTCCTCACGGTCGATCCAATTACCGCTTAATACCAACAGAGATGCAGTGAGCACAGTTTGCTCCCAACTTGCGTTTCACCAACAACAGCAACAAGAGACAGAGCCCTCTACGCGCCGCTACAACTTGCGTAGCCAACATCGGTTATAACATCTTCATGGCAGTTTCCTGGTGACCACGCTCAATGTAATTTGAAGCGAAACGTTCGGGGTGAGTACTGCATTGAACTCGCTAAATATTAAATATTTATAACGCGGCTAATCCGAAAAATTTAAAAAATGCCATTAAATATATTCTACAATAGTACATAAACATAAAAACATTGTGCTTACATATGGGTTGGAAGAGATAAAGGATCTGATTTACCTCTTAATTGCCTTCGCAATCGTATTAATTGTAGTTTTTCTTAATTTTCATTTTCACTATGCAAGACAAATAAATTGCGGTGAAACATTTGTACTTCTATTTATCTACTAAATTGACAGATTTCAATGCCATACCAATTTAGCTATCGTGTAAACGATATCGTTTTGATGATATCACTTTGACAATTATCGTCTTACGTGAAGCGCGACTATCGCCGAAACGCTATCGTCTGACGATAATCGTTGTACGGAATGACCCCCTAGTTTTGGTGTCTTACCGCTCACGGGATATTGTGCACAATTTCCAACGGGTTTTACTCAAGATGAAAATTTGAATGATGTGGATGAATTGCAGTTCCGCCAAGCCAACACTATCACAAACCTATCACATTTTGTAGTGTATACTTTTCCGCTAATACCCTTGGTTTTCAAAATATTCGCGAAATACAAGAAAAGGGGACCTACACCCCCCCCCCTCCTGGCTAAAGCTCGCGGGCCTGGGCTGGGGACTTTTGGTATGTTGTACCTGGGGGTCACCCCTACCCTTTAAAATAATAACCCAGACTACACGATTTTTTGCATTTATTTTTCCTTCGTTGACTGGACTAAAAGAACACATTAGCGCTGTAAGCAAAAAACAAAGAGAAAAGTCCGAAATATGCGAACATATACTCGAGCACCCAGACGAACACCACTGGATTCACTTTGAACAAGCTAAGGTTCTAGCGAACGAGCCGCATTACATCCCTCGTCTGGTACGCGAAGCGATTGAAATTAAACGTCACCAAAATTTCAATCGGGACGACAGTTTCAATCTGTCGAGGACTTGGGATCCCATTTTAAATTCCTCACGGTCGATCCAATTACCGCTTAATACCAACAGAGATGCAGTGAGCACAGTTTGCTCCCAACTTGCGTTTCACCAACAACAGCAACAAGAGACAGAGCCCTCTACGCGCCGCTACAACTTGCGTAGCCAACATCGGTTATAACATCTTCATGGCAGTTTCCTGGTGACCACGCTCAATGTAATTTGAAGCGAAACGTTCGGGGTGAGTACTGCATTGAACTCGCTAAATATTAAATATTTATAACGCGGCTAATCCGAAAAATTTAAAAAATGCCATTAAATATATTCTACAATAGTACATAAACATAAAAACATTGTGCTTACATATGGGTTGGAAGAGATAAAGGATCTGATTTACCTCTTAATTGCCTTCGCAATCGTATTAATTGTAGTTTTTCTTAATTTTCATTTTCACTATGCAAGACAAATAAATTGCGGTGAAACATTTGTACTTCTATTTATCTACTAAATTGACAGATTTCAATGCCATACCAATTTAGCTATCGTGTAAACGATATCGTTTTGATGATATCACTTTGACAATTATCGTCTTACGTGAAGCGCGACTATCGCCGAAACGCTATCGTCTGACGATAATCGTTGTACGGAATGACCCCCTAGTTTTGGTGTCTTACCGCTCACGGGATATTGTGCACAATTTCCAACGGGTTTTACTCAAGATGAAAGTTTGAATGATGTGGATGAATTGCAGTTCCGCCAAGCCAACACTATCACAAACCATTTTTTGTATGCATACTAATTTATATGGGAACTTTTACCCTTTTATTTATATATTTATATAGAACTTGATTAAATTGCTCCGCACTTTAAATCGAATGTTACAACTACACACACGTTAAGGTATTTCAAATTTTGCTGATACAATATTTTGTTTGGTTACACGATTATTGGGACCTGCAATCAAATGCTTTCCCCCTTTCTTTGCTTGTCTCCCTTGTGTTCAGACACTTTCTGATCCTCTACTTTCCTTTTTTTTTATTTTTTATTCGGTTTTCGATTAAACATAGAACTAGGAGAAGTCTACGCAATGTGTTTTTTAGGTTTTTTGCTTTCGGCTTGCTCAGGGGAAGATGCCGTTATTGAGCACAGTGAAGTGGCGATGTGGCGAATAATCCAGCTTATGGAATAGGAGAAGGATCTTAGGTTTGAACTTGATTTAAAATACGTTACGTCTTCTTCGTCGCGGCTAGACTTCTTTTGGTTTCTCCCTCTTATGCCATCGACAAAGGAGGCACAAATGCACGTGGTGCACTGTCAAAGCCAATGTTGGAACTCTTACTCGATAATCAGCACGTACATATATGCTAGTTTTAGTCTTTTGTGCTTCTGGGAGACGTGTATAGACCTAGCTCTGTGAACTTCTCGCAAATTTAACCGAGTATGCGAAATTCGATCTTTTCCACTTCTGCAATATTCTTATAGATAGAAGTGCTACAAAGAAAACTTTTGCTGAAGCTGCTGCTTGGGTGGTGGTCGGAAAGGAAAAGACCAAGCTAAATTCTCTTGGCGGTAACCTTACTTTAACGTCCTTTTTTTATTTTAGAACGTTGATACTCACTGCTCACTGAGCGTATTCGGCTTGTTAAAGCAACGTAATTCGATATTCGAATTCCACACACAATTAGGACAGGGTGTGGCAAAATTGTTTGAAGTGAGTAGAGAGCCGTGGATTCGTAACACTATCTAATTTTAAGTGCTTCGATTCTGCTTCCACCTTCGCTTACCGTCGTTCCTTAAATGACTACCAAGCACAGATTTCACTCAACGCCCACTTCCTTTGAATTGAAACTCAGCTCAGTTAAGTTTACACTCTTTTATTTATTTTAAGTAGGTAATCTACACTTTTTTTCTAACACGGCTTTCTTGCGATACTTCGCCGCTCTCGATGAAACTCCATCTCTTTCTTTTGCATCGTATCAATCGTCTGAAAAAGGAGGCGAAACATTTGATTAGCATTTCAGTTTGCCTAACGATTAACAGTACACAATTCTTTCCTTAATATTTTGTTTTGCATAGCTTTTCAGAGAATAAGATCCCAAGGCTTATTTTATTCGCCCCTCAGAAAATAATATCTCAAGGCTTATTTTACTTGCCCTCAGAGAAAAATACTTCAAGACTTATCTTACTTGCCCTCAGAGAAAAATATCTCAAGACTTATTTTGCCCTCAAAGAAAAATATATGATGGCTAATATTCCTTGCCCCCAGAAAAAAATATCTCAAGGCTTATCCATCATCATCTTCGGCTCGACAACCGGGGTCGGGTCCTGGCCTCCTTCAACAAGTCTCTCCACCCATCCCGGTCTCGAGCCGCCGCCATCCAGTTGCGCACCTCAAGGCTCCGGGCGTCCTGGTCTACGCCATCTCTCCAGAGCAAGCATGGTCTACCACGCTGTCGTCTACCATAGAATGTACCACAAAGAACTTTCCGAGCAAGTTCATCTTCGCTCATGCGAGCTAGGTGCCCTGCCCACCGGAGTCTACCGAGCTTAATTTTTGTCACGATATCTGCTTCAAGGTAGATTGTGTACAATTCATGATTGTACCGTCTCCGGAATCGTCCTTCCTCACATATGGGGACAACAATTCTCCTTAAGACTTTTCTCTCGAACGCGGCTAAGAGGTCGGAGTGCCTTTTGCTAAGCACCCAAGTCTCGGATCCATATGTGAGTACTGGCAGGACCATGGTCCTGTACAGCAGCAGTTTTGAAGTTATGGTGAGATTTCTGGATTTGAAGAGCTTTGACAGACTATAGTTTTGTTGGATTTGAGAAGCGGCCCGCGTATTTCTTCTTTTATATTGTTATCGGCTGCTACTATTGACCCAAGGTATTTAAAGGATTGCACCACTTCAAATTCGTGCTCCGCTACCTTGATTGTTTTACCAACTGTTCCTCTCGCATTCGACGCCACCATGTACTTTGTTTTACCTTCACTAATGTGCAGGCCCAGATTTTGTGCCGCCTGCTCGATCTGGATGAAGGAATCATGTACAGCTTGCTCGGTTCTTCCAATGATGTCGATGTCGTCTGCGTAAGCCAGTATCTGGCTGGACCTGTGGACGATGGTCCCTCTTGTTGCCGTGCCAGAGTCACGGCTATGCTATCGTAGGCGGCCTTAAAGTCTATAGACAGATGGTATGTTGGGATGTTAAATTCTAGACATTTTTCCATCGCCTGCCTTAGGGTAAAGATCTGATCAGTTGTTGATTTGCCTGGAATGAAACCACACTGATATTGTGCGATGATGGTTTTAGCGTATGGGCTTATCCGGTCTTGTAGGATAGAGGAGAGTATCTTATAGGCGGTACTCAACAACGTGATACCTCTATAATTGCTGCACGTTGTGACATCTCCCTTCTTATGTATGGGGCAAATTATACCTTTTCGCCAGTCTTCTGAAATTTCTTCATGCTCCCACACGTGCACTATAATCTCATGAATTGCTTGACGTAAAGCTGGCCCACCGTGTCGAAATAGTTCGGCTGGTATACCATCGGCTCCCGGGGCTTTGTTTTTCTTTAGCCGGCCTATAGCCTTCTCAACCTCTTCTATGCTTGGTAGCGGCAAATTAGGGTACTCTTCTTTAAGTAGTGGAGCCTCCACTTCTGCAGTGAGCTGACCATTTAGCAATTCATTGAAGTACACTTCCCATCGCTCCAGTATGCTCTGAGGATCGGTGATCAGATTTCCCTCTCCGTCCTTGCAGTATGTGCAGCGTGGTGTGTACTGCGTCATGTTTCGGACGGATTGGTAGAACTTCCGCGCCTAGTGCGGACCTCGCTCTCGGCTTTTCTCTAGTTCACAGATTATGTTCTTCTCCCAGGCTGATTTTTTCTGTCTGTGAAGCCGTTTTTCAATTCTTCTGAGCTCTTTATATTCGTCTTCGCGTGCCCGCGTTCTATGAGATTGTTGCATTGCTCGGTACGCAACATTCTTACGTTCAGTCGCTAGCTTGCATTCATCATCATACCAGTCGTTCCGATTTCTACGACTGCTGCCTAAGATGGAGTTGGCAGTACTAATGACAGTATTCTTAAGGCGTGTCCACTTCTCATCTACGCCCAGCATACTGGCTCCAGGACTTACTCTAGCCAGTTCTAGGGCGAGTCCTAACGCATTACCAAAGGTGTTACTGGTGTTTTCATTGCGCAGAGCAGCCGTGTTGATTCGAACCTGATCGGCGGATGCAATACGTCTTCGCAAGGCAATCCGCCTTCGGAAAACCATACCAACAAGATAGTGATCCGAGTCGATATTGGCTCCTCGGTACGTTCGTACCGTCATCAAGTTCGAGTAGTGGCAACGGTCTATCAACACGTGGTCAATTTGGTTACGCGTGACTCCATCAGGTGATACCCAGGTGGCCTTGTAGATATCTTTACGCGGGAACCTGGTACTCGCAACGACCATGTTTTTCGATGCTGCCAATTCTAAGACTCGAAGTCCATTGTCATTTTTGCATTCAAATCCCCAAGGATGATTTTTGCGTCATACCTTGGACAGGCATTGAGGGCCCTCTCGACTTGTTCGTAGTAAGTCTCTTTTTCTTCATCTGAGGACTCCTCCGTAGGTCCGTGAACGTTAATGAGGCTGATGTTCTTAAATTTGCCTCGCACGCGATGGGTGCATAGCCTTTCGCTTATAGCGTTAAAGCCGATGATGGCAGACTTCATTTTATCGCCTACTAGGAAGCCTACCCCGAGCACATGGTGTTTTGTATGACAGCTGTAATATAAGTCATAATCTTTCTTCTGTAGAACACCATTCGCTGTCCATCTAATTTCTTGTAGTGCTGTTATGTCAGCTTTATATTTTGACAGGGCATCGGCTAGCTGCTGAGCAGCTCGAGCTCTATTGAGCGATCGTACGTTCCATAAGAAAATTCGTAAATCGTTTTTCCGTTTTCTTTGCGTGGGTTGTCGTCGTGAGATCAGTCCGTTTCCGAGGCTTATTGTAGGTCTCGAAATTCGTTTAGTTTTACGGAACAGGGAATCAACCTGTTGCCAACCTGTGGAACCAGCCCGATCATATTAGCCAAACCTTTTTAAAGGCTTGTTTCTAGCGGCCGCCGCGAAGAGGCTATGATCACACTTCCACCAGTCCCGGTGGTTACGGCACGTGCATGTTTTCGTATGCTACATGTTATTCCCCCTATTCGGCTGATGGCTGACCGCCTCAAGGCTTATCCAGCCATTCAGTAATTCTCATCTCCAGGCTTTACATTTCTTTCGACAACTTTCAACAGTATTTTTTTTTTGTACTTACCCTTTACACTGCCACTGTCATTATGTTGTTCTATGGTTGCTTCTATGATTGGTGGAATAGCTTCTCTTATCGCAACAAAAACAACTTTCGAATTCTTTGTTTTAAGTCCGTATCTATATCCACGTAAAATTCCCTCTATCTCGTATGGTCCACGGTAGTGGCGATCAACTTAAATTTTCGGATTTGGTTGGTTTTGTAAACAACTTTAGTACCAATGTCCAGTCTCGTTGGATTATTCTTGCCCTTGTCGAATCTTGTTTTCAGCCTTCCAGCATTTTCTCGAATGCGTTCTTTTGCTAAAGATCGTATTGCTTCAACGTCCTCATAGATAAGCTCGATTTTAAGATTTGTCAACAATGCGCTAATTTCTGGTGTACGCCCATTAACTCTGGGAAGAACATTGTGTGAAGGCAAGCCAGTTGTCTTATTTTTTTTTCGTGTTTAGTGGTAGTTGTATACGACTTACGTAAGTTGTCCATTCCAGATTTACCTCTATATTAGTTCTCAGCAAGTTTGCGATTGTATCATGTTGAAAATCGTGACCTGTGAAGTTGGTGCCTCGATCGGTGACTACTTGGCACACAGTAGTGCCTTAGAGCAATGAAATTTTGCACACATGTTTGGATTGGGCTTACACACATTTTGACAGAATTTTGTTAAACAAAAGTCAATGGAAGGCAAGTTGTTGACATTTCTCAGAATTGTGGGGTTGATTGACATTTATAAAAAAAAATATTTTATTTTTATTTTTTAAAGTAAATATTTAAATACATTCATAATACTACCATACATCAAATTTAGAAAATAAATAAATAAGTATACATAAAACATTACTGAATTACTTCAAGAGCTTCTTCACTCAAAGGAAAATGCCTTTTCTTTGGTTCAGGTCTTAATTGGGTAATAATGATCGTTTGAAAAATATCCTCATATTTCGATAATCGGTAAAATTTCCTGCAGTGGTGGGTCCTATAGAACTTGTAGTCCTTATTCCTGATTTCCTGGGCCTCTTCTGAAAGTGATCCAACTGGCAATGATGCACTTTCTATTACTCCTGCTCCGTTTAATAAAATTTTGTGATCTGTTGCGGGCATATGATACCAAGGGTAAAGAGATATCGCGAGTTTAGCTGTCTCTTCAGAATTAGCCTTAAACTTTTGGGTATCGATTGAAGAGCTGCTGCACATAACTTCCAATATGACTGCGGCTTTTGTTATTAACCTAATATCTACTTTGGTGATCTCTGCATTGTCATTTTCCTGGTCGTCACTGCCACTTATTAAGTTAATCACGAATTCGCCACTTAACCAATCTCTATATTTTTCATGAAATTTGGATTTGGACTCGCTAACCCTTATACAGGGTGTCTCGTAAATAATTTATAACCTTGCAACTGGGTAAAGCTGACCTTATGACCTTTCTGAAAAAAATATTGCCCATGTAGCCTCTATGTAATGGCGTATTTTCAATTTTTTTTTTTTTTTCAGATTTACGACTTTTCTCAAATAAATGATATAAATAATATTTTCACCAAAGTTCGACCGTCTCAAAAAAAATAAAATTGTGTGAGAGCATAAGTGGGCAATCATTTTAAAAAGTTTTCTGTTTGATGTACTTCCTAGTATAACACATGCTTGTGTTCTCAATAAAAACCAAATATAACTTTTAACCTACTGAAGGAGCTTTTTAGAATTTACTCCAATGAAAAATAAGGTACAGTGAATTGTTTTATTAAGCCTATAAAAGTACTATTTGCAAATATTAAGTGGTAAAGTATGTGACTTGATGTAAGCCAACCTAAATTTGACTGTCAGCACAAACCACAGTCCGGTTTTTCATGAGGGACAAATGTTATTGGAGAGAAAATGGGTACAGAAAGAGACACTGTCATTTCTTTGCCCCTTTGCGGCCCTTGGGCTTACTTCGGGAACCATAGTTATTTTTCCAAGCCGAGCTAAGCGCGTAAAATATTTTATACTTTAAATGGCGAAAATTGTAATAACTGTTATAAAAAGCATTTCTTAAGTCTCGGCCATAAAAGTTATAAATAACGTATTGATTAACACTCTTGTTATACGATTTTTTTAAGATAGATGCATATTTTTTATTTCGCTTTAAATTCATTGCCTTTTCGGGAACAAAATCTCCCCCGGATTTTTTCCTCCATATGATACTCGTAAACCTTAAACAATTTTCGAAAAAAGGAAAAAATTCCAAGGAAAATAGAAGGCATCGGAAATCTGTTTTCCGAGGGAAAATCATTGACATTTCCATGGAAAAAATTCTCTAAAGTTCAGATGGTTTTCAAAATAAAAACTTGAGTTTTGTTTTTGTCATAAAAAGTTTAAATTTATTTTCATTTTTTTTTCATGATGGACCCACAATTTTAATATGTGTCTCATTAAGTATTAGTTGAATATGGCAGAAGTAGAAGTAAGTATAATTAAAATGACGAAAGTGGGTTGTAGGAATAACAACGCCATTCAATCGGTTATAAGAAGAACTCAATTTTTTCGAAAACGGATATGCCTGGGTCGCACATCAAGATTTCAATCATCCTCTTTCTTGCTGCTGTAGCTTTCATTAATCATCTAGGTTTGTTCTCCCATCCTGGTCGATGATAATTTACATCGGCAGATTTTTCTTTAGCTGCAAACATGTGTTGAGCTCATCACCAAATGTAGAACTCAGAACAAATTCAGTGCCTTTATTATTTATTTATATCTATTGACCTTGTTTTCAGCTATTAATGGAACTTTTTCCTTTGTTATTGATTAATTGGTATTTTATCTAAATTTTTAAAAATGTAGTAAACTTTTGACATTTTACGAAATTATTTATTTCAAAAACACTTCGAAACTGCTTCGAAGTAATTTCCGGAGGAGATTCTGTTCGGGGGAGATTGACGATATAAGTATTTAACTCCTTGGAAAAAATTAAATCCGAAGGAGATCAATCTCGCCCTGTTATGTCGAACCAATCTATTCGTAAAATAAAAAACGGACACTATTATTTAGTTTGAAGTCTGGTTTATTATTGCCGTGTGGCATGATCAAGTAAGAGAGTGAGAGTTATTTTCACTACACCTCCATTTTTTTATAAAATAACGATTAAAATTTATTTTGATTATTCTTACTTAAAGGTTATAACATAGTATGTTAAGTATTAAAAATTAATATTATTAACAACATTTTTTTTTTGTTTTTTTTTTTAATTTTTCTTAGAATTCAGTTTTCGTTGGCAACAGGGTCTTAGATTAAATATTAACTATTCAATTCGCATATAATTTTATTTTTCTTTAAATGGAACTTTATTTTAAGTAACATTTGTTTTTTTTTTTTTATTTTATTTTATTTTTTTTTAATTATTTGTTTTTTAGACTAGTATGTTTCAGAGTTTTTAATAATTTTATTGATTCGCGGCCGTGAATATATACATATATGTATATATAAAAAAAAAAACTTAAAACAAAATTTTATGAGTTACTAATTTAGGTATTAATGTTAAAATTATACATATCGATCATATTGATTTGAAACTGCAAATAATAGGTAGGTACTGAAATAATCTAAAATAATACTTATTTTATAACAATAATTTTTTACATATATGTATTTATATGTGTTGTATGTGTACAAATTATATTATTTATTCACCCTTTTTGTATCAAAAATATCATGTCTTTATGTGGACGTAAACTTCTTTAATCTATTTTTATGAACTTTGAATCTTTTGTTTAAATTGTCTTCTAATATATACAGTTTTTATTTTGATCAATTTCTGCTTCCTTAAAAGGACCTTTATAAGCACTATACAACTTATGGCATGATGCATTATCTATTAACGCTAAAACTCCTATTTTAACTTTTTATTCGTTTATTTTGTTTGTTGTATTGTACCTGTTGTCTTGATTTTGCGTTATTGATAAGTTTTTGTGCCCTGGAATTTGCTGACTGCAGCCTAAATTTCACTTCTTTGTCGTACAAGTCATAGTTATAGACTGGGTCTATAGTACTCTCTTCCAAACATTCTATATTATTTAGAATTTTCCCAAAGACCAATTCAAACAGACGGTACCCATGGACAATAGATGGTGTTGTGTTGAAGCAATAGGTGAAAAACTGAATCCGGTCATCCCAGTCATCTCTCTGAACTGATATATAGGAGCGAACATATTCATTGAACGTTCTATGGCTACGCTTTATAATGGGTGATTTTTTAAGAGGTTTAGAACTTTTTTTAATTAAAAAACACAAAAAATTCGAAAAAATGAATGAAATATTTATTTGAATCGATAGTTTGAACCTTGCAATTTAATGTTTAAGGATAATTTCATGCAAATGTTGACCGCGGCTGCGTCTCAGGTAGCCCATCCGCTGAGTCCAATTTTGGCATACTCTTTCACACATATCGGCCGGTATCTCACGAATGAATGCATGGATGTTGGCTTCCAGTGCGTCAATCGAAGCGGGCTTGTCCCTATAGACATTAGCCTTGACATACCCCCACAAAAAATAATCTAATGGTGTCAAATCGTGAAATTAACTGTTCACCAAACTCGCCTCGCAATTGCGCCATTGTTTCGCGTGCTGTGTGGCATGTGGCACCGTCTTGTTGAAACCACATATCATGCAAGTCAAGAACTTCCATTTCGGGCAAAAAAAAGTTTGTTATCATCGCTCGGTAGCGTTCACCATTGACAGTAACGCTGCGATTCGCATCATCTTTGAAGAAATAGGCCCAATAATGCCGCCGGCCCATAAACCGCACCAAACAGTGGCTTTTTCGGGATGCATTGGTAGCTGTTGCAATGCTTCTGGCTGATCTTCACTCCAAATGCGGCAATTTTGCTTATTTACGTACCCATTCAACCGAAAATGAGCCTCATCGCTGAACACAAGCAGCGCGCGATGAACATTTCGAACCGAGCACGAATTTTGATAGTAAAATTCAATAATTTGCAAGCGTTGTTCATTTGTAAGACGATCCATGGTTAAATTGCAAACCAAACTGAAGCTGTTTGACAGTGACACAAGGTACTAAACACACGTCAGCTGTCGAAACCAGTGTTGCCAAAACCAAACCAGCCAAAAAATCACCCGTTAGTTCCAAGAGTTTGATCATGGTACGCTGTAGATATTTCTTTTTAAATATTAAGAAGGACACAAAATTAATATTTTTGTTTTATTTTGTTAAATAACCTTGTGATCCCTGGGTGGCCACCTAACAGGGGTCATCGTGGTATTTTGTTAGTATTTGTCATTTCTGTCATCATTGCTAAGAATGGTCTGTTTGGGAGTTAGCGCTATATTTATTTTGCTTGATAATTGTTTTCCTATTTCTTTAAAATCGTTCCCCCGGGTGCTTTCAAAGATTTAATCGTTTAGTGAAATTTGCAATTTTAATAAATTTTTTTGACGGCTTTTTATTCAAGCACTGGAAAAAATTTGTCTAGACAAAAATTTCCATTGACAAAAAATGTATCTATTATAAAAGATTCTACATTTTTTCTTCCATGCGTTAAAATGTATTATTGTTTATAAAACTTTAAATGCAGATACTTCTTAACCTCCTTAGGGTTGAGTACTTCGTATACCTTAGGTTCTTACATGTGGCTAGTCATATCAGTGTTTTGTTTTTCTTTGTTTAGAGCTTTATTAGCTTTTCGAGTGTCTTGTCTTGTTTTTACTCTTAATATATTTTCTGGTTTTATTGATTTAATGTCATTGGAATCTATTCGAGAAAGTGCGTCAGCAACATTATTTTGTTTACCCGAAAGATATTCCACAGTAAAATCGTATTCTTCCAAATCTAATCTCATTCTTGTTAGTTTTGAGGACGGATTTTTCATAGAGAAAAGGTATGACAAAGGCCGATGGTCCGTTTTTACTAAAAATTTAGTTCCGTAAATATATGATCTAAAATAGGCAATAGCCGAATATATCGCTGTAAGTTCTTGTTCTATGGTCGATTTGTCAATTTCACCATTGGTAAAAGACCGAGAAGCATATGAAATTGGCATGTATGTGCCATCGTATTCTTGGGTGACCACTGATACTTCAAAACTCCTTCGGATACTTCAAAACTCCTGGGCTAAGAAGTACGTCTTTCAAGTAAGTGAATGCCTGCTGGCACTCTTCAGTCCAGACAAAAACAACGTTCTTTTTGCTCAAATGATTAAGGTGACGAGCATAATCTGGAAAGTTCGGAATGAAGCGTCGGTAATAATTGGAGAAAGCTACAAATCGGTTCGCTTCATCGCCATTTTTAGGCGTTGGGTAGTTTAAGACTAATGTCGAATTTACTTTGGTCGGGCGATATTCCCTTATCCGTATACCTATGGCCTAAAAACGTCACCTCGTGGCTAAAAAATGTGCACTTGTCTGGGTGCAACTTCAAGTTATACTTTCGGCATATTTTAATCATGTCTGTAAGGTTTTGCAACATTTAGTTTTCCGAGCAACCGATTACTACTAAATCGTCCATATATAAAAAAGCTTGGGCTGGTGATAAACCAGAAAACGCTAATGACATCATTCGCTGGAATGAATTTGGTACAAATTTCAACCCATATGGAAGACGTTTAAAACGGAAAGAGCTTTTTTCAGTTGAAAATGAAGTTACGTTTCTTGATTTCTCTTCTAATTCGATCTGGTGAAAGCCGGACATTAAGTCGAGACATTAAAAGTACTTAGCACGACCCAGTTGGTCAAGTATGTCGTCTATCCTGGGGAGTGGGTACTTATCAGCAGATAGTTTTTTATTTATTTGCATATAATCGACTACTGGGCGCCAGCGTTTTTCAGTTTTGCCAGGTAAACTGTTTTTGGGGACTAAGAGTATCGGACTGTTATATTCGGACATAGATGGCTCTATTATATTATCTGAAAGTAGTTTATCGACTTGTCTGTTTAATTCTTCTCTTTGTGTCTGAGGCATCCTGTAATTTTTTTATAAACACTGGAGTGTCATCTTTTAGGCGAAGTTTTTGCTTATAAAAGTTATTTGCTGATATGTTATCAGTTTCTAATGCAAATACATCTACGTACTCGGAATACAATTTGCTTAAATTTTGTTTCACAAAAGTCGGAAAATTGATTTGAAGTTTTTGTATAATTAGCTCATCATGATCTGGAGTGGTAAACGAAGGGGAACAAATGTTATAATCGGACAGATTTTCTGTTTTGAATTTTACATCTCTAATTATAGCATCTTTTTCTGTTATATTTATCAGACGGACAAACGGACTTATATTTGAGATGATCGTGTTGGCTATAAATATTCCATTTTCTTTTTGTTGGTAATGGACCAAAAAATCAGCTTCAGATGAGATCACATTTATCTTTCTTATAACTTCCGACCTAGCAGGTATAGTTATAGAATTTACATATGGTACTCCTCTCATGGGAAAACCTATGTCTTCTGGGAAGTTATTAGGGCATAGAATCAGTAGATCCTTACCGTTAAGATAGTCTAAGATACCATGATGAAGTCTATACCTAGAATACCATCACATGGGATTGAAAATGTATCTGAAACTATGTGAAATACGTGCGGAATCAGTATTTCATCCGCTTTCAGATCGATTTCCAAGCTTCCAAAAGTGTTTGTTACACCTTGTCCTATTCCACTGATCTGTATTATTTCATCTGTATTGATTAGCTTGTCTAGAGTTTTGTTTGATTTTAAAACAGATACGTCTGCGCCTTTGTCAACCAAAAATAAAACGTATTTGTTGTTAATATTAGTTCTAATTGAAACGTAACTGCTGAGGTTTAAGTTGAGATTATATAATTTTACTGTTCAATATCTTGCGGGTCCTGACCGTTTCCCTGGTCCTGTTCAGTGACCAAGCGCACTTGTCTTCGACCTCTATAGTTGGTATTTCGGTTATTATTACTTCCTTGTGTACTAATGTTACTTAGATTATTATCACTTCGTCCCTGTTGACTGTTGAATCCTTGATTATATGATACTCTATTTCGATTACTATCACGATTGTTGAATCTTTCTAATCTACCTTGACCTCGACCACGACCTCTTTGGGCACCATAATTATTCATATTCCGACGGTAATGCCTTATTTCGGTTTATACGTCATTATACGTTTCAGTGAACTTTGCCACTACCTCAGTAGCATCAGAGAATACACTTGACCTCATTGTCGTTCTAACCTCGAGAGTGGTGGTATTGTCGATAGCTTATTTGCGCCTCCTACCGGATACCCTTCGGAAATGTATGCTGATCTCAGGCTTTTTGATAATTCTTCGATTTCTTTGGCATAATCGTTCGCAGTCTTGAACTGTATGCCTGATATTTTTGCTGAAATTGTGTCTGAAGAATAAGTTTTTATTCCCCTTTCAAGAGTATTCGATATCTCAGTAAGAGTCGTTTCTGTTGTTATTAAATCCCTAGCCGATCCTTTTAATTTTGACTTAACTATTTTTATTGCTAAGGTTTAATAGGTTTCTTTAATAGATTCAAGCAATCCCAAAGCATCTAAAAAGCTTTTCAAACTTCCAGGTTTTCCGTCAAATTCCATCAAAATTTTTGTCGCTGTACCTTTAAATTCTAGTTGGGTTAAGGCCATTGTATTTTCTATTTCTAATTTTTTGTTATTATTACTCGTATGTTCTTCTAATTTTAGTTCGACTTCTATGTTTTCTTTAAAATCATGTTTTATTTTATATTTGTTTAACATTTTTTTAAGTTCATCCTACAGTCAAGGAATATATTATTACCTAATAGCTTCTGTTCTTCTGTAAGGACTTTATCTTTAAGTGTAGAACGAATTATTTCTGCGGACTTTAATAATATATCAATGTGTTTAGTAAGAGTCTCGGTCTTTTACAAACGGTGCTCTATTGACACATTTATAGGACTTCAAAAAAAACTCGGCACGAGTACGATAACTTTGGCGCCAAAAATTGATACCGGTTTTTTGTAGAGGGGTCAAAAAAAAGCATTTTTTACTATGGGAGGGGAGTCCATCTCGCCCCGCAATTTTAGAAAAAAATTACTTAAAATGAAAAAAAAAAAATTATTAAAAAACAACGGCAACACTTACAGTAAATTAATATACCGTTTTTGAAAGCCAGGAATCTATACTTTAATCCTGCATTTAAATCAAATTATTTTAGCTGATAGTTTTTAAAAAATTCGCATGCAAACTCAAAATTTTGATTAAAAAAAATGGAAAAAAAGCTTAGTCTAAATTTTCTCAAAATTGTGAAACGATGCGCTGAATTGGCTTTTTGTGGTCAATGCAAATATCACTTTTGAATCGACCACAAAAAACCGAATTGATTTATGTCTTCTAGTTTTTGAGAAAATTGATAATTACTAAAACTACTTTTGTATGAGATTTTAGTTTTTTTTTGTTGCTTACATATATATACAATGCTAGCACCCAGCACTACGGCGTATAAATAGTGAGATATCTAAGGGGGGGCATGCTGCCCTCCTGCAACCCCCCTGCTTGGCCCACTATAGGATTTGGGGTATGTGCGAGGTTGGGTGTATGCAAAGTTTGTTTTGCATTTAAACAATCTGGATTCAAATTTCTTTTGCATTTATAAAGGGTGTTTTTTTTAGACGTGTGGTTTTCGAGAAGAAATAAAACGCATATAATTTAATGTTATGGCCAAGAATTTAGCTTTATTATAAAGATAAGAGTTTGCCATTATGTATAAAAAATGTTTTCGGGCAAGTGGCCGCCGTGGGTGGCTCGAATAAATTCCAGCTGAGAAGCCTAATTTTCGAACACTTTTTGCAGCAATTTGGGGCGGAATGTCAGCAATAACGCGCCGAATATTCTCTTCCAAGGCGTCAATCATCTCGGGATTATCTGCGTAGACAAGCGACTTTACATAACCCCACAAAAAATAGTCCAGCAGTGTTAAATCGCACGATCTTGAAGGCAACGCCACAAGCCCACGACCGCGAGATAATGCGCTTACCAAAAGTTTCCTTCAATAAATTGATTGTTTCGTTGGCTGTATGGCATGTATAGCGCCGTCTTATTAAAACCAAAGGTCATCCACATCAACATCCTCCAATTCAGGCATGAAAAAGTCATTAATCATGGCTCTATAGCGATCCCCATTGACTGTATCATTATGGCCGGCTTAATTTTCGAAGAAATATGAACCAATGATTCCCTCTGCCCATAGAGCACACCAAACAGTGACTTTTTGAAGATGTAATGGCTTGTGGATCGTGATCACTCCCAATGCGGTAGTTTTGCTTATTAACGTACCCATTCAACCAAAAATGAGCTTCATCGCTAATCAAAATTCGCTTATGAAAATTGGGATCAACGGCAATCTTGTTTTGGGCCCATTTGGGCACGATTTGCAAACGTTGTTCAGGAGTAAGTCTATTCATTATGAAATGGCAAACCAAACTGAGCATAAATCAAGTATGACAGCTGTCAAAACGATCAACTCCAAAAAAGTATTGCCAGATTGAAAACCACACGTCTAAAAAAAACACCCTGTATATATCCAAGTCAACAGCTGATTTCTTAATATTTAAAATTTTCAGACATGAAAATGTATTGCATTATAAAAAATTCACATTAGGTAATACTGCACACTGCAGCAAATATATAAATTTACATACCTATATAATGCAATTGTAATGTTCAAAGTATATGTACATACCTAGATCATATAAAAATAAATGAAAAAACATCCGAATTTCGTTCCGTTATTTTTTTTATGCAAATTTATACAGGTTATTGTTTACAAAAGTCATTCATTATTCAACCTTTGTAGAGTGAAGTGTTTTCTTTTCTGTGAATACAAAATGGCGGCCTAGCATCCACTATTTCTTGAGAAACTAAATAACTTTTCAATCGGTTCGATGTGGCGATGCTTAAAAAAAAGCTCTAAAAAAAGGTGACAAAAATTGTAGGAATACAATCACCCCATCTATCGGCACATTTTTCCATGGGCCTCAATGTCGGCTAGAGATTCGCGAAGTGCTTGCGATAATTATCTCTTTTGTGATTAAAATACCTGTGAATACAGTTTTTCAGGTAAGTTAGTTGAATCTTAAGCTACAACTTAAGGATTTTTTTTAAATATTATTTTATATCATTATTTTAAAATAAGCATTTAATCGCTCGGCGCCATCACGACAGTAAAAGTGAGCTTAGTAAATCTACCATAATAGAATACTGTAACTATTGTCGTGAAATAGCCGAAATAATAGCGTCTCACGTACGTGTGTCAAGTTAGCACTACACTTTTAGAAATTAAATAAACTAAGTACACAGTTAATTGTAGCTTTTTAGTAGTAAATTAGTTGTGGAAAAAAAAAAATTTGTAGCTCTACTATTTAATAAAAAAATGGTATGTAGTGCTAACTTGATATCAAGTTAGCACTACACTTTAGGAAATTTAAAAAACAAAGTACACAATTAATTGTAGCTTTTTTGTAGTAAATTAGTTGTGGAGAGAAAAAAATTCTAAAAATTTTTTTGACGAAGTTTTCAAACAAAAACTAGGTAGGTAGTGCTAACTTGACACACTCAGTTCAGGCATTAGAAAAGCAAATTGGAAAATCTAAAGATAGCATTAATTGTAGCTTTTTTGTTGTAAATTAGTTAAGGAGAGAAAAAAATTCTAAAAATTTGTTTGACGAAGTTTTCAAACAAAAACTAGGTAGGTAGTGCTAACTTGACACACTCAGTTCAGGCATTAGAAAAGCAAATTGGAAAATCTAAAGATAGCATTAATTGTAGCTTTTTTGTTGTAAATTAGTTGTGGAGAGAAAAAAATTCTAAAAATTTTTTTGACGAAGTTTTCAAACAAAAACTAAGTAGGTAGTGCTAACTTGACACTCTCAGTCCAGGCATTAGAAAAGCAAATTGGAAAATCTAAAGATGGCATTAATTGTAGCTTTTTTGTTGTAAATTAGTTGTGGAAGTTTTCAAACAAAAACTAGGTAGGTAGTGCTAACTTGACACTCTCAGTCCAGGCATTAGAAAAGCAAATTGGAAAATCTAAAGATGGCATTAATTGAAGCTTTTTTGTTGTAAATTAGTTGTGGAGAGAAAAAAATTCTAAAAATTTTTTTGACGAAGTTTTCAAACAAAAACTAGGTAGGTAGTGCTAACTTGACACTCTCAGTACAGGCATTAGAAATGCAAATTGGAAAATCTAAAGATGGCATTAATTGTAGCTTTTTTGTTGTAAATTAGTTGTGGAGAGAAAATAATTCTAAAATTTTTTTCGACGAAGTTTTCAAACAAAAACTAGGAAGGTAGTGCTAACTTGACACTCTCAGTCAAGGCATTAGAAAAGAAAATTGGAAAATCTAAAGATGGCATTAATTGTAGCTTTTTTGTTGTAAATTAGTTGTGGAGAGAAAAAAATTCTAAAATTTTTTTTGACGAAGTTTTCAAACAAAAACTAGGTAGGTAGTGCTAACTTGACACTCTCAGTTCAGGCATTAGAAAAGCAAATTGGAAAATCTAAAGATGGCATTAATTGTAGTTTTTTTTGTTGTAAATTAGTTGTGGAGAGAAAAAAATTCTAAAAATTTTTTTGACGAAGTTTTCAAACAAAAACTAGGTAGGTAGTGCTAACTTGACACTCTCAGTCCAGGCATTAGAAATGCAAATTGGAAAATCTAAAGATGGCATTAATTGTAGCTTTTTTGTTGTAAATTAGCTGTGGAGAGAAAATAATTCTAAAAATTTTTTTGACGAAGTTTTCAAACAAAAACAAGGTAGGTAGTGCTAACTTGACACTCTCAGTCCAGGCATTAGAAAAGCAAATTGGAAAATCAAAAGAGGGCATTAATTGTAGCTTTTTTGTTGTAAATTAGTTGTGGAGAGAAAAAAATTCTAAAAATTTTTTTGACGAAGTTTTCAAACAAAAACTAGGTAGGTAGTGCTAACTTGACACTCTCAGTTCAGGCATTAGAAAAGCAAATTGGAAAATCTAAAGATGGCATTAATTGTAGCTTTTTTGTTGTAAATTAGTTGTGGATAGAAAAAAATTCTAAAAATTTTTTTGACGAAGTTTTCAAACAAAAACTAGGGAGGTAGTGCTAACTTGACACTCTCAGTCCAGGCATTAGAAAAGCAAATTGGAAAATCTAAAGATGGCATTAATTGTAGCTTTTTTGTTGTAAATTAGTTGTGGAGAGAAAAAATTCTAAAAATTTTTTTGACGAAGTTTTCAAACCAAAACTAGGTAGGTAGTGCTAACTTGACACTCTCAGTCCAGGCATTAGAAAAGCAAATTGGAAAATCTAAAGATGGCATTAATTGTAGCGTTTTTGTTGTAAATTAGTTGTGGAGAGAAAAAAATTCTAAAAATTTTTTTGACGAAGTTTTCAAACAAAAACTAGGAAGGTAGTGCTAACTTGACACTCTCAGTCCAGGCATTAGAAAAGCAAATTGGAAAATCTAAAGATGGCATTAATTGTAGCTTTTTTGTTGTAAATTAGTTGTAGAGAGAAAATAATTCTAAAAATTTTTTTGACGAAGTTTTCAAACAAAAACTAGGTAGGTAGTGCTAACTTGACACTCTCAGTCCAGGCATTAGAAAAGCAAATTGGAAAATCTAAAGATGGCATTAATTGAAGCTTTTTTGTTGTAAATTAGTTGTGGAGAGAAAAAAATTCTAAAAATTTTTTTGACGAAGTTTTCAAACAAAAACTAGGTAGGTAGTGCTAACTTGACACTCTCAGTCCAGGCATTAGAAATGCAAATTGGAAAATCTAAAGATGGCATTAATTGTAGCTTTTTTGTTGTAAATTAGTTGTGGAGAGAAAATAATTCTAAAATTTTTTTCGACGAAGTTTTCAAACAAAAACTAGGTAGGTAGTGCTAACTTGACACTCTGAGTCCAGGCATTAGAAAAGCAAATTGGAAAATCTAAAGATGGCATTAATTGTAGCTTTTTTGTTGTAAATTAGTTGTGGAGAGAAAAAAATTCTTAAATTTTTTTGACGAAGTTTTCAAACAAAAACTAGGTAGGTAGTGCTAACTTGACACTCTCAGTCCAGGCATTAGAAAAGCAAATTGGAAAATCTAAAGATGGCATTAATTGTAGCTGTTTTGTTGTAAATTAGTTGTGGAGAGAAAAAAATTCTAAAAATTTTTTTGACGAAGTTTTCAAACAAAAACTAGGTAGGTAGTGCTAACTTGACACTCTCAGTTCAGGCATTAGAAAAGCAAATTGGAAAATCTAAAGATGGCATTAATTGTAGCTTTTTTGTTGTAAATTAGTTGTGGAGAGAAAAAAATTCTAAAAATTTTTTTGACGAAGTTTTCAAACAAAACCTAGGTAGGTAGTGCTAACTTGACACTCTCAGTCCAGGCATTAGAAAAGCAAATTGGAAAATCTAAAGATGGCATTAATTGTACCTTTTTTGTTGTAAATTAGTTGTGGAGAGAAAAAATTCTAAAAATTTTTTTGACGAAGTTTTCAAACAAAAACTAGGTAGGTAGTGCTAACTTGACACTCTCAGTCCAGGCATTAGAAATGCAAATTGGAAAATCTAAAGATGGCATTAATTGTAGCTTTTTTGTTGTAAATTAGTTGTGGAGAGAAAATAATTCTAAAAATTTTTTTGACGAAGTTTTCAAACAAAAACTAGGTAGGTAGTGCTAACTTGACACTCTGAGTCCAGGCATTAGAAAAGCAAATTGGAAAATCAAAAGAGGGCATTAATTGTAGCTTTTTTGTTGTAAATTAGTTGTGGAGAGAAAAAAATTCTAAAATTTTTTTGACGAAGTTTTCAAACAAAAACTAGGTAGGTAGTGCTAACTTGACACTCTCAGTCCAGGCATTAGAAAAGCAAATTGGAAAATCAAAAGAGGGCATTAATTGTAGCTTTTTTGTTGTAAATTAGTTGTGGAGAGAAAAAAATTCTAAAAATTTTTTTGACGAAGTTTTCAAACAAAAACTAGGTAGGTAGTGCTTACTTGACACTCTCAGTTCAGGCATTAGAAAAGCAAATTGGAAAATCTAAAGATGGCATTAATTGTAGCTTTTTTGTTGTAAATTAGTTGTGGAGAGAAAAAAATTCTAAAAATTTTTTTGACGAAGTTTTCAAACAAAAACTAGGTAGGTAGTGCTAACTTGACACTCTCAGTTCAGGCATTAGAAAAGCAAATTGGAAAATCTAAAGATGGCATTAATTGTAGCTTTTTTGTTGTAAATTAGTTGTGGAGAGAAAAAAATTCTAAAAATTTTTTTGACGAAGTTTTCAAACAAAAACTAGGTAGGTAGTGCTAACTTGACACTCTCAGTCCAGGCATTAGAAAAGCAAATTGGAAAATCTAAAGATGGCATTAATTGTAGCTTTTTTGTTGTAAATTAGCTGTGGAGAGAAAATAATTCTAAAAATTTTTTTGACGAAGTTTTCAAACAAAAACTAGGTAGGTAGTGCTAACTTGACACTCTCAGTCCAGGCATTAGAAAAGCAAATTGGAAAATCTAAAGATGGCATTAATTGTAGCTTTTTTGTTGTAAATTAGTTGTGGAGAGAAAAAAATTCTAAAAATTTTTTTGACGAAGTTTTCAAACAAAAACTAGGAAGGTAGTGCTAACTTGACACTCTCAGTCCAGGCATTAGAAAAGCAAATTGGAAAATCTAAAGATGGCATTAATTGTAGCTTTTTTGTTGTAAATTAGTTGTAGAGAGAAAATAATTCTAAAAATTTTTTGACGAAGTTTTCAAACAAAAACTAGGTAGGTAGTGCTAACTTGACACTCTCAGTCCAGGCATTGGAAAAGCAAATTGGAAAATCTAAAGATGGCATTAATTGAAGCTTTTTTGTTGTAAATTAGTTGTGGAGAGAAAAAAATTCTAAAAATTTTTTTGACGAAGTTTTCAAACAAAAACTAGGTAGGTAGTGCTTACTTGACACTCTCAGTTCAGGCATTAGAAAAGCAAATTGGAAAATCTAAAGATGGCATTAATTGTAGCTTTTTTGTTGTAAATTAGTTGTGGAGAGAAAAAAATCTTAAAAAATTTTTTGACGAAGTTTTCAAACAAAAACTAGGTAGGTAGTGCTAACTTGACACTCTCAGTCCAGGCATTAGAAAAGCAAATTGGAAAATCTAAAGATGGCATTAATTGTAGCTTTTTTGTTGTAAATTAGTTGTGGAGAGAAAAAAATTCTAAAAATTTTTTTGACGAAGTTTTCGAACAAAAACTAGGTAGGTAGTGCTAACTTGACACTCTCAGTTCAGGCATTAGAAAAGCAAATTGGAAAATCTAAAGATGGCATTAATTGAAGCTTTTTTGTTGTAAATTAGTTGTGGAGAGAAAAAAATTCTAAAAATTTTTTTGACGAAGTTTTCAAACAAAAACTAGGTAGGTAGTGCTAACTTGACACTCTCAGTCCAGGCATTAGAAAAGCAAATTGGAAAATCTAAAGATGGCATTAATTGTAGCTTTTTTGTTGTAAATTAGTTGTGGAGAGAAAAAAATTCTAAAAATTTTTTTGACGAAGTTTTCAAACAAAAACTAGGTAGGTAGTGCTAACTTAACACTCTCAGTTCAGGCATTAGAAAAGCAAATTGGAAAATCAAAAGATGGCATTAATTGTAGCTTTTTTGTTGTAAATTAGTTGTGGGGAGAAAAAAATTCTAAAATTTTTTTTGACGAAGTTTTCAAACAAAAACTAGGTAGGTAGTGCTAACTTGACACTCTCAGTCCAGGCATTAGAAAAGCAAATTGGAAAGTCTAAAGATGGCATTAATTGTAGCTTTTTTGTTGTAAATTAGTTGTGGAGAGAAAAAAATTCTAAAAATTTTTTTGACGAAGTTTTCAAACAAAAACTAGGTAGGTAGTGCTAACTTGACACTCTCAGTCCAGGCATTAGAAATGCAAATTGGAAAATCTAAAGATGGCATTAATTGTAGCTTTTTTGTTGTAAATTAGCTGTGGAGAGAAAATAATTCTAAAAATTTTTTTGACGAAGTTTTCAAACAAAAACTAGGTAGGTAGTGCTAACTTGACACTCTCAGTCCAGGCATTAGAAAAGCAAATTGGAAAATCAAAAGAGGGCATTAATTGTAGCTTTTTTGTTGTAAATTAGTTGTGGAGAGAAAAAAATTCTAAAATTTTTTTTGACGAAGTTTTCAAACAAAAACTAGGTAGGTAGTGCTAACTTGACACTCTCAGTTCAGGCATTAGAAAAGCAAATTGGAAAATCTAAAGATGGCATTAATTGTAGCTTTTTTGTTGTAAATTAGTTGTGGATAGAAAAAAATTCTAAAAATTTTTTTGACGAAGTTTTCAAACAAAAACTAGGTAGGTAGTGCTAACTTGACACTCTCAGTCCAGGCATTAGAAAAGCAAATTGGAAAATCTAAAGATGGCATTAATTGTAGCTTTTTTGTTGTAAATTAGTTGTGGAGAGAAAAAAATTCTAAAATTTTTTTTGACGAAGTTTTCAAACAAAAACTAGGTAGGTAGTGCTAACTTGACACTCTCAGTTCAGGCATTAGAAAAGCAAATTGGAAAATCTAAAGATGGCATTAATTGTAGCTTTTTTGTTGTAAATTAGTTGTGGAGAGAAAAAAATTCTAAAAATTTTTTTGACGAAGTTTTCAAACAAAAACTAGGTAGGTAGTGCTAACTTGACACACTCAGTTCAGGCATTAGAAAAGCAAATTGGAAAATCTAAAGATAGCATTAATTGTAGCTTTTTTGTTGTAAATTAGTTGTGGAGAGAAAAAAATTCTAAAAATTTTTTTGACGAAGTTTTCAAACAAAAACTAAGTAGGTAGTGCTAACTTGACACTCTCAGTCCAGGCATTAGAAAAGCAAATTGGAAAATCTAAAGATGGCATTAATTGTAGCTTTTTTGTTGTAAATTAGTTGTGGAGAGAAAAAAATTCTAAAAATTTTTTTGACGAAGTTTTCAAAAAAAAACTAGGTAGGTAGTGCTAACTTGCCACTTTCAGTCCAGGCATTAGAAAAGCAAATTGGAAAATCTAAAGATGGCATTAATTGTAGCTTTTTTGTTGTAAATTAGTTGTGGAGAGAAAAAAATTCTAAAAATTTTGTTGACGAAGTTTACAAACAAAAACTAGGTAGGTAGTGCTAACTTGACAATCTCAGTTCAGGCATTAGAAAAGCAAATTGGAAAATCTAAAGATGGCATTAATTGTAGCTTTTTTGTTGTAAATTAGTTGTGGAGAGAAAAAAATTCTAAAAATTTTGTTGAGGCAGTTTTCAAACAAAAACTAGGTAGGTAGTGCTAACTTGACACTATCAGTCCAGGCATTAGAAAAGCAAATTGGAAAATCTAAAGATGGCATTAATTGTAGCTTTTTTGTTGTAAATTAGTTGTGGAGAGAAAAAAATTCTAAAAATTTTTTTGACGAAGTTTTCAAACAAAAACTAGGTAGGTAGTGCTAACTTGACACTCTCAGTCCAGGCATTAGAAAAGCAAATTGGAAAATCTAAAGATGGCATTAATTGTAGCTTTTTTGTTGTAAATTAGTTGTAGAGAGAAAATAATTCTAAAAATTTTTTTGACGACGTTTTCAAACAAAAACTAGGTAGGTAGTGCTAACTTGACTCTCTCAGTCCAGGCATTAGAAAAGCAAATTGGAAAATCTAAAGATGGCATTAATTGTAGCTTTTTTGTTGTAAATTAGTTGTGGAGAGAAAAAATTCTAAAAATTTTTTTGACGAAGTTTTCAAACCAAAACTAGGTAGGTAGTGCTCACTTGACACTCTCAGTCCAGGCATTAGAAAAGCAAATTGGAAAATCTAAAGATGGCATTAATTGTAGCTTTTTTGTTGTAAATTAGTTGTGGAGAGAAAAAAATTCTAAAAATTTTTTTGACGAAGTTTTCAAACAAAAACTAGGAAGGTAGTGCTAACTTGACACTCTCAGTCCAGGCATTAGAAAAGCAAATTGGAAAATCTAAAGATGGCATTAATTGTAGCTTTTTTGTTGTAAATTAGTTGTAGAGAGAAAATAATTCTAAAAATTTTTTTGACGAAGTTTTCAAACAAAAACTAGGTAGGTAGTGCTAACTTGACACTCTGAGTCCAGGCATTAGAAAAGCAAATTGGAAAATCAAAAGATGGCATTAATTGAAGCTTTTTTGTTGTAAATTAGTTGTGGAGAGAAAAAAATTCTAAAAATTTTTTTGACGAAGTTTTCAAACAAAAACTAGGTAGGTAGTGCTAACTTGACACTCTCAGTCCAGGCATTTGAAATGCAAATTGGAAAATCTAAAGATGGCATTAATTGTAGCTTTTTTGTTGTAAATTAGTTGTGGAGAGAAAATAATTCTAAAATTTTTTTCGACGAAGTTTTCAAACAAAAACTAGGTAGGTAGTGCTAACTTGACACTCTCAGTCCAGGCATTAGAAAAGCAAATTGGAAAATCTAAAGATGGCATTAATTGTAGCTTTTTTGTTGTAAATTAGTTGTGGAGAGAAAAAAATTCTAAAAATTTTTTTGACGAAGTTTTCAAACAAAAACTAGGTAGGTAGTGCTAACTTAACACTCTCAGTTCAGGCATTAGAAAAGCAAATTGGAAAATCAAAAGATGGCATTAATTGTAGCTTTTTTGTTGTAAATTAGTTGTGGGGAGAAAAAAATTCTAAAATTTTTTTTGACGAAGTTTTCAAACAAAAACTAGGTAGGTAGTGCTAACTTGACACTCTCAGTCCAGGCATTAGAAAAGCAAATTGGAAAATCTAAAGATGGCATTAATTGTAGCTTTTTTGTTGTAAATTAGTTGTGGAGAGAAAAAAATTCTAAAAATTTTTTTGACGAAGTTTTCAAACAAAAACTAGGTAGGTAGTGCTAACTTGACACTCTCAGTCCAGGCATTAGAAATGCAAATTGGAAAATCTAAAGATGGCATTAATTGTAGCTTTTTTGTTGTAAATTAGCTGTGGAGAGAAAATAATTCTAAAAATTTTTTTGACGAAGTTTTCAAACAAAAACTAGGTAGGTAGTGCTAACTTGACACTCTCAGTCCAGGCATTAGAAAAGCAAATTGGAAAATCAAAAGAGGGCATTAATTGTAGCTTTTTTGTTGTAAATTAGTTGTGGAGAGAAAAAAATTCTAAAAATTTTTTTGACGAAGTTTTCAAACAAAAACTAGGTAGGTAGTGCTAACTTGACACTCTCAGTTCAGGCATTAGAAAAGCAAATTGGAAAATCTAAAGATGGCATTAATTGTAGCTTTTTTGTTGTAAATTAGTTGTGGATAGAAAAAAATTCTAAAAATTTTTTTGACGAAGTTTTCAAACAAAAACTAGGTAGGTAGTGCTAACTTGACACACTCAGTTCAGGCATTAGAAAAGCAAATTGGAAAATCTAAAGATAGCATTAATTGTAGCTTTTTTGTTGTAAATTAGTTGTGGAGAGAAAAAAATTCTAAAAATTTTTTTGACGAAGTTTTCAAACAAAAACTAAGTAGGTAGTGCTAACTTGACACTCTCAGTCCAGGCATTAGAAAAGCAAATTGGAAAATCTAAAGATGGCATTAATTGTAGCTTTTTTGTTGTAAATTAGTTGTGGAGAGAACAAAATTCTAAAAATTTTTTTGACGAAGTTTTCAAAAAAAAACTAGGTAGGTAGTGCTAACTTGCCACTCTCAGTCCAGGCATTAGAAAAGCAAATTGGAAAATCTAAAGATGGCATTAATTGTAGCTTTTTTGTTGTAAATTAGTTGTGGAGAGAAAAAAATTCTAAAAATTTTGTTGACGAAGTTTTCAAACAAAAACTAGGTAGGTAGTGCTAACTTGACAATCTCAGTTCAGGCATTAGAAAAGCAAATTGGAAAATCTAAAGATGGCATTAATTGTAGCTTTTTTGTTGTAAATTAGTTGTGGAGAGAAAAAAATTCTAAAAATTTTGTTGAGGCAGTTTTCAAACAAAAACTAGGTAGGTAGTGCTAACTTGACACTCTCAGTCCAGGCATTAGAAAAGCAAATTGGAAAATCTAAAGATGGCATTAATTGTAGCTTTTTTGTTGTAAATTAGTTGTGGAGAGAAAAAAATTCTAAAAATTTTTTTGACGAAGTTTTCAAACAAAAACTAGGTAGGTAGTGCTAACTTGACACTCTCAGTCCAGGCATTTGAAAAGCAAATTGGAAAATCTAAAGATGGCATTAATTGTAGCTTTTTTGTTGTAAATTAGTTGTAGAGAGAAAATAATTCTAAAAATTTTTTTGACGAAGTTTTCAAACAAAAACTAGGTAGGTAGTGCTAACTTGACTCTCTCAGTCCAGGCATTAGAAAAGCAAATTGGAAAATCTAAAGATGGCATTAATTGTAGCTTTTTTGTTGTAAATTAGTTGTGGAGAGAAAATAATTCTAAAAATTTTTTTGACGAAGTTTTTAAACCAAAACTAGGTAGGTAGTGCTAACTTGACACTCTCAGTCCAGGCATTAGAAAAGCAAATTGGAAAATCTAAAGATGGCATTAATTGTAGCTTTTTTGTTGTAAATTAGTTGTGGAGAGAAAAAAATTCTAAAAATTTTTTTGACGAAGTTTTCAAACAAAAACTAGGAAGGTAGTGCTAACTTGACACTCTCAGTCCAGGCATTAGAAAAGCAAATTGGAAAATCTAAAGATGGCATTAATTGTAGCTTTTTTGTTGTAAATTAGTTGTAGAGAGAAAATAATTCTAAAAATTTTTTTGACGAAGTTTTCAAACAAAAACTAGGTAGGTAGTGCTAACTTGACACTCTCAGTCCAGGCATTAGAAAAGCAAATTGGAAAATCTAAAGATGGCATTAATTGAAGCTTTTTTGTTGTAAATTAGTTGTGGAGAGAAAAAAATTCTAAAAATTTTTTTGACGAAGTTTTCAAACAAAAACTAGGTAGGTAGTGCTAACTTGACACTCTCAGTCCAGGCATTAGAAATGCAAATTGGAAAATCTAAAGATGGCATTAATTGTAGCTTTTTTGTTGTAAATTAGTTGTGGAGAGAAAATAATTCTAAAATTTTTTTCGACGAAGTTTTCAAACAAAAACTAGGTAGGTAGTGCTAACTTGACACTCTGAGTCCAGGCATTAGAAAAGCAAATTGGAAAATCTAAAGATGGCTTTAATTGTAGCTTTTTTGTTGTAAATTAGTTGTGGAGAGAAAAAAATTCTTAAATTTTTTTGACGAAGTTTTCAAACAAAAACTAGGTAGGTAGTGCTAACTTGACAATCTCAGTTCAGGCATTAGAAAAGCAAATTGGAAAATCTAAAGATGGCATTAATTGTAGCTTTTTTGTTGTAAATTAGTTGTGGAGAGAAAAAAATTCTAAAAATTTTGTTGAGGCAGTTTTCAAACAAAAACTAGGTAGGTAGTGCTAACTTGACACTCTCAGTCCAGGCATTAGAAAAGCAAATTGGAAAATCTAAAGATAGCATTAATTGTAGCTTTTTTGTTGTAAATTAGTTGTGGAGAGAAAAAAATTCTAAAAATTTTTTTGACGAAGTTTTCAAACAAAAACTAGGTAGGTAGTGCTAACTTGACACTCTCAGTCCAGGCATTAGAAAAGCAAATTGGAAAATCTAAAGATGGCATTAATTGTAGCTTTTTTGTTGTAAATTAGTTGTAGAGAGAAAATAATTCTAAAAATTTTTTTGACGAAGTTTTCAAACAAAAACTAGGTAGGTAGTGCTAACTTGACTCTCTCAGTCCAGGCATTAGAAAAGCAAATTGGAAAATCTAAAGATGGCATTAATTGTAGCTTTTTTGTTGTAAATTAGTTGTGGAGAGAAAATAATTCTAAAAATTTTTTTGACGAAGTTTTTAAACCAAAACTAGGTAGGTAGTGCTAACTTGACACTCTCAGTCCAGGCATTAGAAAAGCAAATTGGAAAATCTAAAGATGGCATTAATTGTAGCTTTTTTGTTGTAAATTAGTTGTGGAGAGAAAAAAATTCTAAAAATTTTTTTGACGAAGTTTTCAAACAAAAACTAGGAAGGTAGTGCTAACTTGACACTCTCAGTCCAGGCATTAGAAAAGCAAATTGGAAAATCTAAAGATGGCATTAATTGTAGCTTTTTTGTTGTAAATTAGTTGTAGAGAGAAAATAATTCTAAAAATTTTTTTGACGAAGTTTTCAAACAAAAACTAGGTAGGTAGTGCTAACTTGACACTCTCAGTCCAGGCATTAGAAAAGCAAATTGGAAAATCTAAAGATGGCATTAATTGAAGCTTTTTTGTTGTAAATTAGTTGTGGAGAGAAAAAAATTCTAAAAATTTTTTTGACGAAGTTTTCAAACAAAAACTAGGTAGGTAGTGCTAACTTGACACTCTCAGTCCAGGCATTAGAAATGCAAATTGGAAAATCTAAAGATGGCATTAATTGTAGCTTTTTTGTTGTAAATTAGTTGTGGAGAGAAAATAATTCTAAAATTTTTTTCGACGAAGTTTTCAAACAAAAACTAGGTAGGTAGTGCTAACTTGACACTCTGAGTCCAGGCATTAGAAAAGCAAATTGGAAAATCTAAAGATGGCTTTAATTGTAGCTTTTTTGTTGTAAATTAGTTGTGGAGAGAAAAAAATTCTTAAATTTTTTTGACGAAGTTTTCAAACAAAAACTAGGTAGGTAGTGCTAACTTGACACTCTCCGTCCAGGCATTAGAAAAGCAAATTAGAAAATCTAAAGATGGCATTAATTGTAGCTGTTTTGTTGTAAATTAGTTGTGGAGAGAAAAAAATTCTAAAAATTTTTTTGACGAAGTTTTCAAACAAAAACTAGGTAGGTAGTGCTAACTTGACACTCTCAGTCCAGGCATTAGAAAAGCAAATTGGAAAATCTAAAGATGGCATTAATTGTAGCTTTTTTGTTGTAAATTAGTTGTGGAGAGAAAAAAATTCTAAAAATTTTTTTGACGAAGTTTTCAAACAAAAACTAGGTAGGTAGTGCTAACTTGACACTCTCAGTCCAGGCATTAGAAATGCAAATTGGAAAATCTAAAGATGGCATTAATTGTAGCTTTTTTGTTGTAAATTAGTTGTGGAGAGAAAATAATTCTAAAATTTTTTTCGACGAAGTTTTCAAACAAAAACTAGGTAGGTAGTGCTAACTTGACACTCTGAGTCCAGGCATTAGAAAAGCAAATTGGAAAATCTAAAGATGGCATTAATTGTAGCTTTTTTGTTGTAAATTAGTTGTGGAGAGAAAAAAATTCTTAAATTTTTTTGACGAAGTTTTCAAACAAAAACTAGGTAGGTAGTGCTAACTTGACACTCTCAGTCCAGGCATTAGAAAAGCAAATTAGAAAATCTAAAGATGGCATTAATTGTAGCTGTTTTGTTGTAAATTAGTTGTGGAGAGAAAAAAATTCTAAAAATTTTTTTGACGAAGTTTTCAAACAAAAACTAGGTAGGTAGTGCTAACTTGACACTCTCAGTTCAGGCATTAGAAAAGCAAATTGGAAAATCTAAAGATGGCATTAATTGTAGCTTTTTTGTTGTAAATTAGTTGTGGAGAGAAAAAAATTCTAAAAATTTTTTTGACGAAGTTTTCAAACAAAAACTAGGTAGGTAGTGCTAACTTGACACTCTCAGTCCAGGCATTAGAAAAGCAAATTGGAAAATCTAAAGATGGCATTAATTGTAGCTTTTTTGTTGTAAATTAGTTGTGGAGAGAAAAAAATTCTAAAAATTTTTTTGACGAAGTTTTCAAAAAAAAAACTAGGTAGGTAGTGCTAACTTGCCACTCTCAGTCCAGGCATTAGAAAAGCAAATTGGAAAATCTAAAGATGGCATTAATTGTAGCTTTTTTGTTGTAAATTAGTTGTGGAGAGAAAAAAATTCTAAAAATTTTGTTGACGAAGTTTTCAAACAAAAACTAGGTAGGTAGTGCTAACTTGACAATCTCAGTTCAGGCATTAGAAAAGCAAATTGGAAAATCTAAAGATGGCATTAATTGTAGCTTTTTTGTTGTAAATTAGTTGTGGAGAGAAAAAAATTCTAAAAATTTTGTTGAGGCAGTTTTCAAACAAAAACTAGGTAGGTAGTGCTAACTTGACACTATCAGTCCAGGCATTAGAAAAGCAAATTGGAAAATCTAAAGATGGCATTAATTGTAGCTTTTTTGTTGTAAATTAGTTGTGGAGAGAAAAAAATTCTAAAAATTTTTTTGACGAAGTTTTCAAACAAAAACTAGGTAGGTAGTGCTAACTTGACACTCTCAGTCCAGGCATTAGAAAAGCAAATTGGAAAATCTAAAGATGGCATTAATTGTAGCTTTTTTGTTGTAAATTAGTTGTAGAGAGAAAATAATTCTAAAAATTTTTTTGACGAAGTTTTCAAACAAAAACTAGGTAGGTAGTGCTAACTTGACTCTCTCAGTCCAGGCATTAGAAAAGCAAATTGGAAAATCTAAAGATGGCATTAATTGTAGCTTTTTTGTTGTAAATTAGTTGTGGAGAGAAAAAATTCTAAAATTTTTTTTGACGAAGTTTTCAAACCAAAACTAGGTAGGTAGTGCTAACTTGACACTCTCAGTCCAGGCATTAGAAAAGCAAATTGGAAAATCTAAAGATGGCATTAATTGTAGCTTTTTTGTTGTAAATTAGTTGTGGAGAGAAAAAAATTCTAAAAATTTTTTTGACGAAGTTTTCAAACAAAAACTAGGAAGGTAGTGCTAACTTGACACTCTCAGTCCAGGCATTAGAAAAGCAAATTGGAAAATCTAAAGATGGCATTAATTGTAGCTTTTTTGTTGTAAATTAGTTGTAGAGAGAAAATAATTCTAAAAATTTTTTTGACGAAGTTTTCAAACAAAAACTAGGTAGGTAGTGCTAACTTGACACTCTCAGTCCAGGCATTAGAAAAGCAAATTGGAAAATCTAAAGATGGCATTAATTGAAGCTTTTTTGTTGTAAATTAGTTGTGGAGAGAAAAAAATTCTAAAAATTTTTTTGACGAAGTTTTCAAACAAAAACTAGGTAGGTAGTGCTAACTTGACAATCTCAGTTCAGGCATTAGAAAAGCAAATTGGAAAATCTAAAGATGGCATTAATTGTAGCTTTTTTGTTGTAAATTAGTTGTGGAGAGAAAAAAATTCTAAAAATTTTGTTGAGGCAGTTTTCAAACAAAAACTAGGTAGGTAGTGCTAACTTGACACTCTCAGTCCAGGCATTAGAAAAGCAAATTGGAAAATCTAAAGATGGCATTAATTGTAGCTTTTTTGTTGTAAATTAGTTGTGGAGAGAAAAAAATTCTAAAAATTTTGTTGACGAAGTTTTCAAACAAAAACTAGGTAGGTAGTGCTAACTTGACACTCTCAGTGCAGGCATTAGAAAAGCAAATTGGAAAATCTAAAGATGGCATTAATTGTAGCTTTTTTGTTGTAAATTAGTTGAAGAGAGAAAATAATTCTAAAAATTTTTTTGACGAAGTTTTCAAACAAAAACTAGGTAGGTAGTGCTAACTTGACTCTCTCAGTCCAGGCATTAGAAAAGCAAATTGGAAAATCTAAAGATGGCATTAATTGTAGCTTTTTTGTTGTAAATTAGTTGTGGAGAGAAAAAAATTCTAAAAATTTTGTTGACGAAGTTTTCAAACAAAAACTAGGTAGGTAGTGCTAACTTGACAATCTCAGTTCAGGCATTAGAAAAGCAAATTGGAAAATCTAAAGATGGCATTAATTGTAGCTTTTTTGTTGTAAATTAGTTGTGGAGAGAAAAAAATTCTAAAAATTTTGTTGAGGCAGTTTTCAAACAAAAACTAGGTAGGTAGTGCTAACTTGACACTATCAGTCCAGGCATTAGAAAAGCAAATTGGAAAATCTAAAGATGGCATTAATTGTAGCTTTTTTGTTGTAAATTAGTTGTGGAGAGAAAAAAATTCTAAAAATTTTTTTGACGAAGTTTTCAAACAAAAACTAGGAAGGTAGTGCTAACTTGACACTCTCAGTCCAGGCATTAGAAAAGCAAATTGGAAAATCTAAAGATGGCATTAATTGTAGCTTTTTTGTTGTAAATTAGTTGTAGAGAGAAAATAATTCTAAAAATTTTTTTGACGAAGTTTTCAAACAAAAACTAGGTAGGTAGTGCTAACTTGACACTCTCAGTCCAGGCATTAGAAAAGCAAATTGGAAAATCTAAAGATGGCATTAATTGAAGCTTTTTTGTTGTAAATTAGTTGTGGAGAGAAAAAAATTCTAAAAATTTTTTTGACGAAGTTTTCAAACAAAAACTAGGTAGGTAGTGCTAACTTGACACTCTCAGTCCAGGCATTAGAAAAGCAAATTGGAAAATCAAAAGAGGGCATTAATTGTAGCTTTTTTGCTGTAAATTAGTTGTGGAGAGAAAAAAGTTCTAAAAATTTTTTTGACGAAGTTTTCAAACAAAAACTAGGTAGGTAGTGCTAACTTGACACTCTCAGTCCAGGCATTAGAAAAGCAAATTGGAAAATCAAAAGAGGGCATTAATTGTAGCTTTTTTGTTGTAAATTAGTTGTGGAGAGAAAAAAATTCTAAAAATTTTTTTGACGAAGTTTTCAAACAAAAACTAGGTAGGTAGTGCTAACTTGACACTCTCAGTTCAGGCATTAGAAAAGCAAATTGGAAAATCTAAAGATGGCATTAATTGTAGCTTTTTTGTTGTAAATTAGTTGTGGAGAGAAAAAAATTCTAAAAATTTTTTTGACGAAGTTTTCAAACAAAAACTAGGTAGGTAGTGCTAACTTGACACACTCAGTTCAGGCATTAGAAAAGCAAATTGGAAAATCTAAAGATAGCATTAATTGTAGCTTTTTTGTTGTAAATTAGTTGTGGAGAGAAAAAAATTCTAAAAATTTTGTTGACGAAGTTTTCAAACAAAAACTAAGTAGGTACTGCTAACTTGACACTCTCAGTCCAGGCATTAGAAAAGCAAATTGGAAAATCTAAAGATGGCATTAATTGTAGCTTTTTTGTTGTAAATTAGTTGTGGAGAGAAAAAAATTCTAAAAATTTTTTTGACGAAGTTTTCAAACAAAAACTAGGTAGGTAGTGCTAACTTGCCACTCTCAGTCCAGGCATTAGAAAAGCAAATTGGAAAATCTAAAGATGGCATTAATTGTAGCTTTTTTGTTGTAAATTAGTTGTGGAGAGAAAAAAATTCTAAAAATTTTTTTGACGAAGTTTTCAAACAAAAACTAGGTAGGTAGTGCTAACTTGACAATCTCAGTTCAGGCATTAGAAAAGCAAATTGGAAAATCTAAAGATGGCATTAATTGTAGCTTTTTTGTTGTAAATTAGTTGTGGAGAGAAAAAAATTCTAAAAATTTTGTTGAGGCAGTTTTCAAACAAAAACTAGGTAGGTAGTGCTAACTTGACACTCTCAGTCCAGGCATTAGAAAAGCAAATTGGAAAATCTAAAGATGGCATTAATTGTAGCTTTTTTGTTGTAAATTAGTTGTGGAGAGAAAAAAATTCTAAAAATTTTGTTGACGAAGTTTTCAAACAAAAACTAGGTAGGTAGTGCTAACTTGACACTCTCAGTCCAGGAATTAGAAAAGCAAATTGGAAAATCTAAAGATGGCATTAATTGTAGCTTTTTTGTTGTAAATTAGTTGTAGAGAGAAAATAATTCTAAACATTTTTTTGACGAAGTTTTCAAACCAAAACTAGGTAGGTAGTGCTAACTTGACTCTCTCAGTCCAGGCATTAGAAAAGCAAATTGGAAAATCTAAAGATGGCATTAATTGTAGCTTTTTTGTTGTAAATTAGTTGTGGAGAGAAAAAAATTCTAAAAATTTTTTTGACGAAGTTTTCAAACCAAAACTAGGTAGGTAGTGCTAACTTGACACTCTCAGTCCAGGCATTAGAAAAGCAAATTGGAAAATCAAAAGATGGCATTAATTGTAGCTTTTTTGTTGTAAATTAGTTGTGGAGAGAAAAAAATTCTAAAAATTTTTTTGACGAAGTTTTCAAACAAAAACTAGGAAGGTAGTGCTAACTTGACACTCTCAGTCCAGGCATTAGAAAAGCAAATTGGAAAATCTAAAGATGGCATTAATTGTAGCTTTTTTGTTGTAAATTAGTTGTAGAGAGAAAATAATTCTAAAATTTTTTTTGACGAAGTTTTCAAACAAAAACTAGGTAGGTAGTGCTAACTTGACACTCTCATTCCAGGCATTAGAAAAGCAAATTGGAAAATCTAAAGATGGCATTAATTGAAGCTTTTTTGTTGTAAATTAGTTGTGGAGAGAAAAAAATTCTAAAAATTTTTTTGACGAAGTTTTCAAACAAAAACTAGGTAGGTAGTGCTAACTTGACACTCTCAGTCCAGGCATTAGAAATGCAAATTGGAAAATCTAAAGATGGCATTAATTGTAGCTTTTTTGTTGTAAATTAGTTGTGGAGAGAAAAAAATTCTAAAAATTTTTTTCGACGAAATTTTCAAACAAAAACTAGGTAGGTAGTGCTAACTTGACACTCTGAGTCCAGGCATTAGAAAAGCAAATTGGAAAATCTAAAGATGGCATTAATTGTAGCTTTTTTGTTGTAAATTAGTTGTGGAGAGAAAAAAATTCTTAAATTTTTTTGACGAAGTTTTCAAACAAAAACTAGGTAGGTAGTGCTAACTTGACACTCTCAGTCCAGGCATTAGAAAAGCAAATTGGAAAATCTAAAGATGGCATTAATTGTAGCTGTTTTGTTGTAAATTAGTTGTGGAGAGAAAAAAATTCTAAAATTTTTTTTGACGAAGTTCTCAAACAAAAACTAGGTAGGTAGTGCTAACTTGACACTCTCAGTTCAGGCATTAGAAAAGCAAATTGGAAAATCAAAAGATGGCATTAATTGTAGCTTTTTTGTTGTAAATTAGTTGTGGAGAGAAAAAAATTCTAAAAATTTTTTTGACGAAGTTTTCAAACAAAAACTAGGTAGGTAGTGCTAACTTGACACTCTCAGTCCGGGCATTAGAAAAGAAAATTGGAAAATCTAAAGATGGCATTAATTGTAGCTTTTTTGTTGTAAATTAGTTGTGGAGAGAAAAAAATTCTAAAATTTTTTTTGACGAAGTTTTCAAACAAAAACTAGGTAGGTAGTGCTAACTTGACACTCTCAGTTCAGGCATTAGAAAAGCAAATTGGAAAATCTAAAGATGGCATTAATTGTAGCTTTTTTGTTGTAAATTAGTTGTGGAGAGAAAAAAATTCTAAAAATTTTTTTGACGAAGTTTTCAAACAAAAACTAGGTAGGTAGTGCTAACTTGACACTCTCAGTCCAGGCATTAGAAAAGCAAATTGGAAAATCTAAAGATGGCATTAATTGTAGCTTTTTTGTTGTAAATTAGTTGTGGAGAGAAAAAAATTCTAAAAATTTTTTTGACGAAGTTTTCAAACAAAAACTATGTAGGTAGTGCTAACTTGACACTCTCAGTCCAGGCATTAGAAATGCAAATTGGAAAATCTAAAGATGGCATTAATTGAAGCTTTTTGTTGTAAATTAGTTGTGGAGAGAAAATAATTCTAAAAATTTTTTTGACGAAGTTTTCAAACAAAAACTAGGTAGGTAGTGCTAACTTGACACTCTCAGTCCAGGCATTAGAAAAGCAAATTGGAAAATCAAAAGGGGGCATTAATTGTAGCTTTTTTGTTGTAAATTAGTTGTGGAGAGAAAAAAATTCTAAAAATTTTTTTGACGAAGTTTTCAAACAAAAACTAGGTAGGTAGTGCTAACTTGACACTCTCAGTTCAGGCATTAGAAAAGCAAATTGGAAAATCTAAAGATGGCATTAATTGTAGCTTTTTTGTTGTAAATTAGTTGTGGAGTGAAAAAAATTCTAAAAATTTTTTTGACGAAGTTTTCAAACAAAAACTAGGTAGGTAGTGCTAACTTGACACTCTCAGTTTAGGCATTAGAAAAGCAAATTGGAAAATCTAAAGATGGCATTAATTGTAGCTTTTTTGTTGTAAATTAGTTGTGGATAGAAAAAAATTCTAAAAATTTTTTTGACGAAGTTTTCAAACAAAAACTAGGTAGGTAGTGCTAACTTGACACTCTCAGTCCAGGCATTAGAAAAGCAAATTTTAAAATCTAAAGATGGCATTAATTGTAGCTTTTTTGTTGTAAATTAGTTGTGGAGAGAAAAAAATTCTAAAATTTTTTTTGACGAAGTTTTCAAACAAAAACTAGGTAGGTAGTGCTAACTTGACACTCTCAGTCCAGGCATTAGAAAAGCAAATTGGAAAATCAAAAGAGGGCATTAATTGTAGCTTTTTTGTTGTAAATTAGTTGTGGAGAGAAAAAAATTCTAAAAATTTTTTTGACGAAGTTTTCAAACAAAAACTAGGTAGGTAGTGCTAACTTGACACTCTCAGTCCAGGCATTAGAAAAGCAAATTGGAAAATCAAAATAGGGCATTAATTGTAGCTTTTTTGTTGTAAATTAGTTGTGGAGAGAAAAAAATTCTAAAAATTTTTTTGACGAAGTTTTCAAACAAAAACTAGGTAGGTAGTGCTAACTTGACACTCTCAGTTCAGGCATTAGAAAAGCAAATTGGAAAATCAAAAGATGGCATTAATTGTAGCTTTTTTGTTGTAAATTAGTTGTGGAGAGAAAAAAATTCTAAAAAATTTTTTGACGAAGTTTTCAAACAAAAACTAGGTAGGTAGTGCTAACTTGACACACTCAGTTCAGGCATTAGAAAAGCAAATTGGAAAATCTAAAGATAGCATTAATTGTAGCTTTTTTGTTGTAAATTAGTTGTGGAGAGAAAAAAATTCTAAAAATTTTTTTGACGAAGTTTTCAAACAAAAACTAAGTAGGTAGTGCTAACTTGACACTCTCAGTCCAGGCATTAGAAAAGCAAATTGGAAAATCTAAAGATGGCATTAATTGTAGCTTTTTTGTTGTAAATTAGTTGTGGAGAGAAAAAAATTCTAAAAATTTTTTTGACGAAGTTTTCAAACAAAAACTAGGTAGGTAGTGCTAACTTGCCACTCTCAGTCCAGGCATTAGAAAAGCAAATTGGAAAATCTAAAGATGGCATTAATTGTAGCTTTTTTGTTGTAAATTAGTTGTGGAGAGAAAAAAATTCTAAAAATTTTTTTGACGAAGTTTTCAAACAAAAACTAGGTAGGTAGTGCTAACTTGACAATCTCAGTTCAGGCATTAGAAAAGCAAATTGGAAAATCTAAAGATGGCATTAATTGTAGCTTTTTTGTTGTAAATTAGTTGTGGAGAGAAAAAAATTCTAAAAATTTTGTTGAGGCAGTTTTCAAACAAAAACTAGGTAGGTAGTGCTAACTTGACACTCTCAGTCCAGGCATTAGAAAAGCAAATTGGAAAATCTAAAGATGGCATTAATTGTAGCTTTTTTGTTGTAAATTAGTTGTGGAGAGAAAAAAATTCTAAAAATTTTGTTGACGAAGTTTTCAAACAAAAACTAGGTAGGTAGTGCTAACTTGACACTCTCAGTCCAGGCATTAGAAAAGCAAATTGGAAAATCTAAAGATGGCATTAATTGTAGCTTTTTTGTTGTAAATTAGTTGTAGAGAGAAAATAATTCTAAAAATTTTTTTGACGAAGTTTTCAAACAAAAACTAGGTAGGTAGTGCTAACTTGACACTCTCAGTCCAGGCATTAGAAAAGCAAATTGGAAAATCTAAAGATGGCATTAATTGAAGCTTTTTTGTTGTAAATTAGTTGTGGAGAGAAAAAAATTCTAAAAATTTTTTTGACGAAGTTTTCAAACAAAAACTAGGTAGGTAGTGCTAACTTGACACTCTCAGTCCAGGCATTAGAAATGCAAATTGGAAAATCTAAAGATGGCATTAATTGTAGCTTTTTTGTTGTAAATTAGTTGTGGAGAGAAAATAATTCTAAAATTTTTTTCGACGAAGTTTTCAAACAAAAACTAGGTAGGTAGTGCTAACTTGACACTCTCAGTCCAGGCATTAGAAAAGCAAATTGGAAAATCTAAAGATGGCATTAATTGTAGCTTTTTTGTTGTAAATTAGTTGTGGAGAGAAAAAAATTCTTAAATTTTTTTGACGAAGTTTTCAAACAAAAACTAGGTAGGTAGTGCTAACTTGACACTCTCAGTCCAGGCATTAGAAAAGCAAATTGGAAAATCTAAAGATGGCATTAATTGTAGCTGTTTTGTTGTAAATTAGTTGTGGAGAGAAAAAAATTCTAAAATTTTTTTTGACGAAGTTTTCAAACAAAAACTAGGTAGGTAGTGCTAACTTGACACTCTCAGTTCAGGCATTAGAAAAGCAAATTGGAAAATCAAAAGATGGCATTAATTGTAGCTTTTTTGTTGTAAATTAGTTGTGGAGAGAAAAAAATTCTAAAAATTTTTTTGACGAAGTTTTCAAACAAAAACTAGGTAGGTAGTGCTAACTTGACACTCTCAGTTCAGGCATTAGAAAAGTAAATTGGAAAATCTAAAGATGGCATTAATTGAAGCTTTTTTGTTGTAAATTAGTTGTGGAGAGAAAAAAATTCTAAAAATTTTTTTGACGAAGTTTTCAAACAAAAACTAGGTAGGTAGTGCTAACTTGACACTCTCAGTCCAGGCATTAGAAAAGCAAATTGGAAAATCTAAAGATGGCATTAATTGTAGCTTTTTTGTTGTAAATTAGTTGTGGAGAGAAAAAAATTCTAAAAATTTTTTTGACGAAGTTTTCAAACAAAAACTAGGTAGGTAGTGCTAACTTGACACTCTCAGTCCAGGCATTAGAAATGCAAATTGGAAAATCTAAAGATGGCATTAATTGAAGCTTTTTGTTGTAAATTAGTTGTGGAGAGAAAATAATTCTAAAAATTTTTTTGACGAAGTTTTCAAACAAAAACTAGGTAGGTAGTGCTAATTTGACACTCTCAGTCCAGGCATTAGAAAAGCAAATTGGAAAATCAAAAGAGGGCATTAATTGTAGCTTTTTTGTTGTAAATTAGTTGTGGAGAGAAAAAAATTCTAAAAAGTTTTTTGACGAAGTTTTCAAACAAAAACTAGGTAGGTAGTGCTAACTTGACACTCTCAGTTCAGGCATTAGAAAAGCAAATTGGAAAATCTAAAGATGGCATTAATTGTAGCTTTTTTGTTGTAAATTAGTTGTGGAGTGAAAAAAATTCTAAAAATTTTTTTGACGAAGTTTTCAAACAAAAACTAGGTAGGTAGTGCTAACTTGACACTCTCAGTTTAGGCATTAGAAAAGCAAATTGGAAAATCTAAAGATGGCATTAATTGTAGCTTTTTTGTTGTAAATTAGTTGTGGATAGAAAAAAATTCTAAAAATTTGTTTGACGAAGTTTTCAAACAAAAACTAGGTAGGAAGTGCTAACTTGACACTCTCAGTCCCGGCATTAGAAAAGCAAATTGGAAAATCTAAAGATGGCATTAATTGTAGCTTTTTTGTTGTAAATTAGTTGTGGAGAGAAAAAAATTCTAAAATTTTTTTTGACGAAGTTTTCAAACAAAAACTAGGTAGGTAGTGCTAACTTGACACTCTCAGTTCAGGCATTAGAAAAGCAAATTGGAAAATCTAAAGATAGCATTAATTGTAGCTTTTTTGTTGTAAATTAGTTGTGGAGAGAAAAAAATTCTAAAAATTTTTTTGACGAAGTTTTCAAACAAAAACTAGGTAGGTAGTGCTAACTTGACACTCTCAGTTCAGGCATTAGAAAAGCAAATTGGAAAATCTAAAGATGGCATTAATTGAAGCTTTTTTGTTGTAAATTAGTTGTGGAGAGAAAAAAATTCTAAAATTTTTTTTGACGAAGTTTTCAAACAAAAACTAGGTAGGTAGTGCTAACTTGACACTCTCAGTCCAGGCATTAGAAAAGAAAATTGGAAAATCTAAAGATGGCATTAATAGTAGCTTTTTTGTTGTAAATTAGTTGTGGAGAGAAAAAAATTCTAAAAATTTTGTTGACGAAGTTTTCAAACAAAAACTAGGTAGGTAGTGCTAACTTGACACTCTCAGTCCAGGCATTAGAAAAGCAAATTGGAAAATCTAAAGATGGCATTAATTGTAGCTTTTTTGTTGTAAATTAGTTGTGGAGAGAAAAAAATTCTAAAAATTTTTTTGACGAAGTTTTCAAACAAAAACTAGGTAGGTAGTGCTAACTTGACACTCTCAGTTCAGGCATTAGAAAAGCAAATTGGAAAATCTAAAGATGGCATTAATTGTAGCTTTTTTGTTGTAAATTAGTTGTGGAGTGAAAAAAATTCTAAAAATTTTTTTGACGAAGTTTTCAAACAAAAACTAGGTAGGTAGTGCTAACTTGACACACTCAGTTCAGGCATTAGAAAAGCAAATTGGAAAATCTAAAGATAGCATTAATTGTAGCTTTTTTGTTGTAAATTAGTTGTGGAGAGAAAAAAATTCTAAAAATTTTTTTGACGAAGTTTTCAAACAAAAACTAGGAAGGTAGTGCTAACTTGACACTCTCAGTCCAGGCATTAGAAAAGCAAATTGGAAAATCTAAAGATGGCATTAATTGTAGCTTTTTTGTTGTAAATTAGTTGTAGAGAGAAAATAATTCTAAAAATTTTTTTGACGAAGTTTTCAAACAAAAACTAGGTAGGTAGTGCTAACTTGACACTCTCAGTCCAGGCATTAGAAAAGCAAATTGGAAAATCTAAAGATGGCATTAATTGAAGCTTTTTTGTTGTAAATTAGTTGTGGAGAGAAAAAAATTCTAAAATTTTTTTTGACGAAGTTTTGAAACAAAAACTAGGTAGGTAGTGCTAACTTGACACTCTCAGTCCAGGCATTAGAAATGCAAATTGGAAAATCTAAAGATGGCATTAATTGTAGCTTTTTTGTTGTAAATTAGTTGTGGAGTGAAAATAATTCTAAAATTTTTTTCGACGAAGTTTTCAAACAAAAACTAGGTAGGTAGTGCTAACTTGACACTCTGAGTCCAGGCATTAGAAAAGCAAATTGGAAAATCTAAAGATGGCATTAATTGTAGCTTTTTTGTTGTAAATTAGTTGTGGATAGAAAAAAATTCTAAAAATTTGTTTGACGAAGTTTTCAAACAAAAACTAGGTAGGAAGTGCTAACTTGACACTCTCAGTCCCGGCATTAGAAAAGCAAATTGGAAAATCTAAAGATGGCATTAATTGTAGCTTTTTTGTTGTAAATTAGCTGTGGAGAGAAAATAATTCTAAAAATTTTTTTGACGAAGTTTTCAAACAAAAACTAGGTAGGTAGTGCTAACTTGACACTCTCAGTCCAGGCATTAGAAAAGCAAATTGGAAAATCAAAAGAGGGCATTAATTGTAGCTTTTTTGTTGTAAATTAGTTGTGGAGAGAAAAAAATTCTAAAAATTTTTTTGACGAAGTTTTCAAACAAAAACTAGGTAGGTAGTGCTAACTTGACACTCTCAGTTCAGGCATTAGAAAAGCAAATTGGAAAATCTAAAGATGGCATTAATTGTAGCTTTTTTGTTGTAAATTAGTTGTGGATAGAAAAAAATTCTAAAAATTTTTTTGACGAAGTTTTCAAACAAAAACTAGGTAGGTAGTGCTAACTTGACACTCTGAGTCCAGGCATTAGAAAAGCAAATTGGAAAATCTAAAGATGGCATTAATTGTAGCTTTTTTGTTGTAAATTAGTTGTGGAGAGAAAAAAATTCTTAAATTTTTTTGACGAAGTTTTCAAACAAAAACTAGGTAGGTAGTGCTAACTTGACACTCTCAGTCCAGGCATTAGAAGAGCAAATTGGAAAATCTAAAGATGGCATTAATTGTAGCTGTTTTGTTGTAAATTAGTTGTGGAGAGAAAAAAATTCTAAAATTTTTTTTGACGAAGTTTTCAAACAAAAACTAGGTAGGTAGTGCTAACTTGACACTCTCAGTTCAGGCATTAGAAAAGCAAATTGGAAAATCAAAAGATGGCATTAATTGTAGCTTTTTTGTTGTAAATTAGTTGTGGAGAGAAAAAAATTCTAAAAATTTTTTTGACGAAGTTTTCAAACAAAAAACTAGGTAGGTAGTGCTAACTTGACACTCTCAGTCCAGGCATTAGAAAAGAAAATTGGAAAATCTAAAGATGGCATTAATTGTAGCTTTTTTGTTGTAAATTAGTTGTGGAGAGAAAAAAATTCTAAAATTTTTTTTGACGAAGTTTTCAAACAAAAACTAGGTAGGTAGTGCTAACTTGACACTCTCAGTTCAGGCATTAGAAAAGCAAATTGGAAAATCTAAAGATGGCATTAATTGTAGCTTTTTTGTTGTAAATTAGTTGTGGAGAGAAAAAAATTCTAAAAATTTTTTTGACGAAGTTTTCAAACAAAAACTAGGTAGGTAGTGCTAACTTGACACTCTCAGTCCAGGCATTAGAAAAGCAAATTGGAAAATCTAAAGATGGCATTAATTGTAGCTTTTTTGTTGTAAATTAGTTGTGGAGAGAAAAAAATTCTAAAAATTTTTTTGACGAAGTTTTCAAACAAAAACTAGGTAGGTAGTGCTAACTTGACACTCTCAGTCCAGGCATTAGCAATGCAAATTGGAAAATCTAAAGATGGCATTAATTGAAGCTTTTTTGTTGTAAATTAGTTGTGGAGAGAAAATAATTCTAAAAATTTTTTTGACGAAGTTTTCAAACAAAAACTAGGTAGGTAGTGCTAACTTGACACTCTCAGTCCAGGCATTAGAAAAGCAAATTGGAAAATCAAAAGAGGGCATTAATTGTAGCTTTTTTGTTGTAAATTAGTTGTGGAGAGAAAAAAATTCTAAAAAGTTTTTTGACGAAGTTTTCAAACAAAAACTAGGTAGGTAGTGCTAACTTGACACTCTCAGTTCAGGCATTAGAAAAGCAAATTGGAAAATCTAAAGATGGCATTAATTGTAGCTTTTTTGTTGTAAATTAGTTGTGGAGTGAAAAAAATTCTAAAAATTTTTTTGTTTCAAACAAAAACTAGGTAGGTAGTGCTAACTTGACACTCTCAGTTCAGGCATTAGAAAAGCAAATTGGAAAATCTAAAGATGGCATTAATTGTAGCTTTTTTGTTGTAAATTAGTTGTGGAGAGAAAAAAATTCTAAAAATTTTTTTGACGAAGTTTTCAAACAAAAACTAGGTAGGTAGTGCTAACTTGACACTCTCAGTTCAGGCATTAGAAAAGCAAATTGGAAAATCTAAAGATGGCATTAATTGTAGCTTTTTTGTTGTAAATTAGTTGTGGAGAGAAAAAAATTCTAAAATTTTTTTTGACGAAGTTTTCAAACAAAAACTAGGTAGGTAGTGCTAACTTGACACTCTCAGTCCAGGCATTAGAAAAGCAAATTGGAAAATCTAAAGATGGCATTAATTGTAGCTTTTTTGTTGTAAATTAGTTGTGGAAGTTTTCAAACAAAAACTAGGTAGGTAGTGCTAACTTGACACTCTCAGTTCAGGCATTAGAAAAGCAAATTGGAAAATCTAAAGATGGCATTAATTGTAGCTTTTTTGTTGTAAATTAGTTGTGGAGAGAAAAAAATTCTAAAAATTTTTTTGACGAAGTTTTCAAACAAAAACTAGGTAGGTAGTGCTAACTTGACACTCTCAGTCCAGGCATTAGAAAAGCAAATTGGAAAATCTAAAGATGGCATTAATTGTAGCTTTTTTGTTGTAAATTAGTTGTGGAGAGAAAAAAATTCTAAAAATTTTTTTTACGAAGTTTTCAAACAAAAACTAGGTAGGTAGTGCTAATTTGACACTCTCAGTTCAGGCATTAGAAAAGCAAATTGGAAAATCTAAAGATGGCATTAATTGTAGCTTTTTTGTTGTAAATTAGTTGTGGAGAGAAAAAAATCTTAAAAAAATTTTTGACGAAGTTTTCAAACAAAAACTAGGTAGGTAGTGCTAACTTGACACTCTCAGTGCAGGCATTAGAAAAGCAAATTGGAAAATCTAAAGATGGCATTAATTGTAGCTTTTTTGTTGTAAATTAGTTGTGGAGAGAAAAAAATTCTAAAAATTTTGTTGACGAAGTTTTCAAACAAAAACTAGGTAGGTAGTGCTAACTTGACACTCTCAGTCCAGGCATTAGAAAAGCAAATTGGAAAATCTAAAGATGGCATTAATTGTAGCTTTTTTGTTGTAAATTAGTTGTGGAAGTTTTCAAACAAAAACTAGGTAGGTAGTGCTAACTTGACACTCTCAGTTCAGGCATTAGAAAAGCAAATTCGAAAATCTAAAGATGGCATTAATTGTAGCTTTTTTGTTGTAAATTAGTTGTGGAGAGAAAAAAATTCTAAAAATTTTTTTGACGAAGTTTTCAAACAAAAACTAGGTAGGTAGTGCTAACTTGACACTCTCAGTCCAGGCATTAGAAAAGCAAATTGGAAAATCTAAAGATGGCATTAATTGTAGCTTTTTTGTTGTAAATTAGTTGTGGAGAGAAAAAAATTCTAAAAATTTTTTTGACGAAGTTTTCAAACAAAAACTAGGTAGGTAGTGCTAACTTGACACTCTCAGTTCAGGCATTAGAAAAGCAAATTGGAAAATCTAAAGATGGCATTAATTGTAGCTTTTTTGTTGTAAATTAGTTGTGGAGAGAAAAAAATCTTAAAAAAATTTTTGACGAAGTTTTCAAACAAAAACTAGGTAGGTAGTGCTAACTTGACACTCTCAGTCCAGGCATTAGAAAAGCAAATTGGAAAATCTAAAGATGGCATTAATTGTAGCTTTTTTGTTGTAAATTAGTTGTGGAGAGAAAAAAATTCTAAAAATTTTGTTGACGAAGTTTTCAAACAAAAACTAGGTAGGTAGTGCTAACTTGACACACTGAGTCCAGGATTAGAAAAGCAAATTGGAAAATCTAAAGATGGCATTAATTGTAGCTTTTTTGTTGTAAATTATATGTGGAGAGAAAAAAATTCTAAAAATTTGTTTGACGAAGTTTTCAAACAAAAACTAGGTAGGTAGTGCTAACTTGACACTCTCAGTTCAGGCATTAGAAAAGCAAATTGGAAAATCTAAAGATGGCATTAATTGTAGCTTTTTTGTTGTAAATTAGTTGTGGAGAGAAAAAAATTCTAAAAATTTTTTTGACGAAGTTTTCAAACAAAAACTAGGTAGGTAGTGCTAACTTGACACTCTCAGTCCAGGCATTAGAAAAGCAAATTGGAAAATCTAAAGATGGCATTAATTGTAGCTTTTTTGTTGTAAATTAGTTGTGGAGAGAAAAAAATTCAAAAAATTTTTTTGACGAAGTTTTCAAACAAAAACTAGGTAGGTAGTGCTAACTTGACACTCTCAGTCCAGGCATTAGAAAAGCAAATTGGAAAATCTAAAGATGGCATTAATTGTAGCTTTTTTGTTGTAAATTAGTTGTGGAGAGAAAAAAATTCTAAAATTTTTTTTGACGAAGTTTTCAAACAAAAACTAGGTAGGTAGTGCTAACTTGACACTCTCAGTCCAGGCATTAGAAAAGCAAATTGGAAAATCAAAAGAGGGCATTAATTGTAGCTTTTTTGTTGTAAATTAGTTGTGGAGAGAAAAAAATTCTAAAATTTTTTTGACGAAGTTTTCAAACAAAAACTAGGTAGGTAGTGCTAACTTGACACTCTCAGTCCAGGCATTAGAAAAGCAAATTGGAAAATCTAAAGATGGCATTAATTGTAGCTTTTTTGTTGTAAATTAGTTGTTGAGAGAAAAAAATTCTAAAAATTTGTTTGACGAAGTTTTCAAACAAAAACTAGGTAGGTAGTGCTAACTTGACACTCTCAGTCCAGGCATTAGAAAAGCAAATTGGAAAATCTAAAGATGGCATTAATTGTAGCTTTTTTGTTGTAAATTAGTTGTGGAGAGAAAAAAATTCTAAGAATTTGTTTGACGAAGTTTTCAAACAAAAACTAGGTAAATTAGAAAATGTTAAGACGAGTTGTCAAAAAGTGTCGTACGTTCTTTTTTTACGTGTCCACTATGGCCGCATTCGGGCAACTATCCGATAGGCTATCCACCTATCCCAAAAATTTTCAGATTGCTTGAGTTTTTGTTGCATCAGCTGACATCAGATATTTTTCAACAAGGGATTACAACAACACAAACCTATCCGGATAGCTTAAGATAGTTACCCGAACGTGCCCAATGAAGCTGTACAGCTTTCTGACCACAGATTATCCACATGAAGATGAGAATCCCCGGCAGCCATTTTAATTTGCCTACAAGCTTGAACTGTCAGATTGCAGATAAAAATTGAGAATATGTGTATAAAAACCTTACACATGGACAGAAGGGATCTCACACACCTGGTTAAATTGTTGTTGCAATTCACATCTGTTCATCGACGCGGGAAGAAATTACAAATACAACAATGTAAACAAATGGGTTTTAGAGGGTGAAACTTACGAAACATTCTCATATTCATGTGGCTAATCTGTGTTTCTGACATTCTGACTGCAGAAGCACTGATATTTATAACTTTAGAAATTGAAAAGAGCTTGAAGCGCATTTCAACCCCATATAAACACTCATCGTGTTGAAATGGGCTTCAATGGGCATCAATTTTGAATTGTCATAAATGCTGCACGCAAAAGTTAAAAGCTGGTGAACTCTTGCAGCTGCGGCTACGTAACGTTGTGTTCGCAACATTGGGGCGTATTCATATTCGATGATTACAACAACAAAGAAAAATCGGAATTGGAAAAATCGGGCAATGTAAATGCGGGCTAACGAAACAGGAACCCAGTGAAAATAGTGCTAGCCGTGTTTTTTTCAAACCCCGGGGAATTGGGAACTTCCACTAGACGTCAGTGGCTAAAAAGCAAAAAAAAAAACACAATAGTTTGACTATAGATCTCTGCCACCAAATGTCAGAAGCGTCAGTGTAAAATTTGTAAAAAAAAAAAAAAACAACAATCTGACGGCACTCCCTGGTTGGAAAACAAAACCAAATATCAAAGGTACGAAGCCGAGCCAAAAAAGTTGTGTGTTTAAAATAGTGATGAATATGTATTAAAATTAGTTTTTTTTGTTGTCAAACACTTGGAAAAAATGTTCACTAAAGTGTTTAGACACTACTGAATAGGTAATTCGACCGCAAATCTAAGTTTTCACTTCCAAATACAAAAAATAATCAAATGACCGCCTTTTTAACACTGGCAAGAGCATGTAAATATTTTCCAACCAGTTTTTGTTTTTAAATGTCAAATTAGAAAGAGAAAAGACAAATCTTGGAAGAGCTCTATTGTCAGGGAAAACAAAAAAAACATGTAATTGTGCATTTATGACCTTTGTTTGTTTCCCCTGCATCTTTTTATGTCAAAGTTTTTTTCTTCTTACTTGAGAACTGTCAAAGTTAGAAAGAGAAAAGATAAAGATAGTTTCTGGAAAAGCCTAATTTGGAACTTCCACCAGACTTCAGTACCAAACAAGCAAAAAAAAATCAATAGTATGACAGAAAAATATGTAGGGAAAATAAAAAACATGTGATTGTGATTGGTCGTTTGTTTGTTTTCCCTGCATATTTGTATGTCAAAATTAGAAAGAGAAAAGACAAAGACAGTTTCTGGAAAAGCCTTATTTGGTTGAAAGGAACGACATTGGGGACTAGCGACGCCATTACAGAAAAAAAAATGGAGTTTCCATACAAACTTTCCATAACAAGTATACAATTCATGTCGGTAACTCAGCTTTCCTCCGTGCTGAAGTGAAGCCCCGAGAATTCTCCGCGCTTAGCTAAGCCCGAAGGGGATTAGTTTTTGTTGCATTTAAAATGTAAATTGAAGGACAGGACCTCGTTTCTTTCGACCAATTTCCTCGGGGCTTGCAAAAAAACACAGCTACTGATGCGCTATTCAGTAAAACGACACATGTAATCAGGCACTATAATTGCTAAAGCTGGCCATACACGATCAAGCCATTTGGCTCGGAGCCAATTTGGCTCGGAGCCAATTTGTACTTTGCAAGGCCCAATGGAACACGGCTAATGCATTTCATAGATTTCGAGACAACACATCACACGATACAAATATGGTTATTCGCATATGAAATACATTAGAGCGATATCGACACATCACTCCAAAACACACCCCACGAGACATACTTTTTTTGGCTTAAGTCCCCTTTCACACAAAGAAACAAGTTGCTGGAGATTTTTTGACGTTTGCTTTTAATTGCTTCTAAAATCTCTTGTACTTTTCACACGAAGAAACAAAATCCTAAGAGCTTTTCTGTACTTTCCATATAAAGTCTCTTGCTTGAACGTACATCACCTAATAAAAGAGAACTGCCGAATTTAGGTCATGACTCAAAATTCATGGTGTAATAGCGGACGGCGCACAGGACGAAATTTTAAAGAAGAATTCGAAGAGAGTTACGACGAAAAAGTCGTTGTGTAATACCAGACTATGAAATGCTAAACTCATAATTTCCGAGTTTTTCACTAAAAACGATTTTACATCGTACTAAATCGACTAAAATTTTGGCCTAACAAAAGGAAAACTGTTACTACGTTTTCATAAGGCCAAATGAGGTAATTTCGTTGAAAATTTCCAAATTAGTTCCGAAATTGTCTTATTTCCCATGGAAATTCACATTTCGAAATGGAGATAAATTCAACCAAATTTGCACGAAATCAGGTTGGAAATAAGACACAAACATGAACACACCTAAATTGATTTAGAATCGAACAACTGCTGATTCAAGTCAAGTGTCAAAATTGAAGTAAAAGACGTCAAATACATTTGGGCAGTCAAACCTTGTCAGAGCAGAGGTTATAAACAAACTCTTTGATTGTGTAGTGCAATGTGAACATCCTCTTTCGATGGCTCGAATAATAACATAGTGATTTGTTAATTTTAAATTGGCTCAAAATATTATTATAAAGTATACGTTTTCTGTTTAAACTTTTGCTTATAACAATAAAAAGATCAAAGTTCTATTACGAACGTTAAAAAAATGTTAAAACTTTAAAATTTTAGTTATATTATTAAATTTGTTCTTGTGAATCTGACTAAACTTCGGAAAACTTTTCGTACAATGAATTTTCCTTGGAAATGCTTGTTTTTTTCTCACAGAGGCGTTTCAAACTATTCAATAAATGTTATTACACTAAAATTTACGAATCAATTGATATTACAAAATTATATTTTCTATTAAAAAAAAGTGAATAATAAAAATCACTGAAAAGATCATTCGCTGTTTAACCTCTGACTAGGATTCTATAACTGTAAGAACAAGACGGAAAAACGACTTAGATAGTTTCCCGAAAAGCCCACTACAAAAAAAAAAAAAAAAAAAAAACAAATCAAAATATTTTTCACGGAAAACGGGAAAACTGAAAAAACAATTCGATAAATACAATTCGAAAATACTAATATTAATTTGTGAGTCATACAAATTGGTACATCCGATTAAATTGCAGAATCGCCTCGATCTGATTTGCAGGGAAATATGCTGTGGAAAGACATGCCATATCTTCTAAAAGGTTTGAAGTTTTACATTTAGGGTCAATTTACGTGTTCCTACGTCCCTAGGATTTACGCATAGGTACCTTGGCTTTTTTTTAGAGTCTGTCTAAAGGCACGTAGTTTCGCGTACGCGAAATTAGTTCTCATACCTAAACAGTGAGGTATGTATGGGGGGCATGCTGCCCCCTGCAACCCCCCTGCTTGGCTTCACTATAGGATTGGGGTATGTGCAAGGTTGGTTATATGCAAAGTCTTTTTTGGATTTAAAGGAACCTCACTGTTTAGCTATGAGAACTAATTTCGCGTACGCGAAACTACGTGCCTTTAGACAGACTCTAAAAAAAAGCCAAGGTACCTATGCGTAAATCCTAGGGACGTAGGAACACGTAAATTGACCATAAATGTAAAACTTCAAACCTTTTAGAAGATATGGCATGTCTTTCCACAGCATATTTCCCTGCAAATCAGATCGAGGCGATTCTGCAATTTAATCGGATGTACCAATTTGTATGACTCACAAATTAATATTAGTATTTTCGAATTGTATTTATCGAATTGTTTTTTCAGTTTTCCCGTTTTCCGTGAAAAATATTTTGATTTGTTTTTTTTTTTTTTTTTTTGTAGTGGGCTTTTCGGGAAACTATCTTAGTCGTTTTTCCGTCTTGTTCTTACAGTTATAGAATCCTAGTCAGAGGTTAAACAGCGAATGATCTTTTCAGTGATTTTTATTATTCACTTTTTTTTAATAGAAAATATAATTTTGTAATATCAATTGATTCGTAAATTTTAGTGTAATAACATTTATTGAATAGTTTGAAACGCCTCTGTGAGAAAAAAACAAGCATTTCCAAGGAAAATTCATTGTACGAAAAGTTTTCCGAAGTTTAGTCAGATTCACAAGAACAAATTTAATAATATAACTAAAATTTTAAAGTTTTAACATTTTTTTAACGTTCGTAATAGAACTTTGATCTTTTTATTGTTATAAGCAAAAGTTTAAACAGAAAACGTATACTTTATAATAATATTTTGAGCCAATTTAAAATTAACAAATCACTATGTTATTATTCGAGCCATCGAAAGAGGATGTTCACATTGCACTACACAATCAAAGAGTTTGTTTATAACCTCTGCTCTGACAAGGTTTGACTGCCCAAATGTATTTGACGTCTTTTACTTCAATTTTGACACTTGACTTGAATCAGCAGTTGTTCGATTCTAAATCAATTTAGGTGTGTTCATGTTTGTGTCTTATTTCCAACCTGATTTCGTGCAAATTTGGTTGAATTTATCTCCATTTCGAAATGTGAATTTCCATGGGAAATAAGACAATTTCGGAACTAATTTGGAAATTTTCAACGAAATTACCTCATTTGGCCTTATGAAAACGTAGTAACAGTTTTCCTTTTGTTAGGCCAAAATTTTAGTCGATTTAGTACGATGTAAAATCGTTTTTAGTGAAAAACTCGGAAATTATGAGTTTAGCATTTCATAGTCTGGTATTACACAACGACTTTTTCGTCGTAACTCTCTTCGAATTCTTCTTTAAAATTTCGTCCTGTGCGCCGTCCGCTATTACACCATGAATTTTGAGTCATGACCTAAATTCGGCAGTTCTCTTTTATTAGGTGATGTACGTTCAAGCAAGAGACTTTATATGGAAAGTACAGACAAGCTCTTAGGATTTTGTTTCTTCGTGTGAAAAGTACAAGAGATTTTAGAAGCAATTAAAAGCAAACGTCAAAAAATCTCCAGCAACTTGTTTCTTTGTGTGAAAGGGGACTTAAGCCAAAAAAAGTATGTCTCGTGGGGTGTGTTTTGGAGTTATGTGTCGATATCGCTCTAATGTATTTCATATGCGAATAACCATATTTGTATCGTGTGATGTGTTGTCTCGAAATCTATGAAATGCATTAGCCGTGTTCCATTGGGCCTTGCAAAGTACAAATTGGCTCCGAGCCAAATGGCTTGATCGTGTATGGCCAGCTTTAGCAATTATAGTGCCTGATTACATGTCTCGTTTTACTGAATAGCGCATCAGTAGCTGTGTTTTTTTGCAAGCCCCGAGGAAATTGGTCGAAAGAAACGAGGTCCTGTCCTTCAATTTACATTTTAAATGCAACAAAAACTAATCCCCTTCGGGCTTAGCTAAGCGCGGAGAATTCTCGGGGCTTCACTTCAGCACGGAGGAAAGCTGAGTTACCGACATGAATTGTATACTTGTTATGGAAAGTTTGTATGGAAACTCCATTTTTTTTTCTGTAATGGCGTCGCTAGTCCCCAATGTCGTTCCTTTCAACCAAATAAGGCTTTTCCAGAAACTGTCTTTGTCTTTTCTCTTTCTAATTTTGACATACAAATATGTAGGGAAAACAAACAAACGACGAATCACAATCACATGTTTTTTATTTTCCCTACATATTTTTCTGTCATACTATTGATTTTTTTTTGCTTGTTTGGTACTGAAGTCTGGTGGAAGTTCCAAATTAGGCTTTTCCAGAAACTATCTTTATCTTTTCTCTTTCTAACTTTGACAGTTCTCAAGTAAGAAGAAAAAAACTTTGACATAAAAAGATGCAGGGGAAACAAACAAAGGTCATAAATGCACAATTACATGTTTTTTTTGTTTTCCCTGACAATAGAGCTCTTCCAAGATTTGTCTTTTCTCTTTCTAATTTGACATTTAAAAACAAAAACTGGTTGGAAAATATTTACATGCTCTTGCCAGTGTTAAAAAGGCGGTCATTTGATTATTTTTTGTATTTGGAAGTGAAAACTTAGATTTGCGGTCGAATTACCTATTCAGTAGTGTCTAAACACTTTAGTGAACATTTTTTCCAAGTGTTTGACAACAAAAAAAACTAATTTTAATACATATTCATCACTATTTTAAACACACAACTTTTTTGGCTCGGCTTCGTACCTTTGATATTTGGTTTTGTTTTCCAACCAGGGAGTGCCGTCAGGTTGTTGTTTTTTTTTTTTTACAAATTTTACACTGACGCTTCTGACATTTGGTGGCAGAGATCTATAGTCAAACTATTGTGTTTTTTTTTTTGCTTTTTAGCCACTGACGTCTGGTGGAAGTTCCCAATTCCCCGGGGTTTGAAAAAAACCCGTCTAGCACTATTTTCACTGGGTTCCTGTTTCGTTAGCCCGCATTTACATTGCCCGATTTTTCCAATTCCGATTTTTCTTTGTTGTTGTAATCATCGAATATGAATACGCCCCAATGTTGCGAACACAACGTTACGTAGCCGCAGCTGCAAGAGTTCACCAGCTTTTAACTTTTGCGTGCAGCATTTATGACAATTCAAAATTGATGCCCATTGAAGCCCATTTCAACACGATGAGTGTTTATATGGGGTTGAAATGCGCTTCAAGCTCTTTTCAATTTCTAAAGTTATAAATATCAGTGCTTCTGCAGTCAGAATGTCAGAAACACAGATTAGCCACATGAATATGAGAATGTTTCGTACGTTTCACCCTCTAAAACCCATTTGTTTACATTGTTGTATTTGTAATTTCTTCCCGCGTCGATGAACAGATGTGAATTGCAACAACAATTTAACCAGGTGTGTGAGATCCCTTCTGTCTATGTGTAAGGTTTTTATACACATATTCTCAATTTTTATCTGCAATCTGACAGTTCAAGCTTGTAGGCAAATTAAAATGGCTGCCGGGGATTCTCATCTTCATGTGGATAATCTGTGGTCAGAAAGCTGTACAGCTTCATTGGGCACGTTCGGGTAACTATCTTAAGCTATCCGGATAGGTTTGTGTTGTTGTAATCCCTTGTTGAAAAATATCTGATGTCAGCTGATGCAACAAAAACTCAAGCAATCTGAAAATTTTTGGGATAGGTGGATAGCCTATCGGATAGTTGCCCGAATGCGGCCATTGTGGACACGTAAAAAAAGAACGTACGACACTTTTTGACAACTCGTCTTAACATTTTCTAATTTACCTAGTTTTTGTTTGAAAACTTCGTCAAAAAAATTTTTAGAATTTTTTTCTCTCCACAACTAATTTACAACAAAAAAGCTACAATTAATGCCATCTTTAGATTTTCCAATTTGCTTTTCTAATGCCTGGACTGAGAGTGTCAAGTTAGCACTACCTACCTAGTTTTTGTTTGAAAACTTCGTCAAATAAATTTTTAGAATTTTTTTCTCTCCACAACTAATTTACAACAAAAAAGCTACAATTAATGCCATCTTTAGATTTTCCAATTTGCTTTTCTAATGCCTGGACTCAGAGTGTCAAGTTAGCACTACCTACCTAGTTTTTGTTTGAAAACTTCGTCAAACAAATTTTTAGAATTTTTTTCTCTCCACAACTAATTTACAACAAAAAAGCTACAATTAATGCCATCTTTAGATTTTCCAATTTGCTTTTCTAATGCCTGGACTGAGAGTGTCAAGTTAGCACTACCTACCTAGTTTTTGTTTGAAAACTTCGTCAAAAAAATTTTTAGAATTTTTTTTCTCTCCACAACTAATTTACAACAAAAAAGCTACAATTAATGCCATCTTTAGATTTTCCAATTTGCTTTCCTAATGCCTGAACTGAGAGTGTCAAGTTAGCACTACCTACCTAGTTTTTGTTTGAAAACTTCGTCAAAAAAATTTTTAGAATTTTTTTCTCTCCACAACTAATTTACAACAAAAAAGCTACAATTAATGCCATCTTTAGATTTTCCAATTTGCTTTTCTAATGCCTGGACTGAGAGTGTCAAGTTAGCACTACCTACCTAGTTTTTGTTTGAAAACTTCGTCAAAAAAATTTTTAGAATTTTTTTCTCCACAACTAATTTACTACAAAAAAGCTACAATTAATTGTGTACTTTGTTTTTTAAATTTCCTAAAGTGTAGTGCTAACTTGATATCAAATTAGCACTACATACCATGTTTTTTTTTAATACAAGGATTCTTATGGCAAAAAAATTTTTAGAATTTTTTTCTTTCCACAACAAATTTACAACAAAAAAACTACAATTAACTGTGTTATTAGTTTTTTTATTTTCTGAAAGTGTAATGCTAACTTGATATCAAGTTAGCACTACATACCATTTTTTTATTAAATAGTAGAGCTACAAATTTTTTTTTTCCACAACTAATTTACTACTAAAAAGCTACAATTAACTGTGTACTTGACACACGTAAATTTACGACCAACAATTTTTCACTTCGACCTTGTAAAAATAAGAACGAGTTTATGGTGTAACGTGACGTGGGATAATAATTTTTCTTTATTTAACTGGTTAAAATGTAACATCGTTTTTGTATATGTAACGTTAAATAGAAAATTATGGTGAACCTTGGTATTAAGGCGGGAATTTCAAAAATTTAAATTATAGTGATGGGACTAATGTATACATTTTAAGAACACGATTAATTTCTAGCTTTTATTTTATATAGTTGCTTATTAAATTCAATTTAGATAACAAGTGCTCCAACAGGTAAATTTTGAGCGGATAGTTGGTATTCACTTATTACGGCAAAAAAGAACTCTTCAAAACTCTCATCTTTGACAAAAAGTTCAAACAAAATATTGTATAGTATATCCATTTTAAATAATTTTTCCATATACAACTGCTCGTTCAAGTTTTCAATGATAATTTCATCCCAATTTCTCATCTTTTTATACCATAAAACTAAATCTGCTTACCAATAACATTTAAATCATAAAAAAAATTCTAATCCAGTTAAAACTCTTATCTATCAAACTACCTGACAATAATTAATCATACCCGAAATCAAACACATTCATTCTTAAAAGTTTTATTAGGGGTCACAAAAAATAAGCTATGAAACCGTTTTAAAAAATGTATTTAGGTTTTTCCTTCTAAATTACAAAACCATTTTATTTAAAACCAACAATCATACCTGCAAAACAGAGAAAAAATATTTTCCATGATTTTTTTTCTGCACCTTACAAAAAAAAAAAAACTCAGAAAAAATTACTGACTTCATTAAATCAAATCGCTCTAGCTCAGTTGTATGCAATTTTATGTAGCTGAGTTTTTGGTTTTATATGAAGAGATATATAATGATTTACTATCCGTCGAGCTTGGCTTCATTATGTTTGAACCTTTTTTTTCTACTCAGTGTAAAGTCGAAAAAGCGTGCAAAAATGGGTGTTTCAAAAAACATTAAATTTAGCAGTTTAGAAAAATGTACCTTTTTTTTCATTTCTGATTATAGCAATTAACATATATATCAAGTAAAAATAACAAAAAAAAGTTTTGAATTTTTGAACAACAACAACAACTTAAAGGTGCTACCACCAATTGTTTACGAATTATAAATTAATTCGTAAACAATTGGTGGTAGCACCTTTAAGTTGTTGTTGTTGTGCTACCACCAATTGTTTACGAATTAATTTATAATTCGTAAACAATTGGTGGTAGCACCTTTAAGTTGTTGTTGTTGTTCAAAAATTCAATGAAATTGACGGAATAAAGAATGGTCAAGTCTAATAAACTGACATTCTAGTATGAATAGTACAATAAATAATAATAATAAAAAAAAGTTTTATTTACACCTTTTTTCTAGTTTTTACACTCAAAATTAAAAATAAATTTTAAAAACAATTGTTTTTTTCTAACCATAAGAAATTGTCAGCTCTGACTCGCTCTACAAGTCAAACCATTCATACAAATTGAATAATTTTTTCGATTACTAGAGCTCCAAATATTTGTTAATTCAAAAAAGTAAAAGTTCTGCATTATAAACCCACCGGAGAAATTAATTTCGCAAGCACTTTTGCCTAAACGGGCCACTGTGCGCCGTTGTTGAATCTCAACGAAAATTTACAGGACGGCATATTTCAAAATCGCGAAGCTTACTTTTCCAGTTAACAATTCTGATAGACCTTTTGTGTTAATAAATAATGAACATTGGAATTTTACAAGATTAAAAACGTTAACCACCCATTTCAAATACAATAATAAGGTACTTCTTCAGCTCATCCGCTGGCACATCGATAGATGAGACCACCCGTCTACATGATTAATGGTCTTGCGGATTTTGCTCGCCACTCGATTTTTAATGGGTGATTTTTAAGCTGGTTTGGTTTTGGCAACACTGGTTTTGACAGCTGACGTGTGTTTAGTACCTTGTGTCACTGTCAAACAGCTTCAGTTTGGTTTGCAATTTAACCATGGATCGTCTTACAAATGAACAACGCTTGCAAATTATTGAATTTTACTATCAAAATTCGTGCTCGGTTCGAAATGTTCATCGCGCGCTGCTTGTGTTCAGCGATGAGGCTCATTTTTGGTTGAATGGGTACGTAAATAAGCAAAATTGCCGCATTTGGAGTGAAGATCAGTCAGAAGCATTGCAACAGCTACCAATGCATCCCAAAAAAGCCACTGTTTGGTGCGGTTTATGGGCCGGCGGCATTATTGGGCCTATTTCTTCAAAGATGATGCGAATCGCAGCGTTACTGTCAATGGTGAACGCTACCGAGCGATGATAACAATCTTTTTTTTGCCCGAAATGGAAGTTCTTGACTTGCATGATATGTGGTTTCAACAAGACGGTGCCACATGCCACACAGCACGCGAAACAATGGCGCAATTGCGAGGCGAGTTTGGTGAACAGTTAATTTCACGTTTCGGGCCGGTCAATTGGCCGCCTAGATCGTGCGATTTGACACCATTAGATTATTTTTTGTGGGGGTATGTCAAGGCTAATGTCTATAGGGACAAGCCCGCTTCGATTGACGCACTGGAAGCCAACATCCATGCATTCATTCGTGAGATACCGGCCGATATGTGTGAAAGAGTATGCCAAAATTGGACTCAGCGGATGGGCTACCTGAGACGCAGCCGCGGTCAACATTTGCATGAAATTATCTTTAAACATTAAATTGCAAGGTTCAAACTATCGATTCAAATAAATATTTCATTCATTTTTTCGAATTTTTTGTGTTTTTTTTTTTTTTAAAGTTCTAAGCCTCTTAAAAAATCACCCGTTAGAATCGCCCGAAAACTTGTTTTTGTCACTTTTGCAGAATGCTGACTAAGTACACCGATGATTGAAGGTAACATGGTTGCCCTCAGCGCCACTAGCATTTTTTAGCAGCAACGAAAATAAGAAGGGAAAGAAGGAATTGAAGGCTGGTCATTGTGCGGTGCTAATGTGCAATCTGCTTAATGAAATCAAGCCCTTCGAGGGCTTCATGTCAAGCGTAGCCCAGATCTGATTTGTCACCAAGCATGTGGTGATGTTGTCCCACCTAAGGTGTGCTTTCCTTATAGAATTTTGTTTTAGCATGAGTTTACATGAAGCGATGGGTACACCAATATCTGTCCTATCTATTGAAATAGTTGTTGTAGTTCCCTTTTTAGTGAGTTTATCAGCCGTACAGCTTCCTGGAACGTCACTATGGCTCGGAACCCAGCAAAGGCAAATGTTTAACTACTGCGCCTTGTCAATGAGAGATGACCGACAGTTAAGGGCTGATCTAGAGGTTTTAGAGACTGTGTCCAGAGATTAAATAGCAGCTTGACTATACGAGGAGATAAGGATATCAGTTGTTGATATCAGGTTTTCTTTAAGCCAAGATAAAACTTCTTTGATCGCTAAGAATTATGCCTGGAACACGCTACAATGATTAGGAAGGCAAATCGAGAGACCTAAGTTTATTCTGTCTGAGTACACTCCTCCACCCACACCGTCATCGGTTTTTAATCCATCAGTATAAAAATTAACCGATGAAGAATGTCTCATCCTCCTAAGTAGACCACGATGGGATGGTAACTTGATAGTTTTTATTTAAAAGTAATTGGGGTATAGTATAGTATAGTATTCTTCTACCTGAGCGTCGAACTTGTCGAGCTGTAGAAGCTGAGTAAAGTCAAAGATTCTCGAGATAACTTCTCTAGAAGAGTCCTGAAACCAAAGGGCGCTTCACAACCCCTTTACCCTTCATCATCCTTCCCCATGTCTGTACGGCGTTAACGTTGTCAGACATTCCTTACCCCCTCCCACGCTGGCCGGTACAGTGATGACACTGTCTGACGTCACCCCCTTCCCTTGACGGCATGGCGGTTAAGCAGGCTGATGATCCTTACCTCCTTGCACCTCCCACGGCAGTACAACGATGACGCTGCCTGGCGTTACCTCTTGCTATTTCGTACGGAAATGTTGCTGTCCAACACATGCTACCAGTGAGTACAGCGATGGCGCTGTCTGACGTTATCACTCCTCGTTGGCACGGCGATGAAGCTGTCCGACACCTCCTTCCCCTCGTCAGTACCTCGATCGCTGTCTGGCGTTTTCCTTTCTCGTTGGTACGGCGATGTAGCTTTTCGACAACTCCTAAACGTTGTCAGTATGGCGATAACGCTGTCTGACGTCCCGTTCTCCTTACCCTCAAAGGCACTGTGGTATAGCTGTAGGACCAACCTTTACTCCCTCCTCGGCAGAACAGAAAGTCGCCTGCTGATATACCTGTCTTAAGTATTGGTGACAGGACTATGACTACTCGTGGTCCTGCCACTGATAGTGAGAACAGTGAGAAGGTAAATATACCTACTTCCATAGGTGGGAGGATCGTGAAACACGGCCCTTCTACCTCTAAGGGGAGTAAACCTTCCCAAAAGGCTTCGAAGCCTAAATTCAGTGCGAGTAGGATCGTGGATAATGGCCCTACTTCCACTAAAGAGAGTACACCTCTCAAGAGGCCCCCCAGCGGTAGTAGGCGACAGTTCACACCGTCTGGGGCAATCTTTAATAACATCCGCAATGTCAAGAGGATTCTGAAGACTTATGGCGAAAAGCCTAACATTGAAGAAAAATCAAAGCAGGATGGGAAGATTAAGTGGGCTAAAGGAATCTTGACCCAATTGGACAGACCAGCGAAGACTCCACGTCTAAGCGACAAAGGTCTTTTGAGGGCGCCACATCGGTCCCCAAACGTCCCAAAGTTCACAACAATAGCACTCCTCTTACTCCCCATAGCGGTCAGAAATCTTTCAGGGACATACTGTATAATGAAGCATTATAATTCTTTTCCCACCCCCCCTGCAACGGACCTGCACAAAATACTTACCGAGGTGGCGACATGCTGCTATAGCATGTGACCACCACCAACTGCGGCCGTCAAATGATTACTGATTAACAATGAGCTTATCAATCTTTTTCAACACACTGCCTAGAGAACAACAACAACAACAACTTAGCGTGGTGGAAATAAGAAAGCAAATAAATAACAAGAAGAAAGAACTCCACTGAAAGCTGCAATTGCATGGCGATCAAGAACCTCAGTGGTGAGTTTCTTCTTATAAAATAGAGAACAACAACAACAACTTAGCGTGGTGGAAATAAGAAAGCAAATAAATAACAGGAAGAAAGAACTCCACTGAAAGCTACAATTGCATGGCGATCAAGAACCTCAGTGGTGAGTTTCTTCTTATAAAATAGAGCAGGACTCGCACCCTCGCACCGCCCACCCTTCATGCCTGTTTGAATGAAAGGAATAGTTGTCCATGGCAGACGAGGTTCCAGAACACCGACGCTGAGTTGATAATAAAACTAACTAACCTACCTCTTGCCGTCCACTCCTCTATATTATTACGAAGTCAATAGGAGATTTACTATTGATTGAATATTGCGCATAGCAAACAGTATTGTATGCAAGCTAAGCATTGGTGACATCATAAATAATGACTTACAACGTATGAATTTAAACTCCGAAGCCTTACAGCTCACACATAGTTTGTTCATGGAGCATGATAAGAGATTGACCTACAAACGACAAAAAGCATGTTGTGGGTACATCAAGACCAGTGTAAATATACCAGTTAAAGTTTACATACCATGCCTAGACGCCACCACAGGTAAGCGGTCCCAAATTAAATAAAAATATCATCCTTGCCAGATTCGTCTGTTGATAGCCGGATTTGTCCGCTGATCTGCCTGGTCCGCCAGTTGATTGCCAGATTCGTCTGTTGATAGCCGGATTCATCCGTTCCTGGTTGCCAGTCATATTACATTGTGCCAAAATCATCCTGCAACCCGACCTGAATCCGTCGCTGGTTTCCACAATCATCACTGGACCTGAAATATCCCAATCCCCGTAATTGAGAAGAATACTAATAACGCCAGCAGATTACCCAAACGGACCGCTTACGAAGAACTCAACAAATAAACGAAGGTCAAGCAACCAGATACCCAGGAAATGAAGTATTTATAGGTAACTAGGTTAAGATTTTGGATTTTTACTAATAAAGAAACACTTTAATCTAAAGTTCGTACTCTTTGGATATAAACCTTGGTAAACCGACGAGCTAAACCTCAGCCTTTGACAAAAGTACATCACAAAATGCAGCCCGAGCAGGGACTTACAGTCTACAATGTACAGTAACAGTCTATTAATGTAAAACAAAAATATATAAAAAATCCAAATACCGAACCGAACCGAAATAATTAGACGTGGTACAAACTGAAATATAAACCGAACTGAAATAAAACCCACTTTGTGCAAACGCCTTGAAGAACTTCGTGATTGCTACAAAATACATCCCAACGAAATGCTTGGAACCCTTCCAGAAATATTAAGAGACAACGCTCTGGAATAGTTTCGCATAAACAGGGATGGTTTTAAAACTTGGTGAGATTTCTACAAGGTTTTCTTAGAACATTTCCTACCCGTCCGGTTCATAAACAAATTGGAGGACGAAATCATCAAAAAGAGGCAAGGCCCTCGTGAAAAGGCTAAAGATTATATCCAAGCAACACAATACCTGACCCATCAACACCCCACGATGAGAATAATCGAAAGTATTGACAGAATATATGACCGGCTCAGACCTGAATACCACCTTTATATTCGACGCAAGGATTTCGAACCTTAGAAGAGTTGACAGGGTTAGCAGAAGTGTACGAATACATTCAGAACGAAAGCCAAAACCAGGCACTAACAAATGCTGCCAGACCAACCCAGAGAAACGCTGCCCCGACCTGCACCTAATCCTTCCGTCATTCCCATAGAGCTTCTATGTTAAGCGACATGCCAAACATAGGTTCCGACCCAATCCCCTCCTTGCCACAAGAGTCGATAAACTAAAACTGGGGTAATAATGACCCACACCCGCCTGAAAACTCCTTGACAGAGAGTGAGGTGGAAACTAGGGCCACAAGCGTAACTGAAGCCATCGAAATTGCAACAACGGAAAGTACCGATACCAATACTGTACCAGCACAAACTGATACGTTACTCGTGCGGCGACAGAAACACAGCCGAACTCGCCCCCACAATCACCCAACCTAGGATTATGGACAGACCCACGATGTTTTCTGCCTATCACCTTGTACGGGCATACCTTTACTGCTCTAATAGACACCGGGGCTACCAAGTCGTTCATTAGCACCAAAGTGCGTGAGATCCTAAAAAGGCTCAAGATAGCAGTAAGCTATCAAAGGCACGCGATACACATGGCGAATGGTACCCCAGTGATTAGTAGGGAGCATTACCAAGCCACCATAACCATGGCTGATAAACACATCACAGGAGAAGTGACTTACCTAAAACAACTTACCGATGCCGCAGTTCTTGGCAAATGTCTATAGGGGGAAGGGGGGTTATGCCTTCTTGGTGGCCTACCTCTTTCACAGTTCCAACAAGACCTCCTTGACGATCTGTTAGAACAAGAACTAACGAAATTTGATAAATTAAACAGTATTACCAACGCAGCTACCCACCGCATCCGCTTAAAACACAATGAACCCTTCAGGCAAAGATACTACCCGAGAAACACCGTTATCCAAAAATTGATAGACGAAGAAATAGATGAGCTGCTACGTACCGGTTAAATAGAACCTTCGAACAGCCCTTATAGCTCCCCAATGGTTTTGGTGAAAAGAAAAATGGCACCTGGAGAGTGTGTGTTGATTGCCGAGAGCTAAAAGAAATTTCTATAATGGATGCATATCCACTTCCCCAGATATTCGCAATACTGGATAAATTGAGGCAAGCTAAATTAATATCGACCATCGATCTAAAGCACGGTTATTGGCAGATACATTTGGAACCAGAATCCCGTCCCGCAACCGCCTTTACCATCCCAGGACACGCCTATACCAATGTAAAGTTCTCCCCTGCGGCTTAAACTCATCTGTAAATAAAACTTTTTTTTGTTATTTTTACTTGATAGATGTGTTAATTTCTATAATCAGAAATGAAAGAAAAAATTAGAAATTTTTTTAAACTGCTAAATTTAATGTTTTTTGAAACACCCATTTTTTGCACGCTTTTTCGACTTAACATTGAGTGGAAAAAAAGGTTTAAACATAATCAAGCCAGGCTCGACGGATAGTAAATCCTTATATATTTATCTCTTCATATAAAACCAAAAACTCAGCTGCATAAAGTTGCATAGAGCTGAGCTAGAGCGATTTGATTTGATGAAGTCAGTCATTTTTTCTGAGTTTTTTTTTTATCAGGTGCAGAAAAAAAATCATGAAAAATATTTGTTCTTTGTTTTGCAGGTATGAGTGTTGGTTTGAAATAAAATTATTTTGTAATTTAGGAGGAAAAAACTACCTGAGTTTTTTAAAACGGTTTTATAGCTTATTTCTTGTGACCCCCCCTGAAAAAACTTTTAAGTATGAATGTTTTTGATTTCGGGTATGATTAATTTATATTGTCAGGTAGTTTGATGGATAAGAGTTTTTAACTGGATTAGAATTTCTTTTAATATTTAAATCTTATAGGTAAACAGATTACCTTATTAGGATGTCATAAAATTGAATATTTTTAGTGAAGGTATTTAGTTTTATGGTATAAAAAGATGAAACATTGCGATGAAATTATCATTGAAAACTTGAAAGAGCGATCGAGCAGTTGTATAATATTTTGTTTGAACTTTTTGTCAAAGTTGAGAGTCTTGAAGAGTTCTTTTTTGCCGTAATAAGTGAATACCAACTATCCGGTGAAAATTTACCGGAAAATGAAACAAAATTAAAAAGTTTTTATTACAACATTAATAAAAAATGGGTCGCATCCCATAGATCGAGATTAAATTTCATAAACAAAAATGAGGAATGGCTTTCTTCATCTCTCCATATGAAAACCGGACAAACAGAAGTAATGTGTGATCTTCCAACTACATCAAGACCATCAAGAGGAAGGCCAAGGAAGTCACTCAATGAGTGCGCAACATTCACCAAAAAAAAAAAGCTAATCAATGCAACAGAGGAGATAAGTACTGAAAATCTCTCTGATGTGATAAGATATCATAAAGATCATGAAAAGGCGAAGAGTGATGTGATCAAGGCAATTGCTACTGCAAGTCCACTTCGAGTCAAAAGAGTCAAGGAAAGCATTCCTACTCCACAAAAGGATCCCATAAAATATACTAATGAGAATGCATTAGCTTTGTTTATGGATTTGGGTCTATCAAAAGAAAAGTATAAAATCCTGAGAACTTCGTTGAGGAAACACAATATAGATGGTCTGCCATCATACAACACAATTACGGTTACCAAAAAAGAAGCAGTTCCAGAAAACAGCGAAATCACGGAAATATCAGCTAAAGTCAAACTTCAAGACATGATGGACCATACTGCAAGGCGGCTTTTAGAAAGCAAAACGGAGGAACAAATAAATGCACTCCCAAGAAGTCTGACCTTACAGAGTAAATGGGGCTGCGATGGATCATCTGGCCAAGGTGCATACAAGCAAAAAATTAATACAACAGATGGTGAAACAGACGCAAACATGTTTATGGCATCAGTTGTTCCACTCAGGCTTAATAGTGCAAATTGTGACCATTGGAGGAACCCTCGCCCATCATCAACTCATTTCTGCCGACCCATAATGTTCCAATATGCTAAGGAAACTAGTGACCTCATAAATACAACAGTCAACGATATAAAAAGGCAAATAGCAGATATTCAACCAACAATATATAAATTTAATGAGGATATAACTATATTTGTGAAGCACGAGTTCTTTTTAACTATGATTGACGGAAAAGTTTTAAACGAATTAACTGAAACAAAGTCTATGCGGTCATGTCCGATATGTAAAAGGACCCAAAAAAGCTTCAATAACCAGGATGAATTAAATAACGACGAAAATAACTACGAATATGGAATCTCTCCATTGCATGCTAGAATCAGGTGCATGGAATTTATTTTGAAACTGGCTTATACACTTCGACAAGAGGGAGAGGAATTTGATGAATCTATTGGGATCAAAGAGGCAGAAAAGAGAAGAAAACAACAGATTCAAAGGCGTTTTCACAATGAGCTTGGACTTGATGTAGATAATACAAAGCAAGGATTTGGAAATAGCAATGATGGAAACACTTCAAGGAGATTTTTTGAACAATCTGAGGCAAGATCTAAGGCACTTATTTCTTCATTAAGGCATGTACGAAACCAAAAAGATCTGAAAGCACAATACTCACCGGAAATGATAAGTTTATTACGCATTACCCTGGACTTAGATGATAGTTTCCAAGAAATTTAATTTTTGTATGTACATTTTTGTTCCTTTTATCTTGTTTCTCTACTTTTTGAATTGTAATCTATCAATAAATACTTTATAAATGTACTCTCTTATAAAAAAAAAATTAAAAAATAATTATTAAACAAAAAAAAACTGATTTTTACCCCACTGTTTCACTCAAATTGGTTTGTTTTCTTTTTTCCCCACTGTTTCACTTAAGTTACACTCAAATTACTTCATAAATTGACTTTCGACTTTTTTAGAATCAAATACCAATTATGTTAACCACCTTAACTAAAACTTGTTATTTCAGCAGCAGATTCTGAAACACCCTGTAAATATTTTTTCTTAAAATTCCGAAATTTTATAGCCTTGGAAATTTCCTTCAAGATAAAAAAAAATTGGCGATATCTTTATTCGTTTAAGAGATATGATTTTTGCAACCAAAAAAGTCAATACGGGCCACTGTGCGGCGTCGGTCATAAACTATTTCTTTATCTATTTTCTATTGCTTTTTGTTTTATCTGTTTCTGATGGCTTTGGTCATAAATTATCAATTTTACGATGATCCCGATATTATTTCGGGGTTGGTGTAGTGTTTCGTCAAACATTCGCGACCCATGTGGTCGCCATGTGTTAACTCTCCCCTTGGTCGGAAGAAGATTGTCCCAATCTTTCGCTCAACATCTCCTGTACCCTTGATCTTGGAGTATCCATGAATTCCTCCATCTCTATTGCTCTCTATAATATTATAATTTTTCCACCATTTACATTGTTACTTCAGGTTGGATAGTGGTTTCCTAACCCTTTTACTTTGGGGTATTTGACAAATACAACGATAATATTATTTTTTTTTACAATATGAAAAGTGCAAGCATCTAGTGCATCAGTTATGGATATGCTTACTTTTTCTTGCTCCATAATGTTTTTAATTTCACTAAAATCTAACAATAGAGTATTGAGTATTTTTGATTTACTTAAATTAATAGTATTTATTATTTCTCTAAGTTCTATAATTATATATTTAATTATTTTAGTTTCTGTAGTTCCTTTACTATTAGTATCTCTGTACATACTGTCCAACTTGTCGAATAATTGTTTATTGATATTTTTTTGTCTGTTGTTTGACTTTATTAATTCCTGCACTTTTAAATTTATTCTAACCGCGTCATCGTGGTCTGGGCTACCAGAGATCCATTTCCAAAGTGTGCCTATTTCATTGACACCTCTGCGTTCCCTATTCCTGATAGATAGTTCGTTTAGTAGTTTGTCGGATATTTCTAACTCCTGGTCAATAATTTTTAGAATTTCTTTTTTGGCTCTAAATCTATCTAATATTTCGGCGTATTAAGTTAAGTTGATGACGTGATAGATCTCACCGAAGTCTTCGTAGACTGCGGCTTTACCGTTTTCTATTAAAATGAATTCATCTTAAGTGTAGTCAGTAATTTGTTGCGCAAAAGTTGAGGCGACTAGCGTCAGTATAAGAAGCAGCATCTGTAAAATTAATTTCTAATATTATCTTTATGAATTTTTCGGTTTTTTGAATCTATGACTATATTCCCTAGGTCTTCCTTAACTTTCTTTTTTTGGAATAAAGGTTTATTATTACTTCTTCTCTGTCCATTGTTTACAAAAGTTGTTTCGCCAACTTCATATGTTTTATTTTTCCTATTTTTATTACAATATCCTAACATTTTTTGTTGGTGTGTTAGGAGTTTCTTTTCTGTGTCACCATTATCTATATAATTGTGGAATATGTCCGTTGGTCGTTTGTCGGTTACCGTGTGAATTGTTCGTTGTATATTTTTGTAGCTAGAGTCATGACGTCCTTGATGTCTGTTGTATGTGTAGATTCCTTAACTATTCTAATGAGTTCTGTCAATGTGGAGTGAATTCTTTCTATTGTTCCATTACTTTTTGAGTGAGCTGGCGGTGTTGTTTTATGGATAATGTTTAGGAGGTTATATGCACACTTCGCAGAAGGTGAGCAAAATGCTGCCTCATTATCGGTCATCAAGGTTCTGACATTACCGAAAACCGGAAGTAGTTCGATCATTCTATCTTTTGCTTCGGTTTTTGAATGAACTTGGGTTGTTATTAAGAATTTCGAGAATGGATCTGTCATTGTTAAAAATGTTGCATTTTCACAGTAATATATATCTGGGTGGACGCGCTCTCCCCCTTCTTCAGTAATTGGAGTCTCTCCAATTAGGATGTCTTAGGATGTGTCTTATTAGGATGTCTCTCATACTTATTGTTTTTACAGATTTCGCATGTAGCGTTTATTAAGAGAATCTGTTTGAAAGCGTTTGGCCAATAATATTTACCTACAATTTGCGTGTACACTTCTCTAGCTTGTCTATGAGCTCGATTGTGTTCAGCAGTGATAATAGCTAATTGCTCTTCTTTATCTGTAACATCATCAACTATTTGGTTACAGAATAAAAATTTTACTGTTGGAAATTCTTATAAAAGTTTGTCTTTAATTTTGAAGAACATCTCCTCAGTACCATAAATTCCTACTGTTAAGCCTGTTTTTATTATTGTTTTAATCTTACTTACGATGTCTAAATCTTTAAAAAGCACTGTATGTCTCCAATAGCCTGTGTGTATTTCTTTTGAATTTAAATTATTGTTAAGTGATTCATTTAAAATTAATTGCACTTTAAAATTATTAATTCTTTAGTTTACTCTTCTTATATCTGGAATGGGACTACTCTCTGCACTGTGAACAGTTCCTACTTCTGATTCGTCTTCGTTCATCATATTTAGTTCATGTCTACTGAGAGCATCAGCTACGACGTTCTCCTTACCTGGTTTGTATATAATTTCTGGAGAGTAGTCTTCTATGAAGGGGCGCCAGCGTTTTATTTTTGCGTTTGGGTTCTTATCACCATTGGCAAACGTTAATGGTTGGTGATCTGTATATATGCGGATACCACTCACACCGTAAAGATAATTTCGAAGGTTCTTCAATGCCCAAATTATGGCAAGAAGTTCCTTCTCGTTTGTCGCGTAGTTTTCTTCGGTTTTACTTAAAGTTCGACTTATAAAAATAATTGGTTTATTATTTTGGCCAGAGATTATGTATTATAAAGATTGGAAACCTTCGTACGTTTCACCCTCCAAAACCCATTTGTTTACATTGTTGTTTTTGTAATTTCGTTTCGTGTCGATGAATAGATGTGAATTGCAACAACAATTTAACAGGATATGTTTGTTCTGTTTTGACAGCTCGACCATTTTGTATGTGTAGAAAACACAGCCATCTTTAAAAAAATTTTAACTCATCAGCTTTTCACCACGAAAATGGCGGATTTTAGGTGGGATATCGGGATGTGTTCGGAAAATACAGATTCAATGGTGCAAACAGAATATTTTAGGGTGCACCCATATTGTTCATAAATCTATAGCTGGCCATTCACGAATGAGCTCTATGTTAATATTTTTTTATAGAAATCGACACTTGCAGTTACCTTGGTAACACGATACAAAGCTGCGTAATACAGATGATTAAATAACGGCACAGATCTTACTAAATTTACATTATATGTTGTGGCGAAGATTGTGTTGAATTAGAATATTTTGAGTTTATTTTAAAAATGCTAGCAACGCTTTTTTTGCTATAACAATTAAAGCCCAAACCACACTACTCTCGTGTGGTGTGTTGTGGTGTTATGTGTCAACGTTGACAGATTAGTGAATAATTAGGTTACAGCCCGGAAATATTCCATAAGAATATTGAATTCATCCGGGAATGAAATTCTGGTGGAAAACTATAGTGCCACCTGTGCGTTGAAAGGGGTAAGGGGAAACAGAGTTAAAAAGTAGTAGATGAGGTTTGGCGAAATGTCAAAGAAAGAGATACAATTTAATAAGAGAAACAAACAAAACAGATCGGATGATGCAAACGGTGCGTGTAAGATAAGGAAATAATAATAATAAGGGTATTCATGCAACGTTGGAAACTTTCCGACGTTGTAAAACCGTAAAGGTTCATGAATGCCAATCAAAAAATTCGGCGTAAATGATGTGTTAAAAAATCAGCTGATTCAGCCAATGTCATAATCCCATTGAAAAAAAGTTTACCACGTTTACCATTTTCGTTTACGACGTTTACAACACAAATTCTTGTCGGAAAGTGTACGATTTGTTGGAAAGGATTTTCCATACAAATTATGACAGTTCGTTTACTACATCGTAAACTTTCCGACGTTTACGATGTTTACGATGGTTTTCCGACGTTGCATGAATACCCTTAATATAAAATCACTTCAAGGTGTTATCCGATCAGCATTTCTAAATGAAATAGAGCAGCAAAGAACACACCTTAAGCATCGCTTTCAACAGCAAATGGAAAGAAGATTTTTTGCAATATTCTGTTCTCTCACTATCCGATTAAATTGAACTACTGCGTAAATTAAGTATTGATTTATCGTCAATTTGCATTTTGTTTATTATTTTACTACCCTTTTTATATGATTGTTCAAAATCTTCCATGCAACTTTAAAACCAAATGATTTTAGGTGTCGTGAACACTTGATAGTTCGTTTCGCCATTTTTATAAGTTTTTGAACGTGCCCATTGAAACTCATCAAGTTTTTAAAATATCGTGGTGGAAATCAGTAAGTTGCACTAGTATGAGTTAAAACACGCATACTAATGCAACTTACTTACTTCACCACGGGCAGCCATATTGTTTAGCTTGTAGGCAAACCCGAATGCCGAGGTTTCCAATCTTTATAATTCATAATCTCTGATTTTGGCTAAGCACTGCACCTATGGCTGAGTTGCTAGCATCTGTAGTTAGATCAAATCTCCGGGTAAAATCAGGTTGGTTGAGCGTAACTTGTTCGCAGAGCAGGCTATCGAATTCTATTGTTATCTTTTTGCTATTACTTTAGCCAGTTCTACCATTCTCTCCTCTGAGATACTTGGTCATGGGTTTGGCAATCATCGCGTAATTTCTTATGAATTTACGGTTATAACCAGCTAACCCCAAGAAAGATCTTAGTTGACGTAAAGTCTGCGGTTTTGGGAATTCCTCTATGCATCGAGTTTTAACCGGGTCCATTTTGATACAATTAAATGATACGATGTACCCAAGAGATTCTACTTCTTTCATGAAGTATTTTGATTTTCCGCTCGATATTCTCATGTTTGCTGTGCTTAATGCTTTAGTTATTGTTTCGATATGTTCGAGGTGTTCTTCTTCCGTTTCTGAGTATATAATGACGTCATCGATATAGACGTGGCAAAATTTGCCTATATACTCGCTGAGAATATCATCCACAGTTCTCTGGAAAATTGACGGTGCGTTTTTGAGTCCAAATGGCATTCGAAGGAATTCGTATTTACCATTGTTGACGCTAAAAGCTAGCTGTTTTCTCCATCAGTTTAATCTGATGGAAACCGCGCTGTAAATCGAGCGTCGGGAAATAACTAGCTTTGCCCAAATTTGCTAGGATAATGGATGTTTTCGCCATTGGGTACTTTTCGGTTTTGGTAAATTAATTAAGCTTTTTATAGTCTATGACTAGTCTATGCTTCCTCTTACCGTCTTCGTCTAAACCTTTTTTATCTACAACCCATACAGGAGAGTTATATGCGCTTCTGCTAGGTTGGTTTATATTATTTTCGAGTAAGTTCTCGATTTCTTTATTCACGAAATTCGCCACTGATTGTGGGTATGGATAACCCTTGGTCCAAACAGCTGTGTCGATAGTAGTATCTATGCTACATTGCACACGGGTGTTATATGGAAGGTAATTTGGGTTCTCGGTGAAGACACCTTGATATTTTTTTAGTAAATATAAGAGTTAATTTTGCTTTTGTGGAAATTTCATTATTTATATGGAGAGTATTTATTAAAGTCTCGTTAAATATTAAATGTATCATGCCCTGATCATATTCCAACGTTGAATCCCTGATATTTATATTACCTTTTACTTTTCTTTATAATTTAATACCTATAATTGCGTCAAAATCTTTGAGTTGGCTTAACTCGTAAAATCTTTCTTTTACTCCCAAGATATTTATGTCTTGATAAGTACGGATGATGGTGGTTCCGTGGACGCTATTAACTCGCGATGGAGTTTCAAGCTCCATACTTGGGAACAGCCCTGGTTTAATATAATTATGCGTTGCTCCTGTGTCTATTAAAATATAAAATACTCGCCCGACCTACCATCCGTTCTATTTATATAAGGTAAGTCGTGCCTTACTCTAAAATATTACCGCTCTCGTTTAAATTATTGAGGCGTGGAAATTTACTTGTAGCTATCTGATCGCTACCTGTTCGGTCTCTTTTAAACGGGTTGTTACTAAATGTGTCATTAGGCCGTTTTGGTCTATTATTGTTATAGTTATGAGGCGTGGCTTGTCTCGAGGGCACTAAATTCCCACTCGATGTGTCCATCCTTTCAGGTCGGTTATGACCGTTTTCAAAATTGTTGGAATGGCGGTTTTGTTGTTGGAATCCATAAACTGCCTTTTTTGGTGGGGCAAGTTATCCTGGTTTGTTCCTCTATTTTGACGGAATGGCCTGGTCATTGACTGGTCAAACAACTGATTCGGTCCAGGTTGTCTAGACTGATGTTGACCCAAGTGTCTCATCCTTGTTTGGTTGAACTCTATTTCCTGTGCTCTCGCCAGAGCATTAGGTAGATCCCCAGGGTTGAGAGAAAATAAAATATTACTTGTGGGTTGACTAAGCCCCGTAACAAACACCCGAAGAGCGTTTTGCCTTGCCCTCTCGGTTAGACATCCTGTTTCGGCAGTTCTAGGGCCATAACTCATAATCGTCTTGTTAATAATAAGCGTCAGTACTTTCGTTACGTCATCGTAAAATTCTTGAAGAGTTTTCCTATCTTGTCTCATATTGCCTAGTTCGGTTTCTAGCATGTGAACAGGCCTTCTGTCGCTATAAGTTAGATGCAACCGACCTAAGATCGCGTCAATATTTAACGGTGTCCCATGACTGGTGAGGACGTCGTTAGCTTTCCCTTTGTTCGTTGACTTTGTTTCTCACTATGTTCACTGCGGAAAAATATCTTGACCCGCTCTTACACGATACATATACTTTCATGGCATTTAATAGTTTTGTGCGCCAGGAAACGTAATTTTCTCCACTGAACTGTGGTAAACATTTGGCTACATCTAGCCCCTCTCCACCTTCTACTGTTGGGTCAATTGTTATGTCAATGTGGTCTCTTGTCGTTAAAGCATTCAATTGAATACTAAGCCTGCCTACTTCGTCGACTAATTGTCGATTGGCATCAGCCACCAACCTACTGACTATTGTCGAAAGTTCTTCTGGATTCATTGTTCTATTTAGTTATAGTAAAATTTTTTTTTTTGAGATTATTTAAAAAGATTCCTTTTAGAGGATATTTTCAACTTTAATGCGTTTGTACTTTTACACAAATATTTCAAGATTCCTTAAAGAGGATATATTTAACTATTCCACTTTTCCTCAACCACCTTTATTTTTTTTGTGTTTTAAATAACATTTCCTAACATAATAAGTAATATAAATTTGCATTAACGATTACAATAATTCTTGCGACTTTTTAAATTTAGTTATAATAGATATAATTTATATAAATTGCTTTAATGTTCTTACTCTCGGTCGTCGGATTGGATTTTCAGCGTCAGAGCTTACTTTTCCTAATTTGTGAGAATCGATGTCCCGGGTTTGCTTCAGGTGCTTAACGTCTAAAGTCTTTGAGTCGTTCCCCCGTTGTTCAGATTTTAAGTCTGATTTGTTTGGTCCCCGTGGCTGAAGGGTACTTGTTGATTTTTCTCCTTCTTGGATGCCTTTGTTAAATGTTTTTTATTCGAATGGGTTTTCACCCACAGATTTTAATTATGTATTAATATCACTTGATATTTTTAACGAACAATTGATTAACTAAACGGGTCCCTGCTCGGGAGCCAATTAATTCTTTAACACTGTATTGTTGTAAAAAAAAATAACTTTATTCGAAACTATTTCTACGTACATACAATATAATTTTAATAAGTGTTGTATGACCTGAGGGTTGATATGGATGATGATGATGTCGTTCTCCTCGAAGGTTCGGATAACGGTTGCTATCAGCGGCGTCGGTCACAAACTATTTCTTTATTTATTTTCTATTGCTGTTTGTTTTATCTGTTTCTGTTGGCTTTGGTCATAAATTATCAATTTTACGATTATCACGATCTTATTTCGGGGTTGGTGTAGTGTTTCGTCGAACGCTCGGTGACCCATGTGGTCGCCATGTGTTAACTTACCATAGGTTATCCAACTGGATAGAAACAAATAATCTCCTAAGCTCCTTCAAAGCTGGTTTGCGCGTTGGACTTTCTACGGTTGATCAGATATTTGCTCTCACTAGCGTTGCAAAACGATATGTAGAAAACAAAAAAAACTTTATACGTTCTTTGTAGATTTTAAAGCTGCGTTTGATTCCATAAACCGAAACTCTCTACTTTACAAACTTTCAAACATTGGCTTGTCTTCTAAGTTTCTTAGATTATATAATCAATTAATAACCAATACTTCGTCTTCAATTTAGAATGGTATTCACAAATCTGAGTTTTTTGAAACTAACACAGGCGTTCCACAAGGATGTGTTTTGAGTCCGATCTTATTTGCCCTATTTATTGATGATTTGATAAAAATTTTTAAATGTGGTATCAGGGTGGAGAATGATGTAATTAGAATGTTACTTTACACAGATGATCTGGTCTTACTAGCAGACAACCCTTGCTCATTACAGCTCGTTATTAATCGTCTTAAAAGCTACTGCGACTTATGGAACCTACAGATAAACACTTCCAAATCGAAGATAATGATTTTTGAACCTATAAACAGGAGAGTATTACCCTAAAACAAGTGGTTTCTTGATTTTACTTCTAAAGAAGTTGTGAAGCAGTATAAATATCTTGGCTTTTTAATATCAAGCAACTTGGATTTGCGTCCTCACATCAAAGAAAAATGTTTAGTTGTCAAAACTGCAATAAATGTTATGTGGATCAGGTTCTTTTGTAATCAAAACGTAGACTCATGTTCCAATTTTAAAGTATTTACTAGATTGTACGATAAAAACCTGTCTTTGTTACGCAAATCAAGTTTATGGGTACAAGTTTGTTGAAGAATTCGAAGCGGTACAGAGATTATTTTTCAAGCTCATTTTCAGGCTACCATCGACAACGCCAACATATGCCTTACACGTGGAATCAGGCATTCCTCAAATCTACGTTAAAAACCTTCAAGCAAATACTGACCACATAGTCAAGGTTATGTTAAGGCCCGACTCTAATCTACACAGTAAAATAATGAAACATGCGTTTAGGTGTAAGCTTACTCCGTTAAGGGAATGGTACGATATTGCTGGTATCTATGGAGTGGATCTCAGTTTATCCAATCAGCCGATTGAATGTTGGCGCGAAGTATTTTACAACTGCATCGCAAAAGTAGAGTCTTTTTATCTACAATGCATACATAGCGCACAATCCTCTTCAAGTCGACTGATTTACAGAGAACTGAACCACTCCTTAGGTAGCAGCAATTACTTTTCGTAAGAATTGTTTTGCGCGAAAAAAATCGTGGTGAGTATAATTTTTTTTCCAGGGTTAAGTTCACAGTTCGATACAAATATTTTTCACTAGAAAACATTTTTTTGCCAAAAATCACTCCCATAAGAATTGCATGTAATTTTTTTTGCGTTGAAGAACTGTATACTTAGCTTAAGCTGAAAATAAAAAACAAAAAAAAGAAAGAAAATTGTAATAATAATGCACATAAAATGAATTGTAAAACACATTTATTAATAATTTGTACTTTAAATTCCTATTTAAAAAAAAAAACTTAAAAACAATTTATTATGAAAGCTATTCCCCTATTTTTTTTTTTTTTTTTCTTTTTATATTTAACGAATATGTCAAATCGATTTCGACAGACGGCAATTATTGCTATATTCTGTTTTCGTTGTTAACCTCTTACCATATGTATTCTTATATTTAAATAAAGAATTGTTTAATAATAATAATAATGTTTGAACAATTGTCGCTCGATGTCTTTAAACAGTTTATATTATCAAAAATTTTGTCGCGCCTCTTTAGTAAAAAAAAAAAGTGCGACAAATTATTTTCTTTCACGACAAATTCACGACAGTTAATGGCATATACTGGTAATGCTAACGTGACTGTCAACTTAGCATAAACACATGGTGTCCGCTAAACTGGAAAGTCAGGGAAAGTCAGATAACACAATTTTTGTCAGGGAATTTGTAAAGCGGTCAGGGAATTTTCGTCTGTATCATTTGTATGACGTTATTGTGAAGCTTTTCTTTGTGTCCCAGCGGACACCCTGTATAAACACATTTTGATGTAGTTTAGGGCTAATATTTTGTTTTTCAAATTCATCTATAAAATGTCGTTTTGAGATTAAAATCTTTTTCAGGATTCAAATATTTAATTTAAAAAATAAATAAGATATTTATTTTTTTTTTTATTTTATACAATTTAATTCTGGGTATTATTGAATTTTTTGCGTGTTAAACTCTCTTAACTTGAACAAAAATTTATATCGAACTTCACATTCATTTTCTGTCTATCTTACATATGAATTATGGTTTTTATTCTATTTTTAGCATTAGAAATGATTAAACGGAGGCATACCTACATTCTGAAAAAAAATATCAAAAATGTGAAACTTCTTGATTGTAAAGGGGGCGAAACGTGAGGGGAATAGATTAAATTATAGCGTTTATTCGTTGTTCTTCCTGGTTGTGCATACAAACACCCAAAGGCAATGAATACAAAGAAAATGAAAAAACGGACACCAAAAAAACGAGAGGTGCTCGTATGCCTTCGGCTAATCGGCTATTTTATTATTGTCTGTCTTCTGCTTGCCATGCGTTGGAGCATGGTTATTATTTTGATAAACATGCGTCACGTCGTCACGTGTCACACCAGGATAAGAAGGATATATAATATGGAGTGCTCGTTTCTATCCTTAATGCATTGTAGTGCCTGAAGCCTTGATAGGGGGCACTGTTTCACTTGTAGTAAAGGAAAAAGTCCTACAGCTGCTATCAATTGTAAGTCATAATTTGCTTATATTCTCTGTAAGTTGTTCACTTTGAAGTAATTCTTGAAATTTATTATTTTAATGATATTGAAATGTTCATTTTTAGTTTTTTTCTCCAATGTGCAGAAAACTGAGTACCTTTGAACTTCCTGAAACTTGATTAGCAACCCTTTTAAAGCTTCGCACTCGAATAAAAACAAGCACTGGATATTATATATCCTCTAAGATTTAACTCCATATAACCGCGGTGCAATGGGCCGTTTTACTGCAGATCTCGGCCAGGTGGAACCAAAAGGTCTTAAACAAGGGAAATGGGATGCTTTGCTCCCAGCACAATATGTGCATGGTGTTCTAATTATTCGGTTCGACGGATTCAAGATAACCAACAGCGGTTTTTCTCTGGACATGCTATTAGAGAACCTCTCCTTTGAACAATTGCAAAAAATGGAACGTCCCGACAAAATATGTATGATGCTGATTCTGATTCAGAAGATGAAGATGAACCAAAAGCAAAAATTAAAAGAAAATAAATAATTCATACCGATTGGTAATATTTATATTTACTATATACCAAAACAAAACAATTTGCTTTATTCAAAGTTTTAAAATACATAAAAGCTTTTTTCATTTCTAATCTACATCAATTATGCTAGAATTGCAAATCGGGTAAATTGTTTTTAGATATACAGTGTTGGCCAAAACTAAAGCATGAAATTATCTCATTGTGGAAAAATATAAAGAAAATTAAAATGTCCTATGATAATGTTATAATTTAATTCTTATCAAAATATATTAGACTTTAATTCCCAATCAATAATTTTATCATAATATATACCTTATTTAATAATCAACAATATAACTAGGTAGACACTAAAGCACATTTTTGAATTCATAAAAAACTAAACAGATAAACATGTTCTTTTTCTTATATTTAGTAGCGTAGCAATTATTTTCAATACTGCAGTACATCAACGAGCTATGGAGTCAAAAAGATTGTCAATTTTATGCATGGGGATATTAGCAGGCAATATTGGATGGTTGAAGAATGGAGTCGAAATTATCGAAATTCGTACGATAAATTTTCAGAATTAAAATTTCCTATAGAGTCTCTAAGGAGTTGAGATCAGGGTATTAAACTGACCACTTCATAACAACAATACGGTTTTCGTTAAGTCAATGTTTCACAAGTTAAGCGGTATGTTTGGTATTGTTGTCATGTTGGAAGAGCCTTCATAACGGCATATTTTCCTTAGCATCAGGAAGCAGACCATTTTGAAGAATCTCCTGATACACGAAACGATTCATTATACCATTTACCTTGTGAATTGACCCGTACCCTTGACTCTAAAAACATCCCCAGACAATAATAAGCCTCCACCTTGCTCAATTAGTCTCTTTGTGAAACAAGAGATTTAGGCGTTTGCCCTCTGGCCTGCGTACCTTACGAAATCCGGCGGATCCCTATAATATCCCTATATGGACACATCATTTCCATTTTTCCGCAGTCCAGTTTAAGTGCGTTTTCGCAAACTGCAGTCTTGCACGTTAATTTCTCTAAGAAATAAATGGCTTTTACGGTAAGATAGAATGCCACCCATCAACCGCTTCCCCAGTTAATCCTGCTTGAGATCTCTAAGCCTTTTTTATTTGGCATATTTGTTGTCTATGTGAAAGGATCTGTTTTGATATCCCTGATGATTCTCATATCTCTGCGACTGATAGTTTTATAAGGTCTATCGCCACATTTCCCCATGCACGAAATCGAGCTATGTTTTGCGAAATAACCATACGACTCATACCGAATAGATGTTAATGATTCACCGTAATTGAAATCAGACACTGCTTTTTCTTTTAATCGGTTGGAATATTTATTTTGATACTTTTTATCACTTTTTATATAAATTTTAATACACGATCTGAAACGGGGCCGATGACCCACAACTAATTATTTTTTCTTTATTATTAAGATCATGCTTGAGTAAAAAGAAACAATTTAATTTGAAGTTAGATTAAATTGACTGAATTCAGGCGAGTTTTTGCTAAAATAAGGTCCATGTGCTTTAGTTTTGTCCACTTACTTTTTAATTACCTAGTTTTGATTTATTTGTTGATTTTTAAAAAACTGATGAGTTATAATAAAATTAATGGGGAGAGTACCAAAAATTGATAATGGTTTCTTGTAGAAGGGTCAAAAATAATTATTTTGTACTATTGGTGGGGGTAGGGGGGTCCACCTCGCCCCGTTTAGGAGGTAGGGGCAATTTTAGAAAAAAACACTTAAAATGAAAAAATAATTATTAAAAAACAACGGAAACACTTACAGTAAATTAATACACCGTTTTTGAAAGCTAGGAATCTATACTTTAATCCTGCATTTAAATTAAATTATTTTAGCCGATAGTTTTTAAAAAATTCGCAGGCAAACTCAAAATTTTGATAAAAAAATGGAAAAAAAAAGTTTAGACCAATTTTTCTCAAAATTGTGAAATGATGCGCTAAATTAGCTAATAAAAGCTAATGAAAATATTAATTCTGAATCGAACACAAAAAACCGAAACGATTTATGCCTTTCAGTTTTTGAGAAAATTGAAAATTACTAAAACTACTTTTTTATGAGATTTTTGTGTTTTGGTAAAGGGTCCGCCAAATAACTTTTTTTTTTTTTGAAAATGGCGCAAAACATCGAATGTAGCTTCGGCTGTGTGGCACGTAGCGCCGCGCCGTCCTGTTGAAACCAAATGTTGCCAATATCCTCCTCTTCAATTTTTGTGAACAAAAATTCGTTCAACATGGCCCGATAACGATCGCCATTGACTGTAACGGCCACTCCTTGCTCATTTTCGAAAAATGGCCCAATTATGCCTCTGGACCAAAATCCGCACCAAACAGTGACTCGTTTTGGTGTTTTCTGTGCCCCAAATGCGACAATTTTGCTTGTTTACTACCCGCCAAGATCAAAATGAGCTTCATCTGAAAAGATGATTTTTTTGGCAAAATCGGCATCTTCTTTTAGTCGATCGCAGGCCCACTTAGCGAAGCGTATACAGAACCATATTCGTTTAGCGGAAGGATAAAACTAATTATCTGTCAAATCAGACATGAGCTAAGTGTTACCGTTCACGAACTAAGCACTAGTTGAAAAAAAAACGTTAGATGGCGGACCCTTTATTTACGTTGATTAGGTTCATCTTTGTAAGTTAAGTACAGCAATTCATTTACCAGAATGCACCACGAGGAGGTAGAATTGCATTGCATTCCGCGTCCCAGTCGGTCAGTTTGTGAATAAGTCAGGAGTTAGTTAAAAATAGTAAAGTCAATGTTCAATGTATTAAAGAGGTATGTAAGCCTCGTCAATGAAGTCATCGTCCGTACTGGTGTTACTGTGGAGTTCATTGAGTTCGTCATTGATGTTGAAAAGCCGATGTTGTTTTGGCGGTAAAACACCCTCTAAGTGCTCACTGTGAACAGTGGGAGGGTGGAAGTCCTTTAGTTGCAAACCCATACTCTATAAAAGAAAAGTGCCATATATTGGCGAAGGTGGTGCGTTGTTTTCCGGCATAAAATAGTTTTTTTTAGAAGCTTGTTCTGGTTTTCCAAATCATTTATAGTGTTTGTTGCATCGGTCTTGTCAACATATTCGCCTTTGCTGTGGTTCGTTACTTCATGAGTCGTAGAACTAGGGAACATTTTCTCGACACCCATGTACTGGCGTGCGCTATCTGTACAAATACGACTGGTGTTGGGGTTGACGTATTTATGGATATAAGGCCACAAATCTTCCTTACATTTGGAATTCACTTTAAAGAAGCACCCGATCTTATCTTCTTTGGAAAACAATCTTTAAATGCAAAAGAAACTTTGCATACACCCAACCTCGCACATACCCCAAATCCTATATAGGCCAATATGCCCCCCCTAACACATCTCACTATTTATACGCCGTAATGCTGGGTGCTAGCTTTATTTATATATAAGCAACAAAAAAAAACTAAAATCTCATACAAAAGTAGTTTTAGTAATTATCAATTTTCTCAAAAACTAGAAGACATAAATCAATTCGGTTTTTTTGTGGTCGATTCAAAATTGATATTTGCATTGACCACAAAAAGCCAATTCAGCGCATCGTTTCACAATTTTGAGAAAATTTAGTCTAAGCTTTTTTTTTCCATTTTTTTAATCAAAATTTTGAGTTTGCATGCGAATTTTTTAAAAACTATCAGCTAAAATAATTTGATTTAAATGCAGGATTAAAGTATTGATGATTCCTGGCTTTCAAAAACGGTATATTAATTTACTGTAAGTGTTGCCGTTGTTTTTTTCGTCATTTTATTCTAAAATTGCCCCTACCTCCTAAACGGGGCGAGATGGACCCCCGCTCCCATAGTAAAAACTGTTTGTTTTTGACCCCTCTAAAAAAACCGTTGTCAATTTTTGGCGCCAATGTTATCGTACTCGTGCCAAATTAATTTTTGTGAAATAAAGCCATACATATTATTATTCGAAAAAAAATTTATATTTATTAATTATAACTCTCTCATAGGTATTTTAAATTATCTATATATTTATTTTTCTAAGGTGAGTTCATTCCGTTTTTTTGGCCAACACTGTATATTCATCGCTTCCGCAACAAAGACTGAAAAAAGCATTTAATACATTGTGATTTATTTATAAAAAAAATAAATATTTAATTTATTTATCCCAAAGAGCTATGATTTAAAAGCATTTTAATTAATATTCATTACATTACAATGAACTGTAGGTACTATATACATATAGGTACGTATAGTCGTCACTTTTGTTAAGTTTAACAATTTTTATGTTTAATTTGTGCAGTTACTGTTTTTCGCTTTCAATGCAATCGGTAATAGGTAGATAGATGTTTGAAAAATACAAGGTTAGTTCTTTTGGCCTGACACTTAATGAACTCCATTCAAATATGTACATTTCCTACCGCTTTATGGACTTATACAAATACGTACCTACTCATGAAATGATATTTCAAAACAATATTGTAGTATCTGAAGGCAGCCATTATTTCACATGAATCAGGAATACCAACATGCCCTATGATATATTCCGAAAGTGCAATGGCGACATCGAGTGGCGCAACAAGTAAAAAAATATCCAAATCAAATCGCAGGCATACAAAGAAGTAAACATGCGAATCAAAAAGGCAAGTAAAGGGTTTTCCAATAAGAGGTGTTATTTTGAATATTTCTATTTTGCTATTTCGGTAGCTGTCACTTTTGAAGCTGTCATTTTTTGACATTTGACAAGTAGAAACTACGCCATTAATAAAAATGGAACGATACACGCTTCAACAACGCATTGAAATTATTAAAATTCACTATAAAAAATGGTGAAAATTTGGCAGAGACGGTTCGTAAAACTAAAACATTTTTGGGTCGTCGTGAAGTACCTTGTCGGACCGCAATACAGAAATTGGTGGACAAATTCGAGCTGTTGGGACAAGTTAGTGATGTGAAGAATAAAACCCGTGCACGTCGCTCAAGAACAACTGAGAATATTGCTGTTGTAGCCCAAAGTGTTGGAGAAAACCCAGGTTTGTCCATTCCTCGTCGTTCTTTGGAATTAGGCATTCCACAAACGTCATTACACCGTATTTTGCATAAAGACTTGGGTCTTAAGGCTTATAAAGTTCAGTTAACACAAGAACTCAAGCCGGCTGATCATCAACAACGTCGTGTCTTTGCTGATTGGGTCCTGGAAATGCATGAAAATGATCCGGAATTTCATCGAAAAATCATCTTGACTGATGAGGCCCATTTCCACCTCGGAGGCTACGTCAACAAGCAAAACTGTCGCATCTGGGGCTCGGAAAACCCAAGAGTTATTGTTGAAAAGCCTCTCCATCCTCAACGCGTGACTGTTTGGTGCGGTTTATGGTCCGGCGGGGTCATTGGACCTTACTTTTTCGAAAATGAGGCTGGAGCAACAGTTACGGTCAATGGATTGCGCTATCGAGAGATGATTAATGATTTTTTATGGCCGGAATGGGATGGTATTGATCTGGACAACGTTTACTTTCAACAAGACGGCGCTACGTGCCACACAAGCAATGAAACCATCGATCTTTTACGGGAAAAGTTTCCGGACCGTGTTATCTCTCGAAGAGGTGATCACAATTGGCCACCGAGATCTTGTGATTTAACACCTTGCGACTTCTTTCTTTGGGGCCACGTGAAAGATAAGGTCTACGCCAACAGCCCAGCGTCGATTCAAGACCTCAAAGATGGCATTCGTGAGGCTATCGAGGACATAGGGCAGCCACTTTGCGATTTGGTTATGGAAAATTTCATGAAAAGGATATGGTCCTGTAAGCGTGGTCGTGGCGCCCATTTGGCTGATATTGTGTTCCATTATTAACGGCATACCTTCCTCTTTATAATGAAATAAACATCCGATCATTTGTCTCAAAAAATGCCATTTTTCTTTGAATATCAAAATAACACCTCTTATTGGAAAACCCTTATAATGCAAAGATGTTTGTGCAAGAAGAGCAGAAAGCGGAAAACACGTCCTGTCAAAGTTGTGGAGGTAACCATCTTCGTAAGTACTGCAAATTTAGAGAAGCACCCTGCAGGGGTTGTGGACGATTGGGTCACATTGCGAAAGTGTGTAAACAAAAAGAAGATAGGGTGCAGTTCTTCGAATCGATATTTTCGGTTGCAGAAGACGATGTAATCAGACGTTCCGATGGTAAATTTTGTGTAGCACTAAAAGTTAATATAGTTCTTCTAGATTTGCAGGTAGATACAGGCGTTACGTGTTCAATGGTTGGAGAAGCTGGTTATGAAGCATTGAGAAGGCCAGTAGATTAGATTAGATTTCTTTATTTTATAAAAAAATTATGACAATATTTTCGATTAAGAATACGAACATGACAATTCTGCCGTCTGCCGGATATGACATTTCATAAAATAAAAAGATTAACAAAAAACTGATTATGAAGATATATCAAAATCATTTCTTAATAAGGAATTTTTAGATATATATAAAAAAATAACACAAAAATTATAAATTTATTAACACAAAATTAATTATTCGATTGAAGAATTTTTTTGTTATTTTGGATGATTAAGACATAAAGTATGACTAATATTATTTTGGAACTAGATTTTTTTTTTTTTAACAATTTTGATGAATTGCAACATAAAATATTGTAATTTTAGATGATTTAAAACATAAATAATAACTTAAATAGGTCTGTTGATATTTCAGAAGCTATTGCGATAAGTTAAGGCATGATTACAAATTATTAAACCACCATGTTTCTTCACGTAGTCTTTCTCTATGTCGGCTTTCAAAGATCATGATCTTCGTTTTCGTTGCCAGGTTTATAAATCAAGGCTTGCCTATTGACTGTATCAAATGCAGCTTTAAAATCCACAAAACACACATACAGCTTCTTATTCTTTTCTTTTTTTTTTTGCAATACTTGTCAACGCAAAAATGTGATCTGTAGTTGAAAGTCCAGGCCGAAAACCTGCTTGATATATGCTAAGTCAATTGTTGTTTTCTATCCAACTATAAAGTCTTTCATACAAGATCGCAGCAAAAATTTTTCTAATAGAATTAAGAATAGAAATTCCCCTATAATTTTCTGCTCGTCCCGCATCTCCTTTTTTAAATATAGCAAATATAAGAGCTTTGGTAAAGCTAGCAGATACACAAGCATTGGTATAAATCAGGTTGTAAAAATCCACAATATAATTTTTGAGTTGCTCAGTTGCATTTTTGGAAAATTCGACTGGAATGCCATCACTACCTGGAGCTTTGTTGTTCTTCATACCCAGCAAAGATTTTTTCAAGTTCTCTTAAAGAAATAGGAGAATCAAGTTCAGGCACATAAACATCCTGTAATGCATAGCTAAAAGTATGAAGATTCTCTTCGGCTGTCAAAAGTGTTTTAAAATACGTTGCCAGAGTATCAGCTTCAAGAGCAATCTTTATACTTTGGCAGCGCCCACCCAACTCGCGTACATTGTACCAGAATTCCTAAGAGTTTTTAGAATGCTTTAATTTTGTTGGAAGACTCTTAAGATAAAGCATTTTTTTGTTGGAGCATAAGTTTTTGATCTGAGTAATTTCAAGTATTTGAAAGAAAGTTTTCGAAAATTGCCACAGTCCTTATCGAACCATTTGTTTTTATATGTGAGTGAAAAGTTGTTATTCACTTGAACGGCTGAAGCGAAAATTATCCTTGTAATACTTCCCTCAATTTGTTCAACATTACTCGGCGATTGAAGCGGAAGAAAATTACAGTGGCGGTTCAAAAGTGCTTTGTATCGATAAGCTTTGCTCTGAATCCACCTTAGTTTTCGGCAAATATCTGAGTTCAACAGTTGCACTTCCCCGTTAAAATGAGCTTCAACTAGAGTAGGCATATCAGCTGAAAAATTCGCCATGAGTACTTGAAGATCTCCAACCGAGCTAAGCCACTGACCAGATATTGCACAGAAATCGATAACTGATTGACCTTGACCGCTAATAAATGTGAGCTCACCACACTTGTCACCGTTTGCCACTCCATTCAACACAAAAAAAACAAAGTCATCAAACAATTCCGTCAAACAATTCCGTCAAAAGCCTTCCATTTCTCTTGAGCGTTTGATCTTTAGAATGTCTGTGTGCCTCAAAAAATAGTCGATCTTGCAAAAAATGAGCAGTAGAGTTCTGATAATCACCCACTCTAGCGTTGAGATCACCGATAATCATTACATTTTCCAAAGAAGTACTGTTATTAAACTCTCGTAAGTTGTCATAATCACTGCCAGGTATTGCAATTGAGGTACAACGGAATAATAAAGAATTTAATTTGATTTGTAAAAATTTGAATAAGGAGCCTATTTTCAATCATTTTAAATTGAACAAATTGATGAAATTTAGCTTTAATTCCACTTAAAATACCTCCACTCGCTCTCCCATGGGTATTTGTTCTTGTTGCTGGAACAAAAGTTATTTTATAATCTTTAAAATATTTATAAAATTCATTTTCATTTTTTTGTTCCAAAAAAGTTTCTATAAGAATAATAATATCGAAACAGTTTACTTTTTAAACCTGTAATATTGTATGAAAAAATCGAAAGTTTGATAGGATTAATAGATTTATTTTGGCAGACGGCACTGTTTTCCTATTGTTTTCTTTCTCCTCTTAGTTATATATATATCAGAGTTGTAAAGACTGCAGTCTTTTCAGTACTGCAGTTAATTAAATAAAAAAACTTTTTTCCTTAAGTCTTTTGACTTGCCAAAAGAATTTAACTGTAATACAATAGTCAGCAGTCAGTACTAACATTCCGACTGTGCAGTTAAAAAAAAAGTTAATTAACTTTAAGTTAATTAACTGAAGTACTTTTGACTTGATTTTAGTCTTTTAGTCAGTTGAAAGTCATTAGTACTGCGATGGTTCATCTTTTAGTCAGTAAGTCTTTTAACTGCAGTTAATTAACTGTAAGCCTTTAAACTTTGTTTTTTGTTTTGTATCAAAAATATTTCACACTTGTACATCACGCCGTACAAATATAATGCCAAATAAATAATGCAAACATTTTAATTTATTTTCATTGTATCCTGTTGTGTTTTAAGTATAAATCTATAGTATTTTAGTTGAAAGACTTACAGTTAATTAACTGCAGTTAAAAGACTTACTGACTAAAAGATGAGCCATCGCAGTACAAATGACTTTCAACTGACTAAAAGACTAAAATCAAGTCAAAAGTACTGCAGTTAATTAACTTAAAGTTAATTAACTTTTTTTTAAACTGAACAGTCCGAATGTTAGTACTGACTGCTGACTGTTTGCTTTGCAGTTAAAGTACTTACTCACAGTATTAACTTGCATTCAAAAGTTAAGTTAATTAACTGGGACTGTATTAACTGCAGTACTGAAAAGACTGCAGTCTTTACAACTCTGATATATATATATGGAAGGCCAGTATTCCGTAAAACCAATAAGTTGCTGAAAGAATATGGTCATCATCAGGTACCACTGAGAGGGGAGTTATACGTTGAAGTACAACTGGATGCAGAGGAAGAGTAACGAAAACGCAAGAGGGAAGCAATATCCTTGGAATCGATTGGTTCGATAAGTTGAATTTTTCTGTAACGCAAAATATAATTCAGGTATGTGAACAAAATTTAACTGACGTAAATTTTGACAAGCACATAAAAGAAATTTGCGGAAAATTGTACACTAATTTTAAGGCTACGCTGGTTTTTAAGCCAAATGCCCAGCCAAAATATTTCAAACCACGAACAATGCCTTTTGCTTTAGTCCATAAAGTAAAAGCTGACTTAAATAGGTTAATTGATGCAGGAATCTTAAAGCCAATTGCTTGTAGTCAGTGGTGCCGCCCACTAGTAGTGATAGTGATCGTAGAGAAGCCCAATGGAAATATTAGAATTTGTAAGGAGAGTTACAGTAAATAGTCAAATTGAAACCGAACGTCATTCTTTGCCCAGTATAGATGAAATTTTCCATAGATTGAAGCGAGGGAAAATCTTTACAAAATAAGACTTGAGTGAGGCTTATTTCCAACTAGATTTGGACGATAAATCGAAAAAGCTGATGGTCATTAATACAGTGGCAGGATTGTTAGAATACCAGAGATTGCCTTACGGAATTTCATCTGGTCCAGCAATTTTTCAAAAGCTGATGGAAGCTAAGCTTTCACAAATTAAAAATACAGCAGTTTATATCGATGACATCATCGCTGGAGAAACTTTTGAAGAACACATGTTAACTCTAGAAGAAGTTTTGACTGTGCTAAGAGATTCTAGTTAACGTTGCAACCTAAAGAAGAGCTAGTTTTTTCAAACACAGATAGACTATTTAGGCCATGTAATTTCCGCAAATAGAATGGAACCAAAAAAGTTGAAAGTTTAAGCTATTGAGCAAATGCCAAGACCAAAGAATTTAGAAGAGGTTTAAGCTCTCTTAGGGAAAGCAAATTACTATAACAAATTCCTAGATCGATTTTCTGAATATGCTAAGCCACTAAATAACCTACGGAAGAAAGGTGTGCCATTCAAATGGGAGGGCAGTTGCGAAAATAGTTTTCAACTTCTTAAGAAAGAAATAATAAAGGCAACGAACCTTGTTCACTTCAACGAAAATTTACCATTGTTGTTGGCAACGGATGCTTCTTCATACGGGATCAGTGCCGTACTATCCTCAGATGGAACTGAACGTCCCATAGCCAACAAATAGAAAAGGAGGCCCTTTCTATTATTTTCGGGATGCAAAAATTCCATCAATTTGTATATGGCAGGAAATTCGAACTTTTTACAGACCATAAGCCTCTTGTCAGCATATTCCATCCGCATCATCGGCTGCCAGTAATGAAAGTGGGCCATAATACTAATGGGTTATGACTTTACGATAAGGTATAAGCCAACTGAAAAACATGGCAATGCTGATTGTCTTTCGAAACTTCCACAAGGGCCTGATTTCGGATTTGATCAAATCGAACAAGCGGAACTCGAAACAACACTGCAATTAGAAGAAAGCATTTCACACTTACCAGTTCTTTTCGAAGCCGTTCGAAAACAAACTGATTGTGACAGAGTCTTGCAAAATGTTATCAAGTTTGTCACCGAAGGATGGCCAGAACGGAACCTAGATAGCTCAAAAGAATTTAAACCTTTTATTACTGGCAGGCTAGCAATAACCATACACAAAGGAGTTCTGCTTCTTCAAACCGATTACATCAGGGTAATCATACCAACCACACTTCGGAAAAAAAATGCTGGAATTGCTCCACGAAGGCCACTGGGGTTTGGTTCGCATGAAGCAAATTGCCAGGCGTTATTGTTGGTGGCCGGACATAGACAAAAACATTGAGGAGACAGTAGCAAGCTGTACGTCATGTCAAGAAAATAGTTCTAGCAGTCCCAAAGTTTTCGAGAGTTGGCCTCTACCTACAGAACCATGGCAGAGGATACACATTCAGCCTTATCATCGTATCCGATCAGAATGAAATTTTCTCCGATTTCTACGAAATGTACGAATTTTGTATCATTATAGCCGTTCATATAGGCCAACCGGACAGATCTTCGAAAAGAAATTTAATGTGCGTTGAAAATATCAAATTCGTGCGTTGCATGCCGATGAAATGTCAAAATGGCAGCAACGCAGCACGAATTCGTGCGATATATGAAGATATTTGCTTTCCGATTTCCCCGACAAAAAATTAGAAGTGGGAAATTTCCCGCAACACAATTAAAGACTAAAATGGAAGCTAAGCAACAAAATGATTTGAAAAGAAAGCGTTTTTTTATTTGGTAAACATGTATGTTTCTTTCTTTTAGAAAAAAAAAAAAACAAACCAGGTGCAATACGACCGGCTGGTTGAATTTATGACCTCAAAGGCAGACATTGCGCGGAAGTTCACAAGTCACGACTTATTCGAAAATATTTTATTTTGACAAAAGTCAGATACATGCGTCGGGACGCGTCTATATTTCGTTTACGATTCGGTTACCATAAAGCAAATTAATCCCTCGTTTTCGGGTCCTTTTATGGAGTCAATGTATTTGGTGTGTATGGACGTGTTCTCCAAATTTCCTTATATAGTAAAGATGAATTCCACAACAACTACATCAACAGTTAGAGCATTGCAAAACATTTTTGTAATTGAGGGTCTTCCAGCAACCCTTGTTGACAATGGACCGGAATTCACGAGTGAGGAGTTCCGGAGATTCTGTTTAATAAATGGAATTCGTCATCTCACATCAGCACCATTTCATCCTGCTTCAAATGGGGAAGCAGAAAGATGTGTGCGCACTTTTAAACCTGCATTAAAAAAAATCTGTAGTTAGGGGATACATCAAGATGAAGGTCTTTTAAAATTTTTAATGACTTACAGAAATACTTCGATTGCAGCCAATAACAACAAGTCACCAGGAGAGATACTGCATGGTCGACTACTAAGAACCCGTTTAGAACTTATTAAACCACATATAGCATATACCTCAGAACTAAAACCTACTTTTAAATTTCAGATAGATCAACAGGTTTATACAAAAAACTTCTCACATGGATCTAGGTGGATTTACGGCCAAATCCAGAAACAAATAGGTTCCAACATGTATTGCATCAAGTCGTCCCAATCAAATCAACTTTTTAGAAGACTCTCTTCCAAGCACTTCGCAATTGCCATCACTTTGCCGATCAAGCCGAAGAAGACCGGTACAGCGTTATAGTCCTCCTCCATAAGCTTACAAAATAACCAGGGAGAAATGTAGTATCTGAATGCAGCCATTATTTCACATGAATCAGGAATACCAACATGCCCTATGTTAAATTCCGGAAGTGCAATGGCGACATCGATTGAAAGCAAAAAGGGCAGCATCAACTCACGCACATTAATATTCATTTTTCATTCATAGTAAAATCAATTGTTTCTTTTCCTTAAATAAATTTCTATTTAAAACATAACAATAATATTTTAATTTTTTGGTCAGGGAAAATTTTGAAATTGGTCAGGGAAATTTATTCTGAAAAAAAGTATACACCATGAACCAGGAAGCCGGAAAAAAAGCCAGCAAAACGTAGGGTGACAAAAGATGAATGATCATAAAAGCCCAAATAACCATTAATTACCAAGGCTTAGTTTTTAAAAAAGAGGCGACAAATCAAAGTTATGGTAATGCTGGATTCATTGAAAAATGCCTTTTTTAGGTATTTTCATATTTATTGGATTTTTTTTGAAAAAAGACCGCGGCAAACTATTTGATGGCACAACTTATTTAAAGACATCGAGCGACAATTGCGTGATCAAATTCCCTATCAAAAACCACTCAGGAAAAAAAATATACCAAATCAAAGTTGTGTTGTAGTCATTGACAGATGCTATTGTGAGGTATTTTCATATTTATTTGATTTTTTTAAGAAAAAATGGCGAGACAAATTTTGTAATCGTACATTTAATTTAATGATATCGAGCGACAATAGCTTAAAAAAATTGCCTTTCAAAAAACCACTCACAAAAAAATATATCAAATCAAAGTTGTGGTAGTGTTGGATTCTTTGAAAAATGCAATTTTAGGTTTTTTGGGATCAAAAATAAAAAAATTGTCGCTATAATTTTTTTTCGGGGAGAGTACGATAACTAGGGCGCCGCAAAATAATAATGGATTTTTGTAGAAGGTTAAAATACAAGCAATTTTTACTATGGGAGGGGGGTATATCTCCCTCCGTTTGGACGGGAGAGGCAATTTTCTAAAAAATGACAAAGTAAAAAAAAAAAAGATTTAAAAACAACGGCAACACTTACAATGCAAAATGATATGTTTTCTGAAAGCCAGAAACTTGTTTTATTATTATTTGTTTCAACCTAGTTATTTGTGTTAATAGTTTTTGAAAAAAAATGCTTTCAAACTCAAAATTTATCCAAAAAAACATAAAATTAAATGTTTACAGTTTTTTTATTCAATGTTGTGAAATTAAGTACTGAATCGGCTTTATTTATTTGATGTCCCTATAAATTCTTAGTCGAACACTGAAAACTAGATGGTTTTATGTCTTCTAGTTTATGAGAAAATTGAAAATTGCCAAAACGACTTTTTTATTCAATTTTAATTTTGTTGGTACTTACATAAATACAGTGCTAGCACCCAGCATAACTTCGTTTAAACAGTGAGGTATGTATGGGGGAGGCATGCCGTTCTCCCGCAACCCCCCTGCTTGGGCACACTATAGGATTTGCGGTAGGCGCGAGGTTAGTACGGGGTATTTAGATTTCATTATATGGTGCTCTGAGAAATTATTCCGAGACGCATTTTGACTTCGATATTCAAAAGAGTATCAGTACACGAGCCGAAAACCACATTTTTCACAATTGCACCTAGTGTCATTTGGCCGACATTTTGTTTTTAAAGGTGATTTTGATTTTCACACGCAACTTGCGTATTTTTGATCCTAGAAAAAATAATTGTAGCACAAACTTGTAGCAAATTGAATTTAGTACAAAAAATGTTAAGCAACTTTTTTCAAAATTCACTCATGTTAAAAAGTTACAGTGCATTTTGTTGAAAAAAGTAAGGGTGGATTTTATTATATCCGTCATATCTTTTTTTTGTCACTAGGAAAAAAAAAACTATGGTTCTAAAAGTTGTAGACCTTTCAATTATCTATATTTTTTGCCTTGACAGTTTTCTAATACAAACTACGGTTCTCGCTCTGCAGCGCATATAAGTTGGAGAAATCCATATTCTAATGAAATAACACGAAGACGAATTTTGCTTTCTTTTTTCGAAATACCGAAATGATATCACCACACGAGCTGAGAGACTCATTTTACACAGTTCTTCAAAGTAATTAAAGCCCGTCATTTTGTTTTCAAGGTTTTTTTTAAGTATTTCGCACTCTAGTGAGGTGTTCTAGATTTTATACAACAAAACTCATGTTACAGATTTGTAGCGAATTTGATTCCCTGTCGCGATTGTTCAAGATATTGTTTTAATAATAATGGATGATTTTTGTTCTAACCGTATTATATTTTTCAACATTACCTACTCGAAAAAAATTTGCTACAAGTTTGTGCTACAATTGTTTTTTCTAGGATCAAAAATACGCAAGTTACGTGTGAAAATCGAAATCACTTTTAAAAACAAAATGGCGGCCAAATGACACTAGGTGCAATTGTGAAAAATGTGGTTTTCGGCTCGTGTACTGATACTCTTTTGAATATCGAAGTCAAAATGCGTCTCGGAATTATTTCTCAGGAAAATCTAAATGCCCCGTACTAGTTGGGTGTATGAAAAGTTTCTCTTGCGTTTAAAAAATCTGCATAAGAAAGACAACGGTACAAAATTCGAATTTTTGTTCGGTTTTTTTTGTGGTCTAAGTAGGTTGCATACCTTAAACATTACAATTTATTGCATTATAAAGGTATGTAAGACACAAACATACATATTAAGAAATTATATAAATTTGCTGCAGTCGTAAAGTAGTAGAACCTAGGTAATATGAATTTTTTATAAAGCATTACATTTTCATGTCTAAAAATTTTAAATGTGCAACTTTGGGCCTAGTATATGTTTATTTAGAAAACAGCTGTTGACATCGGGTATATTGTATATAGGATAAATTCAAAGTTTTTTAAATTCAGATTATTTAAATGCAAAAGAAACTTTGCATACACCCAACTTTGCTCCTACCCCAAATCCTATAGTGTGCCCAAGCAGGGGGGTTGCAGGGGGGGGCAACATGCCCCCCCCATACATACCTCAAAGTTTATACGCCGGTTTGCTGGGCGCTAGCACTGTATTTATCTAAGCAAGCTTACATAAGCAAACTTACATAAATACAAAAAAATAAAAACTGCATAAAAAAGAAGTTTGGTAATTTTCAATTTTCTCATAAACTAGAAGACATAAAACCATCTAGTTTTCAGAGTTCGATTAAGAATTTATAGGGACATCAAATAATTAAAGCCGATTCAGTACATAATTTCATAACTGTAAATAAAAAAATACGAAAATGCAAAAGAAACTTTGCATACACCCAACCGCGCACCTACCCCAAATCCTATAGTGTCCCAAGCAGGGGTTTAAACGCCGTTATGCTGGGTGCTAGCACTGTATTTATGTAAGCAAGTTTACATTTATACCAAATTAAAAAAAAACTGAATAAAAAAGTAGTTTTGGTAATTTTCAATTTTCTCATAAACTAGAAGACATAAACCCATCTAGTTTTCAGTGTTCGACTAAGAATTTATAGGGACATCAAATAAATAAAGCCGATTCAGTACTTAATTTCACAACTTTGAATAAAAAACTCTAAACATTTATTTTTATGGTTTTTGGAGAAATTTTGAGTTTGAAAGAATTTTTTTCAAAAACTATTACTACAAATAATTAGGTTGAAACAAATAATAATAGAACAAGATTCTGGCTTTCAGAAAACATATAATTTTGCATTGCAAGTGTTGCCGTTGTTTTTAAATCTTTTTTTTTTACTTTAAGTCATTTTTTTTAGAAAATTGCCTCTCCCGCCCAAACGGAGGGAGATAGACCCCCCCTCCGATAATAAAAAATTGCTTGTATTTTACCCTTCTTCAAAAATCCGTTATTATTTCGAGGCGCCCTAGTAATCGTACTCGTTCCTTTTTTTCTTTCACTACTAACTTACGACAAAATCATGACAATTAATGACATACTTAATTTTTTTCTTCACTTAATTTTACCCTTTTTGGAGGGGTGGTAATGCTAACTTGAAGTCAAGTTATCATTACCAGGGGTTATTCAAAAAAAAAGGCCCTACAAAATGTTTGATAATATAAATTATTTAAAGACAACGAGCGACAATTGTTTAAACAAATTCTCCATCAAAAAAAAACACACAAAAAAAAAATATATCAAATCAAAGTTGTGGTAATGCTGGATTCTCTGAAAATGCAATTTTAAGGTTTTTTGGGATTAAAAACAAACAAACTTTGGCGCCAAATTTTTTTCTTTTACTCCTAATTTACGACAAAATCACGACAATTAATATATTTCGTCTGCTGAACGTGCTTTGACCTTGTCTGACATAGAAAATTGTCAAAAAGCAAAACCTACTTATATGGGTTGATTTTGGTGTCGCCTTTATTTCATTACAAACAAAAATAACCCTGATAATTTCCTCGCCCATATTATTAACACATTTTCTCAGAGCAAAGCATTCAAAAATATATCATCACCTTTCGAAGACAAGATACCTAGTTAATTTACCTATTTCTTAACCCTCCCGCCACTTCTTAAGTAATTCCGTCTTTAAAAACCACAAAAGTACCTACACTAAACTTTAGTTTGTTACTTTTCCACGCCAACCCTCTCTTATCCACAAAAAAATATGAACAACCTTGTCCGAGAAGAATTTCTTCCATTGAAATGTAGAAAAGGAATCACATCAACCAGAAATAGAAAAAAACACACACTAATTAAACAAAAAAAAAATAAAAAGTATATGTGTATTGTTATAACAATCAACTTGATAATGCAACGCAATAGAGTAACATCATGTCTGGTATAGCTCATACTGGTATACTCATACTCCTCCGGATTAAAACCCGCGTTGAGGCCTCTTAATATTAAATTAACTGTTTTGTCACCTTTCAGCGTAAAAGAGTGAGCATGGAGGTTTTGTTCAATGTCTGACCTGAGGACATGTGGTCCTCTTCCATCATTGAGGAATCGATTGTCTCTCCTGAATTGGGGACGTCTCTGTTGGATTTTTGTTTTTTTTTTAGCGGTGGCCAATCTACAGTTGATTGTTCTTTATCTTGATTAGAGAATTGGCTATTAAGCACCTTAATGTCTCTCAATATCCTGAACGGGTTCGAATCATCCGGCACGTTCTGATTGCTAAGCCACGTGGATCTAAGTGTTCCTACATACTTCCTGCCTTCCGCGATTGTGACCCAGGTGGTCAGGGAATTATCGGTGTCAATATTTCCACAAATTTCCGGATAAATCGAGTGTAGAGGAGGCAATAGGCCCTCTTGAGTATTTAAATACTCTAAACTTGTTGGCTCAGATGAATAGAGCTCAGATGGTTGTCTCACCATACGCAGTAACTTTGGGCGATTTTCGTTTTTCTTTCACACCCCCCATACGGGGAAAAGAATCAGAAACATATTTACTAAATACCAGAGTTGTAAAGACTACAGTCTTTTCAGTACTGCAGTTAATTGAATAAAAAAACTTTTTTCCTTAAGTCTTTTGACTTGCCAAAAGAATTTAACTGTAATACAATAGTCAGCAGTCAGTACTAACATTCCGACTGTGCAGTTAAAAAAAAAGTTAATTAACTTTAAGTTAATTAACTGCAGTACTTTTGACTTGATTTTAGTCTTTTAGTCAGTTGAAAGTCATTAGTACTGCGATGGTTCATCTTTTAGTCAGTAAGTCTTTTAACTGCAGTTAATTAACTGTAAGCCTTTAAACTTTGTTTTTTGTTTTGTATCAAAAATATTTCACACTTGTACATCACGCCGTACAAATATAATGCCAAATAAATAATGCAAACATTTTAATTTATTTTCATTGTATCCTGTTGTGTTTTAAGTATAAATCTATAGTATTTTAGTTGAAAGACTTACAGTTAATTAACTGCAGTTAAAAGACTTACTGACTAAAAGATGAGCCATCGCAGTACAAATGACTTTCAACTGACTAAAAGACTAAAATCAAGTCAAAAGTACTGCAGTTAATTAACTTAAAGTTAATTAACTTTTTTTTAAACTGAACAGTCCGAATGTTAGTACTGACTGCTGACTGTTTGCTTTGCAGTTAAAGTACTTACTCACAGTATTAACTTGCATTCAAAAGTTAAGTTAATTAACTGGGACTGTATTAACTGCAGTACTGAAAAGACTGCAGTCTTTACAACTCTGCTAAATACTTTTGGTTTAAACTAATTAAAAAGAAACTTTTTATATTTTCTGTCAAGATTGTCAAAATTCGTCTTAAATTGGAATCAGCTGCCTAGTTCACAAATGTCAAATGTGATTGACGTACGACGCCATTTGCAAAAATTATAACAGGTTTGTTCAGCGAGGCTGTTCGGAACAGTTTAGAACAGTTTCGAACAGAAAACTACAACTTCTTGCTGTTCAATGAGGAATTTTCTGTTCTAAACTGTTCTGGTTTGCTGTTCAATGAGGCTGTCTAGAACACTTTGGAACAGTTTCGAAAAGGATTTTCTGTACTAGCTTTTTAGGTAGAACAACTTAGAACAGACTTCCTGTTCTAACTTGTTCTGACGTTTATCACGAATCTGTGCTGTTCTGTTCTATTCTGTTCTGTTCTAATCTAACTATTTTGTCACTGAACACAACTAACATCTTCCGATAGGGTGATTAATTTTGCGCCAGCTGGTAGTTACACCTTTAATCTTTACCTATTTCGACATGTTTGTCTTTCTCAACTACTGATTAATATTTAATTTCTATCAGAAAAAGTTTAAGTGTAGGTGACTATGTCCTGGTTTTCCACGAAATCTCGCGCTACTGATTTATTTTTTTATCACTTTGATGAGTTTCTTTAATAGTTTTAACTTATGGTTTTCCATTGGTAAAATAAATCAATTTATTTTTGATTTGGATCTGTCAAACAGCCGATTTTTACCATCTTTGCGTTCCATTCGTCAAAATAAATTGATTTATTTTTGATTTAAAATCAATTTTGCAGATCTAATGCTGAATTCCTTTCAACAAAAGAATCGATTCTGTTCAGATTATTTTTCTAAACAAAATCGATTCTTTTCTGTCTGAAATCTCTGCGTTTTTAGCAAGATTTCACACTGATTTGCACACACACTATGCAGACTTGACATTTATAATACGTCAAATTGAAAGTCGCGGAATTTTTGGAAGACGAGTTGTTTATGTTTTGGCTGCAACGAATTCTACATAATTTAACAAAATATTCAACAATATATTCAGCCAATATATGTAGCTATACAAATAATTTATAGTGCGTTGTTCATTATCAAACAAAAATTTGACAAAAAAATACCTTTCGCGAGTGAAAGACGTGATAAAAACTTTCAGTGCAAGTGAAAACTTTTCAATAACAATTTTCTTTAAAAATATATGTGCAAGTAGAAGATCAAACAAATAAAATGCACCAACAAATTGCCCCCGTATAAGCTGGCTAAAATCTTTTGTTATTAAAATAGATTTATTATAGTTATTAATGTAATACTATTGGTAAAACATTTTTCTCACAACAAAAACAAACAACCTGAATAGTTTTGTGAAAGTCTACGTATACAACAAAATATAGACAAAACAATGAATACACAGGAAGATAGAGACAACACAATAGCTAGTTATTCTCTTGCATTAAGAGCGGTGTAATTTTTAATTCGATTTAAATTGCTTTACTTTCATTTAGTTTGTCTCAAGTGCTGTACTGTAGGTTTTTTATTTAATTTTGTTTATTTATTTTCAAATAATTTTAAATAATTCATTTTTATTTTAGAAAATTCAAAAATTAAGAATTGTCATCGTTCAATAATTATTATTAAATGTAACAAAAGTTTTATTCATGTAAGTTTAATTTATAAACAAATTTAAAAGTGTACCCAAATTGTTAATCGTAAGTTTCTATATACAAATTTAATAAACTACCCCTGATGAAGTCGAGAAATTACGACGAAACGTAGGGAAAAGTATGAAATAAAGTTTTATTTGCATATGAAAGGAAGTGACCAAAAAAGCCCGATTTAACTTAACAATCATAGTTCAAATAATTGGTCAAATTATTATTAATTCAGTTTTGTGAATAATTTATTGACGTTTTGCGTCAATTGCAGTTGTCAAAAATTGTTCGGCAGATTTACCCCTTCCTGTACTACCACCAACATATCTTACAGCTGTCAGTTTGCAAATGTGTATTTTGAATTAATTAATTTTGTACAAGTGTGAAAGGTGTGAAATATGTGAGAAATATTCGCTCATAATAAATGGAACCAGTTTAAAATTAATTGGTAACTTCATCAAGCTCATATTTATCTTCTAAAAGTGCATCAAGGGATGAAGTTTTTTTTGAAATATTAACACAGAAACGAAACTACACCAATACAATGACAAAAATAAATCAATTTGAAAAAGTGTTCCATTCGCCACGAAAAAAATCAATTTTTAAATTGAAATCTGAATTTACCAATGGAAAACCCATTATATATTTTGTTTTCATATTACTATTTTGATAATATAATTTATGATTTTTATAAGAATTCTATTATATTCAGTTGAAATTTTCGATTCATGTGAATGTTTCAGTTAATTTGATTCAGTTTGTTAAATCTTATATCTGGGTATTAATTTCAAAAATTCTTAGGAGCATACACTTTATTTTGATTGCAACTTTTATTTGAATTGCTACCTTCCGCGCAGAATATTTAAATGATCCTTTATTTTTAAGTACTATAAAAGACCATAGCTTATTTTGAATAAATTGAAATTTTAAATCAATTCTTAACAAATTCCCTGTCGCTTTTTGTATAGAAAATGCCAATATATGGGCCCATCAGCACACAATACACTACCGCCTACTGGAAGAGCAGCCTCCGGTAAACGAATGGTGCAGGAGTAGTATGGATAAAACTTCTACAACTTCTAAATCAACAACAGCCCCCCTGCCAAAAAAAATTACCAGCAAAACTTCATCTAAACTTGTAAGGAAAAAAAATGACTTCTGGCATGAAGGCGTTGTTCCCGAAATCGCTTCTCCATTAAAACCGTTCTTATTAAAATACTTACCTACCGAAATAGTAAGCGTGCAAGACGCTTCAATTGATGCACTTTGCATGTTGCGCATTGTGCATGCATTAAATTGTAATTGGGAAAGTCTTTATGATTGTGTTCTTCGTCAAAATATAATACGCCAAACCGATTTCATACATACAAAACTTACAGCTAAAGCTAACCGCCAACTTCAAGATCCACTTGTAATAATGACTGGAAATTTGCCACAATGGCTGCAACAAATACCTATGGCATGTCCATTCCTCTTTCCCTTTGAAACTAGACATCTCTTATTTTATGCAGTCTCATTTGATCGGGATAGAGCCCTACAGCGTCTTTTGGACACGACCCCCGATTTAAATTCTGTTGAAACTTCAGAACGCGTTGCTCCACGATTAGATCGACGTAAGCGCACAATAGCTCGTGAAGATATTTTGAAGCAAGCTGAACATATCATACAAGATTTTGGCCACTCAAAAGCTTTGCTGGAAATTCAATATGAAAACGAAGTCGGTACTGGATTGGGCCCTACACTTGAATTTTACGCACTTGTATCAGCTGAAATAAAACGCACAGAGTTAGGGTTGTGGAATTCTAATAACAGCTATAAAACAACTTCATCTGTAGATGTTGTTAAGTCTAAATCTACACATAAAGAAAGCCATAAACAAAAAACAAGATCTCATAACGTAGACGTCAATTTAGTGGCAAAAACAAGAATTAAGGATAATTCACGCAATGTTTCATCAAGTATATCTGTTGGTAGGAATTCGAATTCAAGCGATTCAATCTCCCTGAATATTGTAGAAATAGGACAACGACAAAGCTCAGAAGACGAAAGTTTTGTTCGAACTGAAATAGTTAGAGACACTAGTTTAACATCTGCTGTGGATGTGCCTTATTATGTCGACGCAATTCACGGCTTATTTCCATTGCCTTTGGGAAAATCTTTTAAACTGGCATATCTATCAAAGGTTAAATCAAAATTCAAATTTTTGGGTAAACTAATGGCCAAAGCAGTTATGGATAGCAGAATGGTGTGTATTTATATAGAAATTTACATTAATAGCAAATAACATCTTGCATATATTATAGCTTGATTTGGCTTTTTCAACACCATTTTATAGATGGCTCTTAAATGAAGAACACTCTATAGGACTGACTGACTTAGCACATGTCGCACCTGAAATTCAGAAAATGTTGGTACGATTAAAAGATGTTGTCAAAGATCGTGAATTGATAAAACAGGATTCAAATTTAGATTCTGTACAAAAAACTGAAAAGGTAAGTGTGGTGATTGATAAATTTAAAATTGGTTTTCTTAATTTTGAAATCGTTTTTTAGATTGAATTGTTGAGTTTGGATGGATGCCTTATTACGGATTTAGGACTGGATTTTGTATTGCCTGGATATCCCAACATAGAGTTGAGACGCGGTGGACGGGACATACCTGTCACAATTCATAATCTAAATCAATATATTTCTCTTGTATCCCACTGGTTTCTTATTGAAGGTGTTCAAAAACAGTTCGAAGCTTTGCGAGAAGGTACGTGATCTATTTATATTACACTCTTTGTTCCCTTAAAATTATAATTATAATAAAATATAAATTTTTTTTAATGCAAGATTATGTTTGAATAAAATATGCATTTTTTTAATCAAAACAATTATTGAATTAAATTTGCATTTTTTTAATGCATACAAATTTCGAGTTAAATTCACATTTGCATTTTTTTTAATGCAAAAATGTTTTTTTTTTTTAATGCAAACAATTTTCGAATCAAACTGCAATTATTTTAATGCAAACAAATCTTTTTTAATGCAAAATTTGAATTGTTTTAAATGCAAATAATTTTCGAATTGAATTTGATTTTTTTTGTAATGGAAATAATTTTCAACTTGCATTCAATTTTTTTTTAATGCAAATAATTTTCAACTTGCATCCAATTTTTTTTTGTCAATGCAAAAATTTTGTATGTTGCATTAATTTTTTTATTTCCAATAAGTAATGCAACTATAAATGCATTTAAAAATATGTGTTTTTACAATTTTGTTTAATACTATTAAGTAATTGTTAACTTTATTATGATTTATGTAGGGATTTTTTGTCTATGCTGCAGGTACTTCATTTGTTTTCATGTGGCATCACTGGCTTCAGGTCAAATGAAACAAATAAATTCTTTTTGTCACGACGTTTCCTCCATGTATAAAGACATCATCATGTGAACAATATGGTTTAATTGTTTTTGAATCAAAATAGCTTTTAACGGCCTTTAGTCCATAAAAATTGGCGTTTCGTCCCGACGATCTCACTTGGACTCATCAGTTGACTAGTGAGGGCCTTGTCAATACGCAAATTGTATTAAGTTCAGTTGAACTTACATGAATTTTTTGGCAAGCCTCGTCTTGCTACGAATCTTGCAAATGCAGCCAAGAAGGTTTCGGACGACAAATCACTTACAGCCTCAAGGTGAATAGCTTTTGTAGAAAAGCATACAAATACACAGGCATACCCTTTAGTCATTCGACAATTTCGTGCGTTAAAACTTTTGATCACGAAGGGACCTGCAAAATCGATCCCTGTAACCGTAAACGGGGGTGAAAAAGTGCATCTTGACGGGGGTAAGGCAGCCATAAGTTGTTTGTTGAATTCCTTTTTGTAAATGATACAGGTTTTACACTGTCGAATGCAGAATTTAACGAGATTTTTTAGCTTCGGGATCCAAAAACGTTGTCTAAGGAGCCGAAGCATCAAGGAATTGCCACCGTGCATAGAAATTTCGTGAATAAACTGAGTGAGAAGATAAGAGAAACGTGAGCTGTGAGGCAGGATAAGAGGGTGTCGCTCATTGTAAGACATATCAGATTGAGCCAGTCGGCCATTGACTCTAAGGAGATGGTTTGAGTCTAGGAAAGGGTTGAAAGATATGATTGAACTTTTTGAGTGAATGGACTTTCTTTCTTTTTGAGAGATGAGTACTAATCGATTTCTTACGAAATCCATTTCTTGGGACGTTATGTTGTGAGAGTCGTAATGATGATTTTCCCTTTTTGATACTTTAAAGAAAAATCGAAAAATGTAGCATATAAAACGCATTGCGCGAGGCAACGTCGAAAAACCATCAAGAATATCTTCGGGAGCATTCTGAACTACCAAGAGACGACTGCTTTCTGCTCGAGATCTTCGACACAGGGAGTGCTTGGTGGATTTCGGGCCACTGAGAAATTGGTTTGCAAAGCCATGAAGGACCTTTCCACCAAAAAGTATTGACCCTCAAATCAGAAGGCATAAGACCTCGAGTAGCTAGGTCAGCTGGATTTTCAGCCGACTTGACATGTCTCCAATTAACGTTGCCAACATTACCTAAAATTTCGCTAGTGGGATTAGCGACAAAGGTTTTCCATACGCATGGCGGTTTTTTCAGCCAAGCAAGCACGATGGATGAGTCAGTTCATAAAAAGGTTTGGTATGATTGTATAGGGAAATTTGAAATATAAAATTTTATCAATTTTGAGAGAAGGAGTGCTCTACACAAATCAAGGTGTGGTAGAGACACAGATTTGATGGGAGCAACTTTCGATTTTGCACAGAGCAAGTGCGAGGTGAGAGTTCCGTCAGATTGTCGTATGTGTATGTATAACGCGGTGGCATATGCCTTGTCTGAAGAGTCGCAGAAACCATGAAATTGGACTTCTGACGAAGGAGAGTATTCTACCCAGCGAGGTATTTCAATACGTTTTATCTCAGGCAGTGAGTCCGCAAAATTTTACCCATGTTCTGAAAGTATCAGATTTAATGGGTTCATCCCAAGTGGTTTGTTCCGCCCAAATTCGTTGCATTAACATTTTTGCCACTATTACGACGGGGGCCAACCACACCGCGGGATCGAAAATTTTAGCAATTTGAGAGAAAATTGCTCGTTCCGTGGGACTTTCTGACAAAGCGATTTGTTGAGTCGCGAAATAAAAGTTATCCCCTTTGGCATTCCACCTTAATCCTAAAGTCTTCGTATTGCTGTCTGTATCAAGTTTCAAAAGTTTCGGATAGCCAAATATGGAGCACAGTTAACCCCGAAAGTGACGGTTAAAAGTTCAAAATCTTCGATTTCTAAATGGGGAGATGTGCGAAAAAGAATTCTTTGATAATAATTTGACGGTACATTTTTTCAATGTCCGCATTGAACACAAATTTATAGAATCTCCAGCGAATAATTAAGGAGGATAAGTCTTGTTGTAAGATCGGCCCGGGGTATAATAGATCATTGAGGCTTGAACCGTTCGAAGAAGAATTGGAAGCATTGAACACAACACGTACTTTTGTTGAGGTGCTTTCTGGCTTTATGACCGCGTGATGCGGAAGATAAAAAGACTTTACTTGGTTATTTTCTACCTTTTCAATTGGAGGAACCTTTCGCATGTGATTAAGAGACAAATACTCAGAAATAGCTTTGCAGTATTGGGATTTCAGATCAGCTTTTGAGGCTAACGATTTTTCGGTTCTTGAAAATTGTTTCAGTGCTATAAACCTAGAGTAACCTAGATGGCTTTTTGAAGTTGGAGGTGTGGAATGGAAGACGAACAACGAACCTTCCATCAGAGCGTCTGAAAGTAGTTTGTTTGTAAAGTTCCTCGCAGTAGCAGTCTTCCTCTGATCGGATGGCAGTGGAGGGCAATTCTTCTATCTCCCAAAATTTCCGTATTTGAGTATCTAAGTTACTAGAATTGCAGTCGGATGTTACAGTAGTATTGAACGACTGAAATGAATATGGGACTGGTCCCGAAAAGATCCATCCGAAAATGGTATTTTGTGCCACCAGTGAATTTGAAATTATTTTAACACCGTTGCGAATGATCGATGGATAAAGGTCAGCTCCTATCAAAAGATCTACCAAAAGAGGCCAACAAAGCGGTTGGGATTTACAATTGAAAAGGATGAACTTGGTAAATTGTTCGTGAGTGATTTAAGCACAATGGCCTGAGCAGAGAGAGTTATCTGAGGAATTTCAAAGGAAGTGAGTGAAAACGGCTCGAAGGACCATTCTCTAATTTGTTTTGAAGTTCTTAAAATAAAGCCATACAACTGAGATATGTTTCATTACTGTTTGTATATTTGGATTCTATGACGTCCATGTCCAGGGGTTCTTCCTTAGAAGAAGGTCGAAATCGGGCACATTGAGAGTATTTCTCTTTTACCTCCTGCCACAAGTCCTTCAACTCAGCCTTACTTGCCTCTAAAGTCGGGTTGGTGTGATTTTGTTCAGGGACTTCCTTGGCGGATGCATGGTATTTTACCAGCATATCCACTGCAAAAATTAAGTCATCTAAGATAGACATGATTGTATACGAGTAATCGAGGAGAGAGAAAAAAAAATTAAATTTAATGCAAAAAATGTTGTTTTTTTAATGCAAACAATTTTCGAATCAAACTGCAATTATTTTAATGCAAACAAATTTCGAATTAAATATTCTTTTTTTAATGCAAAATTTGAATTTTTTTTAATGCAAATAATTTTCGAATTGAATTTGATTTTTTTTGTAATGGAAATAATTTTCAACTTGCATTCAAATTTTTTTTAATGCAAATAATTTTCAACTTGCATCCAATTTTTTTTTTTGTCAATGCAAAAATTTTGTATGTTGCATTAATTTTTTTATTTTCAATAAGTAATGCAACTATAAATGCATTTAAAAATATGCGTTTTTACAATTTTGTTTAATAATATTAAGTAATTGTTAACTTTATTATGATTTATGTAGGGATTTTTTGTCTATGCTGCAGGTACTTCATTTGTTTTCATGTGGCATCACTGGCTTCAGGTCAAATGAAACAAATAAATTCTTTTTGTCACGACGTTTCCTCCATGTATAAAGACATCATCATGTGAACAATATGGTTTAATTGTTTTTGAATCAAAATAGCTTTTAACGGCCTTTAGTCCATAAAAATTGGCGTTTCGTCCCGACGATCTCACTTGGACTCATCAGTTGACTAGTGAGGGCCTTGTCAATACGCAATTATTATGCTTTTGTAGAAAAGCATACAAATACACAGGCATACCCTTTAGTCATTCGACAATTTCGTGCGTTAAAACTTTTGATCACGAAGGGACCTGCAAAATCGATCCCTGTAACCGTAAACGGGGGTGAAAAAGTGCATCTTGACGGGGGTAAGGCAGCCATAAGTTGTTTGTTGAATTCCTTTTTGTAAATGATACAGGTTTTACACTGTCGAATGCAGAATTTAACGAGATTTTTTAGCTTCGGGATCCAAAAACTTTGTCTAAGGAGCCGAAGCATCAATAGTCCAGTCAACGAAGGAAAAATAAATGCAAAAAATCGTGTAGTCTGGGTTATTATTTTAAAGGGTAGGGGTGACCCCCAGGTACAACATACCAAAAGTCCCCAGCCCAGGCCCGCGAGCTTTAGCCAGGAGGGGGGGGTAAAGGTCCCCTTTTCTTGTATTTCGCGAATATTTTGAAAACCAAGAGTATTAGCGGAAAAGTATAAACTACAAAATGAAAGTATATTAAATTCTCTACAAAAAAAGCCCTAGTCATATGTTCGCTAGGAGCAATAGTAAGGGAGATGCGGGGGGTATAATTGTCAATAAATCTGAAAAATTATGATATTACGTTACAAATTTAATCTTTATTGATCAATCGACCCAAAAATATTAGAAAAAGTAAATGCATGTTCATTCATGATAATTCCATTAACGTGATGAGATAGATGGTATGTAGTAAAAGAAGGTGGTGGGGGTTAAAATATCGGTATTTAATTTATTTGATACAGTGTTTTTTGTCAAATGAAAAACACTGTATTTTCAAAGGTAAGAACCTTACAGCTTATTTCCAAGTTATTGACCAATACTATGTGAAATGATTTTGGGGGTTATTCGAAGAAAAAAATCACTTAGGGGAGGGGGGCCTATTTGCCCCCGTTTATAAGGGAGAGATCATTTTCTAAAACATTGGTTTAAACTGCATATGCAATCATTTAGAAACAACGGCAACAGTTACAATACTATACTATAGCTTTTTGAAAATCTAAAAACCTATTCTATTATTTTATTGTTGAATTAAGTTATCTCAGTCAACAGTTTAAAAAAAAAAATGATTTTGAATTAAAAATTTAAAAAAAAAAAAAAAATTTTGTGTTTGTATTGATTTTTTTCAATTTTTTTTGTTATAAGGTACTAAATTTTTATTTGATTTTTGATGCTCTCATTAATCTTAAGTCGAACGCTGAAAACCACAGAGTTGTAGGCCTTTTAGTTTTTGAGAAAAATTAAGATTATAAAAACTACTACTTTCTTAAAAAAATTCATTCTTTTCAGTAAGTTCTATAGTAAATTCAAACCGTCAATTTTCTAACGAAAGAAAAATAAAAGCAAAAAATCATGTAGTCTGGGTTATTGTTTAAAACGGTAGGGGTAATCCTCAGGTACAACATACTAAAAGTCCCCAGCCCAGGCCCGCGAGCTTTAGTCAAGAGGGGGGGTCAAAGGTCCCCTTTTGTAGTGTTTCGTGAATATTTTGAAAACCAAGCGTATTAGCGGAAAAATCTAGACTACAAAATGAAAGTAAATTAAATTTTCTACCGAAAATGTTTTATTCATATTTTCGCTAAAAGCGATATTAAGGGAGATGCGGGGTGAAGAAGTGTCAACAAATATAAAAATCGCCAATTACCTTACAAATTTAGTGTTTACTGATCAATTTACTAAGAAAAAATGGAAAAAGTAAAAATACATTTTTTATTTAACGGTTATTCTGAAACAAGGCAAAGGGGGTTACTGCTGCCTTATATCTTTTTTTAATATCACATATATATATTATGAAAATTGAAAGTTATGTTACTAATTGCACAATAAAATAAAAACTCACAAACAACTTTTTTCATGCAGCTACTTTAGTATAACAAAGCTTTAGATTTTCGCGCAGTTGACCGTTGCCCATCTGTTTTTTTTTCTGTCATTTAAATTTCGTTTGCAATCAATTATTTAAAGTTTTTAGCACGATTTCAGAAATAATTAGTAATAGGTACGTAAAAAAAGATAATTCACTTCGCCGGGTTTTTTTGTGATTTTATTATTTTATTCCAGTAACTTAATTGATATTGAATGATGGATGAATTGCTAAAGTGCTTGATTTGTGATGGTAAAGTGGAGGACAATGATGATGCCAGTCAGGTCCATTACAAAGGAACTGCAGGTATTAAAAAAGCAAGTATTGTAAGAAATGATGGAAGGAGCGAAACTATCGAAAATATGAGTAGTGGTGTTGTTCACAAGGAATGCAGAAAGGTGTACACCAGGCCTCAAACGATACAAAGTATCAAACTAAGAGAACCATCGATGCATTCAACATCATCAGATACTGGCCCACTGTGTCGATCACATGAACGGCCATTCAGTTATAAAACTAACTGTTTATTTTGTGGGGAAACCATTACTGACGATTTTGAAGAAAGGCAGAAGAAAAAACCCGTCTATTTACGTAGAAAAATTTTTCGAGTTAGAGCTTTGCCAAGTGACAATACAATTGCACTTCGAGCATTGAAGAGGGAGGGAGCTTTGTTATACTAAAGTAGCTGCATGAAATAAGTTGTTTGTGAGTTTTTATTTTATTGTGCAATTAGTAACATAACTTTCAATTTTCATAATATATATATGTGATATTAAAAAAAGATATAAGGCAGCAGTAACCCCCTTTGCCTTGTTTCAGAATAACCGTTGAATAAAAAATGTATTTTTACTTTTTCCATTTTTTCTTAGTAAATTGATCAGTAAACACTAAATTTGTAAGGTAATTGGCGATTTTTATATTTTTTGACACTTTCTCACCCCGCATCTCCCTTAATATCGCTTTTAGCGAAAATATGAATAAAACATTTTCGGTAGAAAATTTAATTTACTTTCATTTTGTAGTCCAGATTTTTCCGCTTATACGCTTGGTTTTCAAAATATTCACGAAACACTACAAAAGGGGACCTTTGACCCCCCCTCTTGACTAAAGCTCGCGGGCCTGGGCTGGGGACTTTTAGTATGTTGTACCTGAGGATTACCCCTACCGTTTTAAACAATAACCCAGACTACATGATTTTTTGCTTTTATTTTTCTTTCGTTAGAAAATTGACGGTTTGAATTTACTATACATAGAACTTACTGAAAAGAATGAATTTTTTTAAGAAAGTAGTAGTTTTTATAATCTTAATTTTTCTCAAAAACTAAAAGGCCTACAACTCTGTGGTTTTCAGCGTTCGACTTAAGATTAATGAGAGCATCAAAAATCAAATAAAAATTTAGTACCTTATAACAAAAAAAAATTGAAAAAAATCAATACAAACACAAAATTTTTTTTTTTTTTCAAAATTTTTAATTCAAAATCATTTTTTTTTTTAACTGTTGACTGAGATAACTTAATTCAACAATAAAATAATAGAATAGGTTTTTAGATTTTCAAAAAGCTATAGTATAGTATTGTAACTGTTGCCGTTGTTTCTAAATGATTGCATATGCAGTTTAAACCAATGTTTTAGAAAATGATCTCTCCCTTATAAACGGGGGCAAATAGGCCCCCCTCCCCTATGTGATTTTTTTCTTCGAATAACCCCCAAAATCATTTCACATAGTATTGGTCAATAACTTGGAAATAAGCTGTAAGGTTCTTACCTTTGAAAATACAGTGTTTTTCATTTGACAAAAAACACTGTATCAAATAAATTAAATACCGATATTTTAACCCCCACCACCTTCTTTTACTACATACCATCTATCTCATCACGTTAATGGAATTATCATGAATGAACATGCATTTACTTTTTCTAATATTTTTGGGTCGATTGATCAATAAAGATTAAATTTGTAACGTAATATCATAATTTTTCAGATTTATTGACATTTATACCCCCCGCATCTCCCTTACTATTGCTCCTAGCGAACATTTGACCAGGGCTTTTTTTGTAGAGAATTTAATATACTTTCATTTTGTAGTGTATACTTTTCCGCTAATACCCTTGGTTTTCAAAATATTCGCGAAATACAAGAAAAGGGGACCTTTACCCCCCCCTAATGGCTAAAGCTCGCGGGCCTGGGCTGGGGACTTTTGGTATGTTGTACCTGGGGGGTCACCCCTACCCTTTAAAACAATAACCCAGACTACATGATTTTTTGCATTTATTTTATGATTTAAGATCTTCGTTGACTGGAATACAAGGAATTGCCACCGTGCATAGAAATTTCGTGAATAAACTGAGTGAGAAGATAAGAGAAACGTGAGCTGTGAGGCAGGATAAGAGGATGTCGCTCATTGTAAGACATATCAGATTGAGCCAGTCGGCCATTGACTCTAAGGAGATGGTTTGAGTCTAGGAAAGGGTTGAAAGATATGATTGAACTTTTTGAGTGAATGGACTTTCCTTCCATCAGAAGTGAAAATTCTCTAGAATAAAAGGATTTTTGAGAGATTTCTTACGAAATCCATTTCTCGGGACGTTATGTTGTGAGAGTCGTAATGATGATTTTCCCTTTTTGATACTTTAAAGAAAAATCGAAAAATGTAGCATATAAAACGCATTGCGCGAGGCAACGTCGAAAAACCATCAAGAATATATTCGGGAGCATTCTGAACTACCAAGAGACGACTGCTTTCTGCTCGAGATCTTCGACACAGGGAGTGCTTGGTGGATTTCGGGCCACTGAGAAATTGGTTTGCAAAGCCATGAAGGACCTTTCCACCAAAAAGTATTGACCCTCAAATCAGAAGGCATAAGACCTCGAGTAGCTAGGTCAGCTGGATTTTCAGCCGACTTGACATGTCTCCAATTAACGTTGCCAACATTACCTAAAATTTCGCTAGTGGGATAAGCGACAAAGGTTTTCCATACGCATGGCGGTTTTTTCAGCCAAGCCAGCACGATGGATGAGTCAGTTCATAAAAAGGTTTGGTATGATTGTATAGGGAAATTTGAAATATAAGATTTTATCAATTTTGAGAGAAGGAGTGCTCTACACAAATCAAGGCGTGGTAGAGACACAGATTTGATGGGAGCAACTTTCGATTTTGCACAGAGCAAGTGCGAGGTGAGAGTTCCGTCAGATTGTCGTAAGTGTATGTATAACGCGGCGGCATATGCCTTGTCTGAAGAGTCGCAGAAACCATGAAATTGGACTTCTGACGAAGGAGAGTATTCTACCCAGCGAGGTATTTCAATACGTTTTATCTCAGGCAGTGAGTCCGCAAAATTTATCCATGTTCTGAAAGTATCAGATTTAATGGGTTCATCCCAAGTGGTTTGTTCCGCCCAAATTCGTTGCATTAACATTTTTGCCACTATTACGACGGGGGCCAACCACACCGCGGGATCGAAAATTTTAGCAATTTGAGAGAAAATTTCTCGTTCCGTGGGACTTTCTGACAAAGCGATTTGTTGAGTCGCAAAATAAAAGTTATCCCCTTTGGCATTCCACCTTAATCCTAAAGTCTTCGTATTGCTGTCTGTATCAAGTTTCAAAAGTTTCGGATAGCCAAATATGGAGCACAGTTAACCCCGAAAGTGACGGTTACAAGTTCAAAATCTTCGATTTCTAAATGGGGAGATGTGCGAAAAAGAATTCTTTGATAATAATTTGACGGTACATTTTTTCAATGTCCGCATTGAACACAAATTTATAGAATCTCCAGCGAATAATTAAGGAGGATAAGTCTTGTTGTAAGATCGGCCCGGGGTATAATAGATCATTGAGGCTTGAACCGTTCGAAGAAGAATTGGAAGCATTGAACACAACACGTACTTTTGTTGAGGTGCTTTCTGGCTTTATGACCGCGTGATGCGGAAGATAAAAAGACTTTACTTGGTTATTTTCTACCTTTTCAATTGGAGGAACCTTTCGCATGTGATTAAGAGACAAATACTCAGAAATAGCTTTGCAGTATTGGGATTTCAGATCAGCTTTTGAGACTAACGATTTTCCGGTTCTTGAAAATTGTTTCAGTGCTATAAACCTAGAGTAACCTAGATGGCTTTTTGAGGTTGGAGGTGTGGAATGGAAGACGAACAACGAACCTTCCATCAGAGCGTCTGAAAGTAGTTTGTTTGTAAAGTTCCTCGCAGTAGCAGTCTTCCTCTGATCGGATGGCAGTGGAGGGCAATTCTTCTATCTCCCAAAATTTCCGTATTTGAGTATCTAAGTTACTAGAATTGCAGTCGGATGTTACAGTAGTATTGAACGACTGAAATGAATATGGGACTGGTCCCGAAAAGATCCATCCGAAAATGGTATTTTGTGCCACCAGTGAATTTGAAATTATTTTAACACCGTTGCGAATGATCGATGGATAAAGGTCAGCTCCTATCAAAAGATCTACCAAAAGAGGCCAACAAAGCGGTTGGGATTTACAATTGAAAAGGATGAACTTGGTAAATTGTTCGTGAGTGATTTAAGCACAATGGCCTGAGCAGAGAGAGTTATCTGAGGAATTTCAAAGGAAGTGAGTGAAAACGGCTCGAAGGACCATTCTCTAATTTGTTTTGAAGTTCTTAAAATAAAGCCATACAACTGATATATGTTTCATTACTGTTTGTATATTTGGATTCTATGACGTCCATGTCCAGGGGTTCTTCCTTAGAAGAAGGTCGAAATCGGGCACATTGAGAGTATTTCTCTTTTACCTCCTGCCACAAGTCCTTCAACTCAGCCTTACTTGCCTCTAAAGTCGGGTTGGTGTGATTTTGTTCAGGGACTTCCTTGGCGGATGCATGGTATTTTACCAGCATATCCACTGCAAAAATTAAGTCATCTAAGATAGACATGATTGTATACGAGTAATCGAGGAGAGAGAAAAAAAAATTAAATTTAATGCAAAAAATGTTGTTTTTTTAATGCAAACAATTTTCGAATCAAACTGCAATTATTTTAATGCAAACAAATTTCGAATTAAATATTCTTTTTTTAATGCAAAATTTGAATTTTTTTAATGCAAATAATTTTCGAATTGAATTTGATTTTTTTTGTAATGGAAATAATTTTCAACTTGCATTCAAATTTTTTTTAATGCAAATAATTTTCAACTTGCATCCAATTTTTTTTTTGTCAATGCAAAAATTTTGTATGTTGCATTAATTTTTTTATTTTCAATAAGTAATGCAACTATAAATGCATTTAAAAATATGCGTTTTTACAATTTTGTTTAATAATATTAAGTAATTGTTAACTTTATTATGATTTATGTAGGGATTTTTTGTCTATGCTGCAGGTACTTCATTTGTTTTCATGTGGCATCACTGGCTTCAGGTCAAATGAAACAAATAAATTCTTTTTGTCACGACGTTTCCTCCATGTATATAGACATCATCATGTGAACAATATGGTTTAATTGTTTTTGAATCAAAATAGCTTTTAACGGCCTTTAGTCCATAAAAATTGGCGTATCGTCCCGGCGATCTCACTTGGACTCATCAGTTGACTAGTGAGGGCCTTGTCAATACGCAATTTTTATTAAATTCAGTTCAACTTACATGAATTTTTTGGCAAAAATCCAATGTGAACTATATCCAACAAGAATAAAATTCTTAATCATTAAGCTAGAAATTTTTGCCCAGGGCCAGGCTTTGTTTTTACTACTGAAATACATCAGCCAAGTAGAAGACTTAGCACTATTTAATTGGACTTGTTGAATTATTGATTCAAAATAGAACGGCCTTTAGTCCATAAAAATTGGCGTTTCGTCCCGACGATCTCACTTGGACTCATCAGTTGACTAGTGAGGGCCTTGTCAATACGCAAATTGTATTAAGTTCAGTTGAACTTACATGAATTTTTTGGCAAGCCTCGTCTTGCTACGAATCTTGCAAATGCAGCCAAGAAGGTTTCGGACGACAAATCACTTACAGCCTCAAGGTGAATAGCTTTTGTAGAAAAGCATACAAATACATAGGCATACCCTTTAGCCATTCGACAATTTCGTGCGTTAAAACTTTTGATCACGAAGGGACCTGCAAAATCGATGCCTGTAACCGTAAACGGGGGTGAAAAAGTGCATCTTGACGGGGGTAAGGCAGACATAAGTTGTTTGTTGAATTCCTTTTTGTAAATGATACAGGTTTTACACTGTCGAATGCAGAATTTAACGAGATTTTTTAGCTTCGGGATCCAAAAACGTTGTCTAAAAAGCCGAAGCATCAAGGAATTGCCACCGTGCATAGAAATTTCGTGAATAAACTGAGTGAGAAGATAAGAGAAACGTGAGCTGTGAGGCAGGATAAGAGGGTGTCGCTCATTGTAAGACATATCAGATTGAGCCAGTCGGCCATTGACTCTAAGGAGATGGTTTGAGTCTAGGAAAGGGTTGAAAGATATGATTGAACTTTTTGAGTGAATGGACTTTCTTTCTTTTTGAGAGATGAGTACTAATCGATTTCTTACGAAATCCATTTCTTGGGACGTTATGTTGTGAGAGTCGTAATGATGATTTTCCCTTTTTGATACTTTAAAGAAAAATCGAAAAATGTAGCATATAAAACGCATTGGGCGAGGCAACGTCGAAAAACCATCAAGAATATCTTCGGGAGCATTCTGAACTACCAAGAGACGACTGCTTTCTGCTCGAGATCTTCGACACAGGGAGTGCTTGGTGGATTTCGGGCCACTGAGAAATTGGTTTGCAAAGCCATGAAGGACCTTTCCACCAAAAAGTATTGACCCTCAAATCAGAAGGCATAAGACCTCGAGTAGCTAGGTCAGCTGGATTTTCAGCCGACTTGACATGTCTCCAATTAACGTTGCCAACATTACCTAAAATTTCGCTAGTGGGATTAGCGACAAAGGTTTTCCATACGCATGGCGGTTTTTTCAGCCAAGCCAGCACGATGGATGAGTCAGTTCATAAAAAGGTTTGGTATGATTGTATAGGGAAATTTGAAATATAAAATTTTATCAATTTTGAGAGAAGGAGTGCTCTACACAAATCAAGGTGTGGTAGAGACACAGATTTGATGGGAGCAACTTTCGATTTTGCACAGAGCAAGTGCGAGGTGAGAGTTCCGTCAGATTGTCGTAAGTGTATGTATAACGCGGTGGCATATGCCTTGTCTGAAGAGTCGCAGAAACCATGAAATTGGACTTCTGACGAAGGAGAGTATTCTACCCAGCGAGGTATTTCAATACGTTTTATCTCAGGCAGTGAGTCCGCAAAATTTATCCATGTTCTGAAAGTATCAGATTTAATGGGTTCATCCCAAGTGGTTTGTTCCGCCCAAATTCGTTGCATTAACATTTTTGCCACTATTACGACGGGGGCCAACCACACCGCGGGATCGAAAATTTTAGCAATTTGAGAGAAAATTGCTCGTTCCGTGGGACTTTCTGACAAAGCGATTTGTTGAGTCGCGAAATAAAAGTTATCCCCTTTGGCATTCCACCTTAATCCTAAAGTCTTCGTATTGCTGTCTGTATCAAGTTTCAAAAGTTTCGGATAGCCAAATATGGAGCACAGTTAACCCCGAAAGTGACGGTTAAAAGTTCAAAATCTTCGATTTCTAAATGGGGAGATGTGCGAAAAAGAATTCTTTGATAATAATTTGACGGTACATTTTTTCAATGTCCGCATTGAACACAAATTTATAGAATCTCCAGCGAATAATTAAGGAGGATAAGTCTTGTTGTAAGATCGGCCCGGGGTATAATAGATCATTGAGGCTTGAACCGTTCGAAGAAGAATTGGAAGCATTGAACACAACACGTACTTTTGTTGAGGTGCTTTCTGGCTTTATGACCGCGTGATGCGGAAGATAAAAAGACTTTACTTGGTTATTTTCTACCTTTTCAATTGGAGGAACCTTTCGCATGTGATTAAGAGACAAATACTCAGAAATAGCTTTGCAGTATTGGGATTTCAGATCAGCTTTTGAGGCTAACGATTTTTCGGTTCTTGAAAATTGTTTCAGTGCTATAAACCTAGAGTAACCTAGATGGCTTTTTGAGGTTGGAGGTGTGGAATGGAAGACGAACAACGAACCTTCCATCAGAGCGTCTGAAAGTAGTTTGTTTGTAAAGTTCCTCGCAGTAGCAGTCTTCCTCTGATCGGATGGCAGTGGAGGGCAATTCTTCTATCTCCCAAAATTTCCGTATTTGAGTATCTAAGTTACTAGAATTGCAGTCGGATGTTACAGTAGTATTGAACGACTGAAATGAATATGGGACTGGTCCCGAAAAGATCCATCCGAAAATGGTATTTTGTGCCACCAGTGAATTTGAAATTACTTTAACACCGTTGCGAATGATCGATGGATAAAGGTCAGCTCCTATCAAAAGATCTACCAAAAGAGGCCAACAAAGCGGTTGGGATTTACAATTGAAAAGGATGAACTTGGTAAATTGTTCGTGAGTGATTTAAGCACAATGGCCTGAGCAGAGAGAGTTATCTGAGGAATTTCAAAGGAAGTGAGTGAAAACGGCTCGAAGGACCATTCTCTAATTTGTTTTGAAGTTCTTAAAATAAAGCCATACAACTGATATATGTTTCATTACTGTTTGTATATTTGGATTCTATGACGTCCATGTCCAGGGGTTCTTCCTTAGAAGAAGGTCGAAATCGGGCACATTGAGAGTATTTCTCTTTTACCTCCTGCCACAAGTCCTTCAACTCAGCCTTACTTGCCTCTAAAGTCGGGTTGGTGTGATTTTGTTCAGGGACTTCCTTGGCGGATGCATGGTATTTTACCAGCATATCCACTGCAAAAATTAAGTCATCTAAGATAGACATGATTGTATACGAGTAATCGAGGAGAGAGAAAAAAAAATTAAATTTAATGCAAAAAATGTTGTTTTTTTAATGCAAACAATTTTCGAATCAAACTGCAATTATTTTAATGCAAACAAATTTCGAATTAAATATTCTTTTTTTAATGCAAAATTTGAATTTTTTTTAATGCAAATAATTTTCGAATTGAATTTGATTTTTTTTGTAATGGAAATAATTTTCAACTTGCATTCAAATTTTTTTTAATGCAAATAATTTTCAACTTGCATCCAATTTTTTTTTTGTCAATGCAAAAATTTTGTATGTTGCATTAATTTTTTTATTTTCAATAAGTAATGCAACTATAAATGCATTTAAAAATATGCGTTTTTACAATTTTGTTTGATAATATTAAGTAATTGTTAACTTTATTATGATTTATGTAGGGATTTTTTGTCTATGCTGCAGGTACTTCATTTGTTTTCATGTGGCATCACTGGCTTCAGGTCAAATGAAACAAATAAATTCTTTTTGTCACGACGTTTCCTCCATGTATATAGACATCATCATGTGAACAATATGGTTTAATTGTTTTTGAATCAAAATAGCTTTTAACGGCCTTTAGTCCATAAAAATTGGCGTATCGTCCCGGCGATCTCACTTGGACTCATCAGTTGACTAGTGAGGGCCTTGTCAATACGCAATTTTTATTAAATTCAGTTCAACTTACATGAATTTTTTGGCAAAAATCCAATGTGAACTATATCCAACAAGAATAAAATTCTTAATCATTAAGCTAGAAATTTTTGCCCAGGGCCAGGCTTTGTTTTTACTACTGAAATACATCAGCCAAGTAGAAGACTTAGCACTATTTAATTGGACTTGTTGAATTATTGATTCAAAATAGAACGGCCTTTAGTCCATAAAAATTGGCGTTTCGTCCCGACGATCTCACTTGGACTCATCAGTTGACTAGTGAGGGCCTTGTCAATACGCAAATTGTATTAAGTTCAGTTGAACTTACATGAATTTTTTGGCAAGCCTCGTCTTGCTACGAATCTTGCAAATGCAGCCAAGAAGGTTTCGGACGACAAATCACTTACAGCCTCAAGGTGAATAGCTTTTGTAGAAAAGCATACAAATACACAGGCATACCCTTTAGTCATTCGACAATTTCGTGCGTTAAAACTTTTGATCACGAAGGGACCTGCAAAATCGATCCCTGTAACCGTAAACGGGGGTGAAAAAGTGCATCTTGACGGGGGTAAGGCAGCCATAAGTTGTTTGTTGAATTCCTTTTTGTAAATGATACAGGTTTTACACTGTCGAATGCAGAATTTAACGAGATTTTTTAGCTTCGGGATCCAAAAACTTTGTCTAAGGAGCCGAAGCATCAAGGAATTGCCACCGTGCATAGAAATTTCGTGAATAAACTGAGTGAGAAGATAAGAGAAACGTGAGCTGTGAGGCAGGATAAGAGGGTGTCGCTCATTGTAAGACATATCAGATTGAGGCAGTCGGCCATTGACTCTAAGGAGATGGTTTGAGTCTAGGAAAGGGTTGAAAGATATGATTGAACTTTTTGAGTGAATGGACTTTCCTTCCATCAGAAGTGAAAATTCTCTAGAATAAAAGGATTTTTGAGAGATGAGTACTAATCGATTTCTTAAGAAATCCATTTCTTGGGACGTTATGTTGTGAGAGTCGTAATGATGATTTTCGAAAAACCATCAAGAATATCTTCGGGAGCATTCTGAACTACCAAGAGACGACTGCTTTCTGCTCGAGATCTTCGACACAGGGAGTGCTTGGTGGATTTCGGGCCACTGAGAAATTGGTTTGCAAAGCCATGAAGGACCTTTCCACCAAAAAGTATTGACCCTCAAATCAGAAGGCATAAGACCTCGAGTAGCTAGGTCAGCTGGATTTGCAGCCGACTTGACATGTCTCCAATTAACATTGCCAACATTACCTAAAATTTCGCTAATGGGATTAGCGACAAAGGTTTTCCATACGCATGGCGGTTTTTTCAGCCAAGCCAGCACGATGGATGAGTCAGTTCATAAAAAGGTTTGGTATGATTGTATAGGGAAATTTGAAATATAAAATTTTATCAATTTTGAGAGAAGGAGTGCTCTACACAAATCAAGGTGTGGTAGAGACACAGATTTGATGGGAGCAACTTTCGATTTTGCACAGAGCAAGTGCGAGGTGAGAGTTCCGTCAGATTGTCGTAAGTGTATGTATAACGCGGTGGCATATGCCTTGTCTGAAGAGTCGCAGAAACCATGAAATTGGACTTCTGACGAAGGAGAGTATTCTACCCAGCGAGGTATTTCAATACGTTTTATCTCAGGCAGTGAGTCCGCAAAATTTATCCATGTTCTGAAAGTATCAGATTTAATGGGTTCATCCCAAGTGGTTTGTTCCGCCCAAATTCGTTGCATTAACATTTTTGCCACTATTACGACGGGGGCCAACCACACCGCGGGATCGAAAATTTTAGCAATTTGAGAGAAAATTGCTCGTTCCGTGGGACTTTCTGACAAAGCGATTTGTTGAGTCGCGAAATAAAAGTTATCCCCTTTGGCATTCCACCTTAATCCTAAAGTCTTCGTATTGCTGTCTGTATCAAGTTTCAAAAGTTTCGGATAGCCAAATATGGAGCACAGTTAACCCCGAAAGTGACGGTTAAAAGTTCAAAATCTTCGATTTCTAAATGGGGAGATGTGCGAAAAAGAATTCTTTGATAATAATTTGACGGTACATTTTTTCAATGTCCGCATTGAACACAAATTTATAGAATCTCCAGCGAATAATTAAGGAGGATAAGTCTTGTTGTAAGATCGGCCCGGGGTATAATAGATCATTGAGGCTTGAACCGTTCGAAGAAGAATTGGAAGCATTGAACACAACACGTACTTTTGTTGAGGTGCTTTCTGGCTTTATGACCGCGTGATGCGGAAGATAAAAAGACTTTACTTGGTTATTTTCTACCTTTTCAATTGGAGGAACCTTTCGCATGTGATTAACAGACAAATACTCAGAAATAGCTTTGCAGTATTGGGATTTCAGATCAGCTTTTGAGGCTAACGATTTTTCGGTTCTTGAAAATTGTTTCAGTGCTATAAACCTAGAGTAACCTAGATGGCTTTTTGAGGTTGGAGGTGTGGAATGGAAGACGAACAACGAACCTTCCATCAGAGCGTCTGAAAGTAGTTTGTTTGTAAAGTTCCTCGCAGTAGCAGTCTTCCTCTGATCGGATGGCAGTGGAGGGCAATTCTTCTATCTCCCAAAATTTCCGTATTTGAGTATCTAAGTTACTAGAATTGCAGTCGGATGTTACAGTAGTATTGAACGACTGAAATGAATATGGGACTGGTCCCGAAAAGATCCATCCGAAAATGGTATTTTGTGCCACCAGTGAATTTGAAATTACTTTAACACCGTTGCGAATGATCGATGGATAAAGGTCAGCTCCTATCAAAAGATCTACCAAAAGAGGCCAACAAAGCGGTTGGGATTTACAATTGAAAAGGATGAACTTGGTAAATTGTTCGTGAGTGATTTAAGCACAATGGCCTGAGCAGAGAGAGTTATCTGAGGAATTTCAAATGAAGTGAGTGAAAACGGCTCGAAGGACCATTCTCTAATTTGTTTTGAAGTTCTTAAAATAAAGCCATACAACTGATATATGTTTCATTACTGTTTGTATATTTGGATTCTATGACGTCCATGTCCAGGGGTTCTTCCTTAGAAGAAGGTCGAAATCGGGCACATTGAGAGTATTTCTCTTTTACCTCCTGCCACAAGTCCTTCAACTCAGCCTTACTTGCCTCTAAAGTCGGGTTGGTGTGATTTTGTTCAGGGACTTCCTTGGCGGATGCATGGTATTTTACCAGCATATCCACTGCAAAAATTAAGTCATCTAAGATAGACATGATTGTATACGAGTAATCGAGGAGAGAGAAAAAAAAATTAAATTTAATGCAAAAAATGTTGTTTTTTTAATGCAAACAATTTTCGAATCAAACTGCAATTATTTTAATGCAAACAAATTTCGAATTAAATATTCTTTTTTTAATGCAAAATTTGAATTTTTTTTAATGCAAATAATTTTCGAATTGAATTTGATTTTTTTTGTAATGGAAATAATTTTCAACTTGCATTCAAATTTTTTTTAATGCAAATAATTTTCAACTTGCATCCAATTTTTTTTTTGTCAATGCAAAAATTTTGTATGTTGCATTAATTTTTTTATTTTCAATAAGTAATGCAACTATAAATGCATTTAAAAATATGCGTTTTTACAATTTTGTTTGATAATATTAAGTAATTGTTAACTTTATTATGATTTATGTAGGGATTTTTTGTCTATGCTGCAGGTACTTCATTTGTTTTCATGTGGCATCACTGGCTTCAGGTCAAATGAAACAAATAAATTCTTTTTGTCACGACGTTTCCTCCATGTATATAGACATCATCATGTGAACAATATGGTTTAATTGTTTTTGAATCAAAATAGCTTTTAACGGCCTTTAGTCCATAAAAATTGGCGTATCGTCCCGGCGATCTCACTTGGACTCATCAGTTGACTAGTGAGGGCCTTGTCAATACGCAATTTTTATTAAATTCAGTTCAACTTACATGAATTTTTTGGCAAAAATCCAATGTGAACTATATCCAACAAGAATAAAATTCTTAATCATTAAGCTAGAAATTTTTGCCCAGGGCCAGGCTTTGTTTTTACTACTGAAATACATCAGCCAAGTAGAAGACTTAGCACTATTTAATTGGACTTGTTGAATTATTGATTCAAAATAGAACGGCCTTTAGTCCATAAAAATTGGCGTTTCGTCCCGACGATCTCACTTGGACTCATCAGTTGACTAGTGAGGGCCTTGTCAATACGCAAATTGTATTAAGTTCAGTTGAACTTACATGAATTTTTTGGCAAGCCTCGTCTTGCTACGAATCTTGCAAATGCAGCCAAGAAGGTTTCGGACGACAAATCACTTACAGCCTCAAGGTGAATAGCTTTTGTAGAAAAGCATACAAATACATAGGCATACCCTTTAGCCATTCGACAATTTCGTGCGTTAAAACTTTTGATCACGAAGGGACCTGCAAAATCGATGCCTGTAACCGTAAACGGGGGTGAAAAAGTGCATCTTGACGGGGGTAAGGCAGACATAAGTTGTTTGTTGAATTCCTTTTTGTAAATGATACAGGTTTTACACTGTCGAATGCAGAATTTAACGAGATTTTTTAGCTTCGGGATCCAAAAACGTTGTCTAAAAAGCCGAAGCATCAAGGAATTGCCACCGTGCATAGAAATTTCGTGAATAAACTGAGTGAGAAGATAAGAGAAACGTGAGCTGTGAGGCAGGATAAGAGGGTGTCGCTCATTGTAAGACATATCAGATTGAGCCAGTCGGCCATTGACTCTAAGGAGATGGTTTGAGTCTAGGAAAGGGTTGAAAGATATGATTGAACTTTTTGAGTGAATGGACTTTCTTTCTTTTTGAGAGATGAGTACTAATCGATTTCTTACGAAATCCATTTCTTGGGACGTTATGTTGTGAGAGTCGTAATGATGATTTTCCCTTTTTGATACTTTAAAGAAAAATCGAAAAATGTAGCATATAAAACGCATTGGGCGAGGCAACGTCGAAAAACCATCAAGAATATCTTCGGGAGCATTCTGAACTACCAAGAGACGACTGCTTTCTGCTCGAGATCTTCGACACAGGGAGTGCTTGGTGGATTTCGGGCCACTGAGAAATTGGTTTGCAAAGCCATGAAGGACCTTTCCACCAAAAAGTATTGACCCTCAAATCAGAAGGCATAAGACCTCGAGTAGCTAGGTCAGCTGGATTTTCAGCCGACTTGACATGTCTCCAATTAACGTTGCCAACATTACCTAAAATTTCGCTAGTGGGATTAGCGACAAAGGTTTTCCATACGCATGGCGGTTTTTTCAGCCAAGCCAGCACGATGGATGAGTCAGTTCATAAAAAGGTTTGGTATGATTGTATAGGGAAATTTGAAATATAAAATTTTATCAATTTTGAGAGAAGGAGTGCTCTACACAAATCAAGGTGTGGTAGAGACACAGATTTGATGGGAGCAACTTTCGATTTTGCACAGAGCAAGTGCGAGGTGAGAGTTCCGTCAGATTGTCGTAAGTGTATGTATAACGCGGTGGCATATGCCTTGTCTGAAGAGTCGCAGAAACCATGAAATTGGACTTCTGACGAAGGAGAGTATTCTACCCAGCGAGGTATTTCAATACGTTTTATCTCAGGCAGTGAGTCCGCAAAATTTATCCATGTTCTGAAAGTATCAGATTTAATGGGTTCATCCCAAGTGGTTTGTTCCGCCCAAATTCGTTGCATTAACATTTTTGCCACTATTACGACGGGGGCCAACCACACCGCGGGATCGAAAATTTTAGCAATTTGAGAGAAAATTGCTCGTTCCGTGGGACTTTCTGACAAAGCGATTTGTTGAGTCGCGAAATAAAAGTTATCCCCTTTGGCATTCCACCTTAATCCTAAAGTCTTCGTATTGCTGTCTGTATCAAGTTTCAAAAGTTTCGGATAGCCAAATATGGAGCACAGTTAACCCCGAAAGTGACGGTTAAAAGTTCAAAATCTTCGATTTCTAAATGGGGAGATGTGCGAAAAAGAATTCTTTGATAATAATTTGACGGTACATTTTTTCAATGTCCGCATTGAACACAAATTTATAGAATCTCCAGCGAATAATTAAGGAGGATAAGTCTTGTTGTAAGATCGGCCCGGGGTATAATAGATCATTGAGGCTTGAACCGTTCGAAGAAGAATTGGAAGCATTGAACACAACACGTACTTTTGTTGAGGTGCTTTCTGGCTTTATGACCGCGTGATGCGGAAGATAAAAAGACTTTACTTGGTTATTTTCTACCTTTTCAATTGGAGGAACCTTTCGCATGTGATTAAGAGACAAATACTCAGAAATAGCTTTGCAGTATTGGGATTTCAGATCAGCTTTTGAGGCTAACGATTTTTCGGTTCTTGAAAATTGTTTCAGTGCTATAAACCTAGAGTAACCTAGATGGCTTTTTGAGGTTGGAGGTGTGGAATGGAAGACGAACAACGAACCTTCCATCAGAGCGTCTGAAAGTAGTTTGTTTGTAAAGTTCCTCGCAGTAGCAGTCTTCCTCTGATCGGATGGCAGTGGAGGGCAATTCTTCTATCTCCCAAAATTTCCGTATTTGAGTATCTAAGTTACTAGAATTGCAGTCGGATGTTACAGTAGTATTGAACGACTGAAATGAATATGGGACTGGTCCCGAAAAGATCCATCCGAAAATGGTATTTTGTGCCACCAGTGAATTTGAAATTACTTTAACACCGTTGCGAATGATCGATGGATAAAGGTCAGCTCCTATCAAAAGATCTACCAAAAGAGGCCAACAAAGCGGTTGGGATTTACAATTGAAAAGGATGAACTTGGTAAATTGTTCGTGAGTGATTTAAGCACAATGGCCTGAGCAGAGAGAGTTATCTGAGGAATTTCAAAGGAAGTGAGTGAAAACGGCTCGAAGGACCATTCTCTAATTTGTTTTGAAGTTCTTAAAATAAAGCCATACAACTGATATATGTTTCATTACTGTTTGTATATTTGGATTCTATGACGTCCATGTCCAGGGGTTCTTCCTTAGAAGAAGGTCGAAATCGGGCACATTGAGAGTATTTCTCTTTTACCTCCTGCCACAAGTCCTTCAACTCAGCCTTACTTGCCTCTAAAGTCGGGTTGGTGTGATTTTGTTCAGGGACTTCCTTGGCGGATGCATGGTATTTTACCAGCATATCCACTGCAAAAATTAAGTCATCTAAGATAGACATGATTGTATACGAGTAATCGAGGAGAGAGAAAAAAAAATTAAATTTAATGCAAAAAATGTTGTTTTTTTAATGCAAACAATTTTCGAATCAAACTGCAATTATTTTAATGCAAACAAATTTCGAATTAAATATTCTTTTTTTAATGCAAAATTTGAATTTTTTTTAATGCAAATAATTTTCGAATTGAATTTGATTTTTTTTGTAATGGAAATAATTTTCAACTTGCATTCAAATTTTTTTTAATGCAAATAATTTTCAACTTGCATCCAATTTTTTTTTTGTCAATGCAAAAATTTTGTATGTTGCATTAATTTTTTTATTTTCAATAAGTAATGCAACTATAAATGCATTTAAAAATATGCGTTTTTACAATTTTGTTTGATAATATTAAGTAATTGTTAACTTTATTATGATTTATGTAGGGATTTTTTGTCTATGCTGCAGGTACTTCATTTGTTTTCATGTGGCATCACTGGCTTCAGGTCAAATGAAACAAATAAATTCTTTTTGTCACGACGTTTCCTCCATGTATATAGACATCATCATGTGAACAATATGGTTTAATTGTTTTTGAATCAAAATAGCTTTTAACGGCCTTTAGTCCATAAAAATTGGCGTATCGTCCCGGCGATCTCACTTGGACTCATCAGTTGACTAGTGAGGGCCTTGTCAATACGCAATTTTTATTAAATTCAGTTCAACTTACATGAATTTTTTGGCAAAAATCCAATGTGAACTATATCCAACAAGAATAAAATTCTTAATCATTAAGCTAGAAATTTTTGCCCAGGGCCAGGCTTTGTTTTTACTACTGAAATACATCAGCCAAGTAGAAGACTTAGCACTATTTAATTGGACTTGTTGAATTATTGATTCAAAATAGAACGGCCTTTAGTCCATAAAAATTGGCGTTTCGTCCCGACGATCTCACTTGGACTCATCAGTTGACTAGTGAGGGCCTTGTCAATACGCAAATTGTATTAAGTTCAGTTGAACTTACATGAATTTTTTGGCAAGCCTCGTCTTGCTACGAATCTTGCAAATGCAGCCAAGAAGGTTTCGGACGACAAATCACTTACAGCCTCAAGGTGAATAGCTTTTGTAGAAAAGCATACAAATACACAGGCATACCCTTTAGTCATTCGACAATTTCGTGCGTTAAAACTTTTGATCACGAAGGGACCTGCAAAATCGATCCCTGTAACCGTAAACGGGGGTGAAAAAGTGCATCTTGACGGGGGTAAGGCAGCCATAAGTTGTTTGTTGAATTCCTTTTTGTAAATGATACAGGTTTTACACTGTCGAATGCAGAATTTAACGAGATTTTTTAGCTTCGGGATCCAAAAACTTTGTCTAAGGAGCCGAAGCATCAAGGAATTGCCACCGTGCATAGAAATTTCGTGAATAAACTGAGTGAGAAGATAAGAGAAACGTGAGCTGTGAGGCAGGATAAGAGGGTGTCGCTCATTGTAAGACATATCAGATTGAGGCAGTCGGCCATTGACTCTAAGGAGATGGTTTGAGTCTAGGAAAGGGTTGAAAGATATGATTGAACTTTTTGAGTGAATGGACTTTCCTTCCATCAGAAGTGAAAATTCTCTAGAATAAAAGGATTTTTGAGAGATGAGTACTAATCGATTTCTTAAGAAATCCATTTCTTGGGACGTTATGTTGTGAGAGTCGTAATGATGATTTTCGAAAAACCATCAAGAATATCTTCGGGAGCATTCTGAACTACCAAGAGACGACTGCTTTCTGCTCGAGATCTTCGACACAGGGAGTGCTTGGTGGATTTCGGGCCACTGAGAAATTGGTTTGCAAAGCCATGAAGGACCTTTCCACCAAAAAGTATTGACCCTCAAATCAGAAGGCATAAGACCTCGAGTAGCTAGGTCAGCTGGATTTGCAGCCGACTTGACATGTCTCCAATTAACATTGCCAACATTACCTAAAATTTCGCTAATGGGATTAGCGACAAAGGTTTTCCATACGCATGGCGGTTTTTTCAGCCAAGCCAGCACGATGGATGAGTCAGTTCATAAAAAGGTTTGGTATGATTGTATAGGGAAATTTGAAATATAAAATTTTATCAATTTTGAGAGAAGGAGTGCTCTACACAAATCAAGGTGTGGTAGAGACACAGATTTGATGGGAGCAACTTTCGATTTTGCACAGAGCAAGTGCGAGGTGAGAGTTCCGTCAGATTGTCGTAAGTGTATGTATAACGCGGTGGCATATGCCTTGTCTGAAGAGTCGCAGAAACCATGAAATTGGACTTCTGACGAAGGAGAGTATTCTACCCAGCGAGGTATTTCAATACGTTTTATCTCAGGCAGTGAGTCCGCAAAATTTATCCATGTTCTGAAAGTATCAGATTTAATGGGTTCATCCCAAGTGGTTTGTTCCGCCCAAATTCGTTGCAGTAACATTTTTGCCACTATTACGACGGGGGCCAACCACACCGCGGGATCGAAAATTTTAGCAATTTGAGAGAAAATTGCTCGTTCCGTGGGACTTTCTGACAAAGCGATTTGTTGAGTCGCGAAATAAAAGTTATCCCCTTTGGCATTCCACCTTAATCCTAAAGTCTTCGTATTGCTGTCTGTATCAAGTTTCAAAAGTTTCGGATAGCCAAATATGGAGCACAGTTAACCCCGAAAGTGACGGTTAAAAGTTCAAAATCTTCGATTTCTAAATGGGGAGATGTGCGAAAAAGAATTCTTTGATAATAATTTGACGGTACATTTTTTCAATGTCCGCATTGAACACAAATTTATAGAATCTCCAGCGAATAATTAAGGAGGATAAGTCTTGTTGTAAGATCGGCCCGGGGTATAATAGATCATTGAGGCTTGAACCGTTCGAAGAAGAATTGGAAGCATTGAACACAACACGTACTTTTGTTGAGGTGCTTTCTGGCTTTATGACCGCGTGATGCGGAAGATAAAAAGACTTTACTTGGTTATTTTCTACCTTTTCAATTGGAGGAACCTTTCGCATGTGATTAACAGACAAATACTCAGAAATAGCTTTGCAGTATTGGGATTTCAGATCAGCTTTTGAGGCTAACGATTTTTCGGTTCTTGAAAATTGTTTCAGTGCTATAAACCTAGAGTAACCTAGATGGCTTTTTGAGGTTGGAGGTGTGGAATGGAAGACGAACAACGAACCTTCCATCAGAGCGTCTGCAAGTAGTTTGTTTGTAAAGTTCCTCGCAGTAGCAGTCTTCCTCTGATCGGATGGCAGTGGAGGGCAATTCTTCTAACTCCCAAAATTGTAATTTTGGCGCTTCAAAACTACAATTTCTAGGGTTCGACATTTCAAAAGAAGGCATTCAACCATCCCAAAGTAGAGTTGAAGCCATCAACAATTTTCCAAAACCTACTTCAATTAAAAGTGCACAACGTTTCGTTGGTATGGTGAACTATTACCACCGCTTTATACCACACCTAGCACGCATACTCGCGCCAATTTACGATCACCTTTCAAGCCTCGAAAAAAACAAAAAACGAAAATTCACATGGCCACCTGAATGCCAAGAAGTATTCTTAAAGGCAAAATCAGAACTTGCTAAAGTAACCTTGCTAAACCATCCACGCGAAAACGCAAAACTCAGCATCACGACTGATGCGTCCAACACGGACATAGGAGCGGTTCTCCAACAACAAAACGGTGAACCCTGGGAGCCCATAGCATTTTTTAGCAAAAAGCTATCTCCTTCACAGACAAAATATTCGGCTTTTGATCGAGAACTGCTAGCGATATATTTGTCCATCTTTCAGTTCCAAAATTTCGTGGAAGGACAAGATTTCTGCATTTTTACCGATCAAAAACCTCTCACAACTGCACTTTTCACCAAAGCCAAACGCAGTCCGAGACAGGAACGTCAATTAGATTTTATTTCACAATTCACTAGTGACATCAGATTCGTCAAAGGTTCTTTGAACGTGGTCGCCGACACATTGTCCCGTCCAAACACAGATGCAATAGAAAACTCTTCACCCACTAACGTGGATGAACTAGCGAAAGCTCAAATCAGTGACGAAGAATTTTTGTTCCTTCAGAACAACTTAAATCACAAATCCAAAGTCAAATTCGAATTCATAAAAATTCCAGCCTTAAACATTTCTCTCTGGTGCGAAACGTCCACACAGAAAAATCGCCCATACGTTCCTAAATCTTACAGAAAAATAATTTTCGAACAAATTCACAATATCTCGCACCCTGGAGTACGTGGTACAAGAAAAAAGATCGCCAAGATGTACTTCTGGCCCAAAATGAACCACGATATAAACTCATGGGCGAAAGCGTGTCCAAAATGCCAAAAAGAAAAAGTGCAAAGACATATAAAATCTCCACTCGAACAAATACCTATTCCGCCAGGCCGATTTCAACATATCCACATGGATATCGTAGGACCACTCCCTCCATCTGACGAATACAAGTACATATTGACAATTGTCGACCGATTTTCAAGGTGGCCAGAGGCCTACCCAATACGAGATATCAACACAGACACAATTGCCAGAACTTACGTTCAAGAACATGTCTCCAGATTCGGGGTTCCGAATTCAATCACAACCGACCAAGGCTCTCAATTCGAGTCCAAGTTGTTTCAACAACTTACGAAATTTTTAGGGACTAACCGAATTCGAACCTCAGCCTACCACCCACAAGCAAACGGCATGGTGGAGAGATTCCATCGCCAATTGAAAAGTGCCATTCGTGCGTCAAGTGACAGAATTCACTGGACACAACAACTACCACTTATTTTGCTGGGAATTCGCACTACAATCAAAGATGACCTCAAACACACACCTTCCGAACTCCTTTACGGAGAAAACATCAAATTACCTTTACATCTTTCCGTTTGTTCCTCTCAGTACACAACTGAACACAATTTCGTAGATCAACTTCAACAATTTTTTAAAAATATTCCAGCGCAGGACCTTAAAACAAGAAAAACTTCGAGATCAGTTTATATTCCAAACAATCTAAACACTTGCGACCACGTCTTGATCAGAAGCGACAAAATAAAAAAAAGTTTGGAATCTCCTTACGAGGGCCCATACAAAGTTATAAGAAAACTACGAAAACAATTCGTAGTCGAGAAAAACGGGAAAAACTATTCGGTATCCATGGATAGAATCAAACCATATATCAGTACATAATTTTTCAATACAATCAAATTTATTACATAATATTTCGATATAATCAAATTTATCACATAATTTCTTTTAAATATCTTTATAATTTCGCGAAACTATTCATTTCGCTGGGACGGGAGTGTTGTAGTGACCAAACCAAGTGTGAACAATCCACAATTTGAACTTCCCAATTTAACTACTGGCGCTTGAGTCGCCAAAGAATAGAGAGAAGAAATCCAGTGTGTCTCAAACTTAGATTCTCCTTATATCTAGATATGTATGTATGTATATTATAAATTCTCCTTGTTATTGATATGTCAAAATCAAAAACCAATTCAATCTGTAACCTCCGAAGAGGCAACATAAAGAAATAAATCGTGGTTGAGATTTTAAAATATTAAATAAATTGTTTTATTTCAACGCGAACAAAACTCAATACGTATTTGAGTATCTAAGTTACTAGAATTGCAGTCGGATGTTACAGTAGTATTGAACGACTGAAATGAATATGGGACTGGTCCCGAAAAGATCCATCCGAAAATGGTATTTTGTGCCACCAGTGAATTTGAAATTACTTTAACACCGTTGCGAATGATCGATGGATAAAGGTCAGCTCCTATCAAAAGATCTACCAAAAGAGGCCAACAAAGCGGTTGGGATTTACAATTGAAAAGGATGAACTTGGTAAATTGTTCGTGAGTGATTTAAGCACAATGGCCTGAGCAGAGAGAGTTATCTGAGGAATTTCAAAGGAAGTGAGTGAAAACGGCTCGAAGGACCATTCTCTAATTTGTTTTGAAGTTCTTAAAATAAAGCCATACAACTGATATATGTTTCATTACTGTTTGTATATTTGGATTCTATGACGTCCATGTCCAGGGGTTCTTCCTTAGAAGAAGGTCGAAATCGGGCACATTGAGAGTATTTCTCTTTTACCTCCTGCCACAAGTCCTTCAACTCAGCCTTACTTGCCTCTAAAGTCGGGTTGGTGTGATTTTGTTCAGGGACTTCCTTGGCGGATGCATGGTATTTTACCAGCATATCCACTGCAAAAATTAAGTCATCTAAGATAGAAATGATTGTATACGAGTAATCGAGGAGAAAGAAAAAAAAATTAAATTTAATGCAAAAAATGTTGTTTTTATAATGCAAACAATTTTCGAATCAAACTGCAATTATTTTAATGCAAACAAATTTCGAATTAAATTTTGTTTTTTTAATGCAAAATTTGATTTTTTTTTAATGCAAATAATTTTCGAATTGAATTTGATTTTTTTTGTAATGGAAATAATTTTCAACTTGCATTCAAATTTCTTTTAATGCAAATAATTTTCAACTTGCATCCAATTTTTTTTTTGTCAATGCAAAAATTTTGTATGTTGCATTAATTTTTTTATTTTCAATAAGTAATGCAACTATAAATGCATTTAAAAATATGCGTTTTTACAATTTTGTTTAATACTATTAAGTAATTGTTAACTTTATTATGATTTATGTAGGGATTTTTTGTCTATGCTGCAGGTACTTCATTTGTTTTCATGTGGCATCACTGGCTTCAGGTCAAATGAAACAAATAAATTCTTTTTGTCACGACGTTTCCTCCATGTATATAGACATCATCATGTGAACAATATGGTTTAATTGTTTTTGAATCAAAATAGCTTTTAACGGCCTTTAGTCCATAAAAATTGGCGTATCGTCCCGGCGATCTCACTTGGACTCATCAGTTGACTAGTGAGGGCCTTGTCAATACGCAATTTTTATTAAGTTCAGTTCAACTTACATGAATTTTTTGGCAAAAATCCAATGTGAACTATATCCAACAAGATTAAAATTCTTAATCATTAAGCTGGAAATTTTTGCCTAGGGCCAGGCTATGTTTTTACATGAAGGTTTTACTACTGAAATACATCAGCCAAGTAGAAGACTTAGCACTATTTAATTGGACTTGTTGAATTATTGATTCAAAATAGAACGGCCTTTAGTCCATAAAAATTGACGTTTCGTCCCGACGATCTCACTTGGACTCATCAGTTGACTAGTGAGGGCCTTGTCAATACGCAAATTGTATTAAGTTGAGTTGAACTTACATGAATTTTTTGGCAAGCCTCGTCTTGCTACGAATCTTGCAAATGCAGCCAAGAAGGTTTCGGACGACAAATCACTTACAGCCTCAAGGTGAATAGCTTTTGTAGAAAAGCATACAAATGCACAGGCATACCCTTTAGTCATTCGACAATTTCGTGCGTTAAAACTTTTGATCACGAAGGGACCTGCAAAATCGATCCCTGTAACCGTAAACGGGGGTGAAAAAGTGCATCTTGACGGGGGTAAGGCAGCCATAAGTTGTTTGTTGAATTCCTTTTTGTAAATGATACAGGTTTTACACTGTCGAATGCAGAATTTAACGAGATTTTTTAGCTTCGGGATCCAAAAACTTTGTCTAAGGAGCCGAAGCATCAAGGAATTGCCACCGTGCATAGAAATTTCGTGAATAAACTGAGTGAGAAGATAAGAGAAACGTGAGCTGTGAGGCAGGATAAGAGGGTGTCGCTCATTGTAAGACATATCAGATTGAGGCAGTCGGCCATTGACTCTAAGGAGATGGTTTGAGTCTAGGAAAGGGTTGAAAGATATGATTGAACTTTTTGAGTGAATGGACTTTCCTTCCATCAGAAGTGAAAATTCTCTAGAATAAAAGGATTTTTGAGAGATGAGTACTAATCGATTTCTTAAGAAATCCATTTCTTGGGACGTTATGTTGTGAGAGTCGTAATGATGATTTTCGAAAAACCATCAAGAATATCTTCGGGAGCATTCTGAACTACCAAGAGACGACTGCTTTCTGCTCGAGATCTTCGACACAGGGAGTGCTTGGTGGATTTCGGGCCACTGAGAAATTGGTTTGCAAAGCCATGAAGGACCTTTCCACCAAAAAGTATTGACCCTCAAATCAGAAGGCATAAGACCTCGAGTAGCTAGGTCAGCTGGATTTGCAGCCGACTTGACATGTCTCCAATTAACATTGCCAACATTACCTAAAATTTCGCTAATGGGATTAGCGACAAAGGTTTTCCATACGCATGGCGGTTTTTTCAGCCAAGCCAGCACGATGGATGAGTCAGTTCATAAAAAGGTTTGGTATGATTGTATAGGGAAATTTGAAATATAAAATTTTATCAATTTTGAGAGAAGGAGTGCTCTACACAAATCAAGGTGTGGTAGAGACACAGATTTGATGGGAGCAACTTTCGATTTTGCACAGAGCAAGTGCGAGGTGAGAGTTCCGTCAGATTGTCGTAAGTGTATGTATAACGCGGTGGCATATGCCTTGTCTGAAGAGTCGCAGAAACCATGAAATTGGACTTCTGACGAAGGAGAGTATTCTACCCAGCGAGGTATTTCAATACGTTTTATCTCAGGCAGTGAGTCCGCAAAATTTATCCATGTTCTGAAAGTATCAGATTTAATGGGTTCATCCCAAGTGGTTTGTTCCGCCCAAATTCGTTGCATTAACATTTTTGCCACTATTACGACGGGGGCCAACCACACCGCGGGATCGAAAATTTTAGCAATTTGAGAGAAAATTGCTCGTTCCGTGGGACTTTCTGACAAAGCGATTTGTTGAGTCGCGAAATAAAAGTTATCCCCTTTGGCATTCCACCTTAATCCTAAAGTCTTCGTATTGCTGTCTGTATCAAGTTTCAAAAGTTTCGGATAGCCAAATATGGAGCACAGTTAACCCCGAAAGTGACGGTTAAAAGTTCAAAATCTTCGATTTCTAAATGGGGAGATGTGCGAAAAAGAATTCTTTGATAATAATTTGACGGTACATTTTTTCAATGTCCGCATTGAACACAAATTTATAGAATCTCCAGCGAATAATTAAGGAGGATAAGTCTTGTTGTAAGATCGGCCCGGGGTATAATAGATCATTGAGGCTTGAACCGTTCGAAGAAGAATTGGAAGCATTGAACACAACACGTACTTTTGTTGAGGTGCTTTCTGGCTTTATGACCGCGTGATGCGGAAGATAAAAAGACTTTACTTGGTTATTTTCTACCTTTTCAATTGGAGGAACCTTTCGCATGTGATTAACAGACAAATACTCAGAAATAGCTTTGCAGTATTGGGATTTCAGATCAGCTTTTGAGGCTAACGATTTTTCGGTTCTTGAAAATTGTTTCAGTGCTATAAACCTAGAGTAACCTAGATGGCTTTTTGAGGTTGGAGGTGTGGAATGGAAGACGAACAACGAACCTTCCATCAGAGCGTCTGCAAGTAGTTTGTTTGTAAAGTTCCTCGCAGTAGCAGTCTTCCTCTGATCGGATGGCAGTGGAGGGCAATTCTTCTAACTCCCAAAATTGTAATTTTGGCGCTTCAAAACTACAATTTCTAGGGTTCGACATTTCAAAAGAAGGCATTCAACCATCCCAAAGTAGAGTTGAAGCCATCAACAATTTTCCAAAACCTACTTCAATTAAAAGTGCACAACGTTTCGTTGGTATGGTGAACTATTACCACCGCTTTATACCACACCTAGCACGCATACTCGCGCCAATTTACGATCACCTTTCAAGCCTCGAAAAAAACAAAAAACGAAAATTCACATGGCCACCTGAATGCCAAGAAGTATTCTTAAAGGCAAAATCAGAACTTGCTAAAGTAACCTTGCTAAACCATCCACGCGAAAACGCAAAACTCAGCATCACGACTGATGCGTCCAACACGGACATAGGAGCGGTTCTCCAACAACAAAACGGTGAACCCTGGGAGCCCATAGCATTTTTTAGCAAAAAGCTATCTCCTTCACAGACAAAATATTCGGCTTTTGATCGAGAACTGCTAGCGATATATTTGTCCATCTTTCAGTTCCAAAATTTCGTGGAAGGACAAGATTTCTGCATTTTTACCGATCAAAAACCTCTCACAACTGCACTTTTCACCAAAGCCAAACGCAGTCCGAGACAGGAACGTCAATTAGATTTTATTTCACAATTCACTAGTGACATCAGATTCGTCAAAGGTTCTTTGAACGTGGTCGCCGACACATTGTCCCGTCCAAACACAGATGCAATAGAAAACTCTTCACCCACTAACGTGGATGAACTAGCGAAAGCTCAAATCAGTGACGAAGAATTTTTGTTCCTTCAGAACAACTTAAATCACAAATCCAAAGTCAAATTCGAATTCATAAAAATTCCAGCCTTAAACATTTCTCTCTGGTGCGAAACGTCCACACAGAAAAATCGCCCATACGTTCCTAAATCTTTCAGAAAAATAATTTTCGAACAAATTCACAATATCTCGCACCCTGGAGTACGTGGTACAAGAAAAAAGATCGCCAAGATGTACTTCTGGCCCAAAATGAACCACGATATAAACTCATGGGCGAAAGCGTGTCCAAAATGCCAAAAAGAAAAAGTGCAAAGACATATAAAATCTCCACTCGAACAAATACCTATTCCGCCAGGCCGATTTCAACATATCCACATGGATATCGTAGGACCACTCCCTCCATCTGACGAATACAAGTACATATTGACAATTGTCGACCGATTTTCAAGGTGGCCAGAGGCCTACCCAATACGAGATATCAACACAGACACAATTGCCAGAACTTACGTTCAAGAACATGTCTCCAGATTCGGGGTTCCGAATTCAATCACAACCGACCAAGGCTCTCAATTCGAGTCCAAGTTGTTTCAACAACTTACGAAATTTTTAGGGACTAACCGAATTCGAACCTCAGCCTACCACCCACAAGCAAACGGCATGGTGGAGAGATTCCATCGCCAATTGAAAAGTGCCATTCGTGCGTCAAGTGACAGAATTCACTGGACACAACAACTACCACTTATTTTGCTGGGAATTCGCACTACAATCAAAGATGACCTCAAACACACACCTTCCGAACTCCTTTACGGAGAAAACATCAAATTACCTTTAGATCTTTCCGTTTGTTCCTCTCAGTACACAACTGAACACAATTTCGTAGATCAACTTCAACAATTTTTTAAAAATATTCCAGCGCAGGACCTTAAAACAAGAAAAACTTCGAGATCAGTTTATATTCCAAACAATCTAAACACTTGCGACCACGTCTTGATCAGAAGCGACAAAATAAAAAAAAGTTTGGAATCTCCTTACGAGGGCCCATACAAAGTTATAAGAAAACTACGAAAACAATTCGTAGTCGAGAAAAACGGGAAAAACTATTCGGTATCCATGGATAGAATCAAACCATATATCAGTACATAATTTTTCAATACAATCAAATTTATTACATAATATTTCGATATAATCAAATTTATCACATAATTTCTTTTAAATATCTTTATAATTTCGCGAAACTATTCATTTCGCTGGGACGGGAGTGTTGTAGTGACCAAACCAAGTGTGAACAATCCACAATTTGAACTTCCCAATTTAACTACTGGCGCTTGAGTCGCCAAAGAATAGAGAGAAGAAATCCAGTGTGTCTCAAACTTAGATTCTCCTTATATCTAGATATGTATGTATGTATATTATAAATTCTCCTTGTTATTGATATGTCAAAATCAAAAACCAATTCAATCTGTAACCTCCGAAGAGGCAACATAAAGAAATAAATCGTGGTTGAGATTTTAAAATATTAAATAAATTGTTTTATTTCAACGCGAACAAAACTCAATACGTATTTGAGTATCTAAGTTACTAGAATTGCAGTCGGATGTTACAGTAGTATTGAACGACTGAAATGAATATGGGACTGGTCCCGAAAAGATCCATCCGAAAATGGTATTTTGTGCCACCAGTGAATTTGAAATTACTTTAACACCGTTGCGAATGATCGATGGATAAAGGTCAGCTCCTATCAAAAGATCTACCAAAAGAGGCCAACAAAGCGGTTGGGATTTACAATTGAAAAGGATGAACTTGGTAAATTGTTCGTGAGTGATTTAAGCACAATGGCCTGAGCAGAGAGAGTTATCTGAGGAATTTCAAAGGAAGTGAGTGAAAACGGCTCGAAGGACCATTCTCTAATTTGTTTTGAAGTTCTTAAAATAAAGCCATACAACTGATATATGTTTCATTACTGTTTGTATATTTGGATTCTATGACGTCCATGTCCAGGGGTTCTTCCTTAGAAGAAGGTCGAAATCGGGCACATTGAGAGTATTTCTCTTTTACCTCCTGCCACAAGTCCTTCAACTCAGCCTTACTTGCCTCTAAAGTCGGGTTGGTGTGATTTTGTTCAGGGACTTCCTTGGCGGATGCATGGTATTTTACCAGCATATCCACTGCAAAAATTAAGTCATCTAAGATAGACATGATTGTATACGAGTAATCGAGGAGAAAGAAAAAAAAATTAAATTTAATGCAAAAAATGTTGTTTTTATAATGCAAACAATTTTCGAATCAAACTGCAATTATTTTAATGCAAACAAATTTCGAATTAAATTTTGTTTTTTTAATGCAAAATTTGATTTTTTTTTAATGCAAATAATTTTCGAATTGAATTTGATTTTTTTTGTAATGGAAGTAATTTTCAACTTGCATTCAAATTTCTTTTAATGCAAATAATTTTCAACTTGCATCCAATTTTTTTTTTGTCAATGCAAAAATTTTGTATGTTGCATTAATTTTTTTATTTTCAATAAGTAATGCAACTATAAATGCATTTAAAAATATGCGTTTTTACAATTTTGTTTAATACTATTAAGTAATTGTTAACTTTATTATGATTTATGTAGGGATTTTTTGTCTATGCTGCAGGTACTTCATTTGTTTTCATGTGGCATCACTGGCTTCAGGTCAAATGAAACAAATAAATTCTTTTTGTCACGACGTTTCCTCCATGTATATAGACATCATCATGTGAACAATATGGTTTAATTGTTTTTGAATCAAAATAGCTTTTAACGGCCTTTAGTCCATAAAAATTGGCGTATCGTCCCGGCGATCTCACTTGGACTCATCAGTTGACTAGTGAGGGCCTTGTCAATACGCAATTTTTATTAAGTTCAGTTCAACTTACATGAATTTTTTGGCAAAAATCCAATGTGAACTATATCCAACAAGATTAAAATTCTTAATCATTAAGCTGGAAATTTTTGCCTAGGGCCAGGCTATGTTTTTACATGAAGGTTTTACTACTGAAATACATCAGCCAAGTAGAAGACTTAGCACTATTTAATTGGACTTGTTGAATTATTGATTCAAAATAGAACGGCCTTTAGTCCATAAAAATTGACGTTTCGTCCCGACGATCTCACTTGGACTCATCAGTTGACTAGTGAGGGCCTTGTCAATACGCAAATTGTATTAAGTTGAGTTGAACTTACATGAATTTTTTGGCAAGCCTCGTCTTGCTACGAATCTTGCAAATGCAGCCAAGAAGGTTTCGGACGACAAATCACTTACAGCCTCAAGGTGAATAGCTTTTGTAGAAAAGCATACAAATGCACAGGCATACCCTTTAGTCATTCGACAATTTCGTGCGTTAAAACTTTTGATCACGAAGGGACCTGCAAAATCGATCCCTGTAACCGTAAACGGGGGTGAAAAAGTGCATCTTGACGGGGGTAAGGCAGCCATAAGTTGTTTGTTGAATTCCTTTTTGTAAATGATACAGGTTTTACACTGTCGAATGCAGAATTTAACGAGATTTTTTAGCTTCGGGATCCAAAAACGTTGTCTAAAAAGCCGAAGCATCAAGGAATTGCCACCGTGCATAGAAATTTCGTGAATAAACTGAGTGAGAAGATAAGAGAAACGTGAGCTGTGAGGCAGGATAAGAGGGTGTCGCTCATTGTAAGACATATCAGATTGAGCCAGTCGGCCATTGACTCTAAGGAGATGGTTTGAGTCTAGGAAAGGGTTGAAAGATATGATTGAACTTTTTGAGTGAATGGACTTTCTTTCTTTTTGAGAGATGAGTACTAATCGATTTCTTACGAAATCCATTTCTTGGGACGTTATGTTGTGAGAGTCGTAATGATGATTTTCCCTTTTTGATACTTTAAAGAAAAATCGAAAAATGTAGCATATAAAACGCATTGGGCGAGGCAACGTCGAAAAACCATCAAGAATATCTTCGGGAGCATTCTGAACTACCAAGAGACGACTGCTTTCTGCTCGAGATCTTCGACACAGGGAGTGCTTGGTGGATTTCGGGCCACTGAGAAATTGGTTTGCAAAGCCATGAAGGACCTTTCCACCAAAAAGTATTGACCCTCAAATCAGAAGGCATAAGACCTCGAGTAGCTAGGTCAGCTGGATTTTCAGCCGACTTGACATGTCTCCAATTAACGTTGCCAACATTACCTAAAATTTCGCTAGTGGGATTAGCGACAAAGGTTTTCCATACGCATGGCGGTTTTTTCAGCCAAGCCAGCACGATGGATGAGTCAGTTCATAAAAAGGTTTGGTATGATTGTATAGGGAAATTTGAAATATAAAATTTTATCAATTTTGAGAGAAGGAGTGCTCTACACAAATCAAGGTGTGGTAGAGACACAGATTTGATGGGAGCAACTTTCGATTTTGCACAGAGCAAGTGCGAGGTGAGAGTTCCGTCAGATTGTCGTAAGTGTATGTATAACGCGGTGGCATATGCCTTGTCTGAAGAGTCGCAGAAACCATGAAATTGGACTTCTGACGAAGGAGAGTATTCTACCCAGCGAGGTATTTCAATACGTTTTATCTCAGGCAGTGAGTCCGCAAAATTTATCCATGTTCTGAAAGTATCAGATTTAATGGGTTCATCCCAAGTGGTTTGTTCCGCCCAAATTCGTTGCATTAACATTTTTGCCACTATTACGACGGGGGCCAACCACACCGCGGGATCGAAAATTTTAGCAATTTGAGAGAAAATTGCTCGTTCCGTGGGACTTTCTGACAAAGCGATTTGTTGAGTCGCGAAATAAAAGTTATCCCCTTTGGCATTCCACCTTAATCCTAAAGTCTTCGTATTGCTGTCTGTATCAAGTTTCAAAAGTTTCGGATAGCCAAATATGGAGCACAGTTAACCCCGAAAGTGACGGTTAAAAGTTCAAAATCTTCGATTTCTAAATGGGGAGATGTGCGAAAAAGAATTCTTTGATAATAATTTGACGGTACATTTTTTCAATGTCCGCATTGAACACAAATTTATAGAATCTCCAGCGAATAATTAAGGAGGATAAGTCTTGTTGTAAGATCGGCCCGGGGTATAATAGATCATTGAGGCTTGAACCGTTCGAAGAAGAATTGGAAGCATTGAACACAACACGTACTTTTGTTGAGGTGCTTTCTGGCTTTATGACCGCGTGATGCGGAAGATAAAAAGACTTTACTTGGTTATTTTCTACCTTTTCAATTGGAGGAACCTTTCGCATGTGATTAAGAGACAAATACTCAGAAATAGCTTTGCAGTATTGGGATTTCAGATCAGCTTTTGAGGCTAACGATTTTTCGGTTCTTGAAAATTGTTTCAGTGCTATAAACCTAGAGTAACCTAGATGGCTTTTTGAGGTTGGAGGTGTGGAATGGAAGACGAACAACGAACCTTCCATCAGAGCGTCTGAAAGTAGTTTGTTTGTAAAGTTCCTCGCAGTAGCAGTCTTCCTCTGATCGGATGGCAGTGGAGGGCAATTCTTCTATCTCCCAAAATTTCCGTATTTGAGTATCTAAGTTACTAGAATTGCAGTCGGATGTTACAGTAGTATTGAACGACTGAAATGAATATGGGACTGGTCCCGAAAAGATCCATCCGAAAATGGTATTTTGTGCCACCAGTGAATTTGAAATTACTTTAACACCGTTGCGAATGATCGATGGATAAAGGTCAGCTCCTATCAAAAGATCTACCAAAAGAGGCCAACAAAGCGGTTGGGATTTACAATTGAAAAGGATGAACTTGGTAAATTGTTCGTGAGTGATTTAAGCACAATGGCCTGAGCAGAGAGAGTTATCTGAGGAATTTCAAAGGAAGTGAGTGAAAACGGCTCGAAGGACCATTCTCTAATTTGTTTTGAAGTTCTTAAAATAAAGCCATACAACTGATATATGTTTCATTACTGTTTGTATATTTGGATTCTATGACGTCCATGTCCAGGGGTTCTTCCTTAGAAGAAGGTCGAAATCGGGCACATTGAGAGTATTTCTCTTTTACCTCCTGCCACAAGTCCTTCAACTCAGCCTTACTTGCCTCTAAAGTCGGGTTGGTGTGATTTTGTTCAGGGACTTCCTTGGCGGATGCATGGTATTTTACCAGCATATCCACTGCAAAAATTAAGTCATCTAAGATAGACATGATTGTATACGAGTAATCGAGGAGAGAGAAAAAAAAATTAAATTTAATGCAAAAAATGTTGTTTTTTTAATGCAAACAATTTTCGAATCAAACTGCAATTATTTTAATGCAAACAAATTTCGAATTAAATATTCTTTTTTTAATGCAAAATTTGAATTTTTTTAATGCAAATAATTTTCGAATTGAATTTGATTTTTTTTGTAATGGAAATAATTTTCAACTTGCATTCAAATTTTTTTTAATGCAAATAATTTTCAACTTGCATCCAATTTTTTTTTTGTCAATGCAAAAATTTTGTATGTTGCATTAATTTTTTTATTTTCAATAAGTAATGCAACTATAAATGCATTTAAAAATATGCGTTTTTACAATTTTGTTTAATAATATTAAGTAATTGTTAACTTTATTATGATTTATGTAGGGATTTTTTGTCTATGCTGCAGGTACTTCATTTGTTTTCATGTGGCATCACTGGCTTCAGGTCAAATGAAACAAATAAATTCTTTTTGTCACGACGTTTCCTCCATGTATAAAGACATCATCATGTGAACAATATGGTTTAATTGTTTTTGAATCAAAATAGCTTTTAACGGCCTTTAGTCCATAAAAATTGGCGTTTCGTCCCGACGATCTCACTTGGACTCATCAGTTGACTAGTGAGGGCCTTGTCAATACGCAATTATTATGCTTTTGTAGAAAAGCATACAAATACACAGGCATACCCTTTAGTCATTCGACAATTTCGTGCGTTAAAACTTTTGATCACGAAGGGACCTGCAAAATCGATCCCTGTAACCGTAAACGGGGGTGAAAAAGTGCATCTTGACGGGGGTAAGGCAGCCATAAGTTGTTTGTTGAATTCCTTTTTGTAAATGATACAGGTTTTACACTGTCGAATGCAGAATTTAACGAGATTTTTTAGCTTCGGGATCCAAAAACTTTGTCTAAGGAGCCGAAGCATCAATAGTCCAGTCAACGAAGGAAAAATAAATGCAAAAAATCGTGTAGTCTGGGTTATTATTTTAAAGGGTAGGGGTGACCCCCAGGTACAACATACCAAAAGTCCCCAGCCCAGGCCCGCGAGCCCCCAGGAGGGGGGGGTAAAGGTCCCCTTTTCTTGTATTTCGCGAATATTTTGAAAACCAAGGGTATTAGCGGAAAAGTATACACTACAAAATGAAAGTATATTAAATTCTCTACAAAAAAAGCCCTAGTCATATGTTCGCTAGGAGCAATAGTAAGGGAGATGCGGGGGGTATAAATGTCAATAAATCTGAAAAATTATGATATTACGTTACAAATTTAATCTTTATTGATCAATCGACCCAAAAATATTAGAAAAAGTAAATGCATGTTCATTCATGATAATTCCATTAACGTGATGAGATAGATGGTATGTAGTAAAAGAAGGTGGTGGGGGTTAAAATATCGGTATTTAATTTATTTGATACAGTGTTTTTTGTCAAATGAAAAACACTGTATTTTCAAAGGTAAGAACCTTACAGGGAGATGCGGGGGGTATAAATGTCAATAAATCTGAAAAATTATGATATTACGTTACAAATTTAATCTTTATTGATCAATCGACCCAAAAATATTAGAAAAAGTAAATGCATGTTCATTCATGATAATTCCATTAACGTGATGAGATAGATGGTATGTAGTAAAAGAAGGTGGTGGGGGTTAAAATATCGGTATTTAATTTATTTGATACAGTGTTTTTTGTCAAATGAAAAACACTGTATTTTCAAAGGTAAGAACCTTACAGCTTATTTCCAAGTTATTGACCAATACTATGTGAAATGATTTTGGGGGTTATTCGAAGAAAAAAATCACTTAGGGGAGGGGGGCCTATTATCTCAGTCAACAGTTTAAAAAAAAAAAATGATTTTGAATTAAAAATTTAAAAAAAAAAAAAAAATTTTGTGTTTGTATTGATTTTTTTCAATTTTTTTTGTTATAAGGTACTAAATTTTTATTTGATTTTTGATGCTCTCATTAATCTTAAGTCGAACGCTGAAAACCACAGAGTTGTAGGCCTTTTAGTTTTTGAGAAAAATTAAGATTATAAAAACTACTACTTTCTTAAAAAAATTCATTCTTTTCAGTAAGTTCTATAGTAAATTCAAACCGTCAATTTTCTAACGAAAGAAAAATAAAAGCAAAAAATCATGTAGTCTGGGTTATTGTTTAAAACGGTAGGGGTAATCCTCAGGTACAACATACTAAAAGTCCCCAGCCCAGGCCCGCGAGCTTTAGTCATTTTTATAATCTTAATTTTTCTCAAAAACTAAAACGCCTACAACTCTGTGGTTTTCAGCGTTCGACTTAAGATTAATGAGAGCATCAAAAATCAAATAAAAATTTAGTACCTTATAACAAAAAAAATTGAAAAAAATCAATACAAACACAAATTTTTTTTTTTTTTTTCAAAATTTTTAATTCAAAATCATTTTTTTTTTTAACTGTTGACTGAGATAACTTAATTCAACAATAAAATAATAGAATAGGTTTTTAGATTTTCAAAAAGCTATAGTATAGTATTGTAACTGTTGCCGTTGTTTCTAAATGATTGCATATGCAGTTTAAACCAATGTTTTAGAAAATGATCTCTCCCTTATAAACGGGGGCAAATAGGCCCCCCTCCCCTATGTGATTTTTTTCTTCGAATAACCCCCAAAATCATTTCACATAGTATTGGTCAATAACTTGGAAATAAGCTGTAAGGTTCTTACCTTTGAAAATACAGTGTTTTTCATTTGACAAAAAACACTGTATCAAATAAATTAAATACCGATATTTTAACCCCCACCACCTTCTTTTACTACATACCATCTATCTCATCACGTTAATGGAATTATCATGAATGAACATGCATTTACTTTTTCTAATATTTTTGGGTCGATTGATCAATAAAGATTAAATTTGTTAATATCATAATTTTTCAGATTTATTGACATTTATACCCCCCGCATCTCCCTTACTATTGCTCCTAGCGAACATATGACTAGGGCTTTTTTTGTAGAGAATTTAATATACTTTCATTTTGTAATGTATACTTTTCCGCTAATACCCTTGGTTTTCAAAATATTCGCGAAATACAAGAAAAGGGGACCTTTACCCCCCCCTCCTGGCTAAAGCTCGCGGGCCTGGGCTGGGGACTTTTGGTATGTTGTACCTGGGGGGTCACCCCTACCCTTTAAAACAATAACCCAGACTACATGATTTTTTGCATTTATTTTATGATTTAAGATCTTCGTTGACTGGAATACAAGGAATTGCCACCGTGCATAGAAATTTCGTGAATAAACTGAGTGAGAAGATAAGAGAAACGTGAGCTGTGAGGCAGGATAAGAGGATGTCGCTCATTGTAAGACATATCAGATTGAGCCAGTCGGCCATTGACTCTAAGGAGATGGTTTGAGTCTAGGAAAGGGTTGAAAGATATGATTGAACTTTTTGAGTGAATGGACTTTCCTTCCATCAGAAGTGAAAATTCTCTAGAATAAAAGGATGTTTGAGAGATGAGTACTAATCGATTTCTTACGAAATCCATTTCTTGGGACGTTATGTTGTGAGAGTCGTAATGATGATTTTCCCTTTTTGATACTTTAAAGAAAAATCGAAAAATGTAGCATATAAAACGCATTGCGCGAGGCAACGTCGAAAAACCATCAAGAATATATTCGGGAGCATTCTGAACTACCAAGAGACGACTGCTTTCTGCTCGAGATCTTCGACACAGGGAGTGCTTGGTGGATTTCGGGCCACTGAGAAATTGGTTTGCAAAGCCATGAAGGACCTTTCCACCAAAAAGTATTGACCCTCAAATCAGAAGGCATAAGACCTCGAGTAGCTAGGTCAGCTGGATTTTCAGCCGACTTGACATGTCTCCAATTAACGTTGCCAACATTACATAAAATTTCGCTAGTGGGATAAGCGACAAAAGTTTTCCATACGCATGGCGGTTTTTTCAGCCAAGCCAGCACGATGGATGAGTCAGTTCATAAAAAGGTTTGGTATGATTGTATAGGGAAATTTGAAATATAAGATTTTATCAATTTTGAGAGAAGGAGTGCTCTACACAAATCAAGGCGTGGTAGAGACACAGATTTGATGGGAGCAACTTTCGATTTTGCACAGAGCAAGTGCGAGGGGAGAGTTCCGTCAGATTGTCGTAAGTGTATGTATAACGCGGCGGCATATGCCTTGTCTGAAGAGTCGCAGAAACCATGAAATTGGACTTCTGACGAAGGAGAGTATTCTACCCAGCGAGGTATTTCAATACGTTTTATCTCAGGCAGTGATTCCGCAAAATTTATCCATGTTCTGAAAGTATCAGATGTAATGGGTTCATCCCAAGTGGTTTGTTCCGCCCAAATTCGTTGCATTAACATTTTTGCCACTATTACGACGGGGGCCAACCACACCGCGGGATCGAAAATTTTAGCAATTTGAGAGAAAATTTCTCGTTCCGTGGGACTTTCTGACAAAGCGATTTGTTGAGTCGCAAAATAAAAGTTATCCCCTTTGGCATTCCACCTTAATCCTAAAGTCTTCGTATTGCTGTCTGTATCAAGTTTCAAAAGTTTCAGATAGCCAAATATGGAGCACAGTTAACCCCGAAAGTGACGGTTACAAGTTCAAAATCTTCGATTTCTAAATGGGGAGATGTGCGAAAAAGAATTCTTTGATAATAATTTGACGGTACATTTTTTCAATGTCCGCATTGAACACAAATTTATAGAATCTCCAGCGAATAATTAAGGAGGATAAGTCTTGTTGTAAGATCGGCCCGGGGTATAATAGATCATTGAGGCTTGAACCGTTCGAAGAAGAATTGGAAGCATTGAACACAACACGTACTTTTGTTGAGGTGCTTTCTGGCTTTATGACCGCGTGATGCGGAAGATAAAAAGACTTTACTTGGTTATTTTCTACCTTTTCAATTGGAGGAACCTTTCGCATGTGATTAACAGACAAATACTCAGAAATAGCTTTGCAGTATTGGGATTTCAGATCAGCTTTTGAGGCTAACGATTTTTCGGTTCTTGAAAATTGTTTCAGTGCTTTAAACCTAGAGTAACCTAGATAGCTTTTTGAGGTGTGAGGTGTAAATGGAAGACGAACAACGAACCTTCCATCAGAGCGTCTGAAAGTAGTTTGTTTGTAAAGTTCCTCGCAGTAGCAGTCTTCCTTTGATCGGATGGCAGTGGAGGGCAATTCTTCTAACTACCAAAATTTCCGTATTTGAGTATCTAAGTTACTAAAATTGCAGTCGGATGTTACAGTAGTATTGAACGACTGAAATGAATATGGGACTGGTCCCGAAAAGATCCACCCGAAAATGGTATTTTGTGCCACCAGTGAATTTGAAATTATTTTAACACCGTTGCGAATGATCGATGGATAAAGATCAGCTCCTATCAAAAGATCTATCAAAAGAGGCCAACAAAGCGGTTGGGATTTACAATTGAAAATAATGAACTCGGTAAATTGTTCGTGAGTGATTTAAGCACAATGGCCTGAGCAGAGAGAGTTATCTGAGGAATTTCAAAGGAAGTGAGTGAAAACGGCTCGAAGGACCATTCTTTAATTTGTTTTGAAGTTCTTAAAATAAAGCCATACAACTAATATATGTTTCATTACTGTTTCTATATTTGGATTCTATGACGTCCATGTCCAGGGGTTCTTCCTTAGAAGAAGGTCGAAATCGGGCACATTGAGAGTATTTCTCTTTTACCTCCTGCCACAAGTCCTATAACTCAGCCTTACTTGCCTCTAAAGTCGGGTTGGTGTGATTTTGTTCGGGGACTTCCTTGGCGGATGCATGGTATTTTACCAGCATATCCACTGCAAAAATTAAGTCATCTAAGATAGACATGATTGTATACGAGTAATCGAGGAGAGAAAAAAAAATTTAGTGAAGTTGGGGGGTATAAGTTGTCAGTGCAACAGATGTGGACACTGAATAAAAAATGTCAACAAAAAAAAAGAAAAAATATTTGAGTACTTATGGCGAATTCCTTTCAACAAAGCAATCGAATTTTTTCTTAACAGAATTGAATTTTTTTATAAGCAAAATCGATTCTTTCCTGTCAAAACAAATCTTGCGTTTTTAGCAAGATTTAACACCGATTCGCACCCACACTATAAAGATTTCACATTTCTAATACGTCAAATTGAACTCAAGGAATTTTGGGAAGACAAATTGTTTATTTTTTAGTTGCAATGGATTCTATATAATTAACAAAACATTCAACAATATTTTCAGTGAATATAACTTTAGAAATACTTAATTGCAACTATCACGGAACACACATACAATCACACACAAAAATCGATTCTTTTACGAATTCCTTTCAATTGAAAGAAAAAACTCGATTCTTTTTAGAAAAAATTCGAATCTTTTGTTGAAAGGAATTCGGCATTAATTTCACAAAAATATTTTTAAAGATTTTTAAATTGGCTTCAAATCGTTGAGATGTTCGAACAAACTATTATGTGATGAGTGATCAGAAGGTTAAAACTAATAAAAAACTTGGATAGCTTTTTAATTGACTTAAGGTCAAACACGACTTGCGAATAATTTCATCCTTTAATCAACAAAATATTAATGAGAAGGAGCAATTGAAAACAAAAAAGTTTTAAATCGAGTGAAAAGGTAAAGAAAAAATTCCAAAGATGGAAAACAAAAACTTGAGATTCGAAAAAGAATCTTAATGTGAGACCTCAATTGAAAACGACAGGATTTCAATCGAGTCGCTAAGTTACGCAGAATTTCCAAAGAAGGCAAAAAAAAAAGTTTAAGATTCGAAAAAGAATCTTAATGTGAGAAAACAATTGAAAACGACAGGATTTCAATCGATTGAAAATTTCCAAAGAAGGCAAAAGAAAATGTTAAGATTCGAAAAAGAATCTTTAATGTGAGAACACAATTGAAAACGATAGGATTTCAATCGAGTGAAAAAATTCCAAAGAAGGCAAAAGAGAAAAAACTTTAAGATTTGAAATTAAATCTTAATGAGAGAAAGCTAAAAGGTTTTCAATCGAACTGCAAGAGAGAAGTTACCTTTAAGAGAACAGCGCTATTTGAAAACGCAAGAGTACTTCCGTTTTCAAACCTGAATGACAAATGAAAACAAAACAAACAATTTTCGAATATGAGAAGAAAAGCTGTGAGGTTCTGAGAAGTACTTTTATAAGAAATTCAATAAAATTGTTAATTCGTTTTTTCACGCGGAATAAAAAAGTTAAAAAAAAAAATTCCAAATAGGGAAGCAAAAAGTTGAGGTTCTGAAAAGAGCCGTATGAATAATCGATTGAAAACGTAGTGTAATTACGTTTTTAGCTCTGTGAATAAAATGTTGAAGCAAACAAAAAACTCAAAAAACTTTTTTTTGAATATGAGAAGAAAATAGTTGAGATTCTGAAAAGAACCTTTATGAAAAATCAAAAGAAAACGTAAAGTTTAATTACGTTTTCAACTTTAAATGGAAAGTTGAAAAAAAAGAAACTCAAAAACTTTTTGAATATGAGAGGAAAATTTGAAGTTCTGAAAACAACCTTTATGAATAATCGAATAATCGATTTCAACTCTGAATGGAAAGTTGAAAAAAAGCAACTCAAAAACTTTCTTTTTTTTTTAATATGAGAAGAAAATTTGAAGTTCTGAAAAGAACCTTTATGAATAATCGAATGAGAACGTAAGATGTAAATACGATTTCAACTCTGAATTGAAAGTTCAAAAACTTTGTTTGAATATGATAAGAAAATTTGAAGTTCTGAAAAGAACCTTTATAATAAATCGGAATGAAGAAACGTAACAAAGCGACTTGTTTTTCACGCGGAATGAAAAGGTTGAACACAAATAAGAAATTCAATACTTTTTCCACGAGATATGATTCTAAATTGTTCAAGTTGACCGGGACCGAGAGCCCTTGTTTAGTCTTAACGAGAATGAAAATATAAAGAGCTGCATAAAATTGAGTACATCAAAGAAAATGATGCAAAACGAATGTTGTTAAAAAATTTAATTAATTATTTTATACAGAACTGATGAATTTGAAATGTGCTTGCTTAAGAACGCTGAGAGCTACCGATACAAAAAACGATATTATAGAGATGTTAGAAACTGCCGAAAATACTACAATGTTTGGAAGCACGAATATCCAAAGAGATGCAATAATAAATGTGAAAAAGATTGCGTTTATAGACGAATCTAAGAAAAACCTTTTAACTGCTCAAAGAAGATCAGTGAAAGTGACTTAATAATATGCACTTTAAAATGTATAAAGAAAAACGAATAGCAAATAAATGAGAGTGAGAGTGACTTTCCAAATTGATTTGATATTATATAAAAATTTTAACGATACAAAATGCCAATCAATTTATAAAAAATTGTATACTCACCCTGTACAATTTTGCTTTAATTTTTGTATAAAAAGCAATGATGAAAATGATGTCTTCTTTGAATTTTTGTTGGCAGCTTCAAATGGATCGTCCTTCTTACCTTCTCGTTGCACCAATCGAAGCAATGGTGATTAACTTCGACACACAACCTGTGGTCTTGCTTGTCGTTTTACTTTTTAGCGTTTCGCCAATACGGAGCACTTGTCCGCAATTCTGTCGACGAAGCAACAGCAAGCACATTTTAAATCATTTCAACAAAAGTTACGAAGAAAAAAACTTCAACAAAATAAAATTAACAACAAATAAGAAGTTAAAAGTGTTACTTAAAGTGAAAAAAAAATAATATATGAAAAGAAGGAACAACTATACGAGGCAGAACTATCCAAGTCGAAAGCCCCAACGTGTTCAATAAATGAAGAAATTCACACCATACAGGATACCAGCTGTGTTAAAATATAATAAAGAGGAAGAAGAAATTTCAACTATAAAATCAACAGATCCAGCAATTAAAATAAATTGAAGAAAACCTTGCACAGCCAAAAACTATAAGGTAATAATGGCAACCATAAATATTGGTCCTTTAAAACTAGTAAAGAATTTATCAAATTTTAATGGTAAAACATGTAATTGAATTATATTTATTGAAAAGGTAGATTTCATAATAAATGAAGTGAGTTTATATAATGAAGCATCAAAAGAATTTATAGTTAATGAGATTAAATCTAAAATCACAGATAGTGCATTAGAAATAGTATTACGGGGTGGTGACCCAAATAACTGGCAGGAAATAAGAAATTAATAGTTAGGAAGAGTCCTTTTTAAAATTAAAAGAATTAGCCGACAAAGTTTATTCTAAAAATATAACTCAGCTATATAATTCGTATGCAGACATTCTCTGCAGATTAAATAATAAATATTATCTATCGGAAGATAAACCAATAGACTATAATTCTAGCAATAATGAAGCGTCATTATTAGCTACATTTTGTGAAAAAATTCCACCAAATGCTAGTTCGATTATAATTAATCAAGGCATAAAAACTTTAAGTGAAGCTTTTTATAAATTAGAATCTTGTCATTGGACAAAAGAAGAGAATAATTATAATAATGATAAAAATACTCGAAATTATAGAACTGGGAATAACAATAATAATTATAACGACAAAAATCATAAAAAATACAGTAATTATAATACAAATCAAAGAAACGATAGAAGTTATAAAAACGAATCAGGAAATTCAAATAATTATAGGAATTTCAATACCAAAAATCAGAACTTTTATAGACACAATAATCAAAACTATAGAAACCAAAATGAACAAAATTATACGCAACCAAATAGAAGTGGAAATTATTCTAATAATAATCGCAATCCATTTGCTACACAAAATAAAAAAAAATTACCCAGACCAATGGAAGTAGATCATCTTAATCAAAACACAGGAAATTTTCAAACACCTGCCTCAACAGACTATTACCCTGCATAGATGTTCATATTCGTAATAAAAAAACTAAGATTATTAGTACATTCAGGAGCAGCAACTTCTATTCTGAAAGAAAATATATTTCCAAAACATTTCGAAACTAAACTAGACAAAGCACATACTATTAGAACATTATTTAAAGATAATATAATACATACTAAATAATTTTGCCATTACCAAGTGAATTCAATAAAAATGAATCGACCATGGAATTTTAATTATTCCAATTGCGAATAGTACATTCGGCGGAATTTTAGGAAACAATATTCTCATGCTATCACAAGCAATTACCATATTATACTCATACGACAAAAAAAAGCTTAAATTCAAATGCTCAAGAATAATAAGAAATTATTTTATAAAGAGGGAGATATTTTAACTAATGTTAAAGAAGTAACCCATAAAATTGAAACGAAAAATAATAAACTAATATATCACGATTATATAGATATCCGGAAATACACAAAGATGAAGTAGAAAACCAAATAATTGAAATGTTAGATCAAGGTATAATAAAAGAAAGTAGTAGCACATATAATGCACCTATCTGGGTTGTACCCAAAAAGATAGATAGTTCAGGAATCAAGAAATGGCGTATTGTCATAGATTATAGAAAACTTATCGAAATAACCGTGGAAGACAAGTTTCCTATTCAAAATATTGACAAAATGACCAGTAAATTGGGGAGAGCCCAATATTTTACTACTCTTGACTTGGCGAAAGGCTTTCATCAGATATTGGTGAACCCTGAAGACAGGCATAAAACTGCTTTTTCAACAGCTAATGGTCATTACGAATTCAATCGGATACCATTCGGACTGAAAAATGCCCCCGCTACTTTTCAAACAAGGTATTTCAGAAACTCAAGGAAAGTAATTTAAAAATTCAAATATATAAATGCAGATTTTTCAGTAAAAGTACAGAATACTTGGGACATGTTATTACTACCACTGGTATAAAACCAAATCCAGATAAAATAAAAGCTATCGATAAAATACCTATTCCATGCACAACCAAACAAATAAAATCATTTTTGAGACTAAAATACCTGAAAAAAGGAACGAAGATAAATATCAAAGACTCAGAATATATTACAGCTTTTGAAGAACTAAAATTACTCATTTCCCCCGTTTTAAAATATCCTGATTATACTAAAGAATTTGTATTAACAACCGACGCACAGGCGCCCGTTTAGGCAAAAGTGCTTGCGAAATTCATTTTTCGGGTGGGTTTATAATGCAAAACTTTTACTTTTTTTGAATTGACAAATGTTTGGAGCTCTAGTAATCGAAAAAATTATGTCATTTGTATGAATGGTTTGACTTGTAGAGCGAGTCAAAGTGGACAAATATTTGTATGGTTAGAAAAAAACAATTGTTTTTAAATTTTTTTTTTTAATTTTGAGTGTAAAAACTAGGAAAAAGGTGTAAATAAAACTTTTTTTGTTATTTTTACTTGATAAATATGTGAATTGCTATAGTCAGAAATGAAACAAAAAAATGATAAATTTTTTTAAAATTGCTAAATTTAATGTTTTTTTAAACACCCATTTTTGCACGCTTTTTCGTCTTTACACTGAGTGGTAAAAAAAAGGTTCGAACATAATCAAGCTAAGCTCGACGGATAGTAAATCCTTATATATTTCTTTATATAAAACCAAAAACTCAGCTGCACAAAGTTGCATAGAGCTGAGCTAGAGCGATTTGATTTAATGAAGTCAGTAATTTTTTCTGAGTTTTTTTTTGTCAGGTGCAGAAAAAAAATCACGGAAAATATTTTTTCTCTGTTTTGCAGGTATGAGTGTTGGTTTGAAATAAAATGGTTTTGAAATTTAGAAGGAAAAACCTAACTAAGTTTTTTAAAACGGTTTTATAGCTTATTTCTTGTGACCCCAATTAAAACTTTTAAGTATGAATGTTATTGATTTCGGGTATTATTAATTACTGTCATATAGTTTGATGGATAAGAGTTTTTAACTGGATTAGAATTTTTTTTTAAAAAGCTTATAGGTAAAGCAAATTACCTTATTGGGATGTCATAAATTCAATATTTTTAATGCAGGTATTTAGTTTTATGGTATAAAAAGATGAAACATTAGGATGAAATTATCATTGAAAACTTAAATGGATATACCATACAATATTTTGTTTGAACTTTTTGCCAAAGATGAGAGTCTTGAAGAGTTCTTTTCTGCCGTAATAAGTGAATACCAACTATCCGGTGAAAATTTACCGGAAAATGAAGCAAAATTAAAAAGCTTTTATTACAACATTGATAAAAAATGGGTCGCAGCCCATAGATCGAGATTATTTTTCATAAACAAAACTGAGGAATGGCTTTCTTCATCTCTCCATATCAAAACCGAACAAATGAGCTTGGACTTGATGTAGATAAACCAAAGCAAGGATTTGGAAACAGCAATGATGGAAACACTTCAAGGAGATTTTTGAACAATCTGAGGCAACCGCTCGAATAACTGGAGTCAATAAAGAGGTTATAACCAGGATCAAAATAATACTTAATGTTTTGAATAGCAGGGAAGTAGCGAATACAGTTAAATTTGGAGATAACACCAAAAAAACCGCAGAGTTATTGAAACAAAAGTACCCTGAAAATCAACTCACACCTACTCTTCATAAAATTTTGGTTCATAGTCAAAATATCATCGAATACCAGTCACTACCACTTGGAGAATTGTCAGAAGAAGCCTAGGAGTCCAAAAATAAATACTACAAGAAATACAGATATCAAAATGCGTGCAAAGTTTCAAGAATTCGACAGAATGAAGACCTATTTAACATGCTAGCAGTCTCATCCGATCCACTTACTTCGACCTTAATTTATGTAAGAAACCAAAAAGATCTGAAAGCACAATACTCACCGGAAATTATAAGTTTATTACGCATTACCCCGGACTTAGATGATAGTTTCCAAGAAATTTAATGTTGGTATGTGAATTTTTGTTCCTTTTATTTTGTTTTTCTAGTTTTTGAATTCTAATCTATCAATAAAATACCTTATAAATTTACTCTCTTATAAAAAAAAATAAAAAAAAATGAAAAATTAATTAATAAAAAAAAAACAAAAACTGATTTTGTCCCCCACTGTTTCACTCAAATTGGTTTGTTTTCTTTTTTCCCCACTGTTTCACTTAAATTACCCTCAAATTACCTCATAAATTGACTTTCGACCTTCTTAGAATTAAATACCAATTATGCTAACCACGTTAACAAAAACTTCTTATTTCAGCAGCAGATTCTGAAACACCCTGTAAATATTTTTTCTTAAAATTAACAAACTATAGCCTTGGAAATTTCCTTCAAAACCAAAAAAAAAATTTGTCGGTATCTTTATTCGTTTAAGAGATATGATTTTTGCAACCAAAAAAGTCAAAACGGGCCACTGTGCTACGCATCAAACTATGCTATCGAATCTGTTCTTTCACAATCAAATCACCCCTTATGCTAAGCATCTCCCTCAATGAAAATGAGCGTAGATATAGCACTATTGAAAAAGAATTGTTAAGCATTGTATGGTCAGTAAAATATTTTCGACCATATCTCTACGGTCGCAAATTTAAAATACGAACCGATCACAGACCTTTAATTTGGTAAAGTAACCTTAAAGAACCAAATTTAAAACTCCAGAGATGGAAAATAAGTTTAAATGAATATGACTTTGATATTGAATATTTAAAAGGAAAGGAAAATCGTGTTGCAGATTATCTTAGTCGACTTGAAGTGAATGCAATCAGTGCAAATGAAGAAACATCATTAGCTACCAATCATAGTGGAATAGAAGAGAGAAATGATCACATAGGAATTTCAGAATTACCTACAAATATCAAATAGTATTTTTAGAATCAGATGATGAAAGTAAAAATATTATATGTATATATCGAGGTGTAAGAAGACTCTATATTAAATCAAAAAATGTAGGCGATAATATTACAGAAGCATTAAGGGAATTTTTACCCGATCACGGAAAAGTGGCAATATATTGTCCAAATGATAATTTATTTTCCAAAATTCAGAAAAAATTTGTCGAGCTCTACAGCAATCAAAGTAAACTAATATTACTAACATGCATTACGCTCTTAAAAGATTCAAGTGATACGAATGATTCATGAACAATTTAATCACAGGAATACAAGCAACATATCTTGAAATTAAAAATGAATATTACTTTCCAAAATTAAGAGAACTAATTAGAAGAAATATTAACAATTGTACTGTATGTCAAACAGCAAAACATGATAGAAGCCCAAAAAAATAAAATTTGAATTAAGTAAAGCACTTAAGCCAAACGAGCTTATACACATGGACATTTATATTCCAAGTAAGGATATTTACTTTTTAACAGTTATAATGGGTGATTTTTAAGCTGGTTTGGTTTTGGCAACACTGGTTTTGACAGCTGACGTGTGTTTAGTACCTTGTGTCACTGTCAAACAGCTTCAGTTTGGATCGTCTTACAAATGAACAACGCTTGCAAATTATTGAATTTTACTATCAAAATTCGTGCTCGGTTCGAAATGTTCATCGCGCGCTGCTTGTGTTCAGCGATGAGGCTCATTTTTGGTTGAATGGGTACGTAAATAAGCAAAATTGCCGCATTTGGAGTGAAGATCAGCCAGAAGCATTGCAACAGCTACCAATGCATCCCGAAAAAGCCACTGTTTGGTGCGGTTTATGGGCCGGCGGCATTATTGGGCCTATTTCTTCAAAGATGATGCGAATCGCAGCGTTACTGTCAATGGTGAACGCTACCGAGCGATGATAACAAACTTTTTTTTGCCCGAAATGGAAGTTCTTGACTTGCATGATATGTGGTTTCAACAAGACGGTGCCACATGCCACACAGCACGCGAAACAATGGCGCAATTGCGAGGCGAGTTTGGTGAACAGTTAATTTCACGTTTCGGGCCGGTCAATTGGCCGCCTAGATCGTGCGATTTGACACCATTAGATTATTTTTTGTGGGGGTATGTCAAGGCTAATGTCTATAGGGACAAGCCCGCTTCGATTGACGCACTGGAAGCCAACATCCATGCATTCATTCGTGAGATACCGGCCGATATGTGTGAAAGAGTATGCCAAAATTGGACTCAGCGGATGGGCTACCTGAGACGCAGCCGCGGTCAACATTTGCATGAAATTATCTTTAAACATTAAATTGCAAGGTTCAAACTATCGAATTTTTTGTGTTTTTTTTTAAAAAAAAGTTCTAAACCTCTTAAAAAATCACCCAGGCGGATGCTATATTATCGCTTGGTTTTTGGATAGAAAAATTTAATAGACATTTAACAGCCTTCCCCATAGCTAGTAGAAAAACTCATAAGATTATTGAGCAACTTAAGCTTAGAAATTCTATGTTAGGCAAACCCCAGAAAATAGTATGTGATAATGAATTTAATAGCCTAGCATTTAAAGAATATTGCAATGAAGAAAAAATAAAAATAATACTCATAACCCCAAATCATAAGACATGAAATTCAGACGTAGAAAGAGTGCATGGTACACTTAATGAACATATAAGAAGATATAATGCACAAGAAGATAAAAAGAACATATTAAACTTAAGAGAAAAAGTAATAAAAGCAGTTAGTACATATTATTGTACAATCCATTTAACAATATTAAGAAAACCTGTAGATTTTATTCAAACCAAAATAAAAGTGGAAGAATTAGAAGAGATAGGGAAAAGGATCCAAAAAGTTAAGGAAAATAATATTAATGAAAGAAATCAAAATAAAACAGATTTTATTGACCCAGATTTAAATAAAGACGTTTACGTAAAAGCTGACGTTGTAAGAACAGCAAAGAAAATAGCTGCAAAATATAAGAAAAACAAAGTAGAAAAGATTGATAATAAATATTATGCAAATAATAAAAAAATACATACAACCCATTTTAAAAGAAAATATAAATACCAAGGATAATAATAATTTAATCTCTTTACAGCCAATATGAAAACCATAAATATAATTATATTATTCACTTTAACCATAGTGAAATCAGAATTCTTATTACAAGAAATTCATAATCAAGCAGGATACATAATTATAAAACAAGAACCCATTAGATTAATTGAAAAATATGATAAAATACTCCATATAATTAATTTAGAAACCTGCAATGAAAATATTAAACAAATTGAATTTTCTATAGAAACAGGTTATACCAATTTTCAAGACTTAAGATTAAAAAGATAAATAAAAGAAGCTTTAGGAGATTCTAAATCAAAATTAAATAGTATACTTCCTTATTCGAGACAAAGGAGAGGTTTAATAAACATAGGAGGTAATGCACTCTTTCTTTTTGGAGTAATGGATAATTATGAAAGATTAGAGATTGAGAATCATTTAAAAATAATAGAAGAAAACAATAAGAATGCTATAACAGAATTAAATAAACAAATAGGTATGTATACACAATTCCAAACAGAATTAGAAACTATGGCAGACAGAATAAACAAACACCAATACGTGTTAAGAAATTTTATCAATTCAGCAGAGGTAAAACAAGAAAATTTAGCTAAAAGCATATTAACATTACAAATCAATGCAGATATAATGTTGTTAAACAATGAAGTAGAAAAATTACAAGACAACGTAGTATTTTCAAGATTAGGAATTCTAGGAAGAAATATTTTGACTAAGGAAGAAAATAGACAATTTAACATAACCATTGATAAATTAGAATATATTGAAAGTAGCTTATTAACTAGAAACAACCATTTAGTGTTTGTTCTAAAAATACCAGCATTTACACAAATGTAAAAGCATAATGATTCTACCTATACCAAACGATCAAGGACTTGAAGTCGAAATATCAAAATACAACTATTTACATTATTTGGAACGAGACATTATATGAAAACAATGAAATAAAATATGTAAAACATTTAAAGAAGAGTCCAATATGTATCAAAAAACTATATAAAACAAAATATGAAAATTGTAAAATAAGATCAAATAAAGATCAAGAAATAATAGAATAAGAAGATGGACTTATTTTAACAAAAAACTTATTAGAAACAAGTTTAAATGAATATTGTAATAATATTGAATATAAAATTGTTAAGAATAACCTTATACATTTTAAAGATTGTAATATTAAAATAAATGCAACTTTATATATAAATCAAAAAGAATATTTTAAACAAAATATTATAATTCCATTATATAACGCATTAAACTTTACAGAAATTAATGTAACATTAGAAGATATACATATAAATCAAATTGAAAATTTGAAAGAATTGCCAACAATAAGATACCAAAATAATGTAAAACATGTTATATCATATACAAGTATCACAATCATTATTATTATAATTGCAATTTTATTATTATGATTTAAACGTCGAGAAACCCAAGCATTTAAAATTGAAAAAACAATTATACATACTCAGGAGAGCATCAAACTTAAGGAGGGAGGGGTTACATTCCTAGAACACCCTCCCATTCAATTATAAATAAGTATAACACCCTGTATAATCCAACAAAATGTAATGCGATCACAAGAAATCTTTAAAACTGCATATAAACACATTTCGCCCTCAGCAACTTGTGTAGGAGTTAATACTTTTAACTATTTATTTAAACAAATATATAAATAAAGTACAACTCAAGTTAATTTCAATAAAACAGGATGGACTCTGAGCACTTTTCTGTTCGCTGGTCGCCACTGGTCTGTCTTCTCTTCTTTGACGTCTCTGTTCTTTCGTCTCCAGTTCTGTTCGTTTAGTTTTTTGCTTTCTTTCGGCCTCTCCTGATTGTTGTAGGTCCTCGAACAACCGAACGTCAGCCAATAGTCCGCTTAGGGGGGACCCCAATAGCTATACTAAAAGAAAATCTAACAACCACCGCAAAAATTAACAAATCACATATAGACGAAATCATAATTCTGCTACAAATAATATTACAACAAAACTATTTCACTTTCGACACCAAATACTACAAACAACAACAAGGACTTGTAATGGGGTCCCCCCTAAGCGGACTATTGGCTGACGTTTACCTCAACAACTTTGAAAATAAATACATTTTGTCCAAACTAAACAAACAAAACCATAAAATCATTCATTACGCGCGATATTTCGACGACACATTTGTAGTTTTCGATGGAACATTAAGACAAATCGAAGTTTTAAAAAAGTACATCAACAGTATAAATAACAAAATCAAATTCACAGCAGAAATTGAAAACAACAATACAATCAATTTCCTCGACTTGAGCATAATGAAAAACAACAACAAACTTAATTACAGAAAACCAACAACAACCGACATCACTATACACAAAAATTCACATCACCCTCATGCACAAAAAATGGCAGCTTTCAATGCCTTCATCAACAGACTTCTCAATGTACCTATGAAGAATGAAGATTATCAAGAAGAAGTAATAACAATAAAACATATAGCAATAGCCAATGGTTACAAAACTGAAATAATAGATGATTTAATAAATAAAAAATAAAATAAAAACAAAAACATAACCAACAACAAAAACACCACAGAAAGTAAATATATAGCAATAGAATACACAAACCTACTTCCACAAATACTAAAACACGAATTTAAAAAACTAAACATAAACATATCATTCAAAACAAATAATAATAGCAAAAATACTAAAACGAAAAACACAAAAAGAAGCCAAAATATGTTCAGGGGCTTACAAAATAAATTGCAACGACTGTGACAACTTCTACATAGGACAAACGGGAAGAACATTCTACGACAGATTTCTAGAACATAAACCTAAACCAAATACCAAATCAACGTATGCGCAACACCTAATTGACAACAACCATAACTACACGAACTTTGAAACTAACTTAACACCAATGCACATTTGCAAAAAAGGGACAACTCTTGACGCACTCGAAGAATTCCAGATAAACAAAGCAAATAAAACAGAACAAGACAAGATATTAAATGACAAATTAACCATCAAAAACAACTCACTATATGACACTGCAATTAAACACCAAATCAACAACAATACATAAAAAGAGACACATACTAAACTGCAAAAAACTAAATCACCATAAAAGACACCAACACCAAATTTGGCAAATAATACTACAGTCCGATAGCAAAAGCCCGAGGATGGATTATTAAATCCTAAACGCGTTGCTCGTTAAAAAAAATATATGTTGTGATGTGATTAAATTAAAAATTTTTATTAAATAAAACAAATTTTTCAATTTTTAATTAATTTTTATATTTGTTTTTTATTTTATTATTTTCATTTATAATCATAATCCACACAACATGGACACTAAATTACAAATAACTTTCACAGCCGAACAGGCACAATTAGTCTATAAATACAAAAATGCTAAAATCAAAATAACAAAAGCCAATTAAAGCATTAAATTTAATAAACAGTGTCTTAAAAAACAAATAACACCAAAATATGCACAAATTAAAATAAAAAATAATTCAATAGCCGCCATTAAAACACAAAGAATTGCCTAAATAATCCGTATAAAAGAAGAAATTAAACATTTATATAGCAAAAAATCAAAACTTAACAGCACATTATATGAACTTCACTTATTAATATACAACAAATTACATTACATTGCCGCTGAAACTCACACTAAAAAAATTCACCAATACACAAAACAAATCGCAAAAGAAATCACAAAAAAACAGCAAACCAAAATGCAAAAACTAATAAAAAAAAGCAGATACCAAAATTCCTAAAACCAAACACATATTTTACCCTAGATTAATAAATAACACTAATATACAATTCTCACAATCAGAAATTGAATCACTAAACAAAGGTTTGAAATACAACATCCCTAAAATCCATAATAACATAACCAAAGAAGTCATCAACGCCGAAGCGGCAATCAAAACAATACCAACACAAGAATTAAAAAACGAAACTAGAATAACCATCAACAAAAAACTAAAACATATATTAAAAAACAATAGAACGCAACAAATAATCCAAAACAAATATAAAAACGATTTAATCAATCTAAAAACCATAAGACAAAAAATTGAAAACAATAACGCAATAATAACAAAAGCAGACAAAGGCAATACAGTCGTCATAATCAACGAACAAGAGCACAATGACAAGACAATAAACTTTTTCAACGAAAACAACATACAAAATCTACAAAACGATCCCACCAAAGTATTTGTCAAAGAGATTAACAAAGCCATAAACAATTATTGCAACCATATTTTTTCTAACCTTAACAAAATGAAACAAAAACAACCAAATGCACAAGCTCCACAATTCACAGGTTTACCAAAAATACATAAAGACGGAACACCAATTCGCCCGCTAATTAACTATACAACTGCACCATGCTACAAAGTTGCCAAAACCTTACAAAAAATAATAAAAACAAATATAAATCTAAGAAACAACAAAAGTATCAAAAACTACACAGAATTTATAGAAACAACCAAAAATCTAAACATATTGCCTAACTACAAACTAATTTCTTTCGACGTAACTAATATGTACACAAACATACCAATAAACGATACAATAGCCATACTAAAAGAAAATCTAACAACCACCGCAAAAATTAACAAACAACATATAGACGAAATCATAATTCTGCTACAAATAATATTACAACAAAACTATATCACTTTCGACAACAAATACTACAAACAACAACAAGGACTTGCGATGGGGTCTTCCCTAAGCGGACTATTGGCTGACGTTTACCTCAACAACTTTGAAAATAAATACATTTTGTCCATACTAAACAAACAAAACCATAAAATCATTCATTACGCGCGATATGTCGACGACACATTTGTAGTTTTCGATGGAACATTAAGACAAATCGAAGTTTTAAAAAAGTACATCAACAGCATAAATAACAAAATCAAATTCACAGCAGAAATTGAAAACAACAACACAATTAATTTCCTCGACCTGAGCATAATGAAAAACAACAACAAACTTAATTACAAAATATTCAGAAAACAAACTACAACCGACATCACTATACACAAAAATTCACATCACCCACATGCACAAAAAATGGCAGCTTTCAATGCCTTCATCAACAGACTTCTCAATGTACCTATGAAGAATGAAGATTATCAAGAAGAAGTAATAACAATAAAACATATTATAGCAATAGCCAATGGTTACAAAACTGAAATAATAGATGATTTAATAAATAATAATAAAATAAAAATAAAAAATAAAAACAAAAACATAACCAACAACAAAAACACCACAGAAAGTAAATATATAGCAATAGAATACACAAACCTACTTCCACAAATACTAAAATACGAATTTAAAAAACTAAACATAAACATATCATTCAAAACAAATAATAATAGCAAAAATACTAAAACGAAAAACACAAAAAGAAGCCAAAATATGTTCAGGGGCTTACAAAATAAATTGCAACGACTGTGACAACTCCTACATATTACAAACGCGAAGAACATTCTACGACAGATTTCTAGAACATAAACCTAAACCAAACACCAAATCAACGTATGCACAACACCTAATTGACAACAACCATAACTACACGAACTTTGAAACTAACTTAACACCAATGCACATTTGCAAAAAAGGGACAACTCTTGACGCACTCGAAGAATTCGAGATAAACAAAGCAAATAAAACAGAATAAGACAAGATATTAAATGACAAATTAACCATAAAAAAAAACTCACTATATGACACTGCAATTAAACACCAAATCAACAACAATAGATAAAAAGAGACACATACTAAACTGCAAAAAACTAAATCACCATAAAAGACACCAACACCAAATTTGGCAAATAACACCACAGTCCGATAGCAAAAGCCCGAGGATGGATTATTAAATCCGAAACGCGTCGCTCGTTAAAAAATATATGTTGTGATATAATTAAATTAAAAATTTTTATTAAATAAAACAAATTTTTCAATTTTTAATTAATTTTTATATTTGTTTTTTATTTTATTATTTTCATTCATAATCATATTCCACGTGAACTTGCATCAGTGTGGATTTCGATCGGCTTACTAGTAACGACTTTAATAGATTGAATGCCTTGAATTGTAGAATTCCTATTTCGAATCGAAATCTCCTCGCAATAAGTCAGATAGAGGTGCAGCAACTAAGGCGAAACCATGGATGAATCTTCTTAAATAGCTGCAAAGTCCGAGAAACGACTGAAGTTGTTTTTTGTTAGTAGGGACCTTAAAATCATCAATGGCTTTTGTTTTTATGTTGTTGATTCCGATAGTTCCATTATAGTCGTCGCAAACTCTGATATCCCCAGTCTTCTTACAAACGATCACTACTGGGCTGGTATACTCTGATTGACTTGGACGTACAATTCCTTTCTGGTGCAGATCGTCGATAACCTTTGCCAACTCCTCTCGTTCAGTATATGAAAGTCTTCTTGGTGTGCATGATATTGGTATGTCATCTCTTAAGTTGATCTTCATCTTGCGAGGTAAATCCAGAAATTCGTTCACATTATCGGCTAAATATTCGTCTCGTACTAACTTCTGTATTTCATCTACAAACTCTGGTCCAACACTAAGGTTAATTTTAATTTCCATATCACTCGACTCGACTTCTATTCGCACCAACTCGGCTTCAAATGATTTGTTTGGCTGTTCGTTGCTGTCGAAAATTTTACGTTCTCCATTAAAACTGCAGCGAACCGTATTCAAAAAGTCTTGGCCAAGGATAACGTCGTCAGTTATCGCTGATGTCGGGACTATGACTAATTCCAATTCGTATTCACTTCCCTGAATTTGAACTTTAGTTTCGAATGCCGAATCACATACCACCTTTGTTTGGTTTAGACCTATCAATGAGCAAGATATTGCTTCAATACTGCAGGCAAATGGTACTGCACCTTCACGTATTAGGTTTTTACAACTTCCCGTATCTATCAAGGCACTTATGGTCCTGTAATCGATAACGATCAACTTCCTATAGTTGTTAGATGGAACAGCCAAAGAATGGGTATCATTCTGGTCGGTTACTAAAGCAATGTTTCGACAATATTTGGCGACATGTCCGTAGCTTCGACATTTAAAACATAATGGGGCATATTCATATTCACTTTTAAACTCCAGTCTATCTTAGACCTGGGTTTATCCTATCAAAATAACATTTTATAAACCCCAGTCTAAGATAAACTGGAGTTTAAAAGTGACTATGAATATGCCCCAATGGTTTTGCATCCTCGTTGCGGTCCGGAAGACGTTGGTTTTGCACTAGTCCGCCCCTTCGTGCTGGAAGCTTGGCTTCGACGGCTTGTGGTGCACATCTGTTCCTTGTCGAATACCAACCATCTCGTCCTGAAATCTACTTACGTCGTCCATCACTAGCTGCAGCTGGGGCCGAAGTACTATCGTTTTCTCTTTCTTCACATTGATCTCTACGGTCGAAAATGTGTACGTTTGCTGAATAACTCAACTGCATAACAATTATTCCTATTTCGTGACCCTTTTTTTTTTAATTAATATAATAATCCTAAGCGGGCTTTAGGTCTTTCTTGATTTATTTTTTGATTGTTATTAAATAGACGACGTTTCGTACGTGCTTACGTACTTCTTCAGGTCTATTTAATTTATCCTAAAAATATATATAAAACTAAAGGTGATGTTGTGTTGTATTTTCTTCGTTTCTAATAGCCTTTATTATTGAAATTATTATTTTTATCTTAAATTTGAAAATCTTGAAAAAGACGTTTCAAATTTGTAATTTATTTGAATTTTACAAATTTGAAACGTCTTTTTCAAGATTTTCAAATTTAAGATAAAAATAATAATTTCAATAATAAAGGCTATTAGAAACAAAGAAAATACAACACAACATCACTTTTAGTTTTATATATATTTTTAGGATAAATTAAATAGACCTGAAGAAGTACGTAAGCACGTACGAAACGTCGTCTATTTAATAACAATCAAAAAATAAATCAAGAAAGACCTAAAGCCCGCTTAGGATTATTATATCAACTGCATAACTGTAGTGTTCATCGTTTTAATCCATTCTGTTAATTCTTGGAGCGTTGGTTTGTTAATTTGATGTGCAACAATATGAGTTCCCCATTGCAATGCGATAAACGGTGGCAGTTTTTTAATAAAAATGGGCAACAATCCGGAACACTGATGAACTTCCATATTTGCGCATATAATACTGGATTCGAACCGAATTTGTATACTTTATGAAATCCGACCAGTCATCTACTTGTTTTAGTTTTGAAGCTTCATATCGGAAACATTGGGCTAACATTTCAGGTCGACCAAAGTTATCGTTCAGTAACTCAATAGTATCTTCAGGGTCCTCACTTGTCATTAACATGATGCGCACTGATTCAAAAGCTGGACCGAAGAGTGCTTTTCGTAACCTTCCAATGTTTTCTTGAGGTGAGAAACCGCACAACAAGGTTGACTGCCTAAAATCCCGGATGAATGTAAGCCAATCCAAAGTGTTACCACCAAATCGTGTCAGTTCGGTGCTCGCTGATTGTCGTGCCAATAGCTGTAACATCGTTGTTTGTAGGTCCGGAACATCTGGGGACTTTGTTGACGCACCTGCAACCCATTCAGATATATCGTCTTTTTTTTTTGTCCGACGTGTCATCATTGTATATAAAACCCATAGTAATATCATCGAGTCGTTTTTTTTTACGTTCTTGGGAGCTACTATGTGGCGTTATAAACGCCACAAATTTGACAATGGAGAGAATCAAAAAGGAATAGAGAACAGGTAGTAGGAGCGAGAGGAGTGTATTATATTGGTTCTGACAACAATAATGCGGGAAAGGGAGATATCCGAATTAGCCTTTTGCGTCATTGAACTTGGGCGAGAAAATAGAAAAAAATGTTTGTGTGTATATGTTCGCTTATGCAAAGGTTTGGTTTAATTTTTTTTCAATGAATTTAGGAAACGATTTTTTGCTTAAGGGCATATGTTTATACATATATGTATAGGTATATAATCTCCTATAGTTTCATGAAAAACTTGGGAGGTTTTTATTTTTGATTTTGAATTCAAAGAAAGCAACGTTGCAGGTATTCTCTTTCTATTATATGCGGTAATAGTAATTGTATGGGACGGTTGCCATATTTCGGGTTAGGTACCTACATTATATATATGTAGGTATAATAATAATGTTCATAATTTTGGTATAGTTAGGTCCCTAGGTAGGTACTACCTAATAATAAACAGAACAAAAATATTATTTCCAATTATGTTTCCGTTTTGAATAATTGTAGGTATCAAGAGATTTAGTACATAGGTAGGTATGCCAATTTAAAATATTAGGTAATTAATATAGGTAAGCCAAAAAACCGTTTTCGAAAAAGAAAAGTTTATAGGAAGGAAGGTATCAATATCTCATTAAGGGCTAAGCCGATTTTAATAAAAAAAATTATACAGAAGGTCCTTTTAAATTTTAATTAATAGGTATTGGATATACCAATGTTCAAAAAAAATTTAATTGAAAATAATTCAATTTTTTTCTTAAATCAAGAGGAAATTATGTTGAAGGCAGGTTGTTGAATTTGTTTTAAATTACATTTATTGTTTGGTGTATATTTTTAAATAGGTACTTGAAATAGGCAATCCAAATAATTTTTAAACAAATTTTAAGGAAGCTTTTTATATAAAAAACGTTTTGAATGATTTTTTTTTAAATACATTTTTACTTGCGGGGAGAGTACGATAACTTTGGCGCCAAAAATTGATAATGGATTCTTGTAGAAGGGTCAAAAATAAGCATTTTTTACTATGGGTGGGGGGGGTCTACCTCACCCCGTTTAGGAGGTAGGGGCAATTTCAGAAAAAATTACTTAAAATTAAAAAATAATTATTAAAAAACAACGGCAACACTTACAGTAATTAAATATACCGTTTTTGAAAGCTAGGAATCTAAACTTTAATCCTGCAATTAAATTAAATTATTTTAGCCGATAGTTTTTTAAAAAATTCGCAGGCAAACTCAAAATTTTGATAAAAAAATGGAAAAAAAAAGTTTAGACCAATTTTTCTCAAAATTTTGAAATGATGCAAGTTAATCGAACACAAAAAACCGAAACGATTTATGTCTTCCAGTTTTTGAGAAAATTGAAAATTACTAAAACTACTTTCTTATGAGATTTTTGTTTATTGATATTTACGTTGATTAGGTTCATCTTTGTAAGTTAAGTACAGCAATTCATTTAGCGTTACCGAGAATGCACCATGAGTTCGGTCAGTTATTGAGTAAGTCAGGAGTTAGTTAAAAATAGTAAAGTCAATGTTCATTTATTAAAGAGGTATGTAAGTCTCGTCAATGAAGTCATCGTCCGTACTGGTGTTACTGTCGAGTTCATTGAGTTCGTCGTTGATGGTGAAAAGCCGAGGTTGTTTTGGCGGTAAAACACCCTCTAAGTGCTCACTGTGAACAGTGGGAGGGTCGAAGTCCTTTAGTTGCAAGCCCATACTTTCTTCACCATCGATAAAACTTGGGTACACTTTTTTAACGTCTAGTAAAAATTCCATGATTTGGGAGCCCAAGTCGTCTTTATATTTTTGTTCAAGGCAGTATTTTCTATAAAATAAAAGTGCCATATATTGGTGAAGGTGGTGCGTTGTTTTCCGGCATAAAATAGTTTTTTTTAGGAGCTTGTTTTCTTCGCTGCCAATGTTAACATCAACGTGAGACGCTATTATTTCGGCTATTTCACGACAACAGTTAAAGTTATCTACTATAGTAGATTTACTAAGCTCACTTTAGGTGCATCAAGCTAGCAGGACACCTTTCCCAAAAATACATATAAACGGTCCGGAAGTGGATATTTGTTGAAAATGAATTAATCGCTTATTATTTACGCAAAAAAAAAATGTATCGGACTTTCGGATTCCGAAAAATTGGGTGTCCTGCTAAGTTGTCGTCAGGTTACCAGGACACCCTATTTCTCGAAATCCAACAGAGCGATTAATTTTTTTTTTGCGTAACTAATCAGCAACTAAATTGCAGCTAATTACTACTAATTCTGAAAATTGAAAAGTGGCCTGCTAACTTGATGCACCTGCTCACTTTTACTGTAGTGATGGTGCTTTTTTGAACATTACAATTGCATTATATAGGTATGTAAGACACAAACATACATTATTAAGAAATTTATATTTTTGCTGCAGTCGTACAGTATTACCTAATGTGAATTTTTTATAATGCAATACATTTTCATGTCTGAAAATTTTAAATGTGCAACTTTGGGCTACGTATATGTATATTTAGAAATCAGCTGTTGACTTGGATATATAAATATAAGACAAATTGAAAGTTTAAATCCAGAATCTTTAAATGCAAAAGAAACTTTGCATACACCCAACCTCGCACATACCCCAAATCCTATAGTGTGCCAAGCAGGGGGGTTGCAGTTCTCACTATTTATACGCCGTAGTGCTGGGTGCTAGCATTGTAAATATATATGCAAGCAACAAAAAAAACTAAAATCTCATACAAAAGTAGTTTTAGTAATTATCAATTTTCTCAAAAACTAGAAGACATAAATCAATTCGGTTTTTTGTGGACGATTCAAAATTGATATTTGCACTGACCACAAAAAACAAATTCAGCGCATCGTTTCACAATTTTGAGAAAATTTAGTCTAAGCTTTTTTTTCCATTTTTTTTATCAAAATTTTGGGTTTGCATACGAATTTTTTGAAAACTATCAGCTAAAATAATTTAATTTAAATGCAGGATTAAAGTTTAGATTGCTAGCTTTCAAAAACGGTATATTAATTTACTGTAACTGTTGCCGTTCTTTTTTAATAATTATTTTTTCATTTTAAGTCATTTTTTACTAAAATTGCCCCTACCTCCTAAACGGTTCGAGATGGACCCCCCCCTCCCATAGTAAAAAGTGCTTGTTTTCGACCCCTCTAGAAAAAACCGTTATCAATTTTTGGCGCCAAAGTTATCGTACTCCTGCCTTACTTGCGATATGTGCATAGATATTATATGGAATCTATACCCTCTCCAGGAAAGTATTCAAATATGTAAACAAATAAAAGTTCCCTGCATTAGGCCTATTTAAATAATGAGGATACTTATTTAGTGTTTATAAGGTTTTATTTTACTCTAACATTTAGTTAAAGTAAATACTGAATTTAATTTGTTTATTTATTTTGCCTAACATTAATATGAAGACTTCCTTCTGATATATTAATTGTGTTGTATTTTTTCTATTGAGTTATTATTTGAAATAAAGAAAATAATAATTAAATACCAGGGGCTATTTCTAAAGAATTTCGTGTCCAGCAAGTGGTGTTTGGGAGAAATTCATCTACTATATGATTACATTCGATACTCGATGAACTACTCTACAGACGGTAGCTTTCCTTATTTCGCGCATAGATGCAACACCGTGATATTGGGTTCCATTCTCAGCCCAATGTAGTGTACTCAAAATTTGTTGCAAAGGACGTTAACACATATTCCTTTGACTGTTGAATTGAAATGTATGTCCAATTTTAGACAAAATAAATTCGATGGAAAATTATTTTCACTACCCTTTGGTCACTTCTATTTACTTCTTTATTTTCCGAAAATTCTTCAAAACGGTTCATTTGTGTATTATTATTTCAACTTTTCAAAACAAACGCTTATTTGCAAATAAAAATTTCTCTTTGCATATTACTGAAATTCTGAATCAAATTTGCAAAGTTTGTTTGTTTGGTGAAACGAAAAGAACATATGCTTAGCAAACTAAGAAAACTTATCACTTTGCAAATTTGCGTTTGGTGAAACGAAATTTGCAAAGTGAAAGTGAAAAGTTGCAAAGTGAAAAGTGTTTGGTGAAATAGGTCCCAGGTTTATTTTTTTTCTTTTTGTCCATTATTTGGAATTTTAAAATATGGTCACCGTAGATATACATAGGTATGTTAAACTACCATTTTTTTTATTTTTTTTTTTCAATTACATCTTGTACAAATTTATTATTTCGAAAAAAACCTTCATTTTTTTAAATTTTTCTCAAATTCGTATTTATTAAAGAATTTATAGTTTAAAATACTTAAAGGTAAACAGCTCAATATCCATTATTCTTTTTTTTTGATACAGTTAAAATGAATATGTCCTTTTTAAAAAAATAGATTTCAAACAAAATGTACCGAATTTCCCTTTAACGGCTAAACCGATTTCAATCAAATTTTTTTCAAAGAAGGTCATTTAAAAATATTTCAAATTTACAAAACTTATTCTACTTATATGCAGGGTGATTCACATAAAGTGTAACAAAAAGCTAGTGTGTAGGGTCTTGACAAGAATAAAATCGCATGGGAGGGGGTGTCAAACTTTAAGACAGCAAACAACGGTACCTGTCAAACAAAATTTTTGGGGTTAAAAGAAAACTCGTTCGATTTAAAATCGATTAAAAAAATGATTTAAATTGAATAAGTAGGATGCCTTTTAGTAAGCAATAAACCATTCCAAAAAATGAATATTAATGGTACCTCGCAAAGTATATTTTTTAGTTTCGCATTTCTCGAAACGATTCAACTGGTTTTAATCAATTTTTTATAAAGAATAATTACTACATTTTAAATAGTTTTCAAACGAAAAAAAAAGTTTGAAATTCTTTTTTGAAAACCCAATAGGTATATATTTCAAAAAGGACTTAGTCGATATTTATTAAACTTGGCAAAAAGCGATTTTTTAATAAAATTTAAACGATTTTGAACAAAAAATATTCCTAAAACCGTTTTTCAAAACCAATATTCAATTTTTACCTTCAAATTTATAAATACTTAAAATCGACGTACCAAATTATTTTCTTAAAAATGTTAAGGTTAGAAAATGTATACATACAAAATTAATTATTTTTAAAACCACTTCTATAATTTTAATATTTTTTCTTTCATTAACTACGATTAACTAAAGATTTTAAATGGTATACATAGCCTTGGGTTCAAAAAAGGTTTCAGAAGTATATTTTAATCAATTTATTTCTAATTTTGTTAAAAAAAAAAAATATTATTTCCAACCAGTGTGATCGCCCATAAGAACAAGTTCGGGCGACCAAGTTATGTATTTTACTTTCTTAGAGTTGTTTGGCCAATTTAAAGAACGATTTGTATGCTTTTTTCGAATTTACTCTAACTAAATACCTACAACAAGTTACATATATATAGGGTGTTCAGCGAGAATTTTTCAACTTTAAATTGCGATTATCGAAAATCTAGCGGGTTGAGGTAAGCAGGAGGGGTATCATTCAAAGCGCAGGATATGCGGATTTGTTAGTCGCAATTAGAAGTTGAAAAATTCCCGCTGGACACCCTATATATTCATATACCTATATTTTTATTTTCGCTATTTGTAAATCCTCAATTTCAACAAAAAAAATCAATTCATTACTCCCTATACATAACAAAAGCTCAAAATTTTTAATTCCCGTTGAACTCTCAATAAATTCTTATACAATGTTCCCGTTCTTGTATCGTCTTTGTATTGTCATTTTATTATATTCTATACAAAATAGTTGTAATTTGCGTACCTACCTACCAAATTTGTTTTCCTCAAAAAAATTATATAAAAATATTTTTTTTAAAATAAACCTCCAAAAAATACCATACCAAATATATTCATTCATGCCTTGCCTACCCACAAATTTCAACGTAAACAAAAAAAAAACAAATCCACAGCTCCTATACATATCAAAGCACAAAATATCTTGTCCCCCTTGAAATCTCAATACATTCGTAGCAAAGTTCTCGTTCTTCTATTATCTTTGTGTTGTCATTGTCATTTTATTGTGTTCTATACAAAATCGTTGTTTTTTTTCTCTCCCTCGAACACTCATAAACTTAGTATACAGTATTCTCGTTTTACTATTATCGGTCAATCCTTCTCTATTAGCATATTCCTGAACCTAGAATGTCTCCAATGAGAAATTGCACTTTGGGAAGTTGCGGTGGCGCCCTGGTAGTTCCTCATCATGATAGTACTATAGAAATATATATACAATGGTGTCATCAGGGACTTCACTGTACTTCCTTCCAAATCGCTTAGCTCCAGCTCGAGTAATTTCATTTTAAGTTCCAACTTCAATAATTCTTTGTGGAGTGAGTGCTTAGAGCTCTTTGATTTTGTTTTCTTTTGCGCTACTGCTGAATTAAGCTCTTCTGCTTTTGGGATGGTAGCAATCAATTCGATTAGTTCACTTTTTATGTCTTCTATATTCGCATTTTCAATTTTGAACAAATTTCCAACTTGCTGTACCTCAACGTCAGAAAATGTGTCCAAAACTTGCTTGCACAAAGCACAGTCTCTCTGGGAATCGCTCCAACCTGAAAATTTTATTGACTAAAAACTCACGTGAACTACTGCTTATTTTAAAAAAAAGCAAATTGTGCAATTTAGAGAGAATTTCGTCGTTGATTTCAGCAATTTTTTGGACTAACTCTGGACAAAATGTTTGCAAATCCATTGTCAGAAGCGTGGTAGTCGACAGATGTTTTTTAGTTTTGTCTCTCTTTTTCCTTTGTTTTTTTTCAAGGGTGGTTGTTTTCTTCTTTTTTTTTTGTTGTGTCTTTTGTCTCAACTTTGCACTGTTCAGGTTTCAGGTTTTTTTTTGGTGTTTGTGTTAACTACGCAGAAATTGCATTCACCAGGATGGTTAAGATCTTTTAATGGAAAAGTTTTCTTGTTTTTAAATTTAGGATTCAGGGAATTATTCATTTAGGCCGGATTTGGATCCCACTTCTGATTTTTGTTAGCTATTTATTGAAACAAATATATAAATAAAGTACAACTCAAGTTAATTTTAATAAAACGAATATATAAATAAAGTACAATTCAAGTTAATTTTAATAAAACAGGATGGACTCTAAGCACTAATCTGTTCGCTGGTCGCCACTGATCTGTCTTCTCTGTTCTGTCGTCTCAAGTTCTGTTCGTTCAGTTTATTGCTTTCAATACTCAAAGTAAAATTCACTACAGATTTCTGATGTCAGCAAATTAATGAATCAAAGGCCAGTATATAGTCTCCAGCCGAATATAGATTTGCCGATTAGACAATTAATTAATATAAAACGGGTTTCTTTGACCATTGTAAGCTTAGTTCGCAATTTAAAGTTCTTCGTATAAGCTGAAGATTTCCCCCGACCCACGGTAAGGGATCTGACGCTTCCAATAATTATTTAATTTCAAAATTAAAATATTTGTGTTTGATTTAAAGTGGTTGCGTTCTCTAAAAGAAACATTTAAATTTTTAAAAAACTAGATTCCACGATCTAAAACTGCGTGTCGCTCAGTCTGGAGAACTTTCACATGATAAAAGTCTGGCTTTCAATCATGTGACTGGCCAATGCAGTCTTTCCAGGGTTATTTGATTTAATATCGGATTTTTGGTTGGACATACGTTGGCGAAGGAATTGTTTGGTTGTACCAATATAACATAAATTGAATTAATCATCAGGTTTGCCTTTGCAGTTGATCTTGTATACCACATCGGTGGCTTTGTCTTTGTCAGGTTTAAGTTTAAGCTTCAAAAAAGATTACCAAGTGTTTTGTTTGATTTATAAGCGAAAAGTACATTTTCAGCTTTGTTACCGATGATCTTTTTGAAATTATCAGTTAGCCCGGGTACATAAACAACAATTTTGTAGTATTTAGGCATACGATCCGCGTTTAAAGTCGATGAGGTTTTGTTTTTTTGTTTTTGTATAAGACCACAAATTACGGAGACAGGAAATCCATTGTCTTTCAGCATTTTGAAGATTTTTACTTCGTTGGTATGGTGAAATTTTTCGTCGCTCAATGTGAAAACCTTGCTTATGAGGTTGGAAGCCGTGTCGATGATAATGAGCTTGGATTGGTTAGAGCGAAAATTTAGCAATCGTCCTGACGCTGTATTTTGTTGGTACCAATCAAAGATAAGACGGTCGTTGCATCGAATAACTTTAACATCAAGAAATGCCACTTCGCAATTATTTTCCATCTCAGCTGTGAATTGGATTTTTGGATGGAGTCCGTTTAGAGAACTGAGAACATGTTCAATATTTTGTTTGTTCATTATAGCGAAGATGTCATCCACATATTTTGCAACAAACCTAGGTTTTTCCTTCATTTTGTCTAAGCACTCTTCAAGCAAATAGTCCAGAACTAAGTCGGCAATAGTAGGTGACGAAGAATTGCCCATATTTATTCCAAAAATCTGCTTATAGAGGGTGATTTGCATAAGGTGTGATAAAAAAATCGTATGGAAAGGGGTTGTCTATTTTCCCCCGTTTAGGCGGGAGGGGCAATTTTCTAAAAAAAAATGGCTTAAAACAGAAAAAAAATATTAACAAAATAACGGTAATACCTATGGAGTCATGCTACAGCATTTTGAAAAGCCAGAAATCTATTCTTTAATTTTATTTTTAAATAAAGTTGTTCAAGCGAATATTTTTGAAAAATTCATTTTCAAAGTGATAAATTTGAAAAAAAAAATATTTATTTTTTTTTTCAAAATTGTACGTAATTAAGTATTATTTTTTTGTCTAACATTCAATGCTCTTATTAATTTTTAATCAAATACAAGAAACCGGATATCGTAATCTTTTGCAGTTTTTGAGAAAATCAAAAATAACAAAAAACACTTTTTTCTAAGAAAAACCATTTATTTTATTTTCTTCGTTATTCGATTCTTAGGTCAATTTACGAACGAAAGGATTAACTTTCTTTTTATTCTTTTTTTATTATCAGTCTGATAAGTATACAATAAAGTGATAAAGTACTGGATTAACCATATTTCCACCTGCGTGAGAGCATTGGGTTAAAATTGACCCGCCATTTTTTTTATTAAGGTGGGGTCGGCTTGGCGACGGGGTCTACCTGTTGAAGTAAAGAAAAAAACGTTGCGTAATTTTTTAATCTAAAATAAAAATGTGCGCTACTTTAATACAAATAAAGTGCAAGAACGCTACCTAGCTAGTGGAAGAAAAATGCAATTGCGAAATAAGAAAAAAAAAATGTTCCTTAATCTTGAAATCAATCAAAATAAGAAATACTTGTATATTCAGATAAAACTACATAGTTAATATTTATTTCATTTTTTAACTAAGGCTCATTATAAAAAATTTTCTATATGATCCCCATTTTGTAGAAGGCAAAGATTATAGCGCCTTCTAATTGTTGCACATAAATTTATACTTGATACATTTTCCTGTAATTTGATTACAGCCACTTCAATCCGTTGTTTCAGTTGTTCCAAAGATTCTATTTCCACTTCGTATACATAGTTCTTCATGAATCCCCAAGCATAAAAATCTAACGGAGTTAGATCTGGTGATGTAGGTGGCCATTCTGTGGACCTCCTCTTCCTATCCAACGGTCACTAAAATGGTCATCAAGCCAGTTCCTTACAGTGCGACTGTATTGTGCTGGGGCTCCATCTTGCTGGTAAATTAAATTGTCTGCTATGACCAAGGGAACGTTGTCAATCAAATCGGGGAGAAGGTCTCGAAGTAACTGCAGATAGGATTCTTCATTTATGACTGAATTCAGGAACCGTGGTCCAATAACTGTTCGTCTAACAATACCAAGCCAAACATTATAGCTAAAGCGGTGCTGAGATTTGGTTTGTTTCTTGTTATGCGGATTGCTGTTACTCGAGTGATGTAAATTGTTTAAGTTTGTTACTCCATCTCTGGTAAACTGAGCTTCATCCGTCCAGAATATCCTTCCAAAGTTATTATATTCAGTTTCATCTCTTAGCAATAATGTTCGACAAAATGCAGCTCTCAATAACTTGTCGTTTGCGGTTAGCTCCTGAACTGGTGTAGTGTGGTACGGGTGTAAATTTTCTCTATGAAGCACTGCCCATACTCTAGTTTGGGGCAAATTAAGCATAGTAGCTATTCTTTTCGTGCTAAGGGAGGGATTACGTTGGACAATATCCAAAATTCTTTCCTCTGTGTGTACTGATGCAGAAGATGAACTTTCTCTCCCTCGGTGCTCCAGTACTCCGTGTTCTCGAAGACGTTGATGGATTCTTGAAAATATCGTATGACTGGGACACCTCCTATTGAGATACATTTCAGCATAGTCTTTGCGCTTCACGACTTCGACCATGCATGAGCCATACAGTAATGCATATCCGTTAATTCGGCACGAGAGTATTTTGACATCGTGATATGTTGACGACTTGACATTCAAATTAGAAATAATTTGTACAACAAAACGTTCTTGCAATTTATTTGTCTTTAGGTAGCGCACATTTTTATTTTTGTTTAAAAAATTACGCGACGTTTTTTTCTTTACCTCAACAGGTAGACCCCGCCGCCAAGCCGACCCCACCGTAATAAAAAAAAGACACGTCAATATTAACCCAATGCTCTCACGCAGGTGTGAAATATGGTTAATCCAGTACTTTATCACTTTATTGTATACTTATCATCAGACTGATAATAAAAAAAGAGTAAAAAGAAAATTAATCCTTTCATTCGTAAATTGACCTAAGAATCGAATAACGAAGAAAATAAAATAAATGGTTTTTCTTAGAAAAAAGTGGTTTTTGTTATTTTTGATTTTCTCAAAAACTGCAAAAGATTACGACATCCGGTTTTTTGTATTTTATTAAAATTTAATAAGAGCATTGAATGTTAGACAAAGAAATAATACTTAATTACGTAAAATTTTGAAAAAAAAAATTAAAAAAAAAAAATTAATAATTTATTTTTTTAATTTTTTACTTTGAAAATTAATTTTTCAAAAACTATTCGCTCGAACAACTTTATTTAAAAATAAAATTAAAGAATAGATTTCTGGCTTTTCAAAATGCTATAGCATGACTCCATAGGTATTACCGATATTTTTTAATAATTTTTTTTCGGTTTTAAGTCATTTTTTTTAGAAAATTGCCCCTCCCGCCTAAACGGGGCGAAATAGACCCCCCTTCCTATAAGATTTTTTTCTTGTCTAAGTGCAACACCTTATGTAAATCACCCTGTATATGTCATCTTTGTATTGCAAATAGTTGTTATCTTTTAGGCAAAAATCAGGAATTTCTAGGAATTTGTTTTGGTTCAACTTTGTGTTTTCACTTATTATTTCCCATCTTTTTTTAACAATTGTTTAGATCAATTGTATTGGAATGTTTGTAAAAAGTGAAATAGCATCAAATGAGACCAAAACATCATCCTTTTGAAATTTAACAAGTTTTGCCTTTTCAATAAATTCAAAAGAATTTTTAAAAGAGTGGATTGATTTTGTTGTCGCATACTGTAATATTCTTCCTACAAATTTGGAAAGCTCATAGCATGGAAATTTCATAGACGACATGATGGGACACAAAGGCAGGTTGGGTTTGTGTATTTTCGGCAAGCCGTAGATTGATGGAAGTTGTGCCGTATATGTACTCATCTTTGCTTTTGCGCGTTCATCTATAAAGTTGTTGTTGCTTAGCCATTTAACCAAATCGTTGTTCCGAGTTTGCAGTGTTGTGGTAGGATTATTCCTTACTCGCCTATAGGTATTGCGGTCTGATAAAAGGTCACACATTTTGTTATTGTATTCATCACGATCCATCGCTACGGTTACATTGCCCTTGTCTGCTGGTATAATTATGACGTTTTTATGCTGCTTAAGAAATTGTGTTGTTTGTTTGTTTACATTAAGCACATATTTGGCAAATTGATCGTTGCTTTGGTGGGGTTGGAAGGAGTGTAACATATTGCTATATTTTGCTCATATCGTCTCTTGTTCCCTCTCGTCTTTAACATTCCGAATAATTTCTTCACCATCAGCTATTAGTTGGAAGAGTGGGAACGATTTCTTGTCAACAGGTAGTGCACATTTTTTACCCATCGACAGCAGCCATTTGATTTCGAGAGGAAATTCAATATTTGTTCTATTATCTATTATTATAAAACAAAAAAGAAGAATATAATGCTAATAAAATTAAAACACTCAAATCAGAATTGTGGAAATCATTTAATATCGAAATGCATGAGAACCATCGAACCATTTCTCATGCATTTCGATATTAAATGATTTCCACAATTCTGATTTAGTGTTTTAATTTTATTAGCATTATATTCTTCTTTTTTGTAATATGTGTCTATGAAAATTTGCTTTTGTTTTGTTGTAAACTGTTTGTGTTCGTATGGCGTTAAATTATAATATAAAGACTCAAATCAGAATTGTGGAAATCTTTTAATCTTAAATGCATGAGAAATGGTTCGATAATAGAACAAATATTGAATTCCCTCCCGAAATCAAATGGCTGCTGGCGATGGGTGAAAATTTGCACAACCTGTTGACAAGAAATCGTTCCCACTCTTCCAACTAATAGCTGATGGTGAAGAAATTATTCGGAATATTAAAGACGAGAGGGAACAAGAGACGATCAGAGCAAAATATAGCAATACCTCTGTTCGTTTACTTTCCAAACCTGCCAGTTTTAGTCCGAAGTTCTGTCAAAGTCCTTATAAAAAAAATTAAATTTGACTAAAAATGGTTAAAATGGGTAGTTTCGGACTAGTACGCGAACACACCTAATATGTTACACTCCTTCCAACCCCACCAAAGCAAGGATCAATTTGCCAAATATGTGCTTAATGTAAACAAACAATCAACACAATTTCTTAAGCAGCATAAAAACGTCATAATTATACCAGCAGACAAGGGCAATGTAACCGTGGCGATGGATCGTGATGAATACAATAACAAAATGTGTGACCTTTTATCAGACCGCAATACTTATAGGCGAGTAAGGAATAATCCTACCATAACACTGCAAACCTGCAAACTCGGAACAACGAATTGGTTAAATGGCTAAGCAACAACAACTTTATCAATCAACTTCCATCAATCTACGGCTTGCCGAAAATACACAAGCCCAACCTGCCTTTGCGTCCCATCACGTCCTCTATGAAATTGCCATGCTGTGAGCTTTCCAAATTTGTAGGAAGAATATTACAGTATGCGACAACAAAATCAATCCACTCTGTTAAATTTTTTTTTGAATTTATTGAAAAGGCAAAACTTGTTAAATTTCAATAGGATGAGTTTTGGTCTCATTTGAGGCTATTTCACTTTTTACAAACATTCCAATACAATTGGCTTTACAATTGTTAAAAAAAGATGGGAAATAATAAGTGAAAATACAAAGTTGATCCAAAACAAATTCCTAGGAATTCTTGATTTTTGCCTGAAAGATAACAACTATTTGCAATACAAAGATGACATATATAAGCAGATTTATGGAATACTTATGGGCAGGGCCGGGCCACCCATATGTGCAAGATATGCAAATGCACTGGGCGCACAATTTTGGGGGCGCATTACCAGGAGAAAATAAATTTAATCTGATCTTGCGCAAACAGATATGTACTTACTGTCATTTGCATTTAAACCACAAAACTTGTTCAAATAATCCCAAAATATCATTCATCACAACTGTGCTAAGTTATTTCTTGCACAATAACTAACTTCACTTTCATTGTTGCATTCAAGGAGAATTCAACTCAAAATATCGTGAAAGATCTACGCATTGAAAGTCTACCTCCTTGTTAATGTGGAAAGTCTAATGCATGTGTATCAGTGTATGTATGGTATGTAGGTATGCAAATACAAAAAAGGGGCACTTTTTACAAATCTTGCACAGGGCGCCAGTTTGGCTGGGGCCGGCCCTGCCTATGGGCAATTCTTTGTCACCTACTATTGCCGACTTAGTCCTGGACTATTTGCTTGAAGAGTGTTTCGACAAAATGGAGAAAAAACCTAGGTTTGTTGCAAAATATGTGGATGACATCTTCGCTATAATGATCAAACAAAATATTGAACATGTTCTCAGTTCTCTAAACGGACTCCATCCAAAAATCCAATTCACAGCTGAGATGGAAAATAATTGCGAAGTGGCATTTCTTGATGTTAAAGTTATTCGATGCAACGACCGTCTTATCTTTGATTGGTACCAACAAAATACAGCATCAGGACGATTGCTAAATGTTCGCTCTAACCAATCCAAGCTCATTATCATCAACAGGGCTTCCAACCTCATAAGCAAGGTTTTCACATTGAGCGACGAAAAATTTCACCATACCAACGAAGTGAAAATCTTCAAAATGCTGAAAGACAATGGATTTCCTGTCTCCGTAATTTGTGGTCTTATACAAAAACAAAAAAACAAAACCTCATCGACTTTAAACGCGGATCGTATGCCTAAATACTACAAAATTGTTGTTTATGTACCCGGGCTAACTGATAATTTCAAAAAGATCATTGGTAACAAAGCTGAAAATGTACTTTTCGCTTATAAATCAAACAAAACACTTGTTAATCTTTTTTGAAGCTTAAACTTAAACCTGACAAAGACAAAGCCACCGATGTGGTATACAAGATCAACTGCAAAGGCAAACCTGATGATTAATTCAATTTATGTTATATTGGTACAACCAAACAATTCCTTCGCCAACGTATGTCCAACCAAAAATCGGATATTAAATCAAATAACCCTGGAAAGACTGCATTGGCCAGTCACATAATTGAAAGCCAGACTTTTATCATGTGAAAGTTCTCCAGACTGAGCGACACGCAGTTTTAGATCGTGGAATCTAGTTTTTTAAAAATATAAATCTTCGTTCTCTTTAATAGAACGCAACCGCTTTAAATCAAACACAAGTATTTTAATTTTAAAATGAAATATTTATTGTAAGCGTCAGATCCCTTACCGTGGGTCGGGGGAAATTTTCAGCTTATACGAAGAACTTTAAATTGCGAACTAAACTTACAATGGTCAAAGAAACCCTTTTTATATTAATTAATTGCCTCCTCAGCAAATCTATATTTGGCTGGAGACTATATACTAGCCTTTGTTTCATTAATTTGCTGACACCAGAAATCTGTAGTGAATTTTACTTTGAGTATTAACTCCTAAACAGTTGCTGAGGGCGAAATGGTTTATATTCAGTTTTACAGATAGCATGTGATCGCATCACATTTGGTTTGATTATACAGGGTGATTTTGATTAAAAGAACCTAACACGTAGAAAGGCAGCAAAGATTGATTAAATGCAAATTTGATCAATTATTCCAACGATGATAATTATGATCGATTTCAGCCAAGAATCAAGAATATGAAAGTCGATTACAGCAAGGAATTCCACCAGAATGACAATAATTTTATTATAATTATATAAATGTAATAGGTTACCAATAGAGTGATGTTAACAGCTTGAAGGTCCAAATGCAAAAGGAAAGAATAATTCTACTTTACAATGCATGACAAGGATAATTCATTATATAAGTATATATAGAGAAAAAGCTTGAACTTTACATAGGTAAGCAAGAATATGGTGCATTGCAGAAGGCAAGCCCGTTAGCAAGATCATGTGATAAGCGAAAAACATGTTTGAGTGATAAGCAAGCAAAAAATTATGTAGATGATTAACTTAAGTTCAAAACAATATAGTGAACACTACACAGCAAATAAGGTAAAGTAAGCAATGTTTGGCAAATGTTAAAGTTCAAGAATATTACTAGTTAATTAAAATTATAAATGATTAATTAATTAAATTCATTAAATAAATATTTATATATGTATATGTATATGCAGATTATTTGAATCTCGAACACAGGGTGTTATACTTATTTATAATTGAATGTGAGGGTGTTCTAGGAATGTAACCCCTCCCTCCTTAAGTTTGATGGTCTCCTGAGTATCTATAATTCTTTTTTCAATTTTAAATGTTTGGGTTTCTCGACGTTTAAATTATAATAATAAAATTGCAATTATAATAATATTGATTGTGATACTTGTATATGATATAACATGTTTTACATTATTTTGGTATCTTATTGTTTGCAATTCTTTCAAATTTTCAATTTGATTTATATGTATATCTTCTAATGTTACATTAATTTCTGTAAAGTTTATTGCGTTATATAATGGAATTATAATATTTTGTTTAAAATATTCTTTTTGATTTATATATAAAGTTGCATTTATTTTAATATTACAATCTTTAAAATGTATAAGGTTATTCTTAACAATTTTATATTCAATATTATTACAATATTCATTTAAACTTGTTTCTAATAAGTTTTTTGTTAAAATAAGTCCATCTTCTAATTCTATTATTTCTTGATCTTTATTTGATCTTATTTTACAATTTTCATATTTTGTTTTATATAGTCTTTTGATACATATTGGACTCTTCTTTAAATGTTTTACATATTTTATTTCATTGTTTTCATATAATGTCTCGTTACAAATAATGTAAATAGTTGTATTTTGATATTTCCTTGATCGTTTGGTATAGGTAGAATCATTATGCTTTTACATTTGCGTAAATGCTGGTATTTTTAAAACAAAAACTAAATGGTTGTTTCTAGTTAATAAGCTACTTTCAAAATATTCTAATTTATCAATGGTTATGTTAAATCGTCTATTTTCTTCCTTAGTCAAGATATTACTTCCTAGAATTCCTAATCTTGAAAATACTACGTTGTCTTGTAATTTTTCTTCTTCATTGTTTAACAACATTATATCTGCATTGATTTGTAATGTTAATATGCTTTTAGCTAAATTTTCTTGTTTTACCTCTGCTGAATTGATAAAATTTCTTAAACACCAAATTGTGTATTCATACCTATTTGTTTATTTAATTCTGTTATAAAGGGTTTTCCAATAAGAGGTGTTATTTTGAATAGCCCGCTATTTCGGTAGCTGTCACTTTTGAAGCTGTCATTTTTTGACATTTGACAAGTATAAACTACGCCATTAATAAAAATGGAACGATACACGCTTCAACAACGCATTGAAATTATTAAAATTCACTATAAAAATGGTGAAAATTTGGCAGAGACGGTTCGTAAAACTAAAACATTTTTGGGTCGTCGTGAAGCACCTTGTCGGACCGCAATACAGAAATTGGTGGACAAATTCGAGCTGTTGAGACAAGTTAGTGATGTGAAGAATTAAACCCTCGCACGTCGCTCAAGAACAACTGAGAATATTGCTGTTGTAGCCCAAAGTGTTGAAGAAAATCCAGGTTTGTCCATTCCTCGTCGTTCTTTGGAATTAGGCATTCCACAAACGTCATTACACCGTATTTTGCATAAAGACTTGGGTCTTAAGGCTTATAAAGTTCAGTTAACACAAGAACTCAAGCCGGCTGATCATCAACAACGTCGTGTCTTTGCTGATTGGGTCCTGGAAATGCATGAAAATGATCCGGAATTTCATCGAAAAATCATCTTGACTGATGAGGCCCATTTCCACCTCGGAGGCTACGTCAACAAGCAAAACTGTCGCATCTGGGGCTCGGAAAACCCAAGAGTTATTGTTGAAAAGCCTCTCCATCCTCAACGCGTGACTGTTTGGAGCGGTTTATGGTCCGGCGGGGTCATTGGACCTTACTTTTTCGAAAATGAGGCTGGAGCAACAGTTACGGTCAATGGATTGCGCTATCGAGAGATGATTAATGATTTTTTATGGCCGGAATTTAATGGTATTGATCTGGACAACGTTTACTTTCAACAATACGGCGCTACGTGCCACACTAGCAATGAAACCATCGATCTTTTACGGGAAAAGTGTCCGGACCGTGTTATCTCTGGAAGAGGTGATCACAATTGGCCACCGAGATCTTGTGATTTAACACCTTGCGACTTCTTCCTTTGGGGCCACGTGAAAGATAAGGTCTACGCCAACAGCCCAGCGTCGATTCAAGACCTCAAAGATGGAATTCGTGAGGCTATTTAGGACATAGGGCAGCCACTTTGCGATTTGGTTATGGCAAATTTCATAAAAAGGATATGGTCCTGTAAGCGTGGTCGTGGCGGCCATTTGGCTGATGTTGTGTTCCATTATTAACGGCATACCTTCCTCTTTATAATGAAACAAACATCCGATCATTTATCTCAAAAAATGCCATTTTTCTTTGAATATCAAAATAACACCTCTTATTGGAAAACCCTTTAGCATTCTTATTGTTTACTTCTATTATTTTTAAATGATTCTCAATCTCTAATCTTTCATAATTATCCATTACTCCAAAAAGAAAGAGTGCATTACCTCCTATGTTTATTAAACCTCTCCTTTGTCTCGAATAAGGAAGTATACTATTTAATTTTGATTTAGAATCTCCTAAAGCTTCTTTCATTTATCTTTTTAATCTTAAGTCTTGAAAATTGGTATAACCTGTTTCTATAGAAAATTCAATTTGTTTAATAATTTCATTGTAGGTTTCTAAATTAATTATATGGAGTATTTTGGGTTCTTGTTTTATAATTATGTATCCTGCTTGATTATGAATTTCTTGTAATAAGAATTCTGATTTCACTATGGTTGAAGTGAATAATATAATTATATTTATGGTTTTCATATTGGCTGTAAAGAGATTAAATTATTATTATCCTTGGTATTTATATTTTCTTTTGAAATGGGTTGTATGTATTTTTTTATTATTTGCATAATATTTATTATCAATCTTTTCTACTTTGGTTTTCTTATATTTTGCAGCTATCTTCTTTGCTGTTCTTTAAACGTCAGCTTTTACGTAAACGTCTTTATTTAAATCTGGGTCAATAAAATCTGTTTTATTTTGATTTCTTTCATTAATATTATTTTCCTTAACTTTTTGGATCCTTTTCCCTATCTCTTCTAATTCTTCCACTTGTATTTTGTTTTGAATAAAATCTACAGGTTTTCTTAATATTGTTAAATGGATTGTACAATTATATGTACTAACTGCTTTTATTACTTTTTCTCTTAAGTTTAATATGTTCTTTTTATCTTCTTGTGCATTATATCTTCTTATATGTTCATTAAGTGTACCATGCATTCTTTCTACGTCTGAATTTCCCGTCTTATGATTTGGGGTTATGAGTTTTATTTTTATTTTTTCTTCATTGCAATATTCTTTAAATGCTAGGCTATTAAATTCATTATCACATACTATTTTCTGGGGTTTGCCTAACATAGAATTTCTAAGCTTAAGTTGCTCAATAATCTTATGAGTGTTTCTACTAGCTATGGGGAAGGCTGTTAAATGTCTATTAAATTTTTCTATAACTGTTAAAAAGTAAATATCCTTACTTGGAATATAAATGTCCATGTGTATAAGCTCGTTTGGCTTAAGTGCAGTTTTACTTAATTCAAATTTTATTTTTTTGGGCTTCTATCATGTTTTGCTGTTTGACATACAGTACAATTGTTAATATTTCTTCTAATTAGTCCCTTAATTTTGGAAAATAATATTCATTTTTAATTTCAAGATATGTTTCTTGTATTCCTCTGTGATTAAATTGTTCATGAATCTTTTGAATAACATTCAACGCATTATTCGTATCACTTGAATCTTTTAAGAGCGTAATGCATGTTAGTAATATTAGTTTACTTTGATTGCTGTAGAGCTCGACATATTTTTTTCTGAATTTTGCAAAATAAATTATCACTTGGACAATATATTGCCACTTTTCCGTGATCGGGTAAAAATTCCCTTAATGCTTCGCCTACATCTTTTGATTTAATATAGAGTCTTCTTACACCTTGATATATGCATTTAATATTTTTACTTTCATCATCTAATTCTAAAAATACTATTTGATGATTAAACACATTTGTAGGTAATTCTGAAATTCCTATGTGATCATTTCTCTCTTCTATTCCACTATGATTGGTAGCTAATGATGTATCTTCATTTGCATTGATTTCATTCACTTCAAGTCGACTAAGATAATAATCTGCAACACGATTTTCCTTTCCTTTTAAATATTCAATATCAAAGTCATATTCATTTAAACTTATTTTCCATCTCTGGAGTTTTGAATTTGGTTCTGTGATCGGTTCGTATTTTAAATTTGCGACCGTAGAGATATGGTCATTGATAGCATAGTTTGACGCGTCGCCGCCGCCGACTTTCTATACGCCAGAATTTCACTGCATCTCCAACCCTTTCTCGACAGGAATCTTCAACGGAAAGCAGCGATCCAACGAGTTTTTATCGTAATCCAGCTAAGGCTAGTTACGAAACAAAGAATCCTCCGGTTTATTTTGGAAAAAAATTTTTCCGAAGCAACAGGAAGAGAATCCAAATACCAATTGTGGTTTAGTTTCACCATAGCCGTCGTCGTCTGCCACGCGGGCGACAAACGTATACGTCGGTGCAATAAATTGTTAGTGCTACCGTTGTGCTTCTAAACCGCCCACTTCGCCATCATCGACTTCGTCTTCATAGTCATCGCCTCCGTCGTCATAGTCATCGCCTTCGTCTTCATAGACAACTTTAATCAACCGTCGTATTTGGAGTTCGTGTGTTGGAATTTTTTTTTATTCCAATTTATTGGAATCTCTTGCCCGCGCCTATCATACACCATCTACATTTCATCGAATTTCCGATTAGGATAAAAATTTGTTAATTTTTAGGATTCTTTTATATTAATATAACTCACTATCTTTTTTTGTAAAATTTCTGATTCGATTTGTGATTTTTGTTTGATATTGAAGTTTTAAGTTACGGTTTAACAAATCGGGTTGAGTAAGGAAAGAAAAAGGCTCGTACTTACCTATACCTCCCTCCAAGAAAAAAATAACAGCTAGAGAAAGTTATTACTGACTTGGAAAGATGTTTAGTTCTAACCATATAACATTTACTTTTAAGCATACAGCTACAGCAGCCAGATCTTCGTGCGCACGGATCATCTTGGTTCCTGGAAATGATAAACTGTATGTAAAATTAATTTCTTTTACATCATTATTCGAACAGATACATTCCAAGTCATGTAACAATATATGTATTTCTATATATCTTTTTTTTAACCCGTTAATAAGTAATAACAACAAAAAAAAAAAAAGAAAATAAATGTAAATTAAATAAGAAAATATTTTGAACAACGTGAAACGATATTCTCCAGTTCGGAATAGGGTAACTTGATTCTTTTTTTTTTTTTGTACTTCGCCTGATTGTTAGATTGGTTTGCCGCCATGTTTAAGCGAATCACATCGGATTTTTACTTATAATTATTTTGTTAGTTATGTTAACTTACCTTTGAATTAAATCCACCTCCGCCTAAACTTGTTCGTTTTTTATACAAAAAAAAAATAAACTGAATACACATATAATATAACGAAATATTCACGATTACATAAATTTAAATTGTTATACATCGAGTCTTTGAAATTCAAGAATTTTTGTTACTTCGGATTTAACTTAACTAAAGTAATAAATAATGTATGGAGAACTCGAGTTAATTTTTTTGTTTTCATTCGGAATACCTGTCGGAAACCATTTGATGTGTTAACCAATCCCAACTTGGACGATGTAGGGTGGTCGACGTAACCAGGAGATAATTTTAGCGTTTGGGGCCGTCACAAATTTTTTGGCTATTTGACGGCCAAGGAGCCCTGACATATAGTCAGTGGTGAAGGGTGGGTACAGCCAGGGTTTTGTATCCCCTCTTCCTCTTCCCTCATTTATGCAGCGTTGCTGCATCGTTCCCCTACTAGTTCCCGCCATGGCATGACATTAATTTTGTTTTGTGGACAATCGACAAAGGACAGCGGAAAGAACCCCCCCCCCCCCTCCGACCGAGTTATAGCCGAGCTATATTGCCAGCATGCCGTACCCTCCGCTGGGTGAACCGAATTTTGGGGCTCACCGAAAGTCATCCTATCGTTTTACCCTGTAGTCAGTCCATGGGCTTACACTTACATATATAGATATATATATATACCCAACTACCACCTTATATACTGACCAAAATACTTGCAGAGGTATTGGAAGAAGAAATTCGATCGGACTCGAGGTCAACCGTCAAGAACACCGAAACGCAGCGAGAAAAGAAATTGAAAGACTACAAGAAGAAAATAGAAAAGAATACAACCGCAAAAGAAAAGAACAGTACAATACAAAGTAAATGAAATGGTGGCCATCCAACGAACGCAATTCGGGACAGGCCTAAAGTTATATCCCAATGAAGTTACGAAGGTGAAGCGAAAAGATCGTTATGAAGTTCGCAAAGTAGGAGATCATGAGGGTCGAAACGTTACATCAACTGCAGCTGATTATATGAAACCTTGGAAGATCTATTCGTCGGACGATGAAGAAGACGAGGATGAAAACGAAAACGAAGACCAAGACGGAAACGCAGAAGGTCACCATTCGCCGAGTCGGTCGAATATGCAGAATGGCCGAATGTAGGAGCAAAGTATAGCCGAGGAGTAATGTCCGTTAGTTCGCAGTCTAGTTACCATACTACAAATTTAGAATCGGGCATTCTCATGCGTAAAGTCAATCAGTAAAGTCGATCGGTAAAGTCAATGAGAAAAGTCTATCAGTTAAGCCAAGTAAAATTAAAGTCAGCTAAGTGTTAACAATTCTCTTTTCACTTTCTTTTGTATTAAACTTAATATGTTAATTTCTTCAAATACTGTTATAATAAAATGGATTAAAACGATCGTTGATCGAAATAACGTGTATTTATTGAAACTTTATATATATAAAATTAATTTAAAAATAAATAGTAATAAACAAGACCTGAAGCTCACTTAGGAGAAGTTCAAATTTTGTATAAAGAAGGTGACGAAAAAGGAAATATTATTCTCATGAAAAACCCTTTATTTTGTCGAAACCCTTTCATTGTTATTAAGTAAAACCCTATTTAAAAAATATTAATGTTGTCGTTACCTGCCTTTTTTTATTTGGGGCGGCAAAATATTAATTTTTACCTAGGGCGGCATTTTTTTTCAGGTTCGGCACCGAGTATGACTATTAATGACTATAATGTTGCAGAATTTAAAATAATTTAAAATAAAGATTTAATTGTAAACGAATTTACAAACTGTATGAAACAAGGGCCATAAGCCAATTAGAAGGTAAATTAATTATTAATAAAGAAATTGTCAACGAAGAATACATAAATGTTAAAAATTGTAAAAAAAAGAATTAAGATACAATTTTTGTAAATTAGTTTTTAATGAAACATATTTATCATAAATACCAAACAAACAAAAAGCAAAATGTAAAAAAATTAATTAATTAAAATTAATGATTTAATGCAAAAAATTAGAACTAGAAATAATTAAAGATGGATCAGTATTGATAACTGGAGAGTATGTAGTTGAAAACACAACCATTAACGGAGTTTATTTAATCATTTTTGAAAATAAGACAACCATAGATGGAGTACTATACAAGAACCCAAAAGCTGTAATGCAAAAATTACTTAAAAACATATACGATAGATAAATATGAAATAGATCATTATTTTGAGTCACGTAACGAAGATCTTAAATTTGAAAACATAAACTTAATTGAATTTTTTCAAGACAAAGTATCAAACAGTGCCATTATAATAATAATAGCCGCAGCATTATGGATCATCCACATTCAATTTTCAGGAACAGTCTCGCTCGCGTAGATTTTATTTCATTTTCGAATGTTTTGCTTTATGTATATACTTGTTTAGTTTTAGCACCACTTTTGTTTTATTTTTTTTAATATACATATCTATTTTACTTTACTTATGTCGTTTTCGTTTGGATGTACGGAGTACTCCTTTTACACTCCTTTTTCACTCCTACTACTCTAAAGCCTTCGATTGGCTGTTCCGAGTAATGTTTTCGGAGTGTTCTTCTGTCCCCAATTTCATTTTGGAGTAGATGAGGAACACACACATACATATAAAGTTTTTCGTTGGATTACTTGTCAAAAGTGATAAATACTTGAAGAAGCCATTTTGTTAAATGGCAGCTTTGGTAGTGTGTGTGTAAATTTAGGAAAGTCAGTGTTTTCATATTCGATTGGAATTGAAAAGGAGTACAATTTACCGAAAATCCAATCGAAAACGACATTATCCGTACAAAAAAAAAATGTATTACAATTGGACGCGACTGTGCTTAGAAATTTATATTTAAATTTTTCTCAGACCGCACACGACTTACACCTCGAAATCTGAGATTGCCATCATGCAAGTGGATCCGGTCTTCCTTTCTTTTTTTCGAAAAAAGGTAGAGCGAGTAGGTTGAGTTAAGACAAGAAAAAAATCTTATGGGAGGGGGGGTCTATTTCCCGATTATAAGGACCTTATACACTCGCTATAATGCGATTATAAATTAGGCTGTGAGCATTCCTTGAATAATACTAACGGAAGACATTGAAAAATACAACGACATGTTAAAAAGAGAATAGGACGACGGATAAAATAAATCATAATCTTCAAAGTACTAATGATGTACTGGAACGCTTAATAAAAGACGCAGCGAAAACTTCAACCATGACAAATACTACTTCAAGACCCAATAGATTAACAGATGACACCAAAGAACTCATTACAAGACGGGAGAACCTACGGAACAAAGAAAATTTAACAGACCAAAATAAAAATGAGCTCAAATATCTTCGAAAAACCATTAACGAAGATGCAAAAAATTATATTTAAACATATAACGAAACAATGATGAAAGATATTTTCATGAACACAACATCTATTCGAATTCCAAAACAATGGAAACAGACAACAATAACACTTATTCACAAAAAAAACAACAAAGCTGACGTAAATAACTACATAACAGTACGCAACATTTATTTGTTCTACAAACTATTCTCCAAAGCAGAGGTTCCCAATTTTGTTTGGCCACGGAACCCTAAATGATCATACTTTTTTTGGTGGACCTTCATATTGATAATAACGCAAAACAACGTTCCTTGAAGTGTGGTTTGGTTATTTGTATGTTTGACAAGAGAAGAAAGAATAAATGATATAAAAATAATGTATTTAACAAAAAACTCGTTGTAACTTTTTAATGTAAAGAAAGAAATTTGTTTACATATTTATTTAAAATATCCTTAAAATTAGGCTATATGTCCGACAACTGAATGTGAAGGTCTGGAGCTGCATCCAGTCTGTTTCTGTATTTGTTTTTCGTGTAAGTGTATGGCGAAAATCCAGCCTCGCTTTGGTAAGTTGTTACAAACGACAGGAAAACCATAAGAGCTTTTTCTGCGACTGCAGGGTATTCATCTTTCAGTTCAACCCAAAATGTATTAAAATTAAAATCTTCTGATTCGAAATTTTGTTTAAGATGGGATGAACATTTTATGTCGATCAAACTTTCATATTCTGACGCAGTTAGCGTCGATGGTTTTCTATAATTTGCAAATGAATTCGCTACCCAGTCGATGTCGTCCATTTTCTCTGGGAAATACTCTTCCAAATATTTTTCGAGGTTTATCAAATTTTGATGTATGATTCTTTGATCATCTGAAGTAACCTACACCCACGCCGAACCTCTTTGAACCTTCCAAGGAACCCTAAAGTTCCACGGAACACCATTTGGGAAACGTTGCTCCAAAGTAATGTACACAGATATTAAGGACACTTTGAATAGAAACCAGCCAAGGGAACAAGCCAACAAACAACGAATGAAATAGGTAATTGAAAAATTTAACGAACATGACAAAATATGGACAGCGCTGGTGAACCAAGGGATTCATCCCATCTTTATAAGAACTTTGAAAATAAATATACATACAGCTCGGCGAAAATAAAAACTGAAAGCATATGAAGAAAAATCAAAATGAAAAGAGGAGTAAAACTAGGGGATCCAATGTCACCACCATTATTCTCTGCTGAACTGGAAGCAACGTCATTTATTGACCAAGAGAAAAAAGAAGTTAGTAGACGTATTACCAATAGTTGGAATCAATTCTGGAGTATGCAACAAATATTACGATACATAATTAACTGCTATTTTACCTGTTATGACGTATAGGTTACAAACTATTACTTAGACTTCAAATTTACTCGAAAAATTAAGGATATGCCAAACCAAGATTGAAAGGAAACTACTCTACTTAAGAATTAGCAAGACGTAACCGACGTAATCGAACGAAAAAAAAGACTTAAATGGAATTGGGTGGGAAATATCTGTAGAATACAAGATCAACGATGGACAAAGATGATTTGCTCAAACAAAGACAAACTTTTACAACGACGCAAAAGACAGGAAGCTGTAGAAATTATTGGGGGAGGCTTATGCTAGATCATAAACTTATTTATTCAGACTTTTCAGTTTATGTATATAAATAACTAAAATTTTTGATTTAAACCAAAAAAATTGAGTAACATTTAGGTGGTAATTTAGTACCGAAATCCCGATCTGGAACTAAAATCCGCTCCCCCTCAAACCTGTAGCGGACTTAGCTTTACGTCAACCGACCACACCTCCAAACACAAAAATTGAAAAAATTATTGATGGAATTTAGTTCCGATTTTAGTGCTCCTAATTGGCTGCACTATCAATTAAAAAGTCATACCATTACCCCTCAAACCTGTGGCGGACCGCCACACCTCAAAACAGAAAATTTCAAAAAAATTATGATGAAGGAAATTATATCCGATTTTAGTGCTTCTAATTTGAAATTATGTAAATGCCGAACATAAAAACTCTTGAAGACTTTTTATACTCAACTCTTAAAACCTAACGACAACAAGGTACTTACTAAAATTTTTTGAGTTATATTGAATCGATCTAAAAAGGCCATGCTCTCTCGATTGCCACTATCCGTATCTTTCTATCTCTTATGGTTTCGGAAGTAATTAATGTCGTTTTCGTTTGGATGTTCGGAGTACTCCTTTTGCACTCCTTTTTCACTCCTACTACTCCAAAAGTCTTTGATTGGCTGTTCCGAGTAATGTTTTCGGAGTGTTCTTCTGTTCCCAATTTCATATTGGAGTATACGAGGAACACACACATACATATAAAGTTTTTCGTTGGATTAATTGTCAAAAGTGGTAAATACTTGAAGAAGCCATTTTGTTAAATGGTGGCTTTAGGTAGTGTGCGTGTAAATTTAGAAAAGTCGGTGTTTTCATATTCGATTGGAATTAAAAAGGAGTAGAATAGACCGAAAATCCAATCGAAAACGACATAAATAAATGGTAGGGAACATGGTTCTATTGCTATCTACACATACTCCATTCAATCTTAAGTTCACAAACTGCTCTCGAAGGCGCCCGCGAATCAAGAAGACAGTGATATTGAGAATCATATAAGTGAAGATAATGTTCAAAGTGAAACTGACGACGAGTTCGTAGATGAAGTAATCAAAGAAAACTTAAATGACACCTCAACATCTGAAAACCCCGGACATGACCACTGCATAATTATTCCGGCTCAAAGATTAATCAGAGGTAAGAATAGGTCAAAGTCATGGAGGAACATCTGCGATCAATATAATTCGCTCCAATAGAGGTCCTACTCGAATGTGTCGAAATATTTTGGAAGCACTTATATGTTTTGAGTTATTTATCACGGATGATATCGTTGAAGAGATCCTTCAGTGGACAAATATGGAGATGTCAATAAAACGTAATTATAGTATGACCTTTTCGACATTTAGGGATACGAATCCTACTGAAATCAAACCCTTTATTGGAATACTTATTCCAAATGCTGCAATGAAAGATAACCATTTATCAACCGTTGAATTTTTTGGTAGTTCATTTAGCGGCATGATATATGTAACCGTAATGAGTAGAGACAGATACAATTTTATTATCAGGTGTCTAAGAATGGATGACAAGACTCTACGCCCTGCTCGTCTCCAGCCATCCATTTATTCCTGTTCGAAAGGTGCAAAAATAATTACTCTCCTGGAAGCAATGTCACTATTGATGAACAAATACTTGGATTCCGAGCTAGATGCCCATTCCGAATGTTCAGACCTAACAATCACAATAACTGTGGAATAAAAATCCCAACGATGTGCGATAGTGGAACCTGTTATTTGCTGAATGCTATGCCATACATTGGAAGAGCAACAAATACAAATGGCTTGCCGCAAGAAGAATACTACTTGAAGTAGCTACACGACCAGTTCATGGTACAAACCGCAACATAACGTGTAACAGTTGGTTTACGGGTATCCCTGTCGCAAAACCATTCCTGCTTGCACCCTATAAATTTACAATTGGGGATACGGTAAGGTCAAACAAACGGTAAATTCCTGAACAGTTGAAAAATACTCCTTCTCGACAAGTGGGAAAGTCTATGTTTTGCTTTGATGGATATTTAAACCTGGTGTCGTACAAGCCGAAGCCGTCGAAGATGGTGTACTTAATTATCCTCATGCGATGAAGGTCCCGTTATAAATTCTAACAACCAGACTAAAGTCGGCGGCGGTCGTCAAGACTTTGATCAGATCTGCTCTTCCATGTCTTATTCAAAAAGTTGGCCAATGACAATATTTTGTGGCATTTTAAACATAGCCTATGTCAAGCTGTGACCTATTAAGAAAGTGGATGAGATGTTTGAGGGAAAATATTCATTATATCTTGCCACAAACCAGTCAAGAGGTTTCGGAAGAAGCTGATGAGGAACCTCCAGCTAAAGTTCTGCGTTACTGTAGCATATGTACAACGAAAAAGAAAAGAATGTCTAAGATGACATGTACGAAATGTAAAAAAACTGTGTGTGGTGAACATAAACATGATGTTTGCAACAACTGTGTATAACTCTTGATTTGTTTGTCTTTTTGACTGAATGGTATTATTTGAGACTAATTATATTGTTATTCATCAGTAAGTACGACAAAATAATATAAATGTGACCTATTATTAATAATTGATATTAAAATACCGAAGATCTTTATTTTTGTGTTCCTTTTTGTTATGGATTTAAAAAAATCCTACTTTACTTAGAAAAATTAATAATGGTTGGTCTTAAGCCAAAAAACTAGAAGATCTCCAATCCAAGGATATATATCAAATATCCAAACGCCTGCCAAATCCAAAATAGAAGCTTTAGCTCAAATAAAAGGCTTTAATTCACTTCCTTTAGCAGTACAATTCGATTTTATTTTCTATAAAAAGATCAAATTAGCAAATATATTTCATAATGTGTAAATGCTTCTTCTATAACTCACAATTTGGTAGGGATAAAAAAAGATTAATTTCCAGAAATGCTTTTGAGTAACAAATTAAAGCGCTAACATGAACCTAAACTTAAAATTATTATTTATTATTATTTATTAGCTATACTGCCTTATACTAATTACATTTCATTATCACTATTCATAATGTTAATATTTACAAAAAAAAAAATAAATTTGAAAATTTTATTATATATTTATGCACGGGCAAAAGCCTCCCCCATTATTCTCCAATCGATTCTGCTATACGTCTTCCGGCACCATATTTTGTCGAATGCGGTTAGCTGATCTCTCCATCTTTTTTTTTGATGCCCGATTCGTCTGGTAGCACTTAAAGGTACCCATTCCGTGCATGTTTTTGACCACCTACCAAAATGTGAATGGATTACGGACAAAAACCAATAAGGTCTACAAAAATGCAAATAACGTTTCGCACGAAGTTATTGTCTTAACTGAAACCTGGTTAAACTCATCTATCGCTGATACCGAGCTATTGGACACAAGTTTTCGAATTTATCGCCGTGATCGTCATTCTCTTAATGAATCTGCTAAAGTTGGTGGAGGATTGCTGATAGCTGTCAAAAGCTCTCTCGTTAGCACTCTAGTCGATGATTTCCTAGAGTCTACAATTGAAATTCTGTGCATTAAATTAAAGATGTCATCTGGTTACTTATATGTAGTGGCTATCTATGTACCACCTAATTCCAAATCCGAGGTATACGAAGGACTATGCAATTGCTTGGATAGCATTTCAGAGAAAACTGAATCAAATGATGAAATTATAGTAATTGGAGACTTTAACTTAGGAAGTTTACATTGGTCTTGGATAGATGAATTCCAAGAGCTACTTCCTGTAAATGCTTCGACTGCAAACGAATTCAGCATAATGGATAATATGGACCGACCCCGCATTATCAATTTCCCTGAGCATGAGTGTTTATAATCTACCTAGTAATTGTAATGATAAATTAGAATTTAACTTTAAAGAATGTAATTTCAATCAACTTTTTAACTTACTTGATAGTAATGGGTGATTTTTTAAGAGGTTTGGAACTTTTTTTTTAAAAAAAACACAAAAAATTCGAAAAAATGAATGAAATATTTATTTGAATCGATAGTTTGAACCTTGCAATTTAATGTTTAAAGATAATTTCATGCAAATGTTGACCGCGGCTGCGTCTCAGGTAGCCCATCCGCTGAGTCCAATTTTGGCATACTCTTTCACACATATCGGCCGGTATCTCACGAATGAATGCATGGATGTTGGCTTCCAGTGCGTCAATCGAAGCGGGCTTGTCCCTATAGACATTAGCCTTGACATACCCCCACAAAAAATAATCTAATGGTGTCAAATCGCACGATCTAGGCGGCCAATTGACCGGCCCGAAACGTGAAATTAACTGTTCACCAAACTCGCCTCGCAATTGCGCCATTGTTTCGCGTGCTGTGTGGCATGAGGCACCGTCTTGTTGAAACCACATATCATGCAAGTCAAGAACTTCCATTTCGGGCAAAAAAAAGTTTGTTATCATCGCTCGGTAGCGTTCACCATTGACAGTAACGCTGCGATTCGCATCATCTTTGAAGAAATATGGCCCAATAATGCCGCCGGCCCATAAACCGCACCAAACAGTGGCTTTTTCGGGATGCATTGGTAGCTGTTGCAATGCTTCTGGCTGATCTTCACTCCAAATGCGGCAATTTTGCTTATTTACGTACCCATTCAACCAAAAATGAGCCTCATCGCTGAACACAATTTTTCGATAAAAAAGCGGATCCTCGGCCAGCTTTCCAAGAGCCCATTCACCAAAAATTCGGCGTTGTGGTAGGTCGGCTGGCTTTAGTTCTTGCACCAGCTGTATCTTAAAAGGCTTTACGCCCAAATCCTTCCGCAAAATTTTCCACGTAGTGCTGTAACAAAGGCCTAACTGCTGGGAACGGCGCCGAATCGACATTTCGCGGTCTTCTGTCACACTAGCTGATACGGCCGCAATATTTTCTTCACTACGCACAGTACGTAAACGTGTTGGTGGTTTAATGTCCAACAAAGTAAATTTGGTGCGAAATTTGGTCACAATCTTCCGAATAGACTGCTCAGAAGGTCGAGAATGCCGATCATAAAATGGAAGCAGCGCGCGATGAACATTTCGAACCGAGCACGAATTTTGATGGTAAAATTCAATAATTTGCAAGCGTTGTTCATTTGTAAGACGATCCATGGTTAAATTGCAAACCAAACTGAAGCTGTTTGACAGTGACACAAGGTACTAAACGCACGTCAGCTGTCAAAACCAGTGTTGCCAAAACCAAACCAGCTAAAAAATCACCCTTTATAAATTGGAATACCATATTTTTAAATTCAAACTTAGACGACATAACTATAAAATTTTATAATGTTTTATTTGATTGTTTTATCGAAGCTATTCCTTTACGAAAAATAAGAGAAAAACAAACTAATCCGCCATGGTTCGATATGCATGTAAAAACTTTAAAAAACAAGAGAAACAAAGCCTGGGTAAAGTTTAGTAAGTCTAGGACTGATGAAGATTACAATGTATATATGGAGCATAAAAATGAATTTGAAAACTACACTAATTTTATCTATTCAGAATTTATTGCAAAAACTCAAAGTGAACTTAAATCAAGTCCAAGAAATTTCTGGAAATATGTTGATACTAAAAGAAAATTCGACGGTTATCCATTAAATATGAGCTATGAAAATGCAAACAGCCATATTCCAGAAGTTAAATCTAAAATGTTTGCCAACTATTTTAAAAGTGCCTTCGCCGATACTTTGTCGTCTGATGTCTTCAGGAAGAGTATTCTCATCTGGCGTTAATTAATTTTTCAATCTCTGAAGACTCAATCATAAATAAAATATTAAAACTAGAAGATAATATAAGTCCTGGTCCAGATGGCTTACCTGCTTTTATGTTAAAAAAATGTTCATCTTATTTGTCCTACCCATTATATCTCTTGTTCAATGAATCCTTAAAGTGTTCAAAATTTCCTACTCTATGGAAATATGCTTACCTCAGACCGGTTCATAAAAAGGGCCCTAAGAATTTTGTCACTAATTATCGTCCCATAGCCAAACTGTCCGTTATTCCAAAACTTTTTGAATCCTTAGTATGTGACACTCTTTCCTTTAATTCTTCCTCTGTTTTATGTGAAAATCAACATGGATTTGTGAAGAAAAAATCGACGATAACAAACTTACTAGAGTTTACAACATTTTGCGTTGATGCTTTTGAGAAAAAGCAACAAGTTGATTGCATATTTACTGATTTCAGTAAGGCATTCGACAAACTAAGCCATGAAGTACTTTTGAAAAAGCTAACAAGAATTGAACTAAATGAGAACTTTCTTTCATGGATATCTTCATACCTAGTAGACAGGTATAACTGCGTAATGTTTAAAACTGACTGTTCTGAGAACTTTAGAGTAAATTCTGGTGTACCTCAAGGAAGTCACCTAGGCCCATTGCTCTTTGTGTTATTTATAAATGACCTTCCTTCTGTTTTCCAAAACTCAAAAACTTTATTTTATGCTGACGACGTGAAAATATTAGTACATTTAGTTTCAATGTTAATATATGTATATTTTATTGTGATTAATTGACAATCATTACTCATATATTGAGTTTAAGTTTAATGATTCCATTGTTAGTATTTAAGCTTATTTCTAATGTTAGCATTTAACATATTAAAATAAATAAACCTGCCATTCATATTTCTCATAACATGTTCTGCCCAGTCCCATTTCAACTTTTTTGCCTTCCAAACTACATCTTCAAATCCTGTCCATCTTCATATGTCAACGTTTCTTATTCTGTGTGATCTTCTTATTCTTAAGGTTGCCCTTTCCATTGATCTTTGTGTTGTTGCAAGCTTTCTTTTTAGTGACGCATTATTGCTCCATGCTTGGGAGCCATAAGTTAGCACTGGCAGAACTGTAGAATCAAAAATGTATTTTTTGGTTGCGTTTGAAACATTTGAGTCCAGCATGGGTTTAACGTGCCAAAATTGTCTCCAACCGTTGGTGATTCTTCGAGAGACCTCCTTCTCTTCTCTTTTATTAAACGAAACTAACTGCCCTAAGTAAATAAAGTCCTCGACATATTCCAACATCTTTCCATTAAGTAAGATGCAAATGTGCTCTTGTCGCATTTGTCATTACTTTTGTTTTGTCTTCGTTGGCCTGAAGCCCAGCCTTTGCACATTCAACTATTAGTTCATCAATTAACTTTTGAAGATCTTCAGGATTATCACTTAACAAGATAATATCATCGGCAAACCTCAAGCTCGAAATATATTTTTCATTTATTTTTATTCCGATGCTTTCCCAATCTAATTTTCTAGAGATTCCTTAAGAGTGGCTACAAAGAAACATGGTGAGATTGGGTCCCCTTGTTTCGTTCCGCTTTCCAGTTTAAATGGCTCTCCGAAAATTTCAGATTTTATTTGCGCCGTAGAAGAGTCATAAATGTTTTGAATAACTTTACCCAACGAACGTTTAGACCTTGGTTCAGCAGTGCGTTCCACATAAAGTTTTGGTTAATCGTATCAAACGCCTTTTTGAAATCAATAAAAATGAAACACATGTTCGGTTTAGTCTCCAAGTTGTGCTAATTTTATTTATGAAATAAAAATAAAAGTATATTATAATTATTTAAATTTAATAAATAATTTATATATTTCTTAAATAATTAATACAATAGTGACTAGATGACAATAATATATATTTATATTTTGTTTAATTGCTAATTATATAACGATAAAATGAAATACAAACAAAATTTGTTTAATTTTGTAAAACAAACGTTTTTTTTTTAATTTTGCGCCTCGCAGGCGAATGTCTATCATTTCAGCACTAAAAAATAAGATTGTCGTTTTAGGGTTAAAAAAAATAGATAAGATGAAGAATGGGTTTATTAGAAAAAATAACCAGTTTCGCCTTTCAACGTCTGGCTTAGTTGTTATGAGTCCAACACTTACTCCTCTAATTGTGGCGAAGCCAGCTTGACGTCAAGCTAGGACCGCCACAAGAAAATTTCAAAAAGCTAATGATGAAGGATGTTTAAGTCGGAACTATTTTGCTCCGACTGGCTGAACAGGGTGCATAACCTTGATCAGACCTTAGACAGTACAAAATTTTCCTGTACCTTTGTATTTTTCAGTATGTAGTGTTGTTGTGAAATATTAATGCCCCTTACCACTGGTGGGGGGAAGCAATAATAATAAAGTACACTTGACAACCTTTTGATCATAAATGATAAATTTTAGTGTCATAGAATACTGTTTATACACAATTTTTGCTTTGCTAAGAAAATTACGTTCACAGAAAAAGAAATAAATACAAAATATAAAAGAAACATGATACATTTCTGCAAGATATGTTCTGAGCCTGAATGCAGAATGCTGACTATCGTGAGAAATTTACTTGAATATGATAAAAAAATAAAGCATACAGAGAAGCTGTTGCTTTTGTTATAGATTTGAAAAGAAAGCATACAGAGAAGCTGTTCCAGTTGGTATAGATTTGAAAATAAAGCATACAGAGAAGCTGTTGCTGGTAAACACTTAAAATCGTTGGTATTGTGATGACTTGAGTAAAAAGGCAGAATATGCGTTAGAGTTCTTTATTACTATAACTTAATAACTAATTAGATAACAATCGGTTTAAGCGAGGGCAAACAACTGACTGATTGATATTGCGTACAATTAACTTAGCCATTACTAAAGTGTAAGCTTTGCTGAATAAGTTGTAATTACATAACATCACTACAATATCCCCCCTTCAGATGGTTGTCCTGAAAATACATGCGAGTCAATATAATTTTGTAATACTTGTTTCGTTTTAGCAATTCATGTACATTTTACAATTCAATCGTTTAATTTGGTATTACTTCTTAAATTACGAGTTTGTAACTCACTTCTTTCAGGTGTACCTTCGCTCTTTTTTTTATTATACTTTCTTTTTGTAGTTTTCATTATTTTTACATTTTGCTCAGAATATTTTTCAACTTGCATATCATCATTTAAATTTTGTTCTTTAGAATGAGTTTCAACTTGCGTATCTAACTCTCCTTCTTTAACATTAGGTTCTATTAAAGATTCAATGTTCAATTCATTTACTGGCTCATTCTCGTTTTCAAAAATAGATATACAATTTATTTCAGGAGAAAGTGTTTTGGGATTTTGGAAAGGAACTTCAATAGGATTGTTAACAATATTCGGTTCCACTACATTTTTAATTTTATTTTTAATTACATTTGTGTGGTCATCATTTAAAGTTATAGGGACATAATTTTCATGATTATTGTTAGGAATGCACATGCTTATGATTTGATTTAAATGTCTTTTCCAAATTTTATCAGAATTCACTAATTTAACTAAGTATGTTTGCATGCCCAATATTTTAAAAATTTTAGCTTTAGTCCAAATTACTTTATTAGCTTTAGAATAATCTTTTACCATTACAATTTCATTTATTTTAAAAGATTTTCTTATTTTCGATTTATAATATTGTTTTTGATTTGTTTGTTGTTTTTTAACTGTTGTTTTAATTTTACTTAGATTAATTTCCATATTTCTTTTAGGATTAAGTAAATCTAATCTAGTTCTTAATTTTCTACCAATCATTAACTCAGCTGGAGATACACCTGTTGTTGAATGAATAGTATTTCTATAATCTAATAGAAATGCATTAATTGCCGAATGAATGTCAATTTTATTATTTGGTTCAAGTGCTCGTTTTAAAGCGTTTTTTATGGTTTTCACAAAATTTTCTGCTAAGCCGTTTGTGCTTGGGTTTCCTACTGGCGTTGTTAGATGCTTTATACCATTGATTTTCAAAAAGTCTTCGAATTCCTTAGAAACAAAAGCAGTGCCATTGTCAGAAACTAACGCTTTAGGGATGCCAAAACGCGCAAATAATGGTCTTAATTTGTTTATCGTAGCTTTACTTGTTGTATTTGTACCCATGTCAAAACATTCGGGCCATTTACTATGGCTATCCACCAAAACTAAAAACCATCTCTTATAAATAGGTCCCAAAAAATCTATGTGCACTCGCACCCATGGTTCTTCAGGCCATTCCCAACACATAAGACTTCCTTTTGGGGGGCTAGACCTAGTTGCCATGCATTGTTCACATGATTTACTAACGGCTTCCAAATCACTATCTAGCTTAGGCCACCAACAGTAACTTCTAGCTGTAGCTTTCATCTTACCTATCCCCATGTGTGTTTTATGTATTTCAGCTAAAACCGATGACTGCAATAATTTAGGGATAATGATGCGATAGCCCCAAAATAAGCAACCTGACTCAATGCTTAATTCATTTCTTCTCAAGAAAAAGGGTTGCAGTTCAACATCTACTTTATCTTGTTGCCATCCAACGTGAACGAATTTCATAACACTGGATATAATGGAATCTTTTTTGGATTCTTTTGCAACATCCTCCACAGTGACAGGCAAATAACTCAACTCCCTAACATAATTAATGTAACACAAATCTGCATTTTCTACTGCATCTAATGGTTTTTCGATTGGGAATCGCGAAAAATAATCCGCAACATTAGCTTCGGATTGAATATATTCAATTTTGGGAGTATAACCTGTCAAAACTAGTGCAATACGTTGCAACCGATTAGCAGCCATCTGTGGAATACCCTTTTTTGGACCGAATATGTACATTAACGGCTTGTTATCAGTCACTAATGTAAACTCTCTACCATATAGGTAGTGATGAAACTTAGTCACTCCGAAAAGAATAGCTATGGCTTCCCTATCTAATTGAGAATACTTTTGTTCGGTTTAAGACAACTTTCTTGATGCAAACTCGATAGGCCTTTCCATGCCATTTTCATACACCTGTGATAACACAGCGCCCAAACCGATCGGGCTCGCATCGACGGTTAACTTTGTCTGCAGACCAGGATTAAAATGTGCCAATGCTGTCATTGAAATAAGTTCTTTTTTAATTTGACTTACAGCATGAGAATGCTCATCTCTCCAATCGAATTTCACTGTCGTTTTCAACAAATTATACAAAGGCGCACAAAGAGTTGTAATATTAGGCAAAAATTTCCTATAAAAATTTATAACCCCAAGAAACGATTGTAATTCTTTTAAGGAATTAGGATTTTTAATTTCTTGAATCGTCTTTATCTTATTTGGACAAGTTTTTAACCCCGATTTGTCTATCACATGACCTAAATAATTTATTGATTTAGATAGAAACGTGCATTTATCTTTGTTTAATTTAAAACCTGCATTTTGCAAGATTTTTAAAACCATTTCTACTTTTTCCATATGTAATTTTCTGTTAGGAGCTGTTATCAATACATCATCTAGAAAAACTACTACCCCTTTAATGCCCATTAATAAACTATCCATAATTTTTTGGAACACTGCCGGTGCCGATGCCAAACCGTAAACTAGACGCGTGTACTGGAAAAGGCCTTTAGAAGTTGAGATTGTTGTTAATTTTCTAGACTCTTTGTCCAGCACCACTTGCTGATATGCCATTGACAGATCTAATTTAGTGAATTCTTCTCCACCATGGAGCTGCGCAAATAATTCTTCAATTCGCGGAAGTGGGTACTTTTCAATAAGCAATTGAGGATTCACAGTGATCTTGAAATCCCCACATATCCTAACTTCACCAGATTTTTTCAATATTGGAACGATTGGAGTTCCCCACTCACTGAAATTTACAGGCTCTAACACCCCAAGGCTTACTAATTTGTCAATTTCTTTTTCAACCTTTTCTTTTAAGGCCAAAGGCATTTGGCGTGGCTTGAAGAACTTGGGGCTACAGTTTTTCTTAACATGCAAAACTATTGAACCTTTATTAAATTTTCCTAATTCACCATCAAAAAGTTTACTAAATTTTTTTATTATTGCATGCATCTCCGGTGGAGTATTATTTTCAATGAAATTTAAATTAGCAAATCTTATATCAAATTCATTTAAGAAGTTTCGGCCTAGTAAAGGTGGACCACCATTTTCAACAACAACAACTTTTATCTTTTTGCACACATTATTGTATAAAACATCCATATCACAAACTCCAGCAGGAATAATTTTTGTGCCATTATAATTACAAAAAACTAAATTGGATTTTTCTAATGCATGCAAACTAAAATTATTACGGTATGTTTCTAAAGAGATTGCGGAGAAAGAAGCTCCCGTGTCAATTTCCATCATTATAGGAATACTATTCATGTACACTTTAATTTTAATAGGCTTATTTGAATCTAAATTTCTATTAATAATATTAAATAAAGATAATTCAGAACTTTCAATGTACTTGAAATCATGTTGCCCATTAAATTTATTGGATTTAAGTGGACATACCCGTTGTAGCTGACCTCTTTGCTTACACCGTTTACATCGGTAGTTTTTAAATCGACATGTATTTTCCGTATGATTTGCAAGTCCACAAACTGCACATTTACCGCTGTTGTTGCCACCTTGATGATTTTGCCCACGCTGCTGCTGATGGTGTGATTTACCCGTTGCTTGCCCATTGTTGCCTCTTTGCCTCGTTTGACCCATTCGATATATACCACCTTCTGATGTACCAGGTTCTTGTTTAATGCTTACATCAAGCTCATATTGTTGCTTGACACATTCAACGGCATTCGCAATGTCAACGGCTTTGTCGAATGTTAGCTTAGTCACGCTCTCCAAAAAAAGCTTATCTTTCGCCGGTCCCTTCTGCAGTCCCATCACAAACTTGTCTCGCATAGCTGAATCAAGCTCACAACCAAATTCACAACAAATGGCTAATGATCGTACTCGAGCTGCCCATTGACTTATGGTTTCTTGATGATCTTTAACTGCAGAGTAGAATTTGTATCGTTCAGCGAAATGAGAAATGGTAGGCTTTAAATGATCATCAAGAGCTTTGATAAGTACATCGTACGTAGCCGTCTCAATTTTCACTGGATGAATCAAATTAAACAATAATTTATATGATTTTTCTGACAAAGCATTAATTAAGATTGCTTTCTGTTTCAGACTCTCTTTAACATCGTTGGCTATGAAAAACTGTTCCAATTGCGTTTTAAAAATTTGCCACTCATTTTGATTAAAATCAAACTTTTCAACAGAACCGATTACAGACATTTTGTTACTTTAATAATTAAGTTAGTTCAATCCTCGTCGCCACTGTGATGACTTGAGTAAAAAGGCAGAATATGCGTTAGAGTTCTTTATTACTATAACTTAATAACTAATTAGATAACAATCGGTTTAAGCGAGGGCAAACAACTGACTGATTGATATTGCGTACAATTAACTTAGCCATTACTAAAGTGTAAGCTTTGCTGAATAAGTTGTAATTACATAACATCACTACAGGTATATAATAATCTGATGGATTATTCTCCACCCGTTGAACTATCAGCCCTATTCTGATATTCATCAGGGGGATTTTTTCTTGAATTTTCATTGATCCCCAGTGTTACTACTGGGACACTATAGTGTCCCCGGGGAATCTTTTTTCGTAGGGGACTCGGGGACACATTTTTGTTCACGATCATTTTAAGCTCAAGAAACTTTAAATTAACTTAAAAACAAACAACGAAGATGAAATAAGGTTGTTGTAAGACTAACTGTTACATTGAGTAATATAGTGAATTACAATGTTTTAACTATATTCTTGATTTTCTGTTAAGTATTTATTAAATAAAATAATAAAAAAAAGGCTTTGATATTACTTAAATTCATATATTTTGTTTAATAATATACATTTATTTTGAAAAGGACACATTTATTTTCAAAAGGACACATTTTTCATTCAGAGGACACATAAATAATTTGGCCTGCGGTAACACTGCTAATCACTATTCTGTTATTATTATATAAAGTAGGTAAATTCGGTAATACTCCGCGGTATTCTCTTATTCACGTGAACGCATTCACTCTATACAATTCAGATCCGCATATGAAATGTTGCGGATTTTTCCATTTTGATTGGATTGCCTGGGAAGTGATTAGTAAAATATAAGTAAAATCTAGTTTATTGCCTAATTTAGAATATTTGTCTGTACATGATAGCTTATTATCATTTCGGGGTAGAACAACCAATAGAGATCAATTCATCCCTCTATTTTCTGCAATGAAATTAAATCCAGTTTTTCAAAAAACAAGTGCTCTGTTTGTTGATTTTCTTATTCCTCTGTTTGGAAGTGCAAAAAAGTTTAATAACTGTTTATAATTATTGTTTTTTTAATTTAAAATGATAAACCAAAACAATTTCCCCACTTTTTCACATGAACAGCTGTTTAAGTGAGTGTCAAATTGGTTTGGGATAATGAAGTTCACCCGACGGATAGCAGAATGGAAAGGTAGAGCGAAACGATTCCCTTTCGCTGAATCCCTTTGGGTGAATCAAAAGTACGATTCACGTGAATAGCAGAATAGGGCTGTATGTTCGAAACTATAGCACCGTTTTGAAGGTTATGTTGTTGGGATTCTTGTCGTTGGGGTCTTCTTGTTTGCAGTCAAGGTTGCCCCGGATATCCACTGCTGGGATTCCTTTCGTCTTTGGAGATAACCGTTTTGTGTTTGCAGTAGTAGCAGTATGACAATCGAAACACGCAGATAAGGATTATGAGGGATGTGATTAATGCGGCATAGCTCACCGTAAAGTGATGCACATCATTTTGATATACTACAGAAGGCAACGCTTTAGTTATGTTTGTGAGTTCTCACTTGAGTGTATCCAATTCCTCTAAATGTTTTTTTGTAAGGCAAGGTTTCATATGGTGTTGGATCCAATTCGTATGGGATGGCGTAATCGGACAGATTTGCTGCTGGAGATGTGCCATCCTGGAGACTGTTGAGTGAATAGAGTTGCCACGTAAGGTCATGAAATTATCCTTGACGACACTACTGGGTTGAATTTTAAGAATTCCTGAGTCTTCTAAAACGATGTGTGTGACAGTACTATTACATACACTATTTAAGGTGGTTCTGCTCCTTAGGGCATAAATGCATTCGTTAGGGTCGTATTTATCGGGGCCAATCGCTGGTGCCTATAACCTTGCATGTTGGGGATAGTTGACCATTGTTTAAGAAGTTGATTTCACATTAGCTTAATTCTGATCCCTGTCTGTATATTGGATGGTGTTGATGGCAAAGATGCCTTTTTGTTGTAAGGGAGAAATATTTTTGAAATGCAGTTTCTGATAGCGGATAGTACTGGTCTCGATGCTCGATCATGATATATTTTTTAACTAGAAGTGGAACCGGTGTAATCTTTAACAGCTCAAATTCATCAAGACTTAGCAATGGTAGCGTGAGTTTAAAAATTAAACGGTTTTCCAAGGCCTTGCCATGAATAGTAATTAGATGGTATATTTTTTGAGTTTTGTCCGGTGCTACTGGAAGCCTAAATGAAGATGGCAGGTTAGCTTTTATTTTAACGAGTTTTGCTTTATGTATATACTTGTTTAGTTTTAGCACCACTTTTGTTTTATTTTTTTTAATATACATATCTATTTTACTTTACTTATCCGTACAAAAAAAAAATGTATTACAATTGGACGCGACTGTGCTTAGAAATTTATATTTAAATTTTTCTCAGACCGCACACGACTTACACCTCGAAATCTGAGATTGCCATCATGCAAGTGGATCCGGTCTTACTTTCTTTTTTTCGAAAAAGGTACAGCGAGTAGGTTGAGTTAAGACAAGAAAAAAATCTTATGGGAGGGGGGGTCTATTTCCCGATTATAAGGATCCTATACACTCGCTATAATGCGATTATAAATTAGGCTGTGAGCATTCCTTGAATAATACTAACGGAAGATAGTGAAAAATACAACGACATGTTAAAAAGAGAATAGGACGACGGATAAAATAAATCATAATCTTCAAAGTACTAACGATGTACTGGAACGCTTAATAAAAGACGCAGCGAAAACTTCAACCATGACAAATACTACTTCAAGACCCAATAGATTAACAGATCACACCAAAGAACTCATTACAAGACGGGAGAACCTACGGAACAAAGAAAATTTAACAGACCAAAATAAAAATGAGCTCAAATATCTTCGAAAAACCATTAACGAAGATGCAAAAAATTATATTTAAACATATAACGAAACAATGATGAAAGATATTTTCATGAACACAACATCTATTCGAATTCCAAAACAATGGAAACAGACAACAATAACACTTATTCACAAAAAAAAACAACAAAGCTGACGTAAATAACTACATACCAGTACGCAACATTTATTTGTTCTACAAACTAATTTCCAAAGCAGAGGTTCCCAATTTTGTTTGGCCACGGAACCCTAAATGATCATACTTTTTTTGGTGGACCTTCATATTGATAATAACGGAAAACAACGTTCCTTGAAGTGTGGTTTGGTTATTTGTATGTTTGACAAGAGAAGAAAGAATAAATGATATAAAAATAATGTATTTAACAAAAAACTCGTTGTAACTTTTTAATGTAAAGAAAGAAATTTGTTTACATATTTATTTAAAATATCCTTAAAATTAGGCTATATGTCCGACAACTGAATGTGAAGGTCTGGAGCTGCATCCAGTCTGTTTCTGTATTTGTTTTTCGTGTAAGTGTATGGCGAAAATCCAGCCTCGCTTTGGTAAGTTGTTACAAACGACAGGAAAACCATAAGAGCTTTTTCTGCGACTGCAGGGTATTCATCTTTCAGTTCAACCCAAAATGTATTAAAATTAGAATCTTCTGATTCGAAATTTTGTTTAAGATGGGATGAACATTTTATGTCGATCAAACTTTCATATTCTGACGCAGTTAGCGTCGATGGTTTTCTATAATTTGCAAATGAATTCGCTACCCAGTCGATGTCGTCCATTTTCTCTGGGAAATACTCTTCCAAATATTTTTCGAGGTTTATCAAATTTTGATGTATGATTCTTTGATCATCTGAAGTAACCTACACCCACGCGGAACCTCTTTGAACCTTCCAAGGAACCCTAAAGTTCCGCGGAACACCAATTGGGAAACGTTGCTCCAAAGTAATGTACACAGATATTAAGGACACTTTGAATAGAAACCAGCCAAGGGAACAAGCCAACAAACAACGAATGAAATAGGTAATTGAAAAATTTAACGAACATGACAAAATATGGACAGCGCTGGTGAACCAAGGGATTCATCCCATCTTTATAAGAACTTTGAAAATAAATATACATACAGCTCGGCGAAAATAAAAACTGAAAGCATATGAAGAAAAATCAAAATGAAAAGAGGAGTAAAACTAGGGGATCCAATGTCACCACCATTATTCTCTGCTGAACTGGAAGCAACGTCATTTATTGACCATGAGAAAAAAGAAGTTAGTAGACGTATTACCAATAGTTGGAATCAATTCTGGAGTATGCAACAAATATTACGATACATAATTAACTGCTATTTTACCTGTTATGACGTATAGGTTACAAACTATTACTTAGACTTCAAATTTACTCGAAAAATTAAGGATATGCCAAACCAAGATTGAAAGGAAACTACTCTACTTAAGAATTAGCAAGACGTAACCGACGTAATCGAACGAAAAAAAGACTTAAATGGAATTGGGTGGGAAATATCTGTAGAATACAAGATCAACGATGGACAAAGATGATTTGCTCAAACAAAGACAAACTTTTACAACGACGCAAAAGACAGGAAGCTGTAGAAATTATTGGGGGAGGCTTATGCTAGATCATAAACTTATTTATTCAGACTTTTCAGTTTATGTATATAAATAACTAAAATTTTTGATTTAAACCAAAAAAATTGAGTAACATTTAGGTGGTAATTTAGTACCGAAATCCCGATCTGGAACTAAAATCCGCTCCCCCTCAAACCTGTAGCGGACTCAGCTTTACGTCAACCGACCACACCTCCAAACACAAAAATTGAAAAAATTAATAATGGAATTTAGTTCCGATTTTAGTGCTCCTGATTGGCTGCACTATCAATTAAAAAGTCATACCATTACCCCTCAAACCTGTGGCGGACCGCCACACCTCAAAACAGAAAATTTCAAAAAAATTATGATGAAGGAAATTATATCCGATTTTAGTGCTTCTAATTTGAAATTATGTAAATGCCGAACATAAAAACTCTTGAAGACTTTCTATACTCAACTCTTAAAACCTAACGACAACAAGGTACTTACTAACATTTTTTGAGTTATATTGAATCGATCTAAAAAGGCCATGCTCTCTCGATTGCCACTATCCGTATCTTTCTATCTCTTATGGTTTCGGAAGTAATTAATGTCGTTTTCGTTTGGATGTTCGGAGTACTCCTTTTGCACTCCTTTTTCACTCCTACTACTCCAAAAGTCTTCGATTGGCTGTTCCGAGTAATGTTTTCGGAGTGTTCTTCTGTTCCCAATTTCATATTGGAGTATACGAGGAACACACACATACATATAAAGTTTTTCGTTGGATTAATTGTCAAAAGTGGTAAATACTTGAAGAAGCCATTTTGTTAAATGGTGGCTTTAGGTAGTGTGCGTGTAAATTTAGGAAAGTCGGTGTTTTCATATTCGATTGGAATTAAAAAGGAGTAGAATAGACCGAAAATCCAATCGAAAACGACATAAATAAATGGTAGGGAACATGGTTCTATTGCTATCTACACATACTCCATTCAATCTTAAGTTCACAAACTGCTCTCGAAGGCGCCCGCGAATCAAGAAGACAGTGATATTGAGAATCATATAAGTGAAGATAATGTTCAAAGTGAAACTGACGACGAGTTCGTAGATGAAGTAATCAAAGAAAACTTAAATGACACCTCAACATCTGAAAACCCCGGACATGACCACTGCATAATTATTCCGGCTCAAAGATTAATCAGAGGTAAGAATAGGTCAAAGTCATGGAGGAACATCTGCGATCAATATAATTCGCTCCAATAGAGGTCCTACTCGAATGTGTCGAAATATTTTGGAAGCACTTATATGTTTTGAGTTATTTATCACGGATGATATCATTGAAGAGATCCTTCAGTGGACAAATATGGAGATGTCAATAAAACGTAATTATAGTATGACTTTTTCGACATTTAGGGATACGAATCCTACTGAAATCAAACCCTTTATTGGAATACTTATTCCAAATGCTGCAATGAAAGATAACCATTTATCAACCGTTGAATTGTTTGGTAGTTCATTTAGCGGCATGATATATGTAACCGTAATGAGTAGAGACAGATACAATTTTACTATCAGGTGTCTAAGAATGGATGACAAGACTCTACGCCCTGCTCGTCTCCAGCCATCCATTTATTCCTGTTCGAAAGGTGCAAAAATAATTACTCTCCTGGAAGCAATGTCACTATTGATGAACAAATACTTGGATTCCGAGCTAGATGCCCATTCCGAATGTTCAGACCTAACAATTAGAGTAACTGTGGAATAAAAATCCCAACGATGTGCGATAGTGGAACCTGTTATTTGCTGAATGCTATGCCATACATTGGAAGAGCAACAAATACAAATGGCTTGCCGCAAGAAGAATACTACTTGAAGTAGCTATACGACCAGTTCATGGTACAAACCGCAACATAACGTGTAACAGTTGGTTTACGGGTATCCCTGTCGCAAAACCATTCCTGCTTGCACCCTACAAATTTACAATTGTGGACACGGTAAGGTCAAACAAACGGTAAATTCCTGAACAGTTGAAAAACACTCCTTCTCGACAAGTGGGAACGTCTATGTTTTGCTTTGATGGATATTTAAACCTGGTGTCGTACAAGCCGAAGCCGTCGAAGATGGTGTACTTAATTATAATCATGCGATGAAGGTCCCGTTATAAATTCTAACAACCAGACTAAAGGCGGCGGCGGTCGTCAAGACTTTGATCAGATCTGCTCTTCCATGTCTTATTCAAACAGTTGGCCAATGACAATATTTTGTGGCATTTTAAACATAGCCTATGTCAAGCTGTGACCTATTAAGAAAGTGGATGAGATGTTTGAGGGAAAATATTCATTATATCTTGCCAGAAACCAGTCAAGAGGTTTCGGAAGAAGCTGATGAGGAACCTCCAGCTAAAGTTCTGCGTTACTGTAGCATATGTACAACGAAAAAGAAAAGAATGTCTAAGATGACATGTACGAAATGTAAAAAAACTGTGTGTGGTGAACATAAACATGATGTTTGCAACAACTGTCTATAACTCTTGATTTGTTTGTCTTTTTGACTGAATGGTATTATTTGAGACTAATTATATTGTTATTCATCAGTAAGTACGACAAAATAATATAAATGTGACCTATTATTAATAATTGATATTAAAATACCGAAGATCTTTATTTTTGTGTTCCTTTTTGTTATGGATTTAAAAAAATCCTACTTTACTTAGAAAAATTAATAATGGTTGGTCTTAAGCCAAAAAACTAGAAGATCTCCAATCCAAGGATATATATCAAATATCCAAACGCCTGCCAAATCCAAAATAGAAGCTTTAGCTCAAATAAAAGGCTTTGATTCACTTCCTTTAGCAGTACAATTCGATTTTATTTTCTATAAAAAGATCAAATTAGCAAATATATTTCATAATGTGTAAATGCTTCTTCTATAACTCACAATTTGGTAGGGATAAAAAAAGATTAATTTCCAGAAATGCTTTTGAGTAACAAATTAAAGCGCTAACATGAACCTAAACTTAAAATTATTATTTATTATTATTTATTAGCTATACTGCCTTATAAAGGGTGATTTTTTAGCTGGTTTGGTTTTGGCAACACTGGTTTTGACAGCTGACGTGTGTTTAGTACCTTGTGTCACTGTCAAACAGCTTCAGTTTGGTTTGCAATTTAACCATGGATCGTCGTACAAATGAACAACGCTTGCAAATTATTGAATTTTACTATCAAAATTCGTGCTCGGTTCGAAATGTTCATCGCGCGCTGCTTGTGTTCAGCGATGAGGCTCATTTTTGGTTGAATGGATAGGTAAATAAGCAAAATTGCCGCATTTTGAGTGAAGATCAGCCAGAAGCATTGCAACAGCTACCAATGCATCCCGAAAAAGCCACTGTTTGGTGCGGTTTATGGGCCGGCGGCATTATTGGGCCTATTTCTTCAAAGATGATGCGAATCGCAGCGTTACTGTCAATGGTGAACGCTACCGAGCGATGATAACAAACTTTTTTGTGCCCGAAATGGAAGTTCTTGACTTGCATGATATGTGGTTTCAACAAGACGGTGCCACATGCCACACAGCACGCGAAACAATGGCGCAATTGCGAGGCGAGTTTGGTGAACAGTTAATTTCACGTTTCGGGCCGGTCAATTGGCCGCCTAGATCGTGCGATTTGACACCATTAGATTATTTTTTGTGGGGGTATGTCAAGGCTAATGTCTATAGGGACAAGCCCGCTTCGATTGACGCACTGGAAGCCAACATCCATGCATTCATTCGTGAGATACCGGCCGATATGTGTGAAAGAGTATGCCAAAATTGGACTCAGCGGATGGGCTACCTGAGACGCAGCCGCGGTCAACATTTGCATGAAATTATCTTTAAAAATTAAATTGCAAGGTTCAAACTATCGATTCAAATAAATATTTCATTCATTTTTTCGAATTTTTTGTGTTTTTTTTTTAACAAAAGTTCTAAACCTCTTAAAAAATCACCCATTACTAATTATGTACATTTCATTATCACTATTCATAATGTTAATATTTACAAAAATAAATTTGAAAATTTTATTATATATTTATGCACGGGCAAAAGCCTCCCCCATTATTCTCCAATCGATTCTGCTATACGTCTTCCGGCACCATATTTTGTCGAATGCGGTTAGCTGATCTCTCCATCTTTTTTTTTTGATGCCCGATTCGTCTGGTAGCACTTAAAGGTACCCATTCCGTGCATGTTTTTGACCACCTACCAAAATGTGAATGGATAACGGACAAAAACCAATAAGGTCTACAAAAATGCAAATAACGTTTCGCACGAAGTTATTGTCTTAACTGAAACCTGGTTAAACTCATCTATCGCTGATACCGAGCTATTGGACACAAGTTTTCAAATTTATCGCCGTGATCGTCATTCTCTTAATGAATCTGCTAAAGTTGGTGGAGGATTGCTGATAGCTGTCAAAAGCTCTCTCGTTAGCACTCTAGTCGATGATTTCCTAGAGTCTACAATTGAAATTCTGTGCATTAAATTAAAGATGTCATCTGGTTACTTATATGTAGTGGCTATCTATGTATCACCTAATTCCAAATCCGAGATATACGAAGGACTATGCAATTGCTTGGATAGCATTTCAGAGAAAACTGAATCAAATGATGAAATTATAGTAATTGGAGACTTTAACTTAGGAAGTTTACATTGGTCTTGGATAGATGAATTCCAAGAGCTACTTCCTGTAAATACTTCGACTGCAAACGAATTCAGCATAATGGATAATATGGACCGACCCCGCATTATCAATTTCCCTGAGCATGAGTGTTTATAATCTACCTAGTAATTGTAATGATAAATTAGAATTTAACTTTAAAGAATGTAATTTCAATCAACTTTTTAACTTACTTGATAGTATAAATTGGAAAACCATATTTTTAAATTCAAACTTAGACGACATAACTATAAAATTTTATAATGTTTTATTTGATTGTTTTATCGAAGCTATTCCTTTACGAAAAATAAGAGAAAAACAAACTAATCCGCCATGGTTCGATATGCATGTAAAAACTTTAAAAAACAAGAGAAACAAAGCCTGGGTAAAGTTTAGTAAGTCTAGGACTGATGAAGATTACAATGTATATATGGAGCATAAAAATGAATTTGAAAACTACACTAATTTTATCTATTCAGAATTTATTGCAAAAACTCAAAGTGAACTTAAATCAAGTCCAAGAAATTTCTGGAAATATGTTGATACTAAAAGAAAATTCGACGGTTATCCATTAAATATGAGCTATGAAAATGCAAACAGCCATATTCCAGAAGTAATATCTAAAATGTTTGCCAACTATTTTAAAAGTGCCTTCGCCGATACTTTGTCGTCTGATGCAACAGATAATTATTCTTCAGGAAGAGTATTCTCATCTGGCGTTAATTAATTTTTCAATCTCTGAAGACTCAATCATAAATAAAATATTAAAACTAGAAGATAATATAAGTCCTGGTCCAGATGGCTTACCTGCTTTTATGTTAAAAAAATGTTCATCTTATTTGTCCTACCCATTATATCTCTTGTTCAATGAATCCTTAAAGTGTTCAAAATTTCCTACTCTATGGAAATATGCTTACCTCAGACCGGTTCATAAAAAGGGCCCTAAGAATTTGGTCACTAATTATCGTCCCATAGCCAAACTGTCCGTTATTCCAAAACTTTTTGAATCCTTAGTATGTGACACTCTTTCCTTTAATTGTTCCTCTGTTTTATGTGAAAATCAACATGGATTTGTGAAGAAAAAATCGACGATAACAAACTTACTAGAGTTTACAACATTTTGCGTTGATGCTTTTGAGAAAAAGCAACAAGTTGATTGCATATTTACTGATTTCAGTAAGGCATTCGACAAACTAAGCCATGAAGTACTTTTGAAAAAGCTAACAAGAATTGGACTAAATGAGAACTTTCTTTCATGGATATCTTCATACCTAGTAGACAGGTATAACTAACTGTTTAAAACTGACTGTTCTGAGAACTTTAGAGTAAATTCTGGTGTACCTCAAGGAAGTCACCTAGGCCCATTGCTCTTTGTGTTATTTATAAATGACCTTCCTTCTGTTTTCCAAAACTCAAAAACTTTATTTTATGCTGACGACGTGAAAATATTAGAACATTTAGTTTCAATGTTAATATATGTATATTTTATTGTGATTAATTGACAATCATTACTCATATATTGAGTTTAAGTTTAATGATTCCATTGTTAGTATTTAAGCTTATTTCTAATGTTAGCATTTAACATATTAAAATAAATAAACCTGCCATTCATATTTCTCATAACATGTTCTGCCCAGTCCCATTTCAACTTTTTTGCCTTCCAAACTACATCTTCAAATCCTGTCCATCTTCGTATGTCAACGTTTCTTATTCTGTGTGATCTTCTTATTCTTAAGGTTGCCCTTTCCATTGATCTTTGTGTTGTTGCAAGCTTTCTTTTTAGTGACGCATTATTGCTCCATGCTTGGGAGCCATAAGTAAGCACTGGCAGAACTGTAGAATCAAAAATGTATTTTTTGGTTGCGTTTGAAACATTTGAGTCCAGCATGGGTTTAACGTGCCAAAATTGTCTCCAACCGTTGGGGATTCTTCGAGAGACCTCCTTCTCTTCTCTTTTATTAAACGAAACTAACTGCCCTAAGTAAATAAAGTCCTCGACCTATTCCAACATCTTTCCATTAAGTAAGATGCAAATGTGCTCTTGTCGCATTTGTCATTACTTTTGTTTTGTCTTCGTTGGCCTGAAGCCCAGCCTTTGCACATTCAACTATTAGTTCATCAATTAACTTTTGAAGATCTTCAGGATTATCACTTAACAAGATAATATCATCGGCAAACCTCAAGCTCGAAATATATTTTTCATTTATTTTTATTCCGATGCTTTCCCAATCTAATTTTCTAGAGATTCCTTAAGAGTGGCTACAAAGAAACATGGTGAGATTGGGTCCCCTTGTTTCGTTCCGCTTTCCAGTTTAAATGGCTCTCCGAAAATTTCAGATTTTATTTGCGCCGTAGAGGAGTCATAAATGTTTTGAATAACTTTACCCAACGAACGTTTACACCTTGGTTCAGCAGTGCGTTCCACATAAAGTTTTGGTTAATCGTATCAAACGCCTTTTTGAAATCAATAAAAATGAAACACATGTTCGGTTTAGTCTCCAAGTTGTGCTAATTTTATTTATGAAATAAAAATAAAAGTATATTATAATTATTTAAATTTAATAAATAATTTATATATTTCTTAAATAATTAATACAATAGTGACTAGATGACAATAATATATATTTATATTTTGTTTAATTGCTAATTATATAACGATAAAATGAAATACAAACAAAATTTATTTAATTTTGTAAAACAAACGTTTTTTTTTTAATTTTGCGCCTCGCAGGCGCATGTCTATCATTTCAGCACTAAAAAATAAGATTGTCGTTTTAGGGTTAAAAAAATAGATAAGATGAAGAATGGGTGTATTAGAAAAAATAACCAGTTTCGCCTTTCAACGTCTGGCTTAGTTGTTATGAGTCCAACACTTACTCCTCTAATTGTGGCGAAGCCAGCTTGACGTCAAGCTAGGACCGCCACAAGAAAATTTCAAAAAGCTAATGATGAAGGATGTTTAAGTCGGAACTATTTTGCTCCGACTGGCTGAACAGGGTGCATAACCTTGATCAGACCTTAGACAGTACAAAATTTTCCTGTACCTTTGTATTTTTCAGTATGTAGTGTTGTTGTGAAATATTAATGCCCCTTACCACTGGTGGGGGGAAGCAATAATAATAAAGTACACTTGACAACCTTTTGATCATAAATGATAAATTTTAGTGTCATAGAATACTGTTTATACACAATTTTTGCTTTGCTAAGAAAATTACGTTCACAGAAAAAGAAATAAATACAAAATATAAAAGAAACATGATACATTTCTGCAAGATATGTTCTGAGCCTGAATGCAGAATGCTGACTATCGTGAGAAATTTACTTGAATATGATAAAAAAATAAAGCATACAGAGAAGCTGTTGCTTTTGTTATAGATTTGAAAAGAAAGCATACAAAGAAGCTGTTCCAGTTGGTATAGATTTGAAAATAAAGCATACAGAGAAGCTGTTGCTGGTAAACACTTAAAATCGTTGGTATTGTGATGACTTGAGTAAAAAGGCAGAATATGCGTTAGAGTTCTTTATTACTATAACTTAATAACTAATTAGATAACAATCGGTTTAAGCGAGGGCAAACAACTGACTGATTGATATTGCGTACAATTAACTTAGCCATTACTAAAGTGTAAGCTTTGCTGAATAAGTTGTAATTACATAACATCACTACAATATCCCCCCTTCAGATGGTTGTCCTGAAAATACATGCGAGTCAATATAATTTTGTAATACTTGTTTCGTTTTAGCAATTCATGTACATTTTACAATTCAATCGTTTAATTTGGTATTACTTCTTAAATTACGAGTTTGTAACTCACTTCTTTCAGGTGTACCTTCGCTCTTTTTTTTATTATACTTTCTTTTTGTAGTTTTCATTATTTTTACATTTTGCTCAGAATATTTTTCAACTTGCATATCATCATTTAAATTTTGTTCTTTAGAATGAGTTTCAACTTGCGTATCTAACTCTCCTTCTTTAACATTAGGTTCTATTAAAGATTCAATGTTCAATTCATTTACTGGCTCATTCTCGTTTTCAAAAATAGATATACAATTTATTTCAGGAGAAAGTGTTTTGGGATTTTGGAAAGGAACTTCAATAGGATTGTTAACAATATTCGGTTCCACTACATTTTTAATTTTATTTTTAATTACATTTGTGTGGTCATCATTTAAAGTTATAGGGACATAATTTTCATGATTATTGTTAGGAATGCACATGCTTATGATTTGATTTAAATGTCTTTTCCAAATTTTATCAGAATTCACTAATTTAACTAAGTATGTTTGCATGCCCAATATTTTAAAAATTTTAGCTTTAGTCCAAATTACTTTATTAGCTTTAGAATAATCTTTTACCATTACAATTTCATTTATTTTAAAAGATTTTCTTATTTTCGATTTATAATATTGTTTTTGATTTGTTTGTTGTTTTTTAACTGTTGTTTTAATTTTACTTAGATTAATTTCCATATTTCTTTTAGGATTAAGTAAATCTAATCTAGTTCTTAATTTTCTACCAATCATTAACTCAGCTGGAGATACACCTGTTGTTGAATGAATAGTATTTCTATAATCTAATAGAAATGCATTAATTGCCGAATGAATGTCAATTTTATTATTTGGTTCAAGTGCTCGTTTTAAAGCGTTTTTTATGGTTTTCACAAAATTTTCTGCTAAGCCGTTTGTGCTTGGGTTTCCTACTGGCGTTGTTAGATGCTTTATACCATTGATTTTCAAAAAGTCTTCGAATTCCTTAGAAACAAAAGCAGTGCCATTGTCAGAAACTAACGCTTTAGGGATGCCAAAACGCGCAAATAATGGTCTTAATTTGTTTATCGTAGCTTTACTTGTTGTATTTGTACCCATGTCAAAACATTCGGGCCATTTACTATGGCTATCCACCAAAACTAAAAACCATCTCTTATAAATAGGTCCCAAAAAATCTATGTGCACTCGCACCCATGGTTCTTCAGGCCATTCCCAACACATAAGACTTCCTTTTGGGGGGCTAGACCTAGTTGCCATGCATTGTTCACATGATTTACTAACGGCTTCCAAATCACTATCTAGCTTAGGCCACCAACAGTAACTTCTAGCTGTAGCTTTCATCTTACCTATCCCCATGTGTGTTTTATGTATTTCAGCTAAAACCGATGACTGCAATAATTTAGGGATAATGATGCGATAGCCCCAAAATAAGCAACCTGACTCAATGCTTAATTCATTTCTTCTCAAGAAAAAGGGTTGCAGTTCAACATCTACTTTATCTTGTTGCCATCCAACGTGAACGAATTTCATAACACTGGATATAATGGAATCTTTTTTGGATTCTTTTGCAACATCCTCCACAGTGACAGGCAAATAACTCAACTCCCTAACATAATTAATGTAACACAAATCTGCATTTTCTACTGCATCTAATGGTTTTTCGATTGGGAATCGCGAAAAATAATCCGCAACATTAGCTTCGGATTGAATATATTCAATTTTGGGAGTATAACCTGTCAAAACTAGTGCAATACGTTGCAACCGATTAGCAGCCATCTGTGGAATACCCTTTTTTGGACCGAATATGTACATTAACGGCTTGTTATCAGTCACTAATGTAAACTCTCTACCATATAGGTAGTGATGAAACTTAGTCACTCCGAAAAGAATAGCTATGGCTTCCCTATCTAATTGAGAATACTTTTGTTCGGTTTTAGACAACTTTCTTGATGCAAACTCGATAGGCCTTTCCATGCCATTTTCATACACCTGTGATAACACAGCGCCCAAACCGATCGGGCTCGCATCGACGGTTAACTTTGTCTGCAGACCAGGATTAAAATGTGCCAATGCTGTCATTGAAATAAGTTCTTTTTTAATTTGACTTACAGCATGAGAATGCTCATCTCTCCAATCGAATTTCACTGTCGTTTTCAACAAATTATACAAAGGCGCACAAAGAGTTGTAATATTAGGCAAAAATTTCCTATAAAAATTTATAACCCCAAGAAACGATTGTAATTCTTTTAAGGAATTAGGATTTTTAATTTCTTGAATCGTCTTTATCTTATTTGGACAAGTTTTTAACCCCGATTTGTCTATCACATGACCTAAATAATTTATTGATTTAGATAGAAACGTGCATTTATCTTTGTTTAATTTAAAACCTGCATTTTGCAAGATTTTTAAAACCATTTCTACTTTTTCCATATGTAATTTTCTGTTAGGAGCTGTTATCAATACATCATCTAGAAAAACTACTACCCCTTTAATGCCCATTAATAAACTATCCATAATTTTTTGGAACACTGCCGGTGCCGATGCCAAACCGTAAACTAGACGCGTGTACTGGAAAAGGCCTTTAGAAGTTGAGATTGTTGTTAATTTTCTAGACTCTTTGTCCAGCACCACTTGCTGATATGCCATTGACAGATCTAATTTAGTGAATTCTTCTCCACCATGGAGCTGCGCAAATAATTCTTCAATTCGCGGAAGTGGGTACTTTTCAATAAGCAATTGAGGATTCACAGTGATCTTGAAATCCCCACATATCCTAACTTCACCAGATTTTTTCAATATTGGAACGATTGGAGTTCCCCACTCACTGAAATTTACAGGCTCTAACACCCCAAGGCTTACTAATTTGTCAATTTCTTTTTCAACCTTTTCTTTTAAGGCCAAAGGCATTTGGCGTGGCTTGAAGAACTTGGGGCTACAGTTTTTCTTAACATGCAAAACTATTGAACCTTTATTAAATTTTCCTAATTCACCATCAAAAAGTTTACTAAATTTTTTTATTATTGCATGCATCTCCGGTGGAGTATTATTTTCAATGAAATTTAAATTAGCAAATCTTATATCAAATTCATTTAAGAAGTTTCGGCCTAGTAAAGGTGGACCACCATTTTCAACAACAACAACTTTTATCTTTTTGCACACATTATTGTATAAAACATCCATATCACAAACTCCAGCAGGAATAATTTTTGTGCCATTATAATTACAAAAAACTAAATTGGATTTTTCTAATGCATGCAAACTAAAATTATTACGGTATGTTTCTAAAGAGATTGCGGAGAAAGAAGCTCCCGTGTCAATTTCCATCATTATAGGAATACTATTCATGTACACTTTAATTTTAATAGGCTTATTTGAATCTAAATTTCTATTAATAATATTAAATAAAGATAATTCAGAACTTTCAATGTACTTGAAATCATGTTGCCCATTAAATTTATTGGATTTAAGTGGACATACCCGTTGTAGCTGACCTCTTTGCTTACACCGTTTACATCGGTAGTTTTTAAATCGACATGTATTTTCCGTATGATTTGCAAGTCCACAAACTGCACATTTACCGCTGTTGTTGCCACCTTGATGATTTTGCCCACGCTGCTGCTGATGGTGTGATTTACCCGTTGCTTGCCCATTGTTGCCTCTTTGCCTCGTTTGACCCATTCGATATATACCACCTTCTGATGTACCAGGTTCTTGTTTAATGCTTACATCAAGCTCATATTGTTGCTTGACACATTCAACGGCATTCGCAATGTCAACGGCTTTGTCGAATGTTAGCTTAGTCACGCTCTCCAAAAAAAGCTTATCTTTCGCCGGTCCCTTCTGCAGTCCCATCACAAACTTGTCTCGCATAGCTGAATCAAGCTCACAACCAAATTCACAACAAATGGCTAATGATCGTACTCGAGCTGCCCATTGACTTATGGTTTCTTGATGATCTTTAACTGCAGAGTAGAATTTGTATCGTTCAGCGAAATGAGAAATGGTAGGCTTTAAATGATCATCAAGAGCTTTGATAAGTACATCGTACGTAGCCGTCTCAATTTTCACTGGATGAATCAAATTAAACAATAATTTATATGATTTTTCTGACAAAGCATTAATTAAGATTGCTTTCTGTTTCAGACTCTCTTTAACATCGTTGGCTATGAAAAACTGTTCCAATTGCGTTTTAAAAATTTGCCACTCATTTTGATTAAAATCAAACTTTTCAACAGAACCGATTACAGACATTTTGTTACTTTAATAATTAAGTTAGTTCAATCCTCGTCGCCACTGTGATGACTTGAGTAAAAAGGCAGAATATGCGTTAGAGTTCTTTATTACTATAACTTAATAACTAATTAGATAACAATCGGTTTAAGCGAGGGCAAACAACTGACTGATTGATATTGCGTACAATTAACTTAGCCATTACTAAAGTGTAAGCTTTGCTGAATAAGTTGTAATTACATAACATCACTACAGGTATATAATAATCTGATGGATTATTCTCCACCCGTTGAACTATCAGCCCTATTCTGATATTCATCAGGGGGATTTTTTCTTGAATTTTCATTGATCCCCAGTGTTACTACTGGGACACTATAGTGTCCCCGGGGAATCTTTTTTCGTAGGGGACTCGGGGACACATTTTTGTTCACGATCATTTTAAGCTCAAGAAACTTTAAATTAACTTAAAAACAAACAACGAAGATGAAATAAGGTTGTTGTAAGACTAACTGTTACATTGAGTAATATAGTGAATTACAATGTTTTAACTATATTCTTGATTTTCTGTTAAGTATTTATTAAATAAAATAATAAAAAAAAGGCTTTGATATTACTTAAATTCATATATTTTGTTTAATAATATACATTTATTTTGAAAAGGACACATTTATTTTCAAAAGGACACATTTTTCATTCAGAGGACACATAAATAATTTGGCCTGCGGTAACACTGCTAATCACTATTCTGTTATTATTATATAAAGTAGGTAAATTCGGTAATACTCCGCGGTATTCTCTTATTCACGTGAACGCATTCACTCTATACAATTCAGATCCGCATATGAAATGTTGCGGATTTTTCCATTTTGATTGGATTGCCTGGGAAGTGATTAGTAAAATATAAGTAAAATCTAGTTTATTGCCTAATTTAGAATATTTGTCTGTACATGATAGCTTATTATCATTTCGGGGTAGAACAACCAATAGAGATCAATTCATCCCTCTATTTTCTGCAATGAAATTAAATCCAGTTTTTCAAAAAACAAGTGCTCTGTTTGTTGATTTTCTTATTCCTCTGTTTGGAAGTGCAAAAAAGTTTAATAACTGTTTATAATTATTGTTTTTTTAATTTAAAATGATAAACCAAAACAATTTCCCCACTTTTTCACATGAACAGCTGTTTAAGTGAGTGTCAAATTGGTTTGGGATAATGAAGTTCACCCGACGGATAGCAGAATGGAAAGGTAGAGCGAAACGATTCCCTTTCGCTGAATCCCTTTGGGTGAATCAAAAGTACGATTCACGTGAATAGCAGAATAGGGCTGTATGTTCGAAACTATAGCACCGTTTTGAAGGTTATGTTGTTGGGATTCTTGTCGTTGGGGTCTTCTTGTTTGCAGTCAAGGTTGCCCCGGATATCCACTGCTGGGATTCCTTTCGTCTTTGGAGATAACCGTTTTGTGTTTGCAGTAGTAGCAGTATGACAATCGAAACACGCAGATAAGGATTATGAGGGATGTGATTAATGCGGCATAGCTCACCGTAAAGTGATGCACATCATTTTGATATACTACAGAAGGCAACGCTTTAGTTATGTTTGTGAGTTCTCACTTGAGTGTATCCAATTCCTCTAAATGTTTTTTTGTAAGGCAAGGTTTCATATGGTGTTGGATCCAATTCGTATGGGATGGCGTAATCGGACAGATTTGCTGCTGGAGATGTGCCATCCTGGAGACTGTTGAGTGAATAGAGTTGCCACGTAAGGTCATGAAATTATCCTTGACGACACTACTGGGTTGAATTTTAAGAATTCCTGAGTCTTCTAAAACGATGTGTGTGACAGTACTATTACATACACTATTTAAGGTGGTTCTGCTCCTTAGGGCATAAATGCATTCGTTAGGGTCGTATTTATCGGGGCCAATCGCTGGTGCCTATAACCTTGCATGTTGGGGATAGTTGACCATTGTTTAAGAAGTTGATTTCACATTAGCTTAATTCTGATCCCTGTCTGTATATTGGATGGTGTTGATGGCAAAGATGCCTTTTTGTTGTAAGGGAGAAATATTTTTGAAATGCAGTTTCTGATAGCGGATAGTACTGGTCTCGATGCTCGATCATGATATATTTTTTAACTAGAAGTGGAACCGGTGTAATCTTTAACAGCTCAAATTCATCAAGACTTAGCAATGGTAGCGTGAGTTTAAAAATTAAACGGTTTTCCAAGGCCTTGCCATGAATAGTAATTAGATGGTATATTTTTTGAGTTTTGTCCGGTGCTACTGGAAGCCTAAATGAAGATGGCAGGTTAGCTTTTATTTTAACGAGTTTTGCTTTATGTATATACTTGTTTAGTTTTAGCACCACTTTTGTTTTATTTTTTTTAATATACATATCTATTTTACTTTACTTATCCGTACAAAAAAAAAATGTATTACAATTGGACGCGACTGTGCTTAGAAATTTATATTTAAATTTTTCTCAGACCGCACACGACTTACACCTCGAAATCTGAGATTGCCATCATGCAAGTGGATCCGGTCTTACTTTCTTTTTTTCGAAAAAGGTACAGCGAGTAGGTTGAGTTAAGACAAGAAAAAAATCTTATGGGAGGGGGGGTCTATTTCCCGATTATAAGGATCCTATACACTCGCTATAATGCGATTATAAATTAGGCTGTGAGCATTCCTTGAATAATACTAACGGAAGATAGTGAAAAATACAACGACATGTTAAAAAGAGAATAGGACGACGGATAAAATAAATCATAATCTTCAAAGTACTAACGATGTACTGGAACGCTTAATAAAAGACGCAGCGAAAACTTCAACCATGACAAATACTACTTCAAGACCCAATAGATTAACAGATCACACCAAAGAACTCATTACAAGACGGGAGAACCTACGGAACAAAGAAAATTTAACAGACCAAAATAAAAATGAGCTCAAATATCTTCGAAAAACCATTAACGAAGATGCAAAAAATTATATTTAAACATATAACGAAACAATGATGAAAGATATTTTCATGAACACAACATCTATTCGAATTCCAAAACAATGGAAACAGACAACAATAACACTTATTCACAAAAAAAAACAACAAAGCTGACGTAAATAACTACATACCAGTACGCAACATTTATTTGTTCTACAAACTAATTTCCAAAGCAGAGGTTCCCAATTTTGTTTGGCCACGGAACCCTAAATGATCATACTTTTTTTGGTGGACCTTCATATTGATAATAACGGAAAACAACGTTCCTTGAAGTGTGGTTTGGTTATTTGTATGTTTGACAAGAGAAGAAAGAATAAATGATATAAAAATAATGTATTTAACAAAAAACTCGTTGTAACTTTTTAATGTAAAGAAAGAAATTTGTTTACATATTTATTTAAAATATCCTTAAAATTAGGCTATATGTCCGACAACTGAATGTGAAGGTCTGGAGCTGCATCCAGTCTGTTTCTGTATTTGTTTTTCGTGTAAGTGTATGGCGAAAATCCAGCCTCGCTTTGGTAAGTTGTTACAAACGACAGGAAAACCATAAGAGCTTTTTCTGCGACTGCAGGGTATTCATCTTTCAGTTCAACCCAAAATGTATTAAAATTAGAATCTTCTGATTCGAAATTTTGTTTAAGATGGGATGAACATTTTATGTCGATCAAACTTTCATATTCTGACGCAGTTAGCGTCGATGGTTTTCTATAATTTGCAAATGAATTCGCTACCCAGTCGATGTCGTCCATTTTCTCTGGGAAATACTCTTCCAAATATTTTTCGAGGTTTATCAAATTTTGATGTATGATTCTTTGATCATCTGAAGTAACCTACACCCACGCGGAACCTCTTTGAACCTTCCAAGGAACCCTAAAGTTCCGCGGAACACCAATTGGGAAACGTTGCTCCAAAGTAATGTACACAGATATTAAGGACACTTTGAATAGAAACCAGCCAAGGGAACAAGCCAACAAACAACGAATGAAATAGGTAATTGAAAAATTTAACGAACATGACAAAATATGGACAGCGCTGGTGAACCAAGGGATTCATCCCATCTTTATAAGAACTTTGAAAATAAATATACATACAGCTCGGCGAAAATAAAAACTGAAAGCATATGAAGAAAAATCAAAATGAAAAGAGGAGTAAAACTAGGGGATCCAATGTCACCACCATTATTCTCTGCTGAACTGGAAGCAACGTCATTTATTGACCATGAGAAAAAAGAAGTTAGTAGACGTATTACCAATAGTTGGAATCAATTCTGGAGTATGCAACAAATATTACGATACATAATTAACTGCTATTTTACCTGTTATGACGTATAGGTTACAAACTATTACTTACACTTCAAATTTACTCGAAAAATTAAGGATATGCCAAACCAAGATTGAAAGGAAACTACTCTACTTAAGAATTAGCAAGACGTAACCGACGTAATCGAACGAAAAAAAGACTTAAATGGAATTGGGTGGGAAATATCTGTAGAATACAAGATCAACGATGGACAAAGATGATTTGCTCAAACAAAGACAAACTTTTACAACGACGCAAAAGACAGGAAGCTGTAGAAATTATTGGGGGAGGCTTATGCTAGATCATAAACTTATTTATTCAGACTTTTCAGTTTATGTATATAAATAACTAAAATTTTTGATTTAAACCAAAAAAATTGAGTAACATTTAGGTGGTAATTTAGTACCGAAATCCCGATCTGGAACTAAAATCCGCTCCCCCTCAAACCTGTAGCGGACTCAGCTTTACGTCAACCGACCACACCTCCAAACACAAAAATTGAAAAAATTAATAATGGAATTTAGTTCCGATTTTAGTGCTCCTGATTGGCTGCACTATCAATTAAAAAGTCATACCATTACCCCTCAAACCTGTGGCGGACCGCCACACCTCAAAACAGAAAATTTCAAAAAAATTATGATGAAGGAAATTATATCCGATTTTAGTGCTTCTAATTTGAAATTATGTAAATGCCGAACATAAAAACTCTTGAAGACTTTCTATACTCAACTCTTAAAACCTAACGACAACAAGGTACTTACTAACATTTTTTGAGTTATATTGAATCGATCTAAAAAGGCCATGCTCTCTCGATTGCCACTATCCGTATCTTTCTATCTCTTATGGTTTCGGAAGTAATTAATGTCGTTTTCGTTTGGATGTTCGGAGTACTCCTTTTGCACTCCTTTTTCACTCCTACTACTCCAAAAGTCTTCGATTGGCTGTTCCGAGTAATGTTTTCGGAGTGTTCTTCTGTTCCCAATTTCATATTGGAGTATACGAGGAACACACACATACATATAAAGTTTTTCGTTGGATTAATTGTCAAAAGTGGTAAATACTTGAAGAAGCCATTTTGTTAAATGGTGGCTTTAGGTAGTGTGCGTGTAAATTTAGGAAAGTCGGTGTTTTCATATTCGATTGGAATTAAAAAGGAGTAGAATAGACCGAAAATCCAATCGAAAACGACATAAATAAATGGTAGGGAACATGGTTCTATTGCTATCTACACATACTCCATTCAATCTTAAGTTCACAAACTGCTCTCGAAGGCGCCCGCGAATCAAGAAGACAGTGATATTGAGAATCATATAAGTGAAGATAATGTTCAAAGTGAAACTGACGACGAGTTCGTAGATGAAGTAATCAAAGAAAACTTAAATGACACCTCAACATCTGAAAACCCCGGACATGACCACTGCATAATTATTCCGGCTCAAAGATTAATCAGAGGTAAGAATAGGTCAAAGTCATGGAGGAACATCTGCGATCAATATAATTCGCTCCAATAGAGGTCCTACTCGAATGTGTCGAAATATTTTGGAAGCACTTATATGTTTTGAGTTATTTATCACGGATGATATCATTGAAGAGATCCTTCAGTGGACAAATATGGAGATGTCAATAAAACGTAATTATAGTATGACTTTTTCGACATTTAGGGATACGAATCCTACTGAAATCAAACCCTTTATTGGAATACTTATTCCAAATGCTGCAATGAAAGATAACCATTTATCAACCGTTGAATTGTTTGGTAGTTCATTTAGCGGCATGATATATGTAACCGTAATGAGTAGAGACAGATACAATTTTACTATCAGGTGTCTAAGAATGGATGACAAGACTCTACGCCCTGCTCGTCTCCAGCCATCCATTTATTCCTGTTCGAAAGGTGCAAAAATAATTACTCTCCTGGAAGCAATGTCACTATTGATGAACAAATACTTGGATTCCGAGCTAGATGCCCATTCCGAATGTTCAGACCTAACAATTAGAGTAACTGTGGAATAAAAATCCCAACGATGTGCGATAGTGGAACCTGTTATTTGCTGAATGCTATGCCATACATTGGAAGAGCAACAAATACAAATGGCTTGCCGCAAGAAGAATACTACTTGAAGTAGCTATACGACCAGTTCATGGTACAAACCGCAACATAACGTGTAACAGTTGGTTTACGGGTATCCCTGTCGCAAAACCATTCCTGCTTGCACCCTACAAATTTACAATTGTGGACACGGTAAGGTCAAACAAACGGTAAATTCCTGAACAGTTGAAAAACACTCCTTCTCGACAAGTGGGAACGTCTATGTTTTGCTTTGATGGATATTTAAACCTGGTGTCGTACAAGCCGAAGCCGTCGAAGATGGTGTACTTAATTATAATCATGCGATGAAGGTCCCGTTATAAATTCTAACAACCAGACTAAAGGCGGCGGCGGTCGTCAAGACTTTGATCAGATCTGCTCTTCCATGTCTTATTCAAACAGTTGGCCAATGACAATATTTTGTGGCATTTTAAACATAGCCTATGTCAAGCTGTGACCTATTAAGAAAGTGGATGAGATGTTTGAGGGAAAATATTCATTATATCTTGCCAGAAACCAGTCAAGAGGTTTCGGAAGAAGCTGATGAGGAACCTCCAGCTAAAGTTCTGCGTTACTGTAGCATATGTACAACGAAAAAGAAAAGAATGTCTAAGATGACATGTACGAAATGTAAAAAAACTGTGTGTGGTGAACATAAACATGATGTTTGCAACAACTGTCTATAACTCTTGATTTGTTTGTCTTTTTGACTGAATGGTATTATTTGAGACTAATTATATTGTTATTCATCAGTAAGTACGACAAAATAATATAAATGTGACCTATTATTAATAATTGATATTAAAATACCGAAGATCTTTATTTTTGTGTTCCTTTTTGTTATGGATTTAAAAAAATCCTACTTTACTTAGAAAAATTAATAATGGTTGGTCTTAAGCCAAAAAACTAGAAGATCTCCAATCCAAGGATATATATCAAATATCCAAACGCCTGCCAAATCCAAAATAGAAGCTTTAGCTCAAATAAAAGGCTTTGATTCACTTCCTTTAGCAGTACAATTCGATTTTATTTTCTATAAAAAGATCAAATTAGCAAATATATTTCATAATGTGTAAATGCTTCTTCTATAACTCACAATTTGGTAGGGATAAAAAAAGATTAATTTCCAGAAATGCTTTTGAGTAACAAATTAAAGCGCTAACATGAACCTAAACTTAAAATTATTATTTATTATTATTTATTAGCTATACTGCCTTATAAAGGGTGATTTTTTAGCTGGTTTGGTTTTGGCAACACTGGTTTTGACAGCTGACGTGTGTTTAGTACCTTGTGTCACTGTCAAGCAGCTTCAGTTTGGTTTGCAATTTAACCATGGATCGTCGTACAAATGAACAACGCTTGCAAATTATTGAATTTTACTATCAAAATTCGTGCTCGGTTCGAAATGTTCATCGCGCGCTGCTTGTGTTCAGCGATGAGGCTCATTTTTGGTTGAATGGATAGGTAAATAAGCAAAATTGCCGCATTTTGAGTGAAGATCAGCCAGAAGCATTGCAACAGCTACCAATGCATCCCGAAAAAGCCACTGTTTGGTGCGGTTTATGGGCCGGCGGCATTATTGGGCCTATTTCTTCAAAGATGATGCGAATCGCAGCGTTACTGTCAATGGTGAACGCTACCGAGCGATGATAACAAACTTTTTTGTGCCCGAAATGGAAGTTCTTGACTTGCATGATATGTGGTTTCAACAAGACGGTGCCACATGCCACACAGCACGCGAAACAATGGCGCAATTGCGAGGCGAGTTTGGTGAACAGTTAATTTCACGTTTCGGGCCGGTCAATTGGCCGCCTAGATCGTGCGATTTGACACCATTAGATTATTTTTTGTGGGGGTATGTCAAGGCTAATGTCTATAGGGACAAGCCCGCTTCGATTGACGCACTGGAAGCCAACATCCATGCATTCATTCGTGAGATACCGGCCGATATGTGTGAAAGAGTATGCCAAAATTGGACTCAGCGGATGGGCTACCTGAGACGCAGCCGCGGTCAACATTTGCATGAAATTATCTTTAAAAATTAAATTGCAAGGTTCAAACTATCGATTCAAATAAATATTTCATTCATTTTTTCGAATTTTTTGTGTTTTTTTTTTAACAAAAGTTCTAAACCTCTTAAAAAATCACCCATTACTAATTATGTACATTTCATTATCACTATTCATAATGTTAATATTTACAAAAATAAATTTGAAAATTTTATTATATATTTATGCACGGGCAAAAGCCTCCCCCATTATTCTCCAATCGATTCTGCTATACGTCTTCCGGCACCATATTTTGTCGAATGCGGTTAGCTGATCTCTCCATCTTTTTTTTTTGATGCCCGATTCGTCTGGTAGCACTTAAAGGTACCCATTCCGTGCATGTTTTTGACCACCTACCAAAATGTGAATGGATTACGGACAAAAACCAATAAGGTCTACAAAAATGCAAATAACGTTTCGCACGAAGTTATTGTCTTAACTGAAACCTGGTTAAACTCATCTATCGCTGATACCGAGCTATTGGACACAAGTTTTCAAATTTATCGCCGTGATCGTCATTCTCTTAATGAATCTGCTAAAGTTGGTGGAGGATTGCTGATAGCTGTCAAAAGCTCTCTCGTTAGCACTCTAGTCGATGATTTCCTAGAGTCTACAATTGAAATTCTGTGCATTAAATTAAAGATGTCATCTGGTTACTTATATGTAGTGGCTATCTATGTACCACCTAATTCCAAATCCGAGATATACGAAGGACTATGCAATTGCTTGGATAGCATTTCAGAGAAAACTGAATCAAATGATGAAATTATAGTAATTGGAGACTTTAACTTAGGAAGTTTACATTGGTCTTGGATAGATGAATTCCAAGAGCTACTTCCTGTAAATACTTCGACTGCAAACGAATTCAGCATAATGGATAATATGGACCGACCCCGCATTATCAATTTCCCTGAGCATGAGTGTTTATAATCTACCTAGTAATTGTAATGATAAATTAGAATTTAACTTTAAAGAATGTAATTTCAATCAACTTTTTAACTTACTTGATAGTATAAATTGGAAAACCATATTTTTAAATTCAAACTTAGACGACATAACTATAAAATTTTATAATGTTTTATTTGATTGTTTTATCGAAGCTATTCCTTTACGAAAAATAAGAGAAAAACAAACTAATCCGCCATGGTTCGATATGCATGTAAAAACTTTAAAAAACAAGAGAAACAAAGCCTGGGTAAAGTTTAGTAAGTCTAGGACTGATGAAGATTACAATGTATATATGGAGCATAAAAATGAATTTGAAAACTACACTAATTTTATCTATTCAGAATTTATTGCAAAAACTCAAAGTGAACTTAAATCAAGTCCAAGAAATTTCTGGAAATATGTTGATACTAAAAGAAAATTCGACGGTTATCCATTAAATATGAGCTATGAAAATGCAAACAGCCATATTCCAGAAGTTATATCTAAAATGTTTGCCAACTATTTTAAAAGTGCCTTCGCCGATACTTTGTCGTCTGATGCAACAGATAATTATTCTTCAGGAAGAGTATTCTCATCTGGCGTTAATTAATTTTTCAATCTCTGAAGACTCAATCATAAATAAAATATTAAAACTAGAAGATAATATAAGTCCTGGTCCAGATGGCTTACCTGCTTTTATGTTAAAAAAATGTTCATCTTATTTGTCCTACCCATTATATCTCTTGTTCAATGAATCCTTAAAGTGTTCAAAATTTCCTACTCTATGGAAATATGCTTACCTCAGACCGGTTCATAAAAAGGGCCCTAAGAATTTGGTCACTAATTATCGTCCCATAGCCAAACTGTCCGTTATTCCAAAACTTTTTGAATCCTTAGTATGTGACACTCTTTCCTTTAATTGTTCCTCTGTTTTATGTGAAAATCAACATGGATTTGTGAAGAAAAAATCGACGATAACAAACTTACTAGAGTTTACAACATTTTGCGTTGATGCTTTTGAGAAAAAGCAACAAGTTGATTGCATATTTACTGATTTCAGTAAGGCATTCGACAAACTAAGCCATGAAGTACTTTTGAAAAAGCTAACAAGAATTGGACTAAATGAGAACTTTCTTTCATGGATATCTTCATACCTAGTAGACAGGTATAACTAACTGTTTAAAACTGACTGTTCTGAGAACTTTAGAGTAAATTCTGGTGTACCTCAAGGAAGTCACCTAGGCCCATTGCTCTTTGTGTTATTTATAAATGACCTTCCTTCTGTTTTCCAAAACTCAAAAACTTTATTTTATGCTGACGACGTGAAAATATTAGAACATTTAGTTTCAATGTTAATATATGTATATTTTATTGTGATTAATTGACAATCATTACTCATATATTGAGTTTAAGTTTAATGATTCCATTGTTAGTATTTAAGCTTATTTCTAATGTTAGCATTTAACATATTAAAATAAATAAACCTGCCATTCATATTTCTCATAACATGTTCTGCCCAGTCCCATTTCAACTTTTTTGCCTTCCAAACTACATCTTCAAATCCTGTCCATCTTCGTATGTCAACGTTTCTTATTCTGTGTGATCTTCTTATTCTTAAGGTTGCCCTTTCCATTGATCTTTGTGTTGTTGCAAGCTTTCTTTTTAGTGACGCATTATTGCTCCATGCTTGGGAGCCATAAGTAAGCACTGGCAGAACTGTAGAATCAAAAATGTATTTTTTGGTTGCGTTTGAAACATTTGAGTCCAGCATGGGTTTAACGTGCCAAAATTGTCTCCAACCGTTGGGGATTCTTCGAGAGACCTCCTTCTCTTCTCTTTTATTAAACGAAACTAACTGCCCTAAGTAAATAAAGTCCTCGACCTATTCCAACATCTTTCCATTAAGTAAGATGCAAATGTGCTCTTGTCGCATTTGTCATTACTTTTGTTTTGTCTTCGTTGGCCTGAAGCCCAGCCTTTGCACATTCAACTATTAGTTCATCAATTAACTTTTGAAGATCTTCAGGATTATCACTTAACAAGATAATATCATCGGCAAACCTCAAGCTCGAAATATATTTTTCATTTATTTTTATTCCGATGCTTTCCCAATCTAATTTTCTAGAGATTCCTTAAGAGTGGCTACAAAGAAACATGGTGAGATTGGGTCCCCTTGTTTCGTTCCGCTTTCCAGTTTAAATGGCTCTCCGAAAATTTCAGATTTTATTTGCGCCGTAGAGGAGTCATAAATGTTTTGAATAACTTTACCCAACGAACGTTTACACCTTGGTTCAGCAGTGCGTTCCACATAAAGTTTTGGTTAATCGTATCAAACGCCTTTTTGAAATCAATAAAAATGAAACACATGTTCGGTTTAGTCTCCAAGTTGTGCTAATTTTATTTATGAAATAAAAATAAAAGTATATTATAATTATTTAAATTTAATAAATAATTTATATATTTCTTAAATAATTAATACAATAGTGACTAGATGACAATAATATATATTTATATTTTGTTTAATTGCTAATTATATAACGATAAAATGAAATACAAACAAAATTTATTTAATTTTGTAAAACAAACGTTTTTTTTTTAATTTTGCGCCTCGCAGGCGCATGTCTATCATTTCAGCACTAAAAAATAAGATTGTCGTTTTAGGGTTAAAAAAATAGATAAGATGAAGAATGGGTGTATTAGAAAAAATAACCAGTTTCGCCTTTCAACGTCTGGCTTAGTTGTTATGAGTCCAACACTTACTCCTCTAATTGTGGCGAAGCCAGCTTGACGTCAAGCTAGGACCGCCACAAGAAAATTTCAAAAAGCTAATGATGAAGGATGTTTAAGTCGGAACTATTTTGCTCCGACTGGCTGAACAGGGTGCATAACCTTGATCAGACCTTAGACAGTACAAAATTTTCCTGTACCTTTGTATTTTTCAGTATGTAGTGTTGTTGTGAAATATTAATGCCCCTTACCACTGGTGGGGGGAAGCAATAATAATAAAGTACACTTGACAACCTTTTGATCATAAATGATAAATTTTAGTGTCATAGAATACTGTTTATACACAATTTTTGCTTTGCTAAGAAAATTACGTTCACAGAAAAAGAAATAAATACAAAATATAAAAGAAACATGATACATTTCTGCAAGATATGTTCTGAGCCTGAATGCAGAATGCTGACTATCGTGAGAAATTTACTTGAATATGATAAAAAAATAAAGCATACAGAGAAGCTGTTGCTTTTGTTATAGATTTGAAAAGAAAGCATACAAAGAAGCTGTTCCAGTTGGTATAGATTTGAAAATAAAGCATACAGAGAAGCTGTTGCTGGTAAACACTTAAAATCGTTGGTATATAATAATCTGATAAATTATTCTCCACCCGTTGAACTATCAGCCCTATTCTGATATTCATCAGGGGGTTTTTTTCTTGAATTTTCATTGATCCCCAGTGTTACTACTGGGACACTATAGTGTCCCCGGGGAATCTTTTTTCGTAGGGGACTCGGGGACACATTTTTGTTCACGATCATTTTAAGCTCAAGAAACTTTAAATTAACTTAAAAACAAACAACGAAGATGAAATAAGGTTGTTCATAATGTAATGTAATGTAAGACTAACTGTTACATTGAGTAATATAGTGAATTACAATGTTTTAACTATATTCTTGATTTTCTGTTAAGTATTTATTAAATAAAATAATAAAAAAAAGGCTTTGATATTACTTAAATTCATATATTTTGTTTAATAATATACATTTATTTTGAAAAGGACACATTTATTTTCAAAAGGACACATTTTTCATTCACAGGACACATAAATAATTTGGCCTGCGGTAACACTGCTAATCACTATTCTGTTATTATTATATAAACTAGGTAAATTCGGTAATACTCCGCGGTATTCTCTTATTCACGTGAACGCATTCACTCTATACAATTCAGATCCGCATATGAAATGTTGCGGATTTTTCCATTTTGATTGGATTGCCTGGGAAGTGATTAGTAAAATATAAGTAAAATCTAGTTTATTGCCTAATTTAGAATATTTGTCTGTACATGATAGCTTATTATCATTTTCGGGGTAGAACAACCAATAGAGATCAATTCATTTTCTGCAATGAAATTAAATCCAGTTTTTCAAAAAACAAGTGCTCTGTTTGTTGATTTTCTTATTCCTCTGTTTGGAAGTGCAAAAAAGTTTAATAACTGTTTATAATTATTGTTTTTTTAATTTAAAATGATAAACCAAAACAATTTCCCCACTTTTTCACATGAACAGCTGTTTAAGTGAGTGTCAAATTGGTTTGGGATAATGAAGTTCACCCGACGGATAGCAGAATGGAAAGGTAGAGCGAAACGATTCCCTTTCGCTGAATCCCTTTGGGTGAATCAAAAGTACGATTCACGTGAATAGCAGAATAGGGCTGTATGTTCGAAACTATAGCACCGTTTTGAAGGTTATGATGTTGGGATTCTTGTCGTTGGGGTCTTCTTGTTTGCAGTCAAGGTTGCCCCGGATATCCACTGCTGGGATTCCTTTCGTCTTTGGAGATAACCGTTTTGTGTTTGCAGTAGTAGCAGTATGACAATCGAAACACGCAGATAAGGATTATGAGGGATGTGATTAATGCGGCATAGCTCACCGTAAAGTGATGCACATCATTTTGATATACTATAGAAGGCAACGCTTTAGTTATGTTTGTGAGTTCTCACTTGAGTGTATCCAATTCCTCTAAATGTTTTTTTGTACGGCAAGGTTTCATATGGTGTTGGATCCAATTCGTATGGGATGGCGTAATCGGACAGATTTGCTGCTGGAGATGTGCCATCCTGGAGACTGTTAAGTGAATAGAGTTGCCACGTAAGGTCATGAAATTATCCTTGACGACACTACTGGGTTGAATTTTAAGAATTCCTGAGTCTTCTAAAACAATGTGTGTGACAGTACTATTACATACACTATTTAAGGTGGTTCTGCTCCTTAGGGCATAAATGCATTCGTTAGGGTCGTATTTATCGGGGCCAATCGCTGGTGCCTATAACCTTGCATGTTGGGGATAGTTGACCATTGTTTAAGAAGTTGATTTCACATTAGCTTAATTCTGATCCCTGTCTGTATATTGGATGGTGTTGATGGCAAAGATGCCTTTTTGTTGTAAGGGAGAAATATTTTTGAAATGCAGTTTCTGATAGCGGATAGTACTGGTCTCGATGCTCGATCATGATATATTTTTTAACTAGAACTGGAACCGGTGTAATCTTTAACAGCTCAAATTCATCAAGACTTAGCAATGGTAGCGTGAGTTTAAAAATTAAACGGTTTTCCAAGGCCTTGCCATGAATAGTAATTAGATGGTATATTTTTTGAGTTTTGTCCGGTGCTACTGGAAGCCTAAATGAAGATGGCAGGTTAGCTTTTATTTTAACGAGTTTTGCTTTATGTATATACTTGTTTAGTTTTAGCACCACTTTTGTTTTATTTTTTTTAATATACATATCTATTTTACTTTACTTATCCGTACAAAAAAAAATGTATTACAATTGGACGCGACTGTGCTTAGAAATTTATTTTTAAATTTTTCTCAGACCGCACACGACTTACACCTCGAAATCTGAGATTGCCATCATGCAAGTGGATCCGGTCTTACTTTCTTTTTTTCGAAAAAAGGTAGAGCGAGTAGGTTGAGTTAAGACAAGAAAAAAATCTTATGGGAGGGGGGGTCTCTTTCCCGATTATAAGGATCCTATACACTCGCTATAATGCGATTATAAATTAGGCTGTGAGCATTCCTTGAATAATACTAACGGAAGATAGTGAAAAATACAACGACATGTTAAAAAGAGAATAGAACGACGGATAAAATAAATCATAATCTTCAAAGTACTAACGATGTACTGGAACGCTTAATAAAAGACGCAGCGAAAACTTCAACCATGACAAATACTACTTCAAGACCCAATAGATTAACAGATGACACCAAAGAACTCATTACAAGACGGGAGAACCTACGGAACAAAGAAAATTTAACAGACCAAAATAAAAATGAGCTCAAATATCTTCGAAAAACCATTAACGAAGATGCAAAAAATTATATTTAAACATATAACGAAACAATGATGAAAGATATTTTCATGAACACAACATCTATTCGAATTCCAAAACAATGGAAACAGACAACAATAACACTTATTCACAAAAAAAAAACAACAAAGCTGACGTAAATAACTACATACCAGTACGCAACATTTATTTGTTCTACAAACTATTCTCCAAAGCAGAGGTTCCCAATTTTGTTTGGCCACGGAACCCTAAATGATCATACTTTTTTTGGTGGACCTTCATATTGATAATAACGGAAAACAACGTTCCTTGAAGTATGGTTTGGTTATTTGTATGTTTGACAAGAGAAGAAAAAATAAATGATATAACAATAATGTATTTTTTTTAAGTTCTATAAAACATTTACTCTACAACAAAAAACTCGTTGTAACTTTTTAATGTAAAGAAAGAAATTTGTTTACATATTTATTTAAAATATCCTTAAAATTAGGCTATATGTCCGACAACTGAATGTGAAGGTCTGGAGCTGCATCCAATCTGTTTCTGTATTTGTTTTTCGTGTAAGTGTATGGCGAAAATCCAGCCTCGCTTTGGTAAGTTGTTACAAACGACAGGAAAACCATAAGAGCTTTTTCTGCGACTGCAGGGTATTCATCTTTCAGTTCAACCCAAAATGTATTAAAATTAGAATCTTCTGATTCGAAATTTTGTTTAAGATGGGATGAACATTTTATGTCGATCAAACTTTCATATTCTGACGCAGTTAGCGTCGATGGTTTTCTATAATTTGCAAATGGATTCGCTACCCAGTCGATGTCGTCCATTTTCTCTGGGAAATACTCTTCCAAATATTTTTCGAGGTTTATCAAATTTTGATGTATGATTCTTTGATCATCTGAAGTAACCTACACCCACGCGGAACCTCTTTGAACCTTCCAAGGAACCCTAAAGTTCCGCGGAACACCATTTGGGAAACGTTGCTCCAAAGTAATGTACACAGATATTAAGGCAACTTTGAATAGAAACCAGCCAAGGGAACAAGCCGGATTCCGTGAAGTTTTTTCAACAACAGACCACCTACAAACAACGAATGAAATAGGTAATTGAAAAATTTAACGAACATGACAAAATATGGACAGCGCTGGTGAACCAAGGGATTCATCCCATCTTTATAAGAACTTTGAAAATAAATATACATACAGCTCGGCGAAAATAAAAACTGAAAGCATATGAAGAAAAATCAAAATGAAAGAGTAAAACTAGGGGATCCAATGTCACCACCATTATTCTCTGCTGAACTGGAAGCAACGTCATTTATTGACCAAGAGAAAAAAGAAGTTAGTAGACGTATTACCAATAGTTGGAATCAATTCTGGAGTATGAAACAAATATTACGATACATAATTAACTGCTATCTTACCTGTTATGACGTATAGGTTACAAACTATTACTTAGACTTCAAATTAACTCGAAAAATTAAGGATATGCCAAACCAAGATTGAAAGGAAACTACTCTACCTAAGAATTAGCAAGACGTAACCGACGTAATCGAACGAAAAAAAAGACTTAAATGGAATTGGGTGGGAAATATCTGTAGAATACAAGATCAACGATGGACAAAGATGATTTGCTCAAACAAAGACAAACTTTTACAACGACGCAAAAGACAGGAAGCTATAGAAATTATTGGGGGAGGCTTATGCTAGATCATAAACTTTTGACACACATTTATCTATGTATTTATTTATTCAGACTTTTCAGTTTATGTATATAAATAACTAAAATTTTTGATTTAAACCAAAAAAATTGAGTAACATTATATTAGGTTCGTCAAACTGGGTCCGCCACAACAGAAATTCAAAATTCTAATGATGCAGGAATTTAGTTCCATTTAGGTGGTAATTTAGTACCGAAATCCCGATCTGGAACTAAAATCCGCTCCCCCTCAAACCTGTGGCGGACTCAGCTTTACGTCAACCGACCACACCTCCAAACACAAAAATTGAAAAAATTAATGATGCAATTTAGTTCCGATTTTAGTGCTCCTAATTGGCTGCACTATCTATTAAAAAGTCATACCATTACCCCTCAAACCTGTGGCGGACCGCCACACCTCAAAACAGAAAATTTCAAAAAAAATTATGATGAAATTATGTAAATGCCGAACATAAAAACTCTTGAAGACTTTCTGTACCCAACTCTTAAAACCTAACGACAACAAGGTACTTATGTCGTTATCGAGTGGACGTTCGGAGCTACTCCTTTTTCACTCCTCTTACTCCAAATTTCCCATTTTATATAGGAATGAAACAGGTCCGAAATCCAAACGAAAAGGACATTACTAACATTTTTTGAGTTATATTGAATCGATCTAAAAATGCCATGCTCTCTCGATTGCCGCTATCCGTATCTTTCTATCTCTTATGGTTTCGGAAGTAATTAAATAAATGGTAGGGAACATGGTTCTATTGCTATCTACACATACTCCATTCAATCTTAAGTTCACAAACTGCTCTCGAAGGCGTCCGCGAATCAAGAAGACAGTGATATTGAGAATCATATAAGTGAAGATAATGTTCAAAGTGAAACTGACGACGAGTTCGTAGATGAAGTAATCCAAGAAAACTTAAATGTCACCTCAACATCTGAAAACCCCGGACATGACCACTGCATAATTATTCCGGCTCAAAGATTAATCAGAGGTAAGAATAGGTCAAAGTCATGGAGGAACATCTGCGATCAATATAATTCGCTCCAATAGAGGTCCTACTCGAATGTGTCGAAATATTTTGGAACCACTTGTATGTTTTGAGTTATTTATCACGGATGATATCATTGAAGAGATCCTTCAGTGGACAAATATGGAGATATCAATAAAACGTAATTATAGTATGACTTTTTCGACATTTAGGGATACGAATCCTACTGAAATCAAACCCTTTATTGGAATACTTATTCTAAATGCTGCAATGAAAAATAACCATTTATCAACCGTTGAATTGTTTGGTAGTTCATTTAGCGGCACGATATATGTAACCGTAATGAGTAGAGACAGATACAATTTTATTATCAGGTGTCTAAGAATGGATGACAAGACTCTACGCCCTGCTCGTCTCCAGCCATCCATTTATTCCTGTTCGAAAGGTGCAAAAATAATTACTCTCCTGGAAGCAATGTCACTATTGATGAACAAATACTTGGATTCCGAGCTAGATGCCCATTCCGAATGTTCAGACCTAACAATCAGAATAACTGTGGAATAAAAATCCCAACGATGCGCGATAGTGGAACCTGTTATTTGCTGAATGCTATGCCATACATTGGAAGAGCAACAAATACAAATGGCTTGCCGCAAGAAGAATACTACTTGAAGTAGCTACACGACCAGTTCATGGTACAAACCGCAACATAACGTGTAACAGTTGGTTTACGGGTATCCCTGTCGCAAAACCATTCCTGCTTGCACCCTATAAATTTACAATTGGGGATACGGTAAGGTCAAACAAACGGTAAATTCCTGAACAGTTGAAAAATACTCCTTCTCGACAAGTGGGAAAGTCTATGTTTTGCTTTGATGGATATTTAAACCTGGTGTCGTACAAGCCGAAGCCGTCGAAGATGGTGTACTTAATTATCCTCATGCGATGAAGGTCCCGTTATAAATTCTAACAACCAGACTAAAGTCGGCGGCGGTCGTCAAGACTTTGATCAGATCTGCTCTTCCATGTCTTATTCAAAAAGTTGGCCAATGACAATATTTTGTGGCATTTTAAACATAGCCTATGTCAAGCTGTGACCTATTAAGAAAGTGGATGAGATGTTTGAGGGAAAATATTCATTATATCTTGCCACAAACCAGTCAAGAGGTTTCGGAAGAAGCTGATGAGGAACCTCCAGCTAAAGTTCTGCGTTACTGTAGCATATGTACAACGAAAAAGAAAAGAATGTCTAAGATGACATGTACGAAATGTAAAAAAACTGTGTGTGGTGAACATAAACATGATGTTTGCAACAATTGTCTATAACTCTTGATTTGTTTGTCTTTTTGACTGAATGGTATTATTTGAGACTAATTATATTGTTATTCATCAGTAAGTACGACAAAATAATATAAATGTGACCTATTATTAATAATTGATATTAAAATACCAAAGATCTTTATTTTTGTGTTCCTTTTTGTTATGGATTTAAAAAAATCCTACTTTACTTAGAAAAATTAATAATGGTTGGTCTTAAGCCAAAAAAACTAGAAGATCTCCAATCCAAGGATATATATCAAATATCCAAACGCCTGCCAAATCCAAAATAGAAGCTTTAGCTCAAATAAAAGGCTTTAATTCACTTCCTTTAGCAGTACAATTCGATTTTATTTTCTATAAAAAGATCAAATTAGCAAATATATTTCATAATGTGTAAATGCTTCTTCTATAACTCACAATTCGGTAGGGATAACAAAAGATTAATTTCCAGAAATGCTTTTGAGTAACAAATTAAAGCGCTAACAAGAACCTAAATTTAAAATTATTATTTATTATTATTTATTAGCTATACTGCCTTATACTAATTACATTTCATTATCACTATTCATAATGTTAATATTAACAAAAAAAAATTAAATTTGAAAATTTTATTATATATTTATGCACGGGCAAAAGCCTCCCCCATTATTCTCCAATCGATTCTGCTATACGTCTTCCGGCACCATATTTTGTCGAATGCGGTTAGCTGATCACTCCATCTTTTTTTTTTGATGCCCAATTCGTCTGGTAGCACTTAAAGGTACCCATTCCGTGCATGTTTTTGACCACCTACCAAAATGTGAATGGATTACGGACAAAAACCAATAAGGTCTACAAAAATGCAAATAACGTTTCGCACGAAGTTATTGTCTTAACTGAAACCTGGTTAAACTCATCTATCGCTGATACCGAGCTATTGGACACAAGTTTTCAAATTTATCGCCGTGATCGTCATTCTCTTAATGAATCTGCTAAAGTTGGTGGAGGATTGCTGATAGCTGTCAAAAGCTCTCTCGTTAGCACTCTAGTCGATGATTTCCTAGAGTCTACAATTGAAATTCTGTGCATTAAATTAAAGATGTCATCTGGTTACTTATATGTAGTGGCTATCTATGTACCACCTAATTCCAAATCCGAGATATACGAAGGACTATGCAATTGCTTGGATAGCATTTCAGAGAAAACTGAATCAAATGATGAAATTATAGTAATTGGAGACTTCAACTTAGGAAGTTTACATTGGTCTTGGATAGATGAAGTCCAAGAGCTACTTCCTGTAAATGCTTCGACTGCAAACGAATTCAGCATAATGGATAATATGGACCGACCCCGCATCATCAATTTCCCTGAGCATGAGTGTTTATAATCTACCTAGTAATTGTAATGATAAATTAGAATTTAACTTTAAAGAATTTAATTTCAATCAACTTTTTAACTTACTTGATAGTATAAATTGGAATACCATATTTTTAAATTCAAACTTAGACGACATGACTATAAAATTTTATAATGTTTTATTTGATTGTTTTATCGAAGCTATTCCTTTACGAAAAATAAGAGAAAAACAAACTAATCCGCCATGGTTCGATATGCATGTAAAAACTTTAAAAAACAAGAGGACTGATGAAGATTACAATGTATATATGGAGCATAAAAATGAATTTGAAAACTACACTAATTTTATCTATTCAGAATTTATTGCAAAAACTCAAAGTGAACTTAAATCAAGTCCAAGAAATTTCTGGAAATATGTTGATACTAAAAGAAAATTCGACGGTTATCCATTAAATATGAGCTATGAAAATGCAAACAGCCATATTCCAGAAGTAATATCTAAAATGTTTGCCAACTATTTTAAAAGTGCCTTCGCCGATACTTTGTCGTCTGATGCAACAGATAATTATTCTTCAGGAAGAGTATTCTCATCTGGCGTTAATTAATTTTTCAATCTCTGAAGACTCAATCATAAATAAAATATTAAAACTAGAAGATAATATAAGTCCTGGTCCAGATGGCTTACCTGCTTTTATGTTAAAAAAATGTTCATCTTATTTGTCCTACCCATTATATCTCTTGTTCAATGAATCCTTAAAGTGTTCAAAATTTCCTACTCTATGGAAATATGCTTACCTCAGACCGGTTCATAAAAAGGGCCCTAAGAATTTTGTCACTAATTATCGTCCCATAGCCAAACTGTCCGTTATTCCAAAACTTTTTGAATCCTTAGTATGTGACACTCTTTCCTTTAATTCTTCCTCTGTTTTATGTGAAAATCAACATGGATTTGTGAAGAAAAAATCGACGGTAACAAACTTACTAGAGTTTACAACATTTTGCGTTGATGCTTTTGAGAAAAAGCAACAAGTTGATTGCATATTTACTGATTTCAGTAAGGCATTCGACAAACTAAGCCATGAAGTACTTTTGAAAAAGCTAACAAGAATTGGACTAAATGAGAACTTTCTTTCGTGGATATCTTCATACCTAGTAGACAGGTATAACTGCGTAATGTTTAAAACTGACTGTTCTGAGAACTTTAGAGTAAATTCTGGTGTACCTCAAGGAAGTCACCTAGGCCCATTGCTCTTTGTGTTATTTATAAATGACCTTCCTTCTGTTTTCCAAAACTCAAAAACTTTATTTTATGCTGACGACGTGAAAATATTTCGAACAATAAATTCCCTATCCGATTGTAAGCTCTTGCAAGAAGACTTAAAAAGATTTTGGGAATGGTGTTGCACAAATCGCCTTATATTAAATATTGAAAAGTGTAAATCAATGAGCTTTACACGAAAAAAAAATTTAATTGCTTACAACTATGAGATAAATTCGTCGCAATTATGTAAATTATCAAATTTTTCTGACCTAGGAATCAATTTAGACCCGAAACTAACTTTTACTGATCATTATAACCACATTATTAAAAGAGCCAATGTAACACTTGGCTTCATCAAAAGATTTGCGCGGGAGTTTGAGGATCCATATGTTTTGAAGGTTCTATATATTTCATTTGTAAGGCCAATTCTTGAATACGGATGTATAGTGTGGGCACCTAACTATATGATTCATATAAACAGAATTGAAAGTGTTCAGAGAAGGTTCATGAGATTTTCCTTGCGTTTTCTTTCATGGTCCGATAGAATTGTCCTACCTCCATACTCGGGTAGACTTAAACTTATTAATTTACCATCACTTTCAGTTCACAGAGAGTATTTGCAATTATGTTTTATAATTGGGATAATAAGAGGCTCAATATCTTCTTTAGTGTTGGATCGACTGAATTTTAATGTTGGGTGTGCTGGTTTAAGAAATATGTTACCAATTTGTGTAGTTTTTAGTAGATCTAACTATGGCGTCAATAGCTCTATGAATCAACTAATTAATATTTTTAACAAAAACTTTCATATAATCGATTCTATTAATGATAATGTTAAATCCCATAAATTCAAAAATAGCTTCTTTAATCAATTTAATTAATTTACCAGAATGTTGTTTTTTCTGTTGTTATTTATATTAGTACATTTAGTTTCAATATTAATATATGTATATTTTATTGTGATTAATTGACAATCATTACTCATATATTGAGTTTAAGTTTAATGATTCCATTGTTAGTATTTAAGCTTATTTCTAATGTTAGCATTTAACATATTAAAATAAATAAACCTGCCATTCATATTTCTCATAACATGTTCTGCCCAGTCCCATTTCAACTTTTTTGCCTTCCAAACTACATCTTCAAATCCTGTCCATCTTCGTATGTCAACGTTTCTTATTCTGTGTGATCTTCTTATTCTTAAGGTTGCCCTTTCCATTGATCTTTGTGTTGTTGCAAGCTTTCTTTTTAGTGACGCATTATTGCTCATACATGCTTGGGAGCCATAAGTTAGCACTGGCAGAACTGTAGAATCAAAAATGTATTTTTTGGTTGCGTTTGAAACATTTGAGTCCAGCATGGGTTTAACGTCCCAAAATTGTCTCCAACCGTTGGTGATTCTTCGAGAGACCTCCTTCTCTTCTCTTTTAATAAACGAAACTAACTGCCCTAAGTAAATAAAGTCCTCGACATATTCCAACATCTTTCCATTAAGTAAGATGCAAATGTGCTCTTGTCGCATTTGTCATTACTTTTGTTTTGTCTTCGTTGGCCTGAAGCCCAGCCTTTGCACATTCAACTATAAGTTCATCAATTAACTTTTGAAGATCTTCAGGATTATCACTTAACAAGATTATATCATCGGCAAACCTCAAGCTCGAAATATATTTTTCATTTATTTTTATTCCGATGCTTTCCCAATCTAATTTTCTAGAGATTCCTTAAGAGTGGCTGCAAAGAAACATGGTGAGATTGGGTCCCCTTGTTTCGTTCCGCTTTCCAGTTTAAATGGCTCTCCGAAAATTTCAGATTTTATTTGCGCCGTAGAAGAGTCATAAATGTTTTGAATAACTTTACCCAACGAACGTTTACACCTTGGTTCAGCAGTGCGTTCCACATAAAGTTTTGGTTAATCGTATCAAACGCCTTTTTGAAATCAATAAAAATGAAACACATGTTCGGTTTATGTCGTTTTCGTTTGGATTTCGGAACTGTTCCATTCCTATTGAAGATGGAAAATTTGGAGTAAAAAGAGTGAAAAAGGAGTAGCTCCGAACGTCCACTCGAAAACGACATTAGTCTCCAAGTTGTGCTAATTTTATTTATGAAATAAAAATAAAAGTATATTATAATTATTTAAATTTAATAAATAATTTATATTATATTTCTTAAATAATTAATACAATAGTGACTAGATGACAATAATATATATTTATATTTTGTTTAATTGCTAATTATATAACGATAAAATGAAATACAAACAAAATTTATTTAATTTTGTAACACAAACGTTTTTTTTTAATTTTGCGCCTCGCAGGCGCATGTCTATCATTTCAGCACTAAAAAATAAGATTGTCGTTTTAGGGTTAAAAAAAATAGATAAGATGAAGAATGGGTTTATTAGAAAAAATAACCAGTTTCGCCTTTCAACGTCTGGTTTAGTTGTTATGAGTCCAACACTTACTCCTCTAATTGTGGCGAAGCCAGCTTGACGTCAAGCTAGGACCGCCACAAGAAAATTTCAAAACGCTAATGATGAAGGATGTTTAAGTCGGAACTATTTTGCTCCGACTGGCTGAACAGGGTGCATAACCTTGATTAGACCTTAGACAGTACAAAATTTTCCTGTACCTTTGTATTTTTCAGTATGTAGTGTTGTTGTGAAATATTAATGCCCCTTACCACTGGTGGGGGGAAGCAATAATAATAAAGTACACTTGACAACCTTTTGATCATAAATGATAAATTTAAGTGTCTTAGAATACTGTTTATACACAATTTTTGCTTTGCTAAGAAAATTACGTTCACAGAAAAAGAAATAAATACAAAATATAAAAGAAACATGATACATTTCTGCAAGATATGTTCTGAGCCTGAATGCAGAATGCTGACTATCGTGAGAAATTTACTTGAATATGATAAAAAAATAAAGCATACAGAGAAGCTGTTGCTTTTGTTATAGATTTGAAAAGAAAGCATACAGAGAAGCTGTTCCAGTTGGTATAGATTTGAAAATAAAGCATACAGAGAAGCTGTTGCTGGTAAACTCTGAAAATCGTTGGTATATAATAATCTGATGGATTATTCTCCACCCGTTGAACTATCAGTCCTATTCTGATATTCATCAGGGGGATTTTTTCTTGAATTTTCATTGATCCCCAGTGTTACTACTGGGACACTATAGTGTCCCCGGGGAATCTTTTTTCGTAGGGGACTCGGGGACACATTTTTGTTCACGATCATTTTAAGCTCAAGAAACTTTAAATAAACTTAAAAACAAACAACGAAGATGAAATAAGGTTGTTCATAATGTAATGTAATGTAAGACTAACTGTTACATTGAGTAATATAGTGAATTACAATGTTTTAACTATATTCTTGATTTTCTGTTAAGTATTTATTAAATAAAATAATAAAAAAAAGGCTTTGATATTACTTAAATTCATATATTTTGTTTAATAATATACATTTATTTTGAAAAGGACACATTTATTTTCAAAAGGACACATTTTTCATTCAGAGGACACATAAATAATTTGGCCTGCGGTAACACTGCTAATCACTATTCTGTTATTATTATATAAAGTAGGTAAATTCGGTAATATTCCGCGGTATTCTCTTATTCACGTGAACGCATTCACTCTATACAATTCAGATCCGCATATGAAATGTTGCGGATTTTTTCATTTTGATTGGATTGCCTGGGAAGTGATTAGTAAAATATAAGTAAAATCTAGTTTATTGCCTAATTTAGAATATTTGTCTGTACATGATAGCTTATTATCATTTTCGGGGTAGAACAACCAATAGAGATCAATTCATCCCTCTATTTTCTGCAATGAAATTAAATCCAGTTTTTCAAAAAACAAGTGCTCTGTTTGTTGATTTTCTTATTCCTCTGTTTGGAAGTGCAAAAAAGTTTAATAACTGTTTATAATTATTGTTTTTTTAATTTAAAATGATAAACCAAAACAATTTCCCCACTTTTTCACATGAACAGCTGTTTAAGTGAGTGTCAAATTGGTTTGGGATAATGAAGTTCACCCGACGGATAGCAGAATGAAATTCGCTGAATCCCTCTGGGTGAATCAAAAGTACGATTCACGTGAATAGCAGAATAGGGCTGTATGTTCGAAACTATAGCACCATTTTGAAGGTTATGTTGTTGGGATTCTTGTCGTTGGGGTCTTCTTGTTTGCAGTCAAGGTTGCCCAGAATATCCACTGCTGGGATTCCTTTCGTCTTTGGAGATAACCGTTTTGTGTTTGCAGTAGTAGCAGTATGACAATCGAAACACGCAGATAAGGATTATGAGGGATGTGATTAATGCGGCATAGCTCACCGTAAAGTGATGCACATCATTTTGATATACTATAGAAGGCAACGCTTTAGTTATGTTTGTGAGTTCTCACTTGAGTGTATCCAATTCCTCTAAATGTTTTTTTGTAAGGCAAGGTTTCATATGGTGTTGGATCCAATTCGTATGGGATGGCGTAATCGGACAGATTTGCTGCTGGAGATGTGCCATCCTGGAGACTGTTGAGTGAATAGAGTTGCCACGTAAGGTCATGAAATTATCCTTGACGACACTACTGGGTTGAATTTTAAGAATTCCTGAGTCTTCTAAAACGATGTGTGTGACAGTACTATTACATACACTATTTAAGGTGGTTCTGCTCCTTAGGGCATAAATGCATTCGTTAGGGTCGTATTTATCGGGGCCAATCGCTGGTGCCTATAACCTTGCATGTTGGGGATAGTTGACCATTGTTTAAGAAGTTGATTTCACATTAGCTTAATTCTGATCCCTGTCTGTATATTGGATGGTGTTGATGGCAAAGATGCCTTTTTGTTGTAAGGGAGAAATATTTTTGAAATGCAGTTTCTGATAGCGGATAGTACTGGTCTCGATGCTCGATCATGATATATTTTTTAACTAGAACTGGAACCGGTGTAATCTTTAACAGCTCAAATTCATCAAGACTTAGCAATGGTAGCGTGAGTTTAAAAATTAAACGGTTTTCCAAGGCCTTGCCATGAATAGTAATTAGATGGTATATTTTTTGAGTTTTGTCCGGTGCTACTGGAAGCCTAAATGAAGATGGCAGGTTAGCTTTTATTTTAACGAGTTTTGCTTTATGTATATACTTGTTTAGTTTTAGCACCACTTTTGTTTTATTTTTTTTAATATACATATCTATTTTACTTTACTTATCCGTACAAAAAAAAAATGTATTACAATTGGACGCGACTGTGCTTAGAAATTTATATTTAAATTTTTCTCAGACCGCACACGACTTACACCTCGAAATCTGAGATTGCCATCATGCAAGTGGATCCGGTCTTACTTTCTTTTTTTCGAAAAAAGGTAGAGCGAGTAGGTTGAGTTAAGACAAGAAAAAAATCTTATGGGAGGGGGGGTCTATTTCCCGATTATAAGGATCCTATACACTCGCTATAATGCGATTATAAATTAGGCTGTGAGCATTCCTTGAATAATACTAACGGAAGATAGTGAAAAATACAACGACATGTTAAAAAGAGAATAGAACGACGGATAAAATAAATCATAATCTTCAAAGTACTAACGATGTACTGGAACGCTTAATAAAAGACGCAGCGAAAACTTCAACCATGACAAATACTACTTCAAGACCCAATAGATTAACAGATGACACCAAAGAACTCATTACAAGACGGGAGAACCTACGGAACAAAGAAAATTTAACAGACCAAAATAAAAATGAGCTCAAATATCTTCGAAAAACCATTAACGAAGATGCAAAAAATTATATTTAAACATATAACGAAACAATGATGAAAGATATTTTCATGAACACAACATCTATTCGAATTCCAAAACAATGGAAACAGACAACAATAACACTTATTCACAAAAAAAAACAACAAAGCTGACGTAAATAACTACATACCAGTACGCAACATTTATTTGTTCTACAAACTATTCTCCAAAGCAGAGGTTCCCAATTTTGTTTGGCCACGGAACCCTAAATGATCATACTTTTTTTGGTGGACCTTCATATTGATAATAACGGAAAACAACGTTCCTTGAAGTGTGGTTTGATTATTTGTATGTTTGACAAGAGGAGAAAGAATAAATGATATAAAAATAATGTATTTTTTTTAAGTTCTATAAAACATTTACTCTACAACAAAAAACTCGTTGTAACTTTTTAATGTAAAGAAAGAAATTTGTTTACATATTTATTTAAAATATCCTTAAAATTAGGCTATATGTCCGACAACTGAATGTGAAGGTCTGGAGCTGCATCCAGTCTGTTTCTGTATTTGTTTTTCGTGTAAGTGTATGGCGAAAATCCAGCCTCGCTTTGGTAAGTTGTTACAAACGACAGGAAAACCATAAGAGCTTTTTCTGCGACTGCAAGGTATTCATCTTTCAGTTCAACCCAAAATGTATTAAAATTAGAATCTTCTGATTCGAAATTTTGTTTAAGATGGGATGAACATTTTATGTCGATCAAACTTTCATATTCTGACGCAGTTAGCGTCGATGGTTTTCTATAATTTGCAAATGGATTCGCTACCCAGTCGATGTCGTCCATTTTCTCTGGGAAATACTCTTCCAAATATTTTTCGAGGTTTATCAAATTTTGATGTATGATTCTTTGATCATCTGAAGTAACCTACACCCACGCGGAACCTCTTTGAACCTTCCAAGGAACCCTAAAGTTCCGCGGAACACCATTTGGGAAACGTTGCTCCAAAGTAATGTACACAGATATTAAGGCAACTTTGAATAGAAACCAGCCAAGGGAACAAGCCGGATTCCGTGAAGTTTTTTCAACAACAGACCACCTACAAACAACGAATGAAATAGGTAATTGAAAAATTTAACGAACATGACAAAATATGGACAGCGCTGGTGAACCAAGGGATTCATCCCATCTTTATAAGAACTTTGAAAATAAATATACATACAGCTCGGCGAAAATAAAAACTGAAAGCATATGAAGAAAAATCAAAATGAAAAGAGGAGTAAAACTAGGGGATCCAATGTCACCACCATTATTATCTGCTGAACTGGAAGCAACGTCATTTATTGACCAAGAGAAAAAAGAAGTTAGTAGACGTATAACCAATAGTTGGAATCAATTCTGGAGTATGAAACAAATATTACGATACATAATTAACTGCTATTTTACCTGTTATGACGTATAGGTTACAAACTATTACTTAGACTTCAAATTAACTCGAAAAATTAAGGATATGCCAAACCAAGATTGAAAGGAAACTACTCTACCTAAGAATTAGCAAGACTTTTCAGTTTATGTATATAAATAACTAAAATTTTTGATTTAAACCAAAAAAATTGAGTAACATTATATTAGGTTCGTCAAACTGGGTCCGCCACAACAGAAATTCAAAATTCTAATGATGCAGGAATTTAGTTCCATTTAGGTGGTAATTTAGTACCGAAATCCCGATCTGGAACTAAAATCCGCTCCCCCTCAAACCTGTGGCGGACTCAGCTTTACGTCAACCGACCACACCTCCAAACACAAAAATTGAAAAAATTAATGATGGAATTTAGTTCCGATTTTAGTGCTCCTAATTGGCTGCACTATCAATTAAAAAGTCATACCATTACCCCTCAAACCTGTGGCGGACCGCCACACCTCAAAACAGAAAATTTCAAAAAAAATTATGATGAAATTATGTAAATGCCGAACATAAAAACTCTTGAAGACTTTCTGTACCCAACTCTTAAAACCTAACGACAACAAGGTACTTATGTCGTTATCGAGTGGACGTTTGGAGCTACTCCTCTTACTCCAAATTTCCCATTTTATATAGGAATGAAACAGGTCCGAAATCCAAACGAAAAGGACATTACTAACATTTTTTGAGTTATATTGAATCGATCTAAAAAGGCCATGCTCTCTCGATTGCCGCTATCCGTATCTTTCTATCTCTTATGGTTTCGGAAGTAATTAAATAAATGGTAGGGAACATGGTTCTATTGCTATCTACACATACTCCATTCAATCTTAAGTTCACAAACTGCTCTCGAAGGCGTCCGCGAATCAAGAAGACAGTGATATTGAGAATCATATAAGTGAAGATAATGTTCAAAGTGAAACTGACGACGAGTTCGTAGATGAAGTAATCCAAGAAAACTTAAATGTCACCTCAACATCTGAAAACCCCGGACATGACCACTGCATAATTATTCCGGCTCAAAGATTAATCAGAGGTAAGAATAGGTCAAAGTCATGGAGGAACATCTGCGATCAATATAATTCGCTCCAATAGAGGTCCTACTCGAATGTGTCGAAATATTTTGGAACCACTTGTATGTTTTGAGTTATTTATCACGGATGATATCATTGAAGAGATCCTTCAGTGGACAAATATTGAGATATCAATAAAACGTAATTATAGTATGACTTTTTCGACATTTAGGGATACGAATCCTACTGAAATCGAACCCTTTATTGGAATATTTATTCTAAATGCTGCAATGAAAGATAACCATTTATCAACCGTTGAATTGTTTGGTAGTTCATTTAGCGGCACGATATATGTAACCGTAATGAGTAGAGACAGATACAATTTTATTATCAGGTGTCTAAGAATGGATGACAAGACTCTACGCCCTGCTCGTCTCCAGCCATCCATTTATTCCTGTTCGAAAGGTGCAAAAATAATTACTCTCCTGGAAGCAATGTCACTATTGATGAACAAATACTTGGATTCCGAGCTAGATGCCCATTCCGAATGTTCAGACCTAACAATCAGAGTAACTGTGGAATAAAAATCCCAACGATGTGCGATAGTGGAACCTGTTATTTGCTGAATGCTATGCCATACATTGCAAGAGCAACAAATACAAATGGCTTGCCGCAAGAAGAATACTACTTGAAGTAGCTACACGACCAGTTCATGGTACAAACCGCAACATAACGTGTAACAGTTGGTTTACGGGTATCCCTGTCGCAAAACCATTCCTGCTTGCACCCTATAAATTTACAATTGTGGACACGGTAAGGTCAAACAAACGGTAAATTCCTGAACAGTTGAAAAACACTCCTTCTCGACAAGTGGGAACGTCTATGTTTTGCTTTGATGGATATTTAAACCTGGTGTCGTACAAGCCGAAGCCGTCGAAGATGGTGTACTTAATTATCCTCATGCGATGAAGGTCCCGTTATAAATTCTAACAACCAGACTAAAGGCGGCGGCGGTCGTCAAGACATTGATCAGATCTGCTCTTCCATGTCTTATTCAAACAGTTGGCCAATGACAATATTTTGTGGCATTTTAAACATAGCCTATGTCAAGCTGTGACCTATTAAGAAAGTGGATGAGATGTTTGAGGGAAAATATTCATTATATCTTGCCACAAACCAGTCAAGAGGTTTCGGAAGAAGCTGATGAGGAACCTCCAGCTAAAGTTCTGCGTTACTGTAGCATATGTACAACGAAAAAGAAAAGAATGTCTAAGATGACATGTACGAAATGTAAAAAAACTGTGTGTGGTGAACATAAACATGATGTTTGCAACAATTGTCTATAACTCTTGATTTGTTTGTCTTTTTGACTGAATGGTATTATTTGAGACTAATTATATTGTGTTTCATCAGTAAGTACGACAAAATAATATAAATGTGACCTATTATTAATAATTGATATTAAAATACCAAAGATCTTTATTTTTGTGTTCCTTTTTGTTATGGATTTAAAAAAATCCTACTTTACTTAGAAAAATTAATAATGGTTGGTCTTAAGCCAAAAAAACTAGAAGATCTCCAATCCAAGGATATATATCAAATATCCAAACGCCTGCCAAATCCAAAATAGAAGCTTTAGCTCAAATAAAAGGCTTTAATTCACTTCCTTTAGCAGTACAATTCGATTTTATTTTCTATAAAAAGATCAAATTAGCAAATATATTTCATAATGTGTAAATGCTTCTTCTATAACTCACAATTTGGTAGGGATAACAAAAGATTAATTTCCCGAAATGCTTTTGAGTAACAAATTAAAGCGCTAACATGAACCTAAATTTAAAATTATTATTTATTATTATTTATTAGCTATACTGCCTTATACTAATTACATTTCATTATCACTATTCATAATGTTAATATTTACAAAAAAAAATTAAATTTGAAAATTTTATTATATATTAATGCACGGGCAAAAGCCTCCCCCATTATTCTCCAATCGATTCTGCTATACGTCTTCCGGCACCATATTTTGTCGAATGCGGTTAGCTCATCTCTCCATCTTTTTTTTTTTTGATGCCTAATTCGTCTGGTAGCACTTAAAGGTACCCATTCCGTGCATGTTTTTGACCACCTGCCATCCATATTTCTCATAACATGTTCTGCCCAGTCCCATTTCAACTTTTTTGCCTTCCAAACTACATCTTCAAATCCTGTCCATCTTCGTATGTCAACGTTTCTTATTCTGTGTGATCTTCTTATTCTTAAGGTTGCCCTTTCCATTGATCTTTGTGTTGTTGCAAGCTTTCTTTTTAGTGACGCATTATTGCTCCATGCTTGGGAGCCATAAGTTAGCACTGGCAGAACTGTAGAATCAAAAATGTATTTTTTGGTTGCGTTTGAAACATTTGAGTCCAGCATGGGTTTAACGTGCCAAAATTGTCTCCAACCGTTGGTGATTCTTCGAGAGACCTCCTTCTCTTCTCTTTTATTAAACGAAACTAACTGCCCTAAGTAAATAAAGTCCTCGACATATTCCAACATCTTTCCATTAAGTAAGATGCAAATGTGCTCTTGTCGCATTTGTCATTACTTTTGTTTTGTCTTCGTTGGCCTGAAGCCCAGCCTTTGCACATTCAACTATAAGTTCATCAATTAACTTTTGAAGATCTTCAGGATTATCACTTAACAAGATTATATCATCGGCAAACCTCAAGCTCGAAATATTTTTCATTTATTTTTATTCCGATGCTTTCCCAATCTAATTTTCTAGAGATTCCTTAAGAGTGGCTGCAAAGAAACATGGTGAGATTGGGTCCCCTTGTTTCGTTCCGCTTTCCAGTTTAAATGGCTCTACGAAAATTTCAGATTTTATTTGCGCCGTAGAAGAGTCATAAATGTTTTGAATAACTTTACCCAACGAACGTTTACACCTTGGTTCAGCAGTGCGTTCCACATAAAGTTTTGGTTAATCGTATCAAACGCCTTTTTGAAATCAATAAAAATGAAACACATGTTCGGTTTAGTCTCCAAGTTGTGCTAATTTTATTTATGAAATAAAAATAAAAGTATATTATAATTATTTAAATTTAATAAATAATTTATATTATATTTCTTAAATAATTAATACAATAGTGACTAGATGACAATAATATATATTTATATTTTGTTTAATTGCTAACTATATAACGATAAAATGAAATACAAACAAAATTTATTTAATTTTGTAACACAAACGTTTTTTTTTAATTTTGCGCCTCGCAGGCGCATGTCTATCATTTCAGCACTAAAAAATAAGATTGTCGTTTTAGGGTTAAAAAAAATAGATAAGATGAAGAATGGGTTTATTAGAAAAAATAACCAGTTTCGCCTTTCAACGTCTGGTTTAGTTGTTATGAGTCCAACACTTACTCCTCTAATTGTGGCGAAGCCAGCTTGACGTCAAGCTAGGACCGCCACAAGAAAATTTCAAAACGCTAATGATGAAGGATGTTTAAGTCGGAACTATTTTGCTCCGACTGGCTGAACAGGGTGCATAACCTTGATTAGACCTTAGACAGTACAAAATTTTCCTGTACCTTTGTATTTTTCAGTATGTAGTGTTCTTGTGAAATATTAATGCCCCTTACCACTGGTGGGGGGAAGCAATAATAATAAAGTACACTTGACAACCTTTTGATCATAAATGATAAATTTAAGTGTCTTAGAATACTGTTTATACACAATTTTTGCTTTGCTAAGAAAATTACGTTCACAGAAAAAGAAATAAATACAAAATATAAAAGAAACATGATACATCTCTGCAAGATATGTTCTGAGCCTGAATGCAGAATGCTGACTATCGTGAGAAATTTACTTGAATATGATAAAAAAATAAAGCATACAGAGAAGCTGTTGCTTTTGTTATAGATTTGAAAAGAAAGCATACAGAGAAGCTGTTCCAGTTGGTATAGATTTGAAAATAAAGCATACAGAGAAGCTGTTGCTGGTAAACTCTTAAAATCGTTGGTATATAATAATCTGATGGATTATTCTCCACCCGTTGAACTATCAGTCCTATTCTGATATTCATCAGGGGGATTTTTTCTTGAATTTTCATTGATCCCCAGTGTTACTACTGGGACACTATAGTGTCCCCGGGGAATCTTTTTTCGTAGGGGACTCGGGGACACATTTTTGTTCACGATCATTTTAAGCTCAAGAAACTTTAAATAAACTTAAAAACAAACAACGAAGATGAAATAAGGTTGTTCATAATGTAATGTAATGTAATGTAATGTAAGACTAACTGTTACATTGAGTAATATAGTGAATTACAATGTTTTAACTATATTCTTGATTTTCTGTTAAGTATTTATTAAATAAAATAATAAAAAAAAGGCTTTGATATTACTTAAATTCATATATTTTGTTTAATAATATACATTTATTTTGAAAAGGACACATTTATTTTCAAAAGGACACATTTTTCATTCAGAGGACACATAAATAATTTGGCCTGCGGTAACACTGCTAATCACTATTCTGTTATTATTATATAAAGTAGGTAAATTCGGTAATATTCCGCGGTATTCTCTTATTCACGTGAACGCATTCACTCTATACAATTCAGATCCGCATATGAAATGTTGCGGATTTTTCCATTTTGATTGGATTGCCTGGGAAGTGATTAGTAAAATATAAGTAAAATCTAGTTTATTGCCTAATTTAGAATATTTGTCTGTACATGATAGCTTATTATCATTTTCGGGGTAGAACAACCAATAGAGATCAATTCATCCCTCTATTTTCTGCAATGAAATTAAATCCAGTTTTTCAAAAAACAAGTGCTCTGTTTGTTGATTTTCTTATTCCTCTGTTTGGAAGTGCAAAAAAGTTTAATAACTGTTTATAATTATTGTTTTTTTAATTTAAAATGATAAACCAAAACAATTTCCCCACTTTTTCACATGAACAGCTGTTTAAGTGAGTGTCAAATTGGTTTGGGATAATGAAGTTCACCCGACGGATAGCAGAATGAAATTCGCTGAATCCCTCTGGGTGAATCAAAAGTACGATTCACGTGAATAGCAGAATAGGGCTGTATGTTCGAAACTATAGCACCATTTTGAAGGTTATGTTGTTGGGATTCTTGTCGTTGGGGTCTTCTTGTTTGCAGTCAAGGTTGCCCAGAATATCCACTGCTGGGATTCCTTTCGTCTTTGGAGATAACCGTTTTGTGTTTGCAGTAGTAGCAGTATGACAATCGAAACACGCAGATAAGGATTATGAGGGATGTGATTAATGCGGCATAGCTCACCGTAAAGTGATGCACATCATTTTGATATACTATAGAAGGCAACGCTTTAGTTATGTTTGTGAGTTCTCACTTGAGTGTATCCAATTCCTCTAAATGTTTTTTTGTAAGGCAAGGTTTCATATGGTGTTGGATCCAATTCGTATGGGATGGCGTAATCGGACAGATTTGCTGCTGGAGATGTGCCATCCTGGAGACTGTTGAGTGAATAGAGTTGCCACGTAAGGTCATGAAATTATCCTTGACGACACTACTGGGTTGAATTTTAAGAATTCCTGAGTCTTCTAAAACGATGTGTGTGACAGTACTATTACATACACTATTTAAGGTGGTTCTGCTCCTTAGGGCATAAATGCATTCGTTAGGGTCGTATTTATCGGGGCCAATCGCTGGTGCCTATAACCTTGCATGTTGGGGATAGTTGACCATTGTTTAAGAAGTTGATTTCACATTAGCTTAATTCTGATCCCTGTCTGTATATTGGATGGTGTTGATGGCAAAGATGCCTTTTTGTTGTAAGGGAGAAATATTTTTGAAATGCAGTTTCTGATAGCGGATAGTACTGGTCTCGATGCTCGATCATGATATATTTTTTAACTAGAACTGGAACCGGTGTAATCTTTAACAGCTCAAATTCATCAAGACTTAGCAATGGTAGCGTGAGTTTAAAAATTAAACGGTTTTCCAAGGCCTTGCCATGAATAGTAATTAGATGGTATATTTTTTGAGTTTTGTCCGGTGCTACTGGAAGCCTTAATGAAGATGGCAGGTTAGCTTTTATTTTAACGAGTTTTGCTTTATGTATATACTTGTTTAGTTTTAGCACCACTTTTGTTTTATTTTTTTTAATATACATATCTATTTTACTTTACTTATCCGTACAAAAAAAAAATGTATTACAATTGGACGCGACTGTGCTTAGAAATTTATATTTAAATTTTTCTCAGACCGCACACGACTTACACCTCGAAATCTGAGATTGCCATCATGCAAGTGGATCCGGTCTTACTTTCTTTTTTTCGAAAAAAGGTAGAGCGAGTAGGTTGAGTTAAGACAAGAAAAAAATCTTATGGGAGGGGGGGTCTATTTCCCGATTATAAGGATCCTATACACTCGCTATAATGCGATTATAAATTAGGCTGTGAGCATTCCTTGAATAATACTAACGGAAGATAGTGAAAAATACAACGACATGTTAAAAAGAGAATAGAACGACGGATAAAATAAATCATAATCTTCAAAGTACTAACGATGTACTGGAACGCTTAATAAAAGACGCAGCGAAAACTTCAACCATGACAAATACTACTTCAAGACCCAATAGATTAACAGATGACACCAAAGAACTCATTACAAGACGGGAGAACCTACGAAACAAAGAAAATTTAACAGACCAAAATAAAAATGAGCTCAAATATCTTCGAAAAACCATTAACGAAGATGCAAAAAATTATATTTAAACATATAACGAAACAATGATGAAAGATATTTTCATGAACACAACATCTATTCGAATTCCAAAACAATGGAAACAGACAACAATAACACTTATTCACAAAAAAAAACAACAAAGCTGACGTAAATAACTACATACCAGTACGCAACATTTATTTGTTCTACAAACTATTCTCCAAAGCAGAGGTTCCCAATTTTGTTTGGCCACGGAACCCTAAATGATCATACTTTTTTTGGTGGACCTTCATATTGATAATAACGGAAAACAACGTTCCTTGAAGTGTGGTTTGATTATTTGTATGTTTGACAAGAGGAGAAAGAATAAATGATATAAAAATAATGTATTTTTTTTAAGTTCTATAAAACATTTACTCTACAACAAAAAACTCGTTGTAACTTTTTAATGTAAAGAAAGAAATTTGTTTACATATTTATTTAAAATATCCTTAAAATTAGGCTATATGTCCGACAACTGAATGTGAAGGTCTGGAGCTGCATCCAGTCTGTTTCTGTATTTGTTTTTCGTGTAAGTGTATGGCGAAAATCCAGCCTCGCTTTGGTAAGTTGTTACAAACGACAGGAAAACCATAAGAGCTTTTTCTGCGACTGCAAGGTATTCATCTTTCAGTTCAACCCAAAATGTATTAAAATTAGAATCTTCTGATTCGAAATTTTGTTTAAGATGGGATGAACATTTTATGTCGATCAAACTTTCATATTCTGACGCAGTTAGCGTCGATGGTTTTCTATAATTTGCAAATGGATTCGCTACTCAGTCGATGTCGTCCATTTTCTCTGGGAAATACTCTTCCAAATATTTTTCGAGGTTTATCAAATTTTGATGTATGATTCTTTGATCATCTGAAGTAACCTACACCCACGCGGAACCTCTTTGAACCTTCCAAGGAACCCTAAAGTTCCGCGGAACACCATTTGGGAAACGTTGCTCCAAAGTAATGTACACAGATATTAAGGCAACTTTGAATAGAAACCAGCCAAGGGAACAAGCCGGATTCCGTGAAGTTTTTTCAACAACAGACCACCTACAAACAACGAATGAAATAGGTAATTGAAAAATTTAACGAACATGACAAAATATGGACAGCGCTGGTGAACCAAGGGATTCATCCCATCTTTATAAGAACTTTGAAAATAAATATACATACAGCTCGGCGAAAATAAAAACTGAAAGCATATGAAGAAAAATCAAAATGAAAAGAGGAGTAAAACTAGGGGATCCAATGTCACCACCATTATTATCTGCTGAACTGGAAGCAACGTCATTTATTGACCAAGAGAAAAAAGAAGTTAGTAGACGTATAACCAATAGTTGGAATCAATTCTGGAGTATGAAACAAATATTACGATACATAATTAACTGCTATTTTACCTGTTATGACGTATAGGTTACAAACTATTACTTAGACTTCAAATTAACTCGAAAAATTAAGGATATGCCAAACCAAGATTGAAAGGAAACTACTCTACCTAAGAATTAGCAAGACTTTTCAGTTTATGTATATAAATAACTAAAATTTTTGATTTAAACCAAAAAAATTGAGTAACATTATATTAGGTTCGTCAAACTGGGTCCGCCACAACAGAAATTCAAAATTCTAATGATGCAGGAATTTAGTTCCATTTAGGTGGTAATTTAGTACCGAAATCCCGATCTGGAACTAAAATCCGCTCCCCCTCAAACCTGTGGCGGACTCAGCTTTACGTCAACCGACCACACCTCCAAACACAAAAATTGAAAAAATTAATGATGGAATTTAGTTCCGATTTTAGTGCTCCTAATTGGCTGCACTATCAATTAAAAAGTCATACCATTACCCCTCAAACCTGTGGCGGACCGCCACACCTCAAAACAGAAAATTTCAAAAAAAATTATGATGAAATTATGTAAATGCCGAACATAAAAACTCTTGAAGACTTTCTGTACCCAACTCTTAAAACCTAACGACAACAAGGTACTTATGTCGTTATCGAGTGGACGTTCGGAGCTACTCCTCTTACTCCAAATTTCCCATTTTATATAGGAATGAAACAAGTCCGAAATCCAAACGAAAAGGACATTACTAACATTTTTTGAGTTATATTGAATCGATCTAAAAAGGCCATGCTCTCTCGATTGCCGCTATCCGTATCTTTCTATCTCTTATGGTTTCGGAAGTAATTAAATAAATGGTAGGGAACATGGTTCTATTGCTATCTACACATACTCCATTCAATCTTAAGTTCACAAACTGCTCTCGAAGGCGTCCGCGAATCAAGAAGACAGTGATATTGAGAATCATATAAGTGAAGATAATGTTCAAAGTGAAACTGACGACGAGTTCGTAGATGAAGTAATCCAAGAAAACTTAAATGTCACCTCAACATCTGAAAACCCCGGACATGACCACTGCATAATTATTCCGGCTCAAAGATTAATCAGAGGTAAGAATAGGTCAAAGTCATGGAGGAACATCTGCGATCAATATAATTCGCTCCAATAGAGGTCCTACTCGAATGTGTCGAAATATTTTGGAACCACTTGTATGTTTTGAGTTATTTATCACGGATGATATCATTGAAGAGATCCTTCAGTGGACAAATATTGAGATATCAATAAAACGTAATTATAGTATGACTTTTTCGACATTTAGGGATACGAATCCTACTGAAATCGAACCCTTTATTGGAATACTTATTCTAAATGCTGCAATGAAAGATAACCATTTATCAACCGTTGAATTGTTTGGTAGTTCATTTAGCGGCACGATATATGTAACCGTAATGAGTAGAGACAGATACAATTTTATTATCAGGTGTCTAAGAATGGATGACAAGACTCTACGCCCTGCTCGTCTCCAGCCATCCATTTATTCCTGTTCGAAAGGTGCAAAAATAATTACTCTCCTGGAAGCAATGTCACTATTGATGAACAAATACTTGGATTCCGAGCTAGATGCCCATTCCGAATGTTCAGACCTAACAATCAGAGTAACTGTGGAATAAAAATCCCAACGATGTGCGATAGTGGAACCTGTTATTTGCTGAATGCTATGCCATACATTGCAAGAGCAACAAATACAAATGGCTTGCCGCAAGAAGAATACTACTTGAAGTAGCTACACGACCAGTTCATGGTACAAACCGCAACATAACGTGTAACAGTTGGTTTACGGGTATCCCTGTCGCAAAACCATTCCTGCTTGCACCCTATAAATTTACAATTGTGGACACGGTAAGGTCAAACAAACGGTAAATTCCTGAACAGTTGAAAAACACTCCTTCTCGACAAGTGGGAACGTATATGTTTTGCTTTGATGGATATTTAAACCTGGTGTCGTACAAGCCGAAGCCGTCGAAGATGGTGTACTTAATTATCCTCATGCGATGAAGGTCCCGTTATAAATTCTAACAACCAGACTAAAGGCGGCGGCGGTCGTCAAGACATTGATCAGATCTGCTCTTCCATGTCTTATTCAAACAGTTGGCCAATGACAATATTTTGTGGCATTTTAAACATAGCCTATGTCAAGCTGTGACCTATTAAGAAAGTGGATGAGATGTTTGAGGGAAAATATTCATTATATCTTGCCACAAACCAGTCAAGAGGTTTCGGAAGAAGCTGATGAGGAACCTCCAGCTAAAGTTCTGTGTTACTAAGATGACATGTACGAAATGTAAAAAAACTGTGTGTGGTGAACATAAACATGATGTTTGCAACAACTGTCTATAACTCTTGATTTGTTTGTCTTTTTGACTGAATGGTATTATTTGAGACTAATTACATTGTTATTCATCAGTAAGTACGACAAAATAATATAAATGTGACCTATTATTAATAATTGATATTAAAATACCGAAGATCTTTATTTTTGTGTTCCTTTTTGTTATGGATTTAAAAAAATCCTACTTTACTTAGAAAAATTAATAATGGTTGGCCTTAAGCCAAAAAAACTAGAAGATCTCCAATCCAAGGATATATAATATCAAATATCCAAACGCCTGCCAAATCCAAAATAGAAGCTTTAGCTCAAATAAAAGGCTTTAATTCACTTCCTTTAGCAGTACAATTTGATTTTATTTTCTATAAAAAGATCAAATTAGCAAATATATTTCATAATGTGTAAATGCTTCTTCTATAACTCACAATTTGGTAGGGATAACAAAAGATTAATTTCCCGAAATGCTTTTGAGTAACAAATTAAAGCGCTAACATGAACCTAAATTTAAAATTATTATTTATTATTATTTATTAGCTATACTGCCTTATACTAATTACATTTCATTATCACTATTCATAATGTTAATATTTACAAAAAAAAATTAAATTTGAAAATTTTATTATATATTAATGCACGGGCAAAAGCCTCCCCCATTATTCTCCAATCGATTCTGCTATACGTCTTCCGGCACCATATTTTGTCGAATGCGGTTAGCTCATCTCTCCATCTTTTTTTTTTTTGATGCCTAATTCGTCTGGTAGCACTTAAAGGTACCCATTCCGTGCATGTTTTTGACCACCTGCCATCCATATTTCTCATAACATGTTCTGCCCAGTCCCATTTCAACTTTTTTGCCTTCCAAACTACATCTTCAAATCCTGTCCATCTTCGTATGTCAACGTTTCTTATTCTGTGTGATCTTCTTATTCTTAAGGTTGCCCTTTCCATTGATCTTTGTGTTGTTGCAAGCTTTCTTTTTAGTGACGCATTATTGCTCCATGCTTGGGAGCCATAAGTTAGCACTGGCAGAACTGTAGAATCAAAAATGTATTTTTTGGTTGCGTTTGAAACATTTGAGTCCAGCATGGGTTTAACGTGCCAAAATTGTCTCCAACCGTTGGTGATTCTTCGAGAGACCTCCTTCTCTTCTCTTTTATTAAACGAAACTAACTGCCCTAAGTAAATAAAGTCCTCGACATATTCCAACATCTTTCCATTAAGTAAGATGCAAATGTGCTCTTGTCGCATTTGTCATTACTTTTGTTTTGTCTTCGTTGGCCTGAAGCCCAGCCTTTGCACATTCAACTATAAGTTCATCAATTAACTTTTGAAGATCTTCAGGATTATCACTTAACAAGATTATATCATCGGCAAACCTCAAGCTCGAAATATTTTTCATTTATTTTTATTCCGATGCTTTCCCAATCTAATTTTCTAGAGATTCCTTAAGAGTGGCTGCAAAGAAACATGGTGAGATTGGGTCCCCTTGTTTCGTTCCGCTTTCCAGTTTAAATGGCTCTCCGAAAATTTCAGATTTTATTTGCGCCGTAGAAGAGTCATAAATGTTTTGAATAACTTTACCCAACGAACGTTTACACCTTGGTTCAGCAGTGCGTTCCACATAAAGTTTTGGTTAATCGTATCAAACGCCTTTTTGAAATCAATAAAAATGAAACACATGTTCGGTTTAGTCTCCAAGTTGTGCTAATTTTATTTATGAAATAAAAATAAAAGTATATTATAATTATTTAAATTTAATAAATAATTTATATTATATTTCTTAAATAATTAATACAATAGTGACTAGATGACAATAATATATATTTATATTTTGTTTAATTGCTAACTATATAACGATAAAATGAAATACAAACAAAATTTATTTAATTTTGTAACACAAACGTTTTTTTTTAATTTTGCGCCTCGCAGGCGCATGTCTATCATTTCAGCACTAAAAAATAAGATTGTCGTTTTAGGGTTAAAAAAAATAGATAAGATGAAGAATGGGTTTATTAGAAAAAATAACCAGTTTCGCCTTTCAACGTCTGGTTTAGTTGTTATGAGTCCAACACTTACTCCTCTAATTGTGGCGAAGCCAGCTTGACGTCAAGCTAGGACCGCCACAAGAAAATTTCAAAACGCTAATGATGAAGGATGTTTAAGTCGGAACTATTTTGCTCCGACTGGCTGAACAGGGTGCATAACCTTGATTAGACCTTAGACAGTACAAAATTTTCCTGTACCTTTGTATTTTTCAGTATGTAGTGTTCTTGTGAAATATTAATGCCCCTTACCACTGGTGGGGGGAAGCAATAATAATAAAGTACACTTGACAACCTTTTGATCATAAATGATAAATTTAAGTGTCTTAGAATACTGTTTATACACAATTTTTGCTTTGCTAAGAAAATTACGTTCACAGAAAAAGAAATAAATACAAAATATAAAAGAAACATGATACATCTCTGCAAGATATGTTCTGAGCCTGAATGCAGAATGCTGACTATCGTGAGAAATTTACTTGAATATGATAAAAAAATAAAGCATACAGAGAAGCTGTTGCTTTTGTTATAGATTTGAAAAGAAAGCATACAGAGAAGCTGTTCCAGTTGGTATAGATTTGAAAATAAAGCATACAGAGAAGCTGTTGCTGGTAAACTCTTAAAATCGTTGGTATATAATAATCTGATGGATTATTCTCCACCCGTTGAACTATCAGTCCTATTCTGATATTCATCAGGGGGATTTTTTCTTGAATTTTCATTGATCCCCAGTGTTACTACTGGGACACTATAGTGTCCCCGGGGAATCTTTTTTCGTAGGGGACTCGGGGACACATTTTTGTTCACGATCATTTTAAGCTCAAGAAACTTTAAATAAACTTAAAAACAAACAACGAAGATGAAATAAGGTTGTTCATAATGTAATGTAATGTAATGTAATGTAAGACTAACTGTTACATTGAGTAATATAGTGAATTACAATGTTTTAACTATATTCTTGATTTTCTGTTAAGTATTTATTAAATAAAATAATAAAAAAAAGGCTTTGATATTACTTAAATTCATATATTTTGTTTAATAATATACATTTATTTTGAAAAGGACACATTTATTTTCAAAAGGACACATTTTTCATTCAGAGGACACATAAATAATTTGGCCTGCGGTAACACTGCTAATCACTATTCTGTTATTATTATATAAAGTAGGTAAATTCGGTAATATTCCGCGGTATTCTCTTATTCACGTGAACGCATTCACTCTATACAATTCAGATCCGCATATGAAATGTTGCGGATTTTTCCATTTTGATTGGATTGCCTGGGAAGTGATTAGTAAAATATAAGTAAAATCTAGTTTATTGCCTAATTTAGAATATTTGTCTGTACATGATAGCTTATTATCATTTTCGGGGTAGAACAACCAATAGAGATCAATTCATCCCTCTATTTTCTGCAATGAAATTAAATCCAGTTTTTCAAAAAACAAGTGCTCTGTTTGTTGATTTTCTTATTCCTCTGTTTGGAAGTGCAAAAAAGTTTAATAACTGTTTATAATTATTGTTTTTTTAATTTAAAATGATAAACCAAAACAATTTCCCCACTTTTTCACATGAACAGCTGTTTAAGTGAGTGTCAAATTGGTTTGGGATAATGAAGTTCACCCGACGGATAGCAGAATGAAATTCGCTGAATCCCTCTGGGTGAATCAAAAGTACGATTCACGTGAATAGCAGAATAGGGCTGTATGTTCGAAACTATAGCACCATTTTGAAGGTTATGTTGTTGGGATTCTTGTCGTTGGGGTCTTCTTGTTTGCAGTCAAGGTTGCCCAGAATATCCACTGCTGGGATTCCTTTCGTCTTTGGAGATAACCGTTTTGTGTTTGCAGTAGTAGCAGTATGACAATCGAAACACGCAGATAAGGATTATGAGGGATGTGATTAATGCGGCATAGCTCACCGTAAAGTGATGCACATCATTTTGATATACTATAGAAGGCAACGCTTTAGTTATGTTTGTGAGTTCTCACTTGAGTGTATCCAATTCCTCTAAATGTTTTTTTGTAAGGCAAGGTTTCATATGGTGTTGGATCCAATTCGTATGGGATGGCGTAATCGGACAGATTTGCTGCTGGAGATGTGCCATCCTGGAGACTGTTGAGTGAATAGAGTTGCCACGTAAGGTCATGAAATTATCCTTGACGACACTACTGGGTTGAATTTTAAGAATTCCTGAGTCTTCTAAAACGATGTGTGTGACAGTACTATTACATACACTATTTAAGGTGGTTCTGCTCCTTAGGGCATAAATGCATTCGTTAGGGTCGTATTTATCGGGGCCAATCGCTGGTGCCTATAACCTTGCATGTTGGGGATAGTTGACCATTGTTTAAGAAGTTGATTTCACATTAGCTTAATTCTGATCCCTGTCTGTATATTGGATGGTGTTGATGGCAAAGATGCCTTTTTGTTGTAAGGGAGAAATATTTTTGAAATGCAGTTTCTGATAGCGGATAGTACTGGTCTCGATGCTCGATCATGATATATTTTTTAACTAGAACTGGAACCGGTGTAATCTTTAACAGCTCAAATTCATCAAGACTTAGCAATGGTAGCGTGAGTTTAAAAATTAAACGGTTTTCCAAGGCCTTGCCATGAATAGTAATTAGATGGTATATTTTTTGAGTTTTGTCCGGTGCTACTGGAAGCCTTAATGAAGATGGCAGGTTAGCTTTTATTTTAACGAGTTTTGCTTTATGTATATACTTGTTTAGTTTTAGCACCACTTTTGTTTTATTTTTTTTAATATACATATCTATTTTACTTTACTTATCCGTACAAAAAAAAAATGTATTACAATTGGACGCGACTGTGCTTAGAAATTTATATTTAAATTTTTCTCAGACCGCACACGACTTACACCTCGAAATCTGAGATTGCCATCATGCAAGTGGATCCGGTCTTACTTTCTTTTTTTCGAAAAAAGGTAGAGCGAGTAGGTTGAGTTAAGACAAGAAAAAAATCTTATGGGAGGGGGGGTCTATTTCCCGATTATAAGGATCCTATACACTCGCTATAATGCGATTATAAATTAGGCTGTGAGCATTCCTTGAATAATACTAACGGAAGATAGTGAAAAATACAACGACATGTTAAAAAGAGAATAGAACGACGGATAAAATAAATCATAATCTTCAAAGTACTAACGATGTACTGGAACGCTTAATAAAAGACGCAGCGAAAACTTCAACCATGACAAATACTACTTCAAGACCCAATAGATTAACAGATGACACCAAAGAACTCATTACAAGACGGGAGAACCTACGAAACAAAGAAAATTTAACAGACCAAAATAAAAATGAGCTCAAATATCTTCGAAAAACCATTAACGAAGATGCAAAAAATTATATTTAAACATATAACGAAACAATGATGAAAGATATTTTCATGAACACAACATCTATTCGAATTCCAAAACAATGGAAACAGACAACAATAACACTTATTCACAAAAAAAAACAACAAAGCTGACGTAAATAACTACATACCAGTACGCAACATTTATTTGTTCTACAAACTATTCTCCAAAGCAGAGGTTCCCAATTTTGTTTGGCCACGGAACCCTAAATGATCATACTTTTTTTGGTGGACCTTCATATTGATAATAACGGAAAACAACGTTCCTTGAAGTGTGGTTTGATTATTTGTATGTTTGACAAGAGGAGAAAGAATAAATGATATAAAAATAATGTATTTTTTTTAAGTTCTATAAAACATTTACTCTACAACAAAAAACTCGTTGTAACTTTTTAATGTAAAGAAAGAAATTTGTTTACATATTTATTTAAAATATCCTTAAAATTAGGCTATATGTCCGACAACTGAATGTGAAGGTCTGGAGCTGCATCCAGTCTGTTTCTGTATTTGTTTTTCGTGTAAGTGTATGGCGAAAATCCAGCCTCGCTTTGGTAAGTTGTTACAAACGACAGGAAAACCATAAGAGCTTTTTCTGCGACTGCAAGGTATTCATCTTTCAGTTCAACCCAAAATGTATTAAAATTAGAATCTTCTGATTCGAAATTTTGTTTAAGATGGGATGAACATTTTATGTCGATCAAACTTTCATATTCTGACGCAGTTAGCGTCGATGGTTTTCTATAATTTGCAAATGGATTCGCTACTCAGTCGATGTCGTCCATTTTCTCTGGGAAATACTCTTCCAAATATTTTTCGAGGTTTATCAAATTTTGATGTATGATTCTTTGATCATCTGAAGTAACCTACACCCACGCGGAACCTCTTTGAACCTTCCAAGGAACCCTAAAGTTCCGCGGAACACCATTTGGGAAACGTTGCTCCAAAGTAATGTACACAGATATTAAGGCAACTTTGAATAGAAACCAGCCAAGGGAACAAGCCGGATTCCGTGAAGTTTTTTCAACAACAGACCACCTACAAACAACGAATGAAATAGGTAATTGAAAAATTTAACGAACATGACAAAATATGGACAGCGCTGGTGAACCAAGGGATTCATCCCATCTTTATAAGAACTTTGAAAATAAATATACATACAGCTCGGCGAAAATAAAAACTGAAAGCATATGAAGAAAAATCAAAATGAAAAGAGGAGTAAAACTAGGGGATCCAATGTCACCACCATTATTATCTGCTGAACTGGAAGCAACGTCATTTATTGACCAAGAGAAAAAAGAAGTTAGTAGACGTATAACCAATAGTTGGAATCAATTCTGGAGTATGAAACAAATATTACGATACATAATTAACTGCTATTTTACCTGTTATGACGTATAGGTTACAAACTATTACTTAGACTTCAAATTAACTCGAAAAATTAAGGATATGCCAAACCAAGATTGAAAGGAAACTACTCTACCTAAGAATTAGCAAGACTTTTCAGTTTATGTATATAAATAACTAAAATTTTTGATTTAAACCAAAAAAATTGAGTAACATTATATTAGGTTCGTCAAACTGGGTCCGCCACAACAGAAATTCAAAATTCTAATGATGCAGGAATTTAGTTCCATTTAGGTGGTAATTTAGTACCGAAATCCCGATCTGGAACTAAAATCCGCTCCCCCTCAAACCTGTGGCGGACTCAGCTTTACGTCAACCGACCACACCTCCAAACACAAAAATTGAAAAAATTAATGATGGAATTTAGTTCCGATTTTAGTGCTCCTAATTGGCTGCACTATCAATTAAAAAGTCATACCATTACCCCTCAAACCTGTGGCGGACCGCCACACCTCAAAACAGAAAATTTCAAAAAAAATTATGATGAAATTATGTAAATGCCGAACATAAAAACTCTTGAAGACTTTCTGTACCCAACTCTTAAAACCTAACGACAACAAGGTACTTATGTCGTTATCGAGTGGACGTTCGGAGCTACTCCTCTTACTCCAAATTTCCCATTTTATATAGGAATGAAACAAGTCCGAAATCCAAACGAAAAGGACATTACTAACATTTTTTGAGTTATATTGAATCGATCTAAAAAGGCCATGCTCTCTCGATTGCCGCTATCCGTATCTTTCTATCTCTTATGGTTTCGGAAGTAATTAAATAAATGGTAGGGAACATGGTTCTATTGCTATCTACACATACTCCATTCAATCTTAAGTTCACAAACTGCTCTCGAAGGCGTCCGCGAATCAAGAAGACAGTGATATTGAGAATCATATAAGTGAAGATAATGTTCAAAGTGAAACTGACGACGAGTTCGTAGATGAAGTAATCCAAGAAAACTTAAATGTCACCTCAACATCTGAAAACCCCGGACATGACCACTGCATAATTATTCCGGCTCAAAGATTAATCAGAGGTAAGAATAGGTCAAAGTCATGGAGGAACATCTGCGATCAATATAATTCGCTCCAATAGAGGTCCTACTCGAATGTGTCGAAATATTTTGGAACCACTTGTATGTTTTGAGTTATTTATCACGGATGATATCATTGAAGAGATCCTTCAGTGGACAAATATTGAGATATCAATAAAACGTAATTATAGTATGACTTTTTCGACATTTAGGGATACGAATCCTACTGAAATCGAACCCTTTATTGGAATACTTATTCTAAATGCTGCAATGAAAGATAACCATTTATCAACCGTTGAATTGTTTGGTAGTTCATTTAGCGGCACGATATATGTAACCGTAATGAGTAGAGACAGATACAATTTTATTATCAGGTGTCTAAGAATGGATGACAAGACTCTACGCCCTGCTCGTCTCCAGCCATCCATTTATTCCTGTTCGAAAGGTGCAAAAATAATTACTCTCCTGGAAGCAATGTCACTATTGATGAACAAATACTTGGATTCCGAGCTAGATGCCCATTCCGAATGTTCAGACCTAACAATCAGAGTAACTGTGGAATAAAAATCCCAACGATGTGCGATAGTGGAACCTGTTATTTGCTGAATGCTATGCCATACATTGCAAGAGCAACAAATACAAATGGCTTGCCGCAAGAAGAATACTACTTGAAGTAGCTACACGACCAGTTCATGGTACAAACCGCAACATAACGTGTAACAGTTGGTTTACGGGTATCCCTGTCGCAAAACCATTCCTGCTTGCACCCTATAAATTTACAATTGTGGACACGGTAAGGTCAAACAAACGGTAAATTCCTGAACAGTTGAAAAACACTCCTTCTCGACAAGTGGGAACGTCTATGTTTTGCTTTGATGGATATTTAAACCTGGTGTCGTACAAGCCGAAGCCGTCGAAGATGGTGTACTTAATTATCCTCATGCGATGAAGGTCCCGTTATAAATTCTAACAACCAGACTAAAGGCGGCGGCGGTCGTCAAGACATTGATCAGATCTGCTCTTCCATGTCTTATTCAAACAGTTGGCCAATGACAATATTTTGTGGCATTTTAAACATAGCCTATGTCAAGCTGTGACCTATTAAGAAAGTGGATGAGATGTTTGAGGGAAAATATTCATTATATCTTGCCACAAACCAGTCAAGAGGTTTCGGAAGAAGCTGATGAGGAACCTCCAGCTAAAGTTCTGTGTTACTAAGATGACATGTACGAAATGTAAAAAAACTGTGTGTGGTGAACATAAACATGATGTTTGCAACAACTGTCTATAACTCTTGATTTGTTTGTCTTTTTGACTGAATGGTATTATTTGAGACTAATTACATTGTTATTCATCAGTAAGTACGACAAAATAATATAAATGTGACCTATTATTAATAATTGATATTAAAATACCGAAGATCTTTATTTTTGTGTTCCTTTTTGTTATGGATTTAAAAAAATCCTACTTTACTTAGAAAAATTAATAATGGTTGGCCTTAAGCCAAAAAAACTAGAAGATCTCCAATCCAAGGATATATAATATCAAATATCCAAACGCCTGCCAAATCCAAAATAGAAGCTTTAGCTCAAATAAAAGGCTTTAATTCACTTCCTTTAGCAGTACAATTTGATTTTATTTTCTATAAAAAGATCAAATTAGCAAATATATTTCATAATGTGTAAATGCTTCTTCTATAACTCACAATTTGGTAGGGATAACAAAAGATTAATTTCCCGAAATGCTTTTGAGTAACAAATTAAAGCGCTAACATGAACCTAAATTTAAAATTATTATTTATTATTATTTATTAGCTATACTGCCTTATACTAATTACATTTCATTATCACTATTCATAATGTTAATATTTACAAAAAAAAATTAAATTTGAAAATTTTATTATATATTAATGCACGGGCAAAAGCCTCCCCCATTATTCTCCAATCGATTCTGCTATACGTCTTCCGGCACCATATTTTGTCGAATGCGGTTAGCTCATCTCTCCATCTTTTTTTTTTTTGATGCCTAATTCGTCTGGTAGCACTTAAAGGTACCCATTCCGTGCATGTTTTTGACCACCTGCCATCCATATTTCTCATAACATGTTCTGCCCAGTCCCATTTCAACTTTTTTGCCTTCCAAACTACATCTTCAAATCCTGTCCATCTTCGTATGTCAACGTTTCTTATTCTGTGTGATCTTCTTATTCTTAAGGTTGCCCTTTCCATTGATCTTTGTGTTGTTGCAAGCTTTCTTTTTAGTGACGCATTATTGCTCCATGCTTGGGAGCCATAAGTTAGCACTGGCAGAACTGTAGAATCAAAAATGTATTTTTTGGTTGCGTTTGAAACATTTGAGTCCAGCATGGGTTTAACGTGCCAAAATTGTCTCCAACCGTTGGTGATTCTTCGAGAGACCTCCTTCTCTTCTCTTTTATTAAACGAAACTAACTGCCCTAAGTAAATAAAGTCCTCGACATATTCCAACATCTTTCCATTAAGTAAGATGCAAATGTGCTCTTGTCGCATTTGTCATTACTTTTGTTTTGTCTTCGTTGGCCTGAAGCCCAGCCTTTGCACATTCAACTATAAGTTCATCAATTAACTTTTGAAGATCTTCAGGATTATCACTTAACAAGATTATATCATCGGCAAACCTCAAGCTCGAAATATTTTTCATTTATTTTTATTCCGATGCTTTCCCAATCTAATTTTCTAGAGATTCCTTAAGAGTGGCTGCAAAGAAACATGGTGAGATTGGGTCCCCTTGTTTCGTTCCGCTTTCCAGTTTAAATGGCTCTCCGAAAATTTCAGATTTTATTTGCGCCGTAGAAGAGTCATAAATGTTTTGAATAACTTTACCCAACGAACGTTTACACCTTGGTTCAGCAGTGCGTTCCACATAAAGTTTTGGTTAATCGTATCAAACGCCTTTTTGAAATCAATAAAAATGAAACACATGTTCGGTTTAGTCTCCAAGTTGTGCTAATTTTATTTATGAAATAAAAATAAAAGTATATTATAATTATTTAAATTTAATAAATAATTTATATTATATTTCTTAAATAATTAATACAATAGTGACTAGATGACAATAATATATATTTATATTTTGTTTAATTGCTAATTATATAACGATAAAATGAAATACAAACAAAATTTATTTAATTTTGTAAAACAAACGTTTTTTTTTAATTTTGCGCCTCGCAGGCGCATGTCTATCATTTCAGCACTAAAAAATAAGATTGTCGTTTTAGGGTTAAAAAGAATAGATAAGATGAAGAATGGGTTTATTAGAAAAAATAACCAGTTTCGCCTTTCAACGTCTGGTTTAGTTGTTATGAGTCCAACACTTACTCCTCTAATTGTGGCGAAGCCAGCTTGACGTCAAGCTAGGACCGCCACAAGAAAATTTCAAAAAGCTAATGATGAAGGATGTTTAAGTCGGAACTATTTTGCTCCGACTGGCTGAACAGGGTGCATAACCTTGATCAGACCTTAGACAGTACAAAATTTTCCTGTACCTTTGTATTTTTCAGTATGTAGTGTTGTTGTGAAATATTAATGCCCCTTACCACTGGTGGGGGGAAGCAATAATAATAAAGTACACTTGACAACCTTTTGATCATAAATGATAAATTTTAGTGTCTTAGAATACTGTTTATACACAATTTTTGCTTTGCTAAGAAAATTACGTTCACAGAAAAAGAAATAAATACAAAATATAAAAGAAACATGATACATTTCTGCAAGATATGTTCTGAGCCTGAATGCAGAATGCTGACTATCGTGAGAAATTTACTTGAATATGATAAAAAAATAAAGCGTACAGAGAAGCTGTTGCTTTTGTTATAGATTTGAAAAGAAAGCATACAGAGAAGCTGTTCCAGTTGGTATAGATTTGAAAATAAAGCATACAGAGAAGCTGTTGCTGGTAAACACTTAAAATCGTTGGTATATAATAATCTGATGGATTATTCTCCACCCGTTGAACTATCAGCCCTATTCTGATATTCATCGGGGGGATTTTTTCTTGAATTTTCATTGATCCCCAGTGTTACTACTGGGACACTATAGTGTCCCCGGGGAATCTTTTTTCGTAGGGGACTCGGGGACACATTTTTGTTCACGATCATTTTAAGCTCAAGAAACTTTAAATTAACTTAAAAACAAACAACGAAGATGAAATAAGGTTGTTCATAATGTAATGTAATGTAAGACTAACTGTTACATTGAGTAATATGGTGAATTACAATGTTTTAACTATATTCTTGATTTTCTGTTAAGTATTTATTAAATAAAATAATAAAAAAAAGGCTTTGATATTACTTAAATTCATACATATATTTTGTTCAATAATATACATTTATTTTGAAAAGGACACATTTATTTTCAAAAGGACACATTTTTCATTCAGAGGACACATAAATAATTTGGCCTGCGGTAACACTGCTAATCACTATTCTGTTATTATTATATAAAGTAGGTAAATTCGGTAATACTCCGCGGTATTCTCTTATTCACGTGAACGCATTCACTCTATACAATTCAGATCCGCATATGAAATGTTGCGGATTTTTTCATTTTGATTGGATTGCCTGGGAAGTGATTAGTAAAATATAAGTAAAATCTAGTTTATTGCCTAATTTAGAATATTTGTCTGTACATGATAGCTTATTATCATTTTCGGGGTAGAACAACCAATAGAGATCAATTCATCCCTCTATTTTCTGCAATGAAATTAAATCCAGTTTTTCAAAAAACAAGTGCTCTGTTTGTTGATTTTCTTATTCCTCTGTTTGGAAGTGCAAAAAAGTTTAATAACTGTTTATAATTATTGTTTTTCTAATTTAAAATGATAAACCAAAACAATTTCCCCACTTTTTCACATGAACAGCTGTTTAAGTGAGTGTCAAATTGGTTTGGGATAATGAAGTTCACCCGACGGATAGCAGAATGGAATTCGCTGAATCCCTTTGGGTGAATCAAAAGTACGATTCACGTGAATAGCAGAATAGGGCTGTATGTTCGAAACTATAGCACCATTTTGAAGGTTATGTTGTTGGGATTCTTGTCGTTGGGGTCTTCTTGTTTGCAGTCAAGGTTGCCCAGAATATCCACTGCTGGGATTCCTTTCGTCTTTGGAGATAACCGTTTTGTGTTTGCAGTAGTAGCAGTATGACAATCGAAACACGCAGATAAGGATTATGAGGGATGTGATTAATGCGGCATAGCTCACCGTAAAGTGATGCACATCATTTTGATATACTATAGAAGGCAACGCTTTAGTTATGTTTGTGAGTTCTCACTTGAGTGTATCCAATTCCTCTAAATGTTTTTTTGTAAGGCAAGGTTTCATATGGTGTTGGATCCAATTCGTATGGGATGGCGTAATCGGACAGATTTGCTGCTGGAGATGTGCCATCCTGGAGACTGTTGAGTGAATAGAGTTGCCACGTAAGGTCATGAAATTATCCTTGACGACACTACTGGGTTGAATTTTAAGAATTCCTGAGTCTTCTAAAACGATGTGTGTGACAGTACTATTACATACACTATTTAAGGTGGTTCTGCTCCTTAGGGCATAAATGCATTCGTTAGGGTCGTATTTATCGGGGCCAATCGCTGGTGCCTATAACCTTGCATGTTGGGGATAGTTGACCATTGTTTAAGAAGTTGATTTCACATTAGCTTAATTCTGATCCCTGTCTGTATATTGGATGGTGTTGATGGCAAAGATGCCTTTTTGTTGTAAGGGAGAAATATTTTTGAAATGCAGTTTCTGATAGCGGATAGTACTGGTCTCGATGCTCGATCATGATATATTTTTTAACTAGAACTGGAACCGGTGTAATCTTTAACAGCTTAAATTCATCAAGACTTAGCAATGGTAGCGTGAGTTTAAAAATTAAACGGTTTTCCAAGGCCTTGCCATGAATAGTAATTAGATGGTATATTTTTTGAGTTTTGTCCGGTGCTACTGGAAGCCTAAATGAAGATGGCAGGTTAGCTTTTATTTTAACGAGTTTTGCTTTATGTATATACTTGTTTAGTTTTAGCACCACTTTTGTTTTATTTTTTTTAATATACATATCTATTTTACTTTACTTATCCGTACAAAAAAAAAATGTATTACAATTGGACGCGACTGTGCTTAGAAATTTATATTTAAATTTTTCTCAGACCGCACACGACTTACACCTCGAAATCTGAGATTGCCATCATGCAAGTGGATCCGGTCTTACTTTCTTTTTTTCGAAAAAAGGTAGAGCGAGTAGGTTGAGTTAAGACAAGAAAAAAATCTTATGGGAGGGGGGGTCTATTTCCCGATTATAAGGATCCTATACACTCGCTATAATGCGATTATAAATTAGGCTGTGAGCATTCCTTGAATAATACTAACGGAAGATAGTGAAAAATACAACGACATGTTAAAAAGAGAATAGAACGACGGATAAAATAAATCATAATCTTCAAAGTACTAACGATGTACTGGAACGCTTAATAAAAGACGCAGCGAAAACTTCAACCATGACAAATACTACTTCAAGACCCAATAGATTAACAGATGACACCAAAGAACTCATTACAAGACGGGAGAACCTACGGAACAAAGAAAATTTAACAGACCAAAATAAAAATGAGCTCAAATATCTTCGAAAAACCATTAACGAAGATGCAAAAAATTATATTTAAACATATAACGAAACAATGATGAAAGATATTTTCATGAACACAACATCTATTCGAATTCCAGAACAATGGAAACAGACAACAATAACACTTATTCACAAAAAAAAACAACAAAGCTGACGTAAATAACTACATACCAGTACGCAACATTTATTTGTTCTACAAACTATTCTCCAAAGCAGAGGTTCCCAATTTTGTTTGGCCACGGAACCCTAAATGATCATACTTTTTTTGGTGGACCTTCATATTGATAATAACGGAAAACAACGTTCCTTGAAGTGTGGTTTGATTATTTGTATGTTTGACAAGAGGAGAAAGAATAAATGATATAAAAATAATGTATTTTTTTTAAGTTCTATAAAACATTTACTCTACAACAAAAAACTCGTTGTAACTTTTTAATGTAAAGAAAGAAATTTGTTTACATATTTATTTAAAATATCCTTAAAATTAGGCTATATGTCCGACAACTGAATGTGAAGGTCTGGAGCTGCATCCAGTCTGTTTCTGTATTTGTTTTTCGTGTAAGTGTATTGCGAAAATCCAGCCTCGCTTTGGTAAGTTGTTACAAACGACAGGAAAACCATAAGAGCTTTTTCTGCGACTGCAAGGTATTCATCTTTCAGTTCAACCCAAAATGTATTAAAATTAGAATCTTCTGATTCGAAATTTTGTTTAAGATGGGATGAACATTTTATGTCGATCAAACTTTCATATTCTGACGCAGTTAGCGTCGATGGTTTTCTATAATTTGCAAATGGATTCGCTACCCAGTCGATGTCGTCCATTTTCTCTGGGAAATACTCTTCCAAATATTTTTCGAGGTTTATCAAATTTTGATGTATGATTCTTTGATCATCTGAAGTAACCTACACCCACGCGGAACCTCTTTGAACCTTCCAAGGAACCCTAAAGTTCCGCGGAACACCATTTGGGAAACGTTGCTCCAAAGTAATGTACACAGATATTAAGGCAACTTTGAATAGAAACCAGCCAAGGGAACAAGCCGGATTCCGTGAAGTTTTTTCAACAACAGACCACCTACAAACAACGAATGAAATAGGTAATTGAAAAATTTAACGAACATGACAAAATATGGACAGCGCTGGTGAACCAAGGGATTCATCCCATCTTTATAAGAACTTTGAAAATAAATATACATACAGCTCGGCGAAAATAAAAACTGAAAGCATATGAAGAAAAATCAAAATGAAAAGAGGAGTAAAACTAGGGGATCCAATGTCACCACCATTATTATCTGCTGAACTGGAAGCAACGTCATTTATTGACCAAGAGAAAAAAGAAGTTAGTAGACGTATAACCAATAGTTGGAATCAATTCTGGAGTATGAAACAAATATTACGATACATAATTAACTGCTATTTTACCTGTTATGACGTATAGGTTACAAACTATTACTTAGACTTCAAATTAACTCGAAAAATTAAGGATATGCCAAACCAAGATTGAAAGGAAACTACTCTACCTAAGAATTAGCAAGACTTTTCAGTTTATGTATATAAATAACTAAAATTTTTGATTTAAACCAAAAAAATTGAGTAACATTATATTAGGTTCGTCAAACTGGGTCCGCCACAACAGAAATTCAAAATTCTAATGATGCAGGAATTTAGTTCCATTTAGGTGGTAATTTAGTACCGAAATCCCGATCTGGAACTAAAATCCGCTCCCCCTCAAACCTGTGGCGGACTCAGCTTTACGTCAACCGACCACACCTCCAAACACAAAAATTGAAAAAATTAATGATGGAATTTAGTTCCGATTTTAGTGCTCCTAATTGGCTGCACTATCAATTAAAAAGTCATACCATTACCCCTCAAACCTGTGGCGGACCGCCACACCTCAAAACAGAAAATTTCAAAAAAAATTATGATGAAATTATGTAAATGCCGAACATAAAAACTCTTGAAGACTTTCTGTACCCAACTCTTAAAACCTAACGACAACAAGGTACTTATGTCGTTATCGAGTGGACGTTCGGAGCTACTCCTCTTACTCCAAATTTCCCATTTTATATAGGAATGAAACAGGTCCGAAATCCAAACGAAAAGGACATTACTAACATTTTTTGAGTTATATTGAATCGATCTAAAAAGGCCATGCTCTCTCGATTGCCGCTATCCGTATCTTTCTATCTCTTATGGTTTCGGAAGTAATTAAATAAATGGTAGGGAACATGGTTCTATTGCTATCTACACATACTCCATTCAATCTTAAGTTCACAAACTGCTCTCGAAGGCGATAATGTGAAGATAATGTTCAAAGTGAAACTGACGACGAGTTCGTAGATGAAGTAATCCAAGAAAACTTAAATGTCACCTCAACATCTGAAAACCCCGGACATGACCACTGCATAATTATTCCGGCTCAAAGATTAATCAGAGGTAAGAATAGGTCAAAGTCATGGAGGAACATCTGCGATCAATATAATTCGCTCCAATAGAGGTCCTACTCGAATGTGTCGAAATATTTTGGAACCACTTGTATGTTTTGAGTTATTTATCACGGATGATATCATTGAAGAGATCCTTCAGTGGACAAATATTGAGATATCAATAAAACGTAATTATAGTATGACTTTTTCGACATTTAGGGATACGAATCCTACTGAAATCGAACCCTTTATTGGAATACTTATTCTAAATGCTGCAATGAAAGATAACCATTTATCAACCGTTGAATTGTTTGGTAGTTCATTTAGCGGCACGATATATGTAACCGTAATGAGTAGAGACAGATACAATTTTATTATCAGGTGTCTAAGAATGGATGACAAGACTCTACGCCCTGCTCGTCTCCAGCCATCCATTTATTCCTGTTCGAAAGGTGCAAAAATAATTACTCTCCTGGAAGCAATGTCACTATTGATGAACAAATACTTGGATTCCGAGCTAGATGCCCATTCCGAATGTTCAGACCTAACAATCAGAGTAACTGTGGAATAAAAATCCCAACGATGTGCGATAGTGGAACCTGTTATTTGCTGAATGCTATGCCATACATTGCAAGAGCAACAAATACAAATGGCTTGCCGCAAGAAGAATACTACTTGAAGTAGCTACACGACCAGTTCATGGTACAAACCGCAACATAACGTGTAACAGTTGGTTTACGGGTATCCCTGTCGCAAAACCATTCCTGCTTGCACCCTATAAATTTACAATTGTGGACACGGTAAGGTCAAACAAACGGTAAATTCCTGAACAGTTGAAAAACACTCCTTCTCGACAAGTGGGAACGTCTATGTTTTGCTTTGATGGATATTTAAACCTGGTGTCGTACAAGCCGAAGCCGTCGAAGATGGTGTACTTAATTATCCTCATGCGATGAAGGTCCCGTTATAAATTCTAACAACCAGACTAAAGGCGGCGGCGGTCGTCAAGACATTGATCAGATCTGCTCTTCCATGTCTTATTCAAACAGTTGGCCAATGACAATATTTTGTGGCATTTTAAACATAGCCTATGTCAAGCTGTGACCTATTAAGAAAGTGGATGAGATGTTTGAGGGAAAATATTCATTATATCTTGCCACAAACCAGTCAAGAGGTTTCGGAAGAAGCTGATGAGGAACCTCCAGCTAAAGTTCTGTGTTACTGTAGCATATGTACAACGAAAAAGAAAAGAATGTCTAAGATGACATGTACGAAATGTAAAAAAACTGTGTGTGGTGAACATAAACATGATGTTTGCAACAACTGTCTATAACTCTTGATTTGTTTGTCTTTTTGACTGAATGGTATTATTTGAGACTAATTACATTGTTATTCATCAGTAAGTACGACAAAGTAATATAAATGTGACCTATTATTAATAATTGATATTAAAATACCGAAGATCTTTATTTTTGTGTTCCTTTTTGTTATGGATTTAAAATAATCCTACTTTACTTAGAAAAATTAATAATGGTTGGCCTTAAGCCAAAAAAACTAGAAGATCTCCAATCCAAGGATATATAATATCAAATATCCAAACGCCTGCCAAATCCAAAATAGAAGCTTTAGCTCAAATAAAAGGCTTTAATTCACTTCCTTTAGCAGTACAATTTGATTTTATTTTCTATAAAAAGATCAAATTAGCAAATATATTTCATAATGTGTAAATGCTTCTTCTATAACTCACAATTTGGTAGGGATAACAAAAGATTAATTTCCAGAAATGCTTTTGAGTAACAAATTAAAGCGCTAACATGAACCTAAATTTAAAATTATTATTTATTATTATTTATTAGCTATACTGCCTTATACTAATTACATTTCATTATCACTATTCATAATGTTAATATTTACAAAAAAAAATTAAATTTGAAAATTTTATTATATATTAATGCACGGGCAAAAGCCTCCCCCATTATTCTCCAATCGATTCTGCTATACGTCTTCCGGCACCATATTTTGTCGAATGCGGTTAGCTCATCTCTCCATCTTTTTTTTTTTTGATGCCTAATTCGTCTGGTAGCACTTAAAGGTACCCATTCCGTGCATGTTTTTGACCACCTGCCATCCATATTTCTCATAACATGTTCTGCCCAGTCCCATTTCAACTTTTTTGCCTTCCAAACTACATCTTCAAATCCTGTCCATCTTCGTATGTCAACGTTTCTTATTCTGTGTGATCTTCTTATTCTTAAGGTTGCCCTTTCCATTGATCTTTGTGTTGTTGCAAGCTTTCTTTTTAGTGACGCATTATTGCTCCATGCTTGGGAGCCATAAGTTAGCACTGGCAGAACTGTAGAATCAAAAATGTATTTTTTGGTTGCGTTTGAAACATTTGAGTCCAGCATGGGTTTAACGTGCCAAAATTGTCTCCAACCGTTGGTGATTCTTCGAGAGACCTCCTTCTCTTCTCTTTTATTAAACGAAACTAACTGCCCTAAGTAAATAAAGTCCTCGACATATTCCAACATCTTTCCATTAAGTAAGATGCAAATGTGCTCTTGTCGCATTTGTCATTACTTTTGTTTTGTCTTCGTTGGCCTGAAGCCCAGCCTTTGCACATTCAACTATAAGTTCATCAATTAACTTTTGAAGATCTTCAGGATTATCACTTAACAAGATTATATCATCGGCAAACCTCAAGCTCGAAATATTTTTCATTTATTTTTATTCCGATGCTTTCCCAATCTAATTTTCTAGAGATTCCTTAAGAGTGGCTGCAAAGAAACATGGTGAGATTGGGTCCCCTTGTTTCGTTCCGCTTTCCAGTTTAAATGGCTCTCCGAAAATTTCAGATTTTATTTGCGCCGTAGAAGAGTCATAAATGTTTTGAATAACTTTACCCAACGAACGTTTACACCTTGGTTCAGCAGTGCGTTCCACATAAAGTTTTGGTTAATCGTATCAAACGCCTTTTTGAAATCAATAAAAATGAAACACATGTTCGGTTTAGTCTCCAAGTTGTGCTAATTTTATTTATGAAATAAAAATAAAAGTATATTATAATTATTTAAATTTAATAAATAATTTATATTATATTTCTTAAATAATTAATACAATAGTGACTAGATGACAATAATATATATTTATATTTTGTTTAATTGCTAATTATATAACGATAAAATGAAATACAAACAAAATTTATTTAATTTTGTAAAACAAACGTTTTTTTTTAATTTTGCGCCTCGCAGGCGCATGTCTATCATTTCAGCACTAAAAAATAAGATTGTCGTTTTAGGGTTAAAAAGAATAGATAAGATGAAGAATGGGTTTATTAGAAAAAATAACCAGTTTCGCCTTTCAACGTCTGGTTTAGTTGTTATGAGTCCAACACTTACTCCTCTAATTGTGGCGAAGCCAGCTTGACGTCAAGCTAGGACCGCCACAAGAAAATTTCAAAAAGCTAATGATGAAGGATGTTTAAGTCGGAACTATTTTGCTCCGACTGGCTGAACAGGGTGCATAACCTTGATCAGACCTTAGACAGTACAAAATTTTCCTGTACCTTTGTATTTTTCAGTATGTAGTGTTGTTGTGAAATATTAATGCCCCTTACCACTGGTGGGGGGAAGCAATAATAATAAAGTACACTTGACAACCTTTTGATCATAAATGATAAATTTTAGTGTCTTAGAATACTGTTTATACACAATTTTTGCTTTGCTAAGAAAATTACGTTCACAGAAAAAGAAATAAATACAAAATATAAAAGAAACATGATACATTTCTGCAAGATATGTTCTGAGCCTGAATGCAGAATGCTGACTATCGTGAGAAATTTACTTGAATATGATAAAAAAATAAAGCGTACAGAGAAGCTGTTGCTTTTGTTATAGATTTGAAAAGAAAGCATACAGAGAAGCTGTTCCAGTTGGTATAGATTTGAAAATAAAGCATACAGAGAAGCTGTTGCTGGTAAACACTTAAAATCGTTGGTATATAATAATCTGATGGATTATTCTCCACCCGTTGAACTATCAGCCCTATTCTGATATTCATCGGGGGGATTTTTTCTTGAATTTTCATTGATCCCCAGTGTTACTACTGGGACACTATAGTGTCCCCGGGGAATCTTTTTTCGTAGGGGACTCGGGGACACATTTTTGTTCACGATCATTTTAAGCTCAAGAAACTTTAAATTAACTTAAAAACAAACAACGAAGATGAAATAAGGTTGTTCATAATGTAATGTAATGTAAGACTAACTGTTACATTGAGTAATATGGTGAATTACAATGTTTTAACTATATTCTTGATTTTCTGTTAAGTATTATTTATTAAATAAAATAATAAAAAAAAGGCTTTGATATTACTTAAATTCATACATATATTTTGTTCAATAATATACATTTATTTTGAAAAGGACACATTTATTTTCAAAAGGACACATTTTTCATTCAGAGGACACATAAATAATTTGGCCTGCTGTAACACTGCTAATCACTATTCTGTTATTATTATATAAAGTAGGTAAATTCGGTAATACTCCGCGGTATTCTCTTATTCACGTGAACGCATTCACTCTATACAATTCAGATCCGCATATGAAATGTTGCGGATTTTTTCATTTTGATTGGATTGCCTGGGAAGTGATTAGTAAAATATAAGTAAAATCTAGTTTATTGCCTAATTTAGAATATTTGTCTGTACATGATAGCTTATTATCATTTTCGGGGTAGAACAACCAATAGAGATCAATTCATCCCTCTATTTTCTGCAATGAAATTAAATCCAGTTTTTCAAAAAACAAGTGCTCTGTTTGTTGATTTTCTTATTCCTCTGTTTGGAAGTGCAAAAAAGTTTAATAACTGTTTATAATTATTGTTTTTCTAATTTAAAATGATAAACCAAAACAATTTCCCCACTTTTTCACATGAACAGCTGTTTAAGTGAGTGTCAAATTGGTTTGGGATAATGAAGTTCACCCGACGGATAGCAGAATGGAATTCGCTGAATCCCTTTGGGTGAATCAAAAGTACGATTCACGTGAATAGCAGAATAGGGCTGTATGTTCGAAACTATAGCACCATTTTGAAGGTTATGTTGTTGGGATTCTTGTCGTTGGGGTCTTCTTGTTTGCAGTCAAGGTTGCCCAGAATATCCACTGCTGGGATTCCTTTCGTCTTTGGAGATAACCGTTTTGTGTTTGCAGTAGTAGCAGTATGACAATCGAAACACGCAGATAAGGATTATGAGGGATGTGATTAATGCGGCATAGCTCACCGTAAAGTGATGCACATCATTTTGATATACTATAGAAGGCAACGCTTTAGTTATGTTTGTGAGTTCTCACTTGAGTGTATCCAATTCCTCTAAATGTTTTTTTGTAAGGCAAGGTTTCATATGGTGTTGGATCCAATTCGTATGGGATGGCGTAATCGGACAGATTTGCTGCTGGAGATGTGCCATCCTGGAGACTGTTGAGTGAATAGAGTTGCCACGTAAGGTCATGAAATTATCCTTGACGACACTACTGGGTTGAATTTTAAGAATTCCTGAGTCTTCTAAAACGATGTGTGTGACAGTACTATTACATACACCATTTTAGGTGGCTCTGCTCCTTAGGGCATAAATGAATTTGTTAGGGTCGTATCTATCGGGGCCAATCGCTGGTGCCTATAACCTTGCATGTTGGGGATAGTTGACCATTGTATAAGAAGTTGATTTCACATGAGCTTAATTCTGATCCCTGTCTGTATATTGGATGGTGTTGATGGCAAAGATGCCTTTTTGTTGTAAGGGAGAAATATTTTGAAATGCAGTTTCTGATAGCGGATAGTACTGGTCTCGATGCTCGATTATGATATATTTGGTTGAAGGTTTAATGGTAAAAAATGATCATTTAACTAGAACTGGAACCGGTGTAATCTTTAACAGCTCAAACTCATCAAGACTTAGCAATAATAGCGTGAGTTAAAAAATTAAACGGTTTTCCAAGGCCTTGCCATGAATAGTCATTAGATGGTATATTTTTTGAGTTTTGTCCGGTGCTACTGGAAGCCTAAATGAAGATGGCAGGTTAGCTTTTATTTTAACGAGTTCGTGTTTAAGCTGAACAGGGGATATGAGCTGAGGATTTATCTACCCTTGGTGATTTTCAATCATAACGTCGATCAATGAGGATTGAGATTGTAACTATGACGAGGCGAAAACTATTTGTAGCGTAATGGAATTCAAAACTTGGCGCAATCTTTCCACTAATGTTGCAAATTGCTTAAATGTTCATCAATTTCCTCAAAATGCGAGCTTGTTTCCTCCTCATTTGATTTGATAATATTAATGGTAATAAGGTTTACTATGTGACTTTCATCCTGCCTAATTTTATTTGTTGTAGTGGACATTTGGTCAGCATATTCCGTGTCGAGAACGCCAAATAAGGCATTGGCTATATTGCCTACAAAATTTAGTGCTCCACGACGAACTCTCTGATTAGTTAGTGATTAATCAGATAGTAAAACACTATCTTTGTTGAGGTCTGCGTTAATCTGGTTTAGTTGGAACACTCACCCCAATTATGAAATTCGAGCTTCGTATCGTATCTCAAAAAGCATTCGTATCGTATTGCATTTGAAACGCATATTATGAAAGTCGTATGCGATGAATACGACTCCTTTTAAAGCCAGCGTCAACGTATGTATTTTAATATTTAAATGGCAAATTTTTGATATTACTAATTTAATTGTTTTGCTCAAATATTGTTTGTTTTGCTCAAATTGTGATATGATTACTAAAATGAAATAAAAGAAATTACTTCAATAGAATTGTTTTCTTTGAATATGGCAATAAAGGTCGAAGGAAAGACTTATTATCAATTCGAAGATCTATTCGAGATAACTCTGATCCCATGAGCTTAGAGGATTCCTAGTGGGAAATATTTTGTGTTTTTTTTTTTTTTTTAAATAATTAAGTGTGGATTCATAATTTAGCTCTTCGTCTGTCTAAATCTGCCTTTAATCAACAATTGAAAGATTCGAATATCCATGCGAAAAGTTGTTCAAATTCGAGGGTGCAGCCAGTTCGCTATCGAGCATAGGCCGTTTCTTATTTTGTTCAATCGAATTAAAAACAATCGGCTGAGCCAAATAAGGAACACTGCCTATACTCCATTGCATCTATTTTTATTTTATTTATATTTATTTATTCATCAATCAGACAAAAATATCTTATAGACGAATAGAAATAAAAAAGTTCAACTAATAAAGTGGTATGCAATAATGTTAATGTTAAAATTTAATTAAAAAATGACGTTGTAGATTACATTTAAGGATAGAAAATTTAAAATCAAAAACATAAGAAATACGATTAACTTCACGGACACAGCGAGTTATTGGCTCATTTTTGGCATAATTTGTCCTATTATCGTTTTCAAAAAATTAAAATCTATTCCTCAGAGGACGACTTGCAGCATACAAAGCTATTCAAGACAGAAGAGAAGAACAATTAATACGATAGGACAAAATATCACTTACAAACAATACAGAGTACATATTTCAACAGTTTTCAAGTGACTGAATATCAATAAGTTTACATCTAGTTGAATAAGAGGGCAAGCCAGCCAAGCTTTCATATAACCAACCTAGTGAACTTTTTCTATAACACATCCATATTCCAAAATAGATCTGACATAAGCATTATACAGACATTTTAGAGTATAGGGATTGTTAAAATCAGATGAATTGCGTTTTATGAAACCAAGCAACATCTGCGATGATGTATTCGATATGATTTATGAAGTTTAATTTGCAATCAAATAGTATTCCTAAGTCTTTTTTTTTTTTCAAAAACTCTTTCTAAAATATTGACGTCTATTTCGTAGTCAAAATTGATTGGATTGGCAATGCATGAGAAAGTAAAACATTGACATTTGGAGACATTCAAAATCAAGTCATTGATCGTGTATCAATTAGTCAAACGATCAAGATCGTCTTGGAGAAGGTGGCAGTCGCGAGAAGATTCAATGCTGCTAAAGAATTTAAGAAGGCGGTATGAGTTTTTAAAGACATTAGGCATGTCATTAATAAATATTAAGAACAATAACGGTCCAAAATGACTACCTTGCGGTACGCCAGAGGTTACTAAAATAGGAGAAGAATGAATATTATCTATAGAAACAATTTGTTAACGTTTCGTTAAGTAGGAAGAAAGCCACGACAGCTTACCAGAATGAAAGCCTACGCTTTTTAGTTTAGATATTAGTATCGAATGATTTACTCTATCAAATACTTTGGCAAAATCTGTATAAATGACATCAATCTGATAACCTTTCTCGAGCTGATTAAGGACATAATTTGAAAATAGAGCAAGGTTAGAAGAGGTGGATTTTTCCCCCACAAACACATGTTGGTAAGGCGATATTATTTCTCTTAACAAAAAAGTTAGTTTATCGTAAACAATCTTTTAGAAAAGCTTAGGTATCACTGAGAGTTTGCAGATCGGGCGATAGTTCGATATTTCCTGTTTAGAACCTGATTTGTGAATTGCAGTAATGAAAGAGTTCTTCCACTCTGGAAGAAATTCCCCTTTAGAAAGAGAATTATTGAAAATAATTGCTAAAGGCTGAGAAAGAGCAGATGGGCATTTTTTTTAAATAACTGGAAGAATTTCATCCGGACCAGCATTTTTATAGCAGCTTAAACCACGTAAACCGTTTTCAACTTCATTTACACTTATGTATATTTAAACACCCAATACTTAATGGAGTTTCGAAATTAATTGCTTGTAAAGGATAACCCTGAGGAGATGTATAATTTAATTTGAAATAAGTAGAAAAAAGCATCTCAAATAGATGCAATATCAGGGGTGGAATCGGCTAAGGCAGGGCCGGACCTACCATATGTGCAAGATGTGCAAATGCATAGGGCGCAAAATTCTGGGGGTGCATTACCTGGAGCAAGAAAATGTAATCTGACTCCAAACTTGTTCAAATAATCCCAAAATAACATCCATCACAACTGTGCTAAGTTATTTCTTGCACACAACTTCAAATTTTTAACTCAAAGTATCGTAATATTAAAGATCCCACTAGACCTACGCATTGAAAGTCTACCACCTGGACAAAGTGGAAAAGTCGTATGCATGTGTATCAGTGTATGTATGTATGTATGCAAATTTTAAAAAAAGGGGCGCTTTCTACAAATCTTGCACAGTGCGCAAGTTTAGCTGGGGTCGGCCCTGGGCTAAGTGATAGTTGACTGTCGCTGTTTTTTTATCGTTTTTGATTAACAACTATTCTTTCCTCTGTGTAAAACGATCACTTAAAATTCTTGGGTTATTGGCAGCACTTACAAGTCTCCAAAAAAAAGATATGTCATTTCAGCCAGCTGTCGGCTTCGTTTGTAAAATTTGTTTTCAATTCCAAGTTTTGTTTTTCCTGTTTGATATGTAAGTTTACGGAGAAATAATGAAATATTTAAAAGTTTTGTTTAATGTTAGATGCAACAAAAGAACAAATTACTATACTCTTTTCCTATCCTATCCTGAAATGGTGAGGTTGTACAATGGCTTCTCAAGAATATTTTTGTAACTACATACTGTATTTTCATTTCTGTCTGCGGCAAAAAAAAATGTTTTCAATTAAACATGGCCCTTCGTTGAAATTTGTTCATTTATTTTATTTGTATAAGTTTAAAACACTCGATGCACAAAACTTTCGGTTTTTGGTGCATTTGAAGCCGAGCCAACCTACATTGCTCGCGAAAACGATACAAAATGTATGAAATCGACAAAAAATGTATAATCACCTTACGTGGAGCAAAAGTATTAATTTTGATTATCAACTTTCGACTATCACCTTAGCCGATTCAACCCCAGAGTATGCGTCACTCATATATTGCATTGTTTTTGGTAATCCATTACTTTTATTTATATTCTTTATGAAAGACCAGAAACTTCTACTATTTTGTCTTAATTCCCTCTCTATTGAATATATATAATTGTTACTTAGAACATTGAATTCTATATCCAATTGTGTATAGCTGATTTTAAGAAACGAATTATCTAATGAATTTCGATATAGCTTATATGCTTTGTTCTTTTTATTGCTAAGATTACAGAGCCTTGTATTAAACCATGGAGGTTTCGAATTACATTTAATAAGCGATTTGGGCACGAACGTATCAATTGCACTTTTCAACGAGTCAGTAAAGAATCTGTATGAAACCGATAATTCAGAATAATTGAGATGAGGATGAGGATGAGGCCTTGTGGTACATTAATTTAAATTTATTAGAAAATCTATTTTTAAAATATTCATCGACTGAACTCGATTGTATCATGCATGTAACTACATGCTAGGCACCCTGCTTTCGGTTCATTTCCTGCTCGTACCCAAAATATCAAACGAGAAAAGTGACAATTTTTAAGAAGAAAATACGACTGTCGGCGAATTTAGTATTAAAACTGAAAACTGTCACGGGTATGCAAAACATATACAAAATCCCACAGCCATGATAAAGATGCCGTAGTCGATAAAGCGATTGCATTAGAGTCTATGCAGTTAAAATTCTGAGTTATCGCATTCCTCTTAGCGATAACGAAAATATAAACGCGAAGATGTAAACAATCCCACGCCACGCTGACGCTGCTCTGGAAACATAAACAACAATCATTACCGACGACAAAAGGAGAGTCAACATCGTCACGTCAACCAAGGAGGGCACTCTCGATCCAGTCATCAAACAGTTCAGTTGTTCTTTTGTTTTCTATATCAATTTTACATTTTAAATAAAGTTTTGTGTTTTTGTAAATTATTTTTTTCTTTGAATACATTATTTGGCGCAGTCAGTAGGATCTTCAATGATATCTGTACAGGTAAAATACAGTGACATATGAGATCCAGAGATACGGACGCAATTTGCGATTGTATTATTAATTTTTTTTCCTCTGGCAAAGTTAAATTAGACGTAAATTAATTTAGACTAAATTGTGAAAAAAAATAAAAATAATAATAAATTATTTGTGAAAAACACAGCAATTCAAGAATTTTTAAAGAAAAATTTATGTTGCGAAATCTCGTAGAGGTAGTGTTTAATAAATGAATTTTGACGAAAAACAAACAAATTAAAGACAGAGAAAACAGAGAAAAGAACAACGAAAGTGACAGTCAAACCGATAGTGAAAGTGAACCTGCAAGCATGAACAACGACAAACGATGCACAAAAAGAAGAGCAACGGTATTTGCTCAAGGAGTTGGAAAAAAACAACCCATATCGAGGCCAAAAAGACGATAACCTTGCCCTGTTCACATCGACCATCGAATATTTTCTGAACAAGATACAAACGTTGGAAAATACCTTGAAAGCTACGTTCATCATACACTCGAAAATTCAAGGAGAAGCTGCAAGAGCTACAAACAGTCTTCCCCATCTCTCAACATGAAAGGATATTAAGGTAAACTTAATAAGATTATTTTCCATTAAAGAGACATAATATTAAAATTCCACAAGAAATAGGTAGTATTGTAGAAAATAATACTTTCGAACTATAACAAAAATTAGATGTGTTATTGCAAAAGTTGCAAACGAAAACACAATTAGAGCCTAATCTTATTTATACGCCGGGTAATGATGAAGTTCTGGTTATTGAGGCGTCTAAACATAATTAAAACCCTTCACAAAAGGCAATTGTAATTGCTTCCAATTGTAAAAATATGATTAATGCTTATGAAATTTTAGAAGCCAATGATATGCTTCGAAATAAAAATCATAATGATCCAAACAAAGGTTTTAGTTCTAATAAATTCCAAAACAATTTTAATAATTTAATAAAATTTCAATAGAAGTAACAGAATAACCTCAGAACAAGTTACAATTAACAATAATAATTTTTTTGGAAATTCAAATCCTAATCAGAATCATAAATTTGGATTTAATTATAAATACTAACCAAAATCAAAACTATCAAAATCAAAATAATTACAATAGTAATTACAACAATGAACCAAGTTCAAGTCAACTTAGGAGATTTAATAACAACCGCGTTCAACCAATGGAAGTTAATCGGTTGAGTGAATCGCAGGTAAATTTAAATAATTATCAAGAAGTAAATTTTATAGTAGTGGGCCATCAACACTTCCCATCGTAGAACTTAACGTTCATAATGAAAAATTAAGAGTCTTAGGATCCACTATGACACTTCTTGATACGAAAAAACTTCAGTCCTGTACCAGAATTAAATTTGATAAAGAAATAAGAGTTAATACAGTGAATCCCTATATATATATCAGAATAAATTATTACAAAGGCTCCAAAAGAATTTATAGCAAATGTGACAATGGAGTGGAAATTAATGAATTTTGAAAATAAAAATTTTGATGCGATCATAGGATCGAATTTCTTAAATGCCATAGGAGGTATAGTTAATATGAAGGAAAAATATTTAGAAATAATTCTTTTCGTTTCTGCTCCAGTCATAGAGAAAGATACTATCAACGTAAATGATCAGTGTCCTTTTAAATATGACGAAATCCATGTTTTATAAGATAATTCAACAGATATAAACAAATCTTACACAAGGACTCAAATGAAGAAGAAAAACGAATGCTAAGGGAATTTTTAAATAAAAACAGTGATTTATTTTATAAAGATGAAGAACTTTTAAGTTCCACACCACAAACTGTTCTATTAGAACAAAAACAGATACTCCAATTTTTACTAAAATTTATAGATACCCAAAAGTTCACGAACAAGAAATAGCTAGACAAATAAAAGAAATGCTTAATAATGGAATTATACAAAACAGTAGAAGTCCGTATAATTCACCTGTTTGGATAGTTCCGAAAAAAATAGATAACTCGGGAGTTCCAAAATGGCGTATGGTAATTGATTACCGTAAATTAAACAAAGAAACCATTGAATATAAATACCCATTGCCAAACATTGACGATGTTTTAGATTAGTTAGGAAGATCGCAATATTTTACTTCATTAGATCTGGCAAAGGGATTTCATCAGATAAGAGTTAATGAAAAAGACAGAAAAAACTGCGTTCAGTGTTCCACAAGGACATTTTGAATTTCGAAGAATGCCTTTCGGGTTGAAAAATGCTCCCGCAAGCTTTCAATGCATGATTAACGAAGTGTTAGTAGAACTGATTAATAAAATTTGTGTCGTATATATGGACGACATTTTGGTTTTTTCAACATGGAACATATGACGAATTTAAATAAGATATTTAAATAATTAAGAGAGTTCAATTTAAATGTACAAATAGACAAATGTGACTTTCTGGGAAAAGAAACTAAATTTCTTGGACACACAATTACAGACAAAGGAGTTTTACCTAATCAATATAAAATTATAGCAATACAAAAGATTAATGTCCCAACTACAGTCAAAGAAATAAAATCATTCCTTGGTCTTACTGGTTACTCTAGAAAATTTATAAAAGATTATGCTAAGGTGGCTCAGCCAATGACTAAATATTTAAAAAAGGGAACTAACTAACTAACATTGACATTGGAATATTGAGTATTTAAAATCATTTAAGACACTAAAAAAAATAATTGTTTCACCTCTAGTTTTGGCTTATCCAGATTTTGATAAGACTTTTGAATTGACAACCGATGCATTTAATTATGCAATAGGGGCAGTCTTAGCTCAAGAGAAACACCCCATTACATTCATAAGTAGAACCCTTAACGAGCATGAATGAAATTACTCCACCACAGAGAAAGAACTATTAGCAATAATTTGGGCAGTCAAATATTTAAGACCGTATCTCTATGGAAGGAAATTTCAATTGAAGTCTGATCATCAACCTTTAAAATGGTTAAAAACAAAGAGTCTAGATAAATTTATATCAGGAAGGTTACAACGATGGATTCTGTCACTCGGTGAATATAACTTCGATATAGAATACCTTCAAGGAAGTCAAAATACACTAGCAGATTATCTCAGTAGGGAAATGAAAAACACTGAAGAAATTAATCACTTAGATGATTCCAGCCTAGAAGAAACTCTTCACTCAAAAAATGAGGAACAGTTACAGAACTATTCTGCTATTCATCGGGGGGAATTTTTCTTGAATTTTCACTTATCACTATTATGCTATTCATTCGAAGTAAATCTGGGTTAAAGTAGGTAAAGTCGGTAATACTCCGCGGTATTCTCTTATTCACGTGAACGCATTCACTCTATAAAATTCAGATCCGCATATGAAATGTTGCGGATTTTTTCATTTTGATTGGATTGCCTGGGAAGTGATTAAAAAAATATAAGTAAAATCTAGTTTATTGGCTAATTTAGAATATTTGTCTGTAAATGATAGCTTATGATCTATTTCGGGGTAAAACAACAAATAGAAATCAATTCATCCCTCTATTTTCTGCAATGAAATTAAAAACAGTTTTTCAAAAAACAAGTGCTCTGTTTGTTGATTTTCTTATTCCTCTGTTTGGAAGTTGAAAAAAAGTTTAATAACTGTTTATATTTGTTGTTTGTTTTTAATTTAAAATGATAAACCAAAACAATTTACCCAAATTTCCCAAGATTTTCACATGAACAGCTGTTTACGTGAATGTCAAATTGGTTTGGGATAATGAAGTTCACCCGACGGATAGCAGAATGGAAAGTTAGAGCGAAAGGGAATCGAATGGGTGAATCGAAAGTACGATTCACGTGAATAGCAGAATAGTGCCGTTAGATCTTTTTCCTATAATAGAAAAGCCAGTTAACCAGTTTAAACAACAGGTAGTGGTTAACAACGATAATAGTGGAAGAAAGATAAGAACGAAGACTTTAGTAGGCAATAGAAAGTTAATTGAATTGTCTCCTACAATAATCGATTCTGAAACATTTGAAGAACAAATTAAGGAAGTTTTAGAAATTAAACAAACAGGAATATATTGTGATGTCTATCACCTTTTCAATCAATTACAACAGAAATTAATCAAATTATTTGACAAAACTATAATGAAGTTTTATAAGTGTAGTTACCTAGCACAAGAATTAGAAGATGAAAATAAAGTTATAGAAAAAATAAAATCTTATCACGAACTAGAAACAGCTCATGCGGGTATCGAAGAGAATTACTTGGGAATACAACCATATATTTATTATCCTAATTTAAGAAAATTAGTAGTTGACTTTGTTAACAGTTGCAACATCTGCAAACAAAACAAATACGATGGGCATCCGATCAAGCCAAAATTCAAATTGACCAAGACTCCAACAGATATCAATCAAATAGTTCATATCGATAAATTTTACAAAAAAAAAACTTGAAATACCTTTCCACTATTGACAGGTTTAGTAAGAAATTAACAATGACTCACATAAAAGATAGCAATGGAGAAACTATTAAAGAAGCAGTTAAGCAATTTATTTCTCAGCATAACAAACCCATGAAAATCGTAATGGATAATGAATTTAACCAAATAAGTATAAATAAAATATAACAGGATATGAATATTGAGGTACATTTCATTACCTCAAACTCACACACAGGAAATAGTCCAATTCAACGTGTACATAGCGTTTAATGGTAAAGAACTAGGTATAATTGATAGAATTGATACATTATACAAAGCAGTTTTCTTTCATAATAACTCAATACAAGTATTAAGCAAAGAGAAACCTTTTAACATTCAATCAGGCCTTGCAGACAAAACAAAATTATGTAGAACATATCAAAGTAATAAAGCAAAAAGAATAGAGAAAATAAACAAAAATAGAGAAGACTATAATGAAACTCGTAGTAAAGTTTTTATAGTAAATCATCATAGGAAGTATGATAAAACTACACCACGATTCATTTATAGAAAAACTGATCATGTTCACCCTGTAAATATACAACGGCATAGAAAGACGAAAATTAAAAATAAAGATTACATTATTCTTAAGATAAGACCTGCGAGACCTAAGAGTGTAAAGTCAAATACAAACAGAATATAATCAGTTGATCAATAGATTTAAGTCGAGTTAGACGCATTTCCGATCGAACAAAATTTATAATGAAGTTTCTAATCCTTATTCTCCTGATAAAATTAGTATTCAGTGATATATCTAGTGAAAATATAGATAATGCAATGTGCTTTTTTGACAGTAGAAACATAAACTTCCAAACAATAGCAGCGCCAGCTATGCGCCAAAACATAAATAATCAGGATGGTCAAAGCAGCAGCGGTAGGAGCCATCACAACAATATGTAGGATAGAGTTGCCGTCTGTATGCAGTGGTATGCAGCGGTAACAGACAGTCAAATTCTTTTAGGTCAGAAACAGGTGTCCCGCAAGGTTGTGTTTTGAGTCCGTTAATGTTCGCTTTGTTTATCAACGATATTGAGAGTCATCTACCAGGTGGGGTTTCCTTTGGGAATATATGTGTAAAACTCCTGTTGTATGCAGATGACCTCGTTATTTTTGCTGATAACCCAACAACGCTCCAGCTCCAAATAAATAAGCTGAAAGTTTACTGTGACTTATGGGATCTCAAAATTAACGCAGCCAAATCTAAGATCATGATCTTTAGGACTCATAGTCGCGATAGAAACTTAAGGAACTGGACACTAGATGGTGCCAACATAGAAGTCGTTAATGACTTCAAATACCTTGGCTTCGTTATTTCACATAATCTTAGTATACGGGCTCATATAAAAGAAAAATTGGCTGTAGCAAAAGCAGCAATAAATACAATGTGGGCACCATTTTTTAAAAATTATCTTGTCGACCCAACATCGAAGTTCAAGGTATTTGACGCCACCATAAACAGTTGCTTTTGCTATGGTAACGAAGTTTACGGATACCAATGGATGAAGGAGTTTGAAACAATTCAAATATACTTTTTTTAAAAGAGTTTTTAAATTACCGTCGAACACTCCCAATTACGCTATTTATGTTGAGTCTGGTATACCGCAAATTTATGTAAGAAATTTGAAGGCTAATGCTGATTTCTTGTCTAAAGTTATGAAAAGGCCTGATAACAACTTACACAAAAGAATATTACTTGTTTCCCTTCAATTTTTTTTTCCGCTTTAACGACAGGAGACAGCATTGAGGTTTAGAAGCATTAAATTCTACACGGTTTCTGATTCCCCATTGGACAATGCTCTCAAGATCAGAATTTAATGAGCTTATCATACGCTGCCGTTGAAGTTCCACATCTGAAGAACATGGATGTGAATCTAGAAACGAATATGAAAAGCTGAGAGTACTGTCGTCAGCAAAACAGTTTAATGGATTAGAAGTTTCAGATAACAGGTCATTTACGAATATTAGAAAGAGGGTCGGAGACAAAACGGAGCCCTGGGGCACACCAGTATTTATTTTGTAGATATCAGACTTGAAGCCGTCCAATACAACTTGTATTGATCGGTCCGAAAGGTAATTTCTAATCCAACGAAGAAGAGATTCATCAATACCAAAATGCACGCATTTTCGATAAGAGAGCTTGATGCCAAACTCTATCAAATGCTTTTGAAATATCAAGTGCAATAATCTTACTTTCGCCAAAACGATGTAAAGATTTGTGCCACTGTTCGGTGAGATATACCATCAGATCACCAGTGGACCTATTGCTACGAAAGCCATACTGCCGGTCATTTAGAAGCTTTCGTTCTTCAAGATATTTCTTAAGCTGATGGTTAATCAGCGTTTCCATGACCTTGGATAGAAGGGACGTAATTGCAATTGGTCGATAGTTAGAGGGGGAAGAAGACACGCCTTTTTTAGGGACAGGCTGGACAAATGCTGTTTTCCATCCACTCGGAAAGAGACCAGTAGAGTAGGACAGATGGAAAAGCTTACGCAGTGGTTTTGCCAGCGTTGAAGAACACCTCTTCAGAACAATAGGAGGGATACTATCCGGGCCAGCGGATTTGTGAATGTCAAGATCTTTTAGAACTTTAGCAACTGCACGAGTGCGAAAGAAGATTTGTCCCATAAAATCGTTTACGTTCTCAAGTACAGGTGGAGTCATATCTTCTTCTGGCAGCGTCGAATTAACAGCAAACTGTGCTGCAAGCAAATTGGCTTTATCAAGAGAGCTGACAAAAGGAGTATCATTGAAGACGAGCGTTGGAACCGAGGACGAGGTGGTATTTCGTATGTTTTTTACAAATGACCAAAAATTTGTACTACCTTTGGGGCATTGTAGTATTTTTTGCCGTAATTTTTGATCATGTAAAAATTTGGTTCGTCGAATGTGAACGTTACAGGTCTTTCTAGCTTGTTGAAACTTTTTCCGGTTTTCCTCAGAAGGGTTGGCTTTATAACAACGGAAGCTTACTTCTCTGACCCTAATAACCTCTTTACAGCTCGAATCAAACCATGAGTTTTCTTTGGGTTTAATAGATTTTACCCTATTCGGGATAACATTTCTCATTCCACACAGAATTATGTTTATAACCATATCTGCGCTGGAATCTACGTCACTATCGAGGAAGCATAGTGACAGTTAAAGTTCCTGAAGAAAACATTTAGACCGTCCCAGTTGGCTTTCTCATATTGCCAAACGGTTCTCTTAGGACTTTTTTCTTTAACTGAGTTTTGTTGACACGAGAAATTAGCAGATATGATACAATGGTCTGATGAGCCTAGGGGCGAAAATACACTAATAGTGTATTTATCAGGGTAAGGAAGTAAGGAACAAGTCTAGAGTGTTGACGGATAGACCTGCAACGTCAGGAATCCGAGTCGGCTCATCAACAAGCTGAGTCAGGTTGTTTAACTCAGCAAAAATCTCGGCATACCTTCCTTCGGGTGTTGTCTGGCCTGAATAGCGTAGCCACGAAGAATTATGTACATTGAAATCGCCCGCAACAACGATTTCACTGTGCGGAAGATGGGAAATAATTCTCTGGATGGAGTCGGATAGTGCATCTAATTCGTTAGAAGTTGAATTACTATCCAAACTAGGACTACGATAAATAAAACAAGTATGGATGATGCGCTTATGGACGGTGAATTTGAACCACATGAAATTAAAGTTGGTGTTCAAACATGAACCATACTGTGGCTGAAGCTGATAAGCGACATCATTTCTTACATACACGGCGAGACCATGATGTGAGAAAAATAGAGGCACTAAGCTATAACCATGTAGGCTGAATTCCGAGTGATCAGTATTTTCCCCTTCCTGGGTTTCACTTAGTGCCAAAACAGCTGGCCTGTTTTTCGCAGTATGGACATATGCAGCCCCGAATGTTGCTGTAGTCAACCCTAAATTCACCTACCATTACGAAAAAACAGACATACAAAACCAAATCAGACAATTAACTAAGTTGATATCAACTTTGGGCCCAAAAAAGACTTCACCGTACAAATACTACTAGTGTTATGCCTTAATAACAAATGTACTGATCCGCCCCTGGATACCCAAAATCAATAACAGCTATTTATCTAATATGCTTTGGCTTAATCGATTGCAAGCATTGTATGTAATGATACATACACTGCATATAATGATGAAGCCCAAGCACTGTGAGTGGAGTGGGAAGGAAAGATAAGGAAAATTTACCGCTGTGCTATGGATGTTTGTGGTTTGTGTATCATCATCTTCGATATGGTTGGACTTTTTGCTGTTGATTTTTGCACGCACTGGCACTTGCACTTTTTTTGTTGTTATTTATTGGTGGATGGGCTATTGTTTGTTTTTTTTTTTTTTGATTATCATTCACGTCGCGAACTTTAATTTTGAATTTCTTTTTTTTTGTTGGGTGATATTTATTTATTTTTTTTACACGACGGAATTGGGGGATATATAAAAATTAAATTGGGGTATTTGGCAGCGGGGTATTTTAATTCTCTCCCACACGTGTGGTTGCGGTGAAATGCAGATCGGTACTCAATGTGGTTATACCACCTTTAAAAATTGGCCACAACTTGCTTTGGAACAACGTGTTCCATTGAATTTGAGTGCCAACAATGTCTCAGATTGGCAAAATATTTTGTATGATCTTATTTCATTAGTAGACGAGAAAATGTATCAGATCAACCTTGATAGAGCTAGGGAGTCAACCTCTAGGGCTTTATACAGGAATTTAAATTTTAATTTGGGTGACGGAAATTACTTTAGAAATGATATCTCTATATAAGACATGAGTCTTATATTTAAAATCAGAACGGAAATTCTCGAACTTAATTTCAGACCATATCGAACAGACACTAACCCTATTTGTTCTCTGTGCAATTGAAAACGTCTTCCATTTCTAAGCAGTTTGTCCTATATTACAAGAAATACCCAGACTTTATTTTAGAAAGAATTATCTGTCGTTCGAGGAATGTGTTGGTGTTCTGAATGGAGAATGTGGTTGGAAGTTGTTTGCACAATATATTTCGTATGCAAAGAACTACCGAAATACATATTTGAATTTGTCGTGAGTAATACACACATATAATTTTTGTTTTAGCTAACCTAAAAGCCCATTTTCACAGTTGAAATAATGACTAGCCCTTTTTTTTTGTTTTAGCTAAACTAAAAGCTCATTTTCACTATTGAAATAAACCATAATTCTTTGTTTTGTTTTAGCTAAACTAAAAGCCTATTTATTAAAGATGTTGCAATTTTTCAACCTAACATAGGTGAAATATTAAATTTCAAGTAAACTTCTTAAATAAAGTCCTTACTTTCTTTTTTTTTAATTAAAAACTGGATAAAAAGATCAAAGATATATATTTCCTTTAAATCTAGTTTTTTTTTTTATATAAATTAAAAAAAAAAACAATTTTTATGACATATGTTGATATAATTTTGTTACTTTATTTTATTGATTTTTTTAAAATAACTAAAATACTTTTAATAAATTTTGTGATCTCTCTTAGAGTAAATTTAAGAAAGCGGCAGACGGCTTATAGCCATGCTTTAATATCTTATTGAAAATTGTATATATATTATGTATTTTTCCTTGTTAATAAAGATTCATCTAATCTAATCTAAATCTAATCTAAAAGTAGTTAAAAGTTATAAACATGTAGTGCAGAAAATAAATGTGACTTAAATTGAAGAAGTTTCAGACAACATTGATAATGACATTTATGATTTAAAAAATATTAAATTACCCGAAGAACTCTATCGCGAAATAAAATTTATTAAAGCCGACATCAGTAGTTTGTTATCACTAGGATAAAAGAAGTTTAATAAATGTTGGTGGTAGCATACTTAAATTTTTGTTTGGTACGTTAGATGAAAATGATAGAAAAAATATTGAAGAACAGTTAACCATAAACAAACTCAACAACCATGAGCTCATTATAACCTCGAATAAACAAATAGACATTAATAACAAATTAAAAAACAAATAAACAATACAATGCATTCAATGATATGTACAAAAATAAAGATTTCATAAATTTTAAACGTGGTAGTTCCTCAATAATTCAGAGGATTATTGGTTTAGAAATCCGTGAAAAAATTAATAAGATTAAAGATGTAATAGAAAGAATTCAAAATAATGTCCTATCAAGTAAATTAAATACAATGGTAAATTCAATACTTTCTATTCATGAAATAATTATGTACAATGTAACTTTTGATAAACTGCAAAATATAAAACTTACAACAGGTTTATATGACCAAGAAATTATATTCGTTATAAGTATACCAGATGAAATGTTAGAAGTAAATAAATATTTTATAATAAGTTTGCCAAATATAAATAAAGAAGAACTGAAAATAAATGATAGCTATATAATATATATATAAAAAAGAAGATGTAAAAAAGTTGCCACGATATGAAAATTGTGTTTCCATACTAAATTGCTCTAAAATTATAAATAAAAAAGAAAATATTGTATTAGAGTTAACTAGAGGAAAATTGTTAGTTAAGAACAGTAATATAGAGATAAGTACTAATTGTAATGAAAGGAAAAAAATAAAAATAAGAAATAATGTTTTAATACAATTTGAAAAATGTAAGATTATTATAGATAACAAAAATTTTGAAAATTATAATGAAATAGAAGAAAAATCTTTGTTTTTATATAACCCTAAACTATACACAAATATATCAAATCTTTTAATTGCAAAAAAATATTAAACTGGAAGATATAAACAATATTGATGAAACAGACGAAAAAATATCACATTTGCATATTCACAAAGATAATTCATATATTATGCACACACTAACTATTTTGACGCTATGTATCCTAATCTTATACTCAAGTAAATTGTTTCAGCCATGATAAAGATGCCGTAGTCGATAAAGAGATTGCATTAGAGTCTATGCATCTCTCCTTTCGCCTTCCCAATCACTGTAGCGTGTTCCAGGCGGAACTTTTGGCGATAAAAGAAGTACTATCTTGGCTTAAAGAAAACGTGATATCTAACACAGATATCCGCATCTTCTCGGATAGCCAAGCCGCCATAAAATCCCTGGAATCTGTCTCTACCAACTCAATAACAGCCCTTAACTGTCGATCATCTCTCGTTGAGATGGCACAGCAGTTTAATATTCGCCTCTGCTGGGTGCCGGGCCATAGGGACATTCCAGGAAATTGCAGGGCTGACGAACTCGCCAGAAGTGGAACAATACTACCTATTTTACCAAATAGGTCAGATATAGGTATACCCATTGCTACATGTAAACGTATGCTGAAGCAGGATGCAATAGAGAAAACAAACCTAAGGTGGAACAACATCTCCACCTGTATAGCGACAAAACAGATGTGGCCAAGGCTGGACCTGAAGCGCTCGAAGAGTTTTTAATATCTCTAAGCAGACTGCATATCAGCTCCGTCATTGGTGTCATCACTGCTTGATAGGCAAGCACGCAAAGAGGCTTGGAGTATTCTCAAATGATTTCTGCAGAAGCTGTATGGATGAAGAAGAGGAAGAATCGATTCCTCATCTCCTCTGCACTTGTCCTGCTCTATCCCAACGACGTAAACTCCATCTCGGAGAATACTACTACAACGATCCTAATGATCTGGTTAATGTTGACATAATTGATCTCGCACGCTTCGTAAGGAGCTCTAAGTGGTTCAACGAATAGGAAGAAAAGTTCCAAGATTCCTGTGGTATCACAATGGACCAACAATGGTCTAAGTGTGTCTAGCCTTTGCTCGACAGCCACCTTAACCTAACCTAACCTAACCTATGCAGTTAAAAATCTGAGTTATCGCATTCCTCTTAGCGATAACGAAAATATAAACGAGATGATGTAAACAATCCCACGCCACGCTGACGCTTTTTTGGAAATATAAACAAGAATTATCACTAACCACTTGAGAGGGTTAGCATCGTCTTAACGATAACCAAATGATGTAAACAATTCCACGCCACGCTGACGCTGCTCTGGAAACATAAACAACAATCATCACCAACGACATAAGGAGAGTCAGCATCTTCACGTCAAACAAGGAGGGCATTCTCGATCCAGTCATCAAACAGTTCAGTTGTTCTTTTGTTTTCTATATCAATTGTACATTTTAAATAAAGTTTTGTTTTTTTTTTTTAATTATTTTTTTCTTTGAATAAATTATTTTTCGCCTAATTTCAAAATCATGACTTTATTTACTAAGACTAAATTTTAGGAAGATGGAATCAAAGTGACTTTCATAATAAGGATGTTCGAGGAAAGTCGTATATTTTTGATAAATACGAATTTCATAATTGGGGTGACTGTCCTCTTGCAAGCCTCGTTTTTATTCGGTAGTAGTTGGCAGATGCGGCTAATTTCTGGCTATATAATACTATCGAGTTATATTCGGTCCAATAAGGCTGCATGTCGTAATAAGTAACTATGTTCCAGCAGCTTGAAGTTATGGCCGATTTTACGAGATCTTCAAAATAAATTCCTGGTTGTGACTTTAGCTCTTTAATATTGACTGGCGTGCATGCTACCATTGGAACAAAAAGGCATGCCAACAATACTGTTATGACGGCCGATCCAAGTGCAGGTCTGAGTTTCTTTTTGGGAACTGGTCCATCGCTTGACCCGCCGCGCCGCGCCCGTACTGAAGTTGATGAGCCGCGACTTTCAAGAATTTCCGTGTTCTTATCCATATTAAATTCATGCGTTTAATGTGCAATTGGGAGTGGACCTAGTCCGTGTATAGCACGGCGGAATAAACCAGTAGCTGTCTGCACATCTGCTTCGCGAACCAGCCCATCGCCTCCAATTATAACATTCGCAATGCGTCCAAGTGGCCATTTTAAACATGGTGTATTGTCATGTTCAATCATGACCATCATTCCAGTTTATTTGTGGTTTAGTCTCCATGTTGTGTGGATAATGATTAAAAAAGGTCCGCCATCTAACGTTTTTTTTCAACTATTGCTTATTTCGTGAATGGTAACACTTAGGTCATGTCTGATTTGACAGATAATTAGTTTTATCCTTCCGCTGAACGAATATGGTTGTGTATACGCTTCGCTAAGTGGGCCTGGGATCGACTTAGAGAAGATACCGATTTTGCCAAAAAAATCATCTTTTCAGATGAAGCTCATTTTGATCTTGGCGGGTAGTAAACAAGCAAAATTGTCGCATTTGGGGCACAGAAAACCCGCACGCATACATTCAAAAGCCGATACACCCAAAACGAGTCACTATTTGGTGCGCATTTTGGTCCAGAGGCATAATTGGGCCGAAAATGAGCAAGGAGTGGCCGTTACAGTCAATGGCGATCGTTATCGGGCCATGTTGAACGAATTATTGATCACAAAAATTGAAGAGGAGGATATTGGCAACATTTGGTTTCAACAGGACGGCGCGGCGCACAGTGGTGCGAGAGCGGAAAAAAGTCTTTTGAAAAAGTCATGTCTATCGTTTTAAGCTTTATGTTTAAGTACTCTTAGATAACCCGAGCGTATGATTTAAAAGTATTTTTTAACATATATATTGTATGTTCTGATTTACAATCCCTCAAAGTTGAAAAATAATTTTACTCAAATCGCGAACCGTATTTTCAACAAATTTTGAGATGTTTTTTTCCGAAGTTCCTGTAGATAAATTCTCTAGCTTCTTAAATAATTTAGTTGGTCTATTTTCGATTATCTAAAAATAAAAAAAAAATATTGATTATTTATAAAAGATACCTTCTATAAGTATAGCCTGAAGCTTTAGTACTAAGAAAAAATGCTTTTTTTTAAACTTTTTGATTTAAAAAAACAGCTCCAAAAGATACCAAGAAAGTAATTATGCCACCATATGCTCCATACATTCATGTTAAAGCACAGAAAAAATCAGCTGCAGATATGTGCAGATGTGGAAGTTATGATCAAAAATGTTTCACTTAATCGGATTTCAAAAAACTCCATCTTGACGGTGGTGTTTACCAAAAAGTTTTATTACTTCGGTATTAATTGTCAGAATGAACTGCTTAAGCCCATTATTTTAAGAAAAAATGTCAAACTTTACCCAGGGCTGAGAATTTCGATTTTTGCGAAACCATTTATTTCTGCCTGGAAAATTTTTCAACTTTCAACTCAATTTTCTTGAAAACACCACACGAAAAATAATATAGTTTTATGATATTTTGAATTATATGATAGAGCTTAATACAAAATAAAGAAAAGGATTAGGGATAATCCTTTTTTTTTAATCTTTCGCTAAAATTAGGGCAGGTAAAATAAAAAAAAATGTTTTTTTTTAAGTTTTATTGCTTTGTTTTTGTTGTGTATGCTCAGAAGAAGAAAATTCAGCAGGTTAGGTTAGGTTAGGTAAGGTAAGGGGACAATTAATGACGGCAACACCTCCAGAAGATTTTTTGCAAATCCAACCATGACTTCAGAAATCACTGGAGTTAGTGAATCCCTAATTCGGCGGTTTGCTGTTATCCTTGAAGTAATAACGTCGAATGAAAAATTAGACTTCAAAAAACATGCAGCTTACACGTGGGAAACTGCTGAACTGTTTGTTGAGAAATATAAATGGTACAATATGCCAGCAACCGTACATAAGGTTTTGATCCATGGAGAAGATATAATTAAAATCTGTGCATTTCCTGTTGGATAGCTCTCCGAGGAAGCCCAAGAATGCCGAAATAAGGATTATAAAGCCTACCGCAGGTTTCATTTGAGAAAATGCAGCCGAATTGCGACGAATGAAGATGTGATGCATCATATACTCTTATCCTCAGATCCAATAATAACAGGTTTAAGGCCACAGGCAAAAAAGAAAATACATCCAATCAGCGCAGACGCTAAAAACCTCATTTTAGCATTATAAAATCACTACTTCATAATTGTTTTTATTTATTTTTTGTATGTATTTATCTATTTATTTATTTAATTTTATAACATACATAGTTAATAATAATATTTTATTCAAAATAAAAAATTAAGATTTTACTAAAAAAAACTTTTATTTAAATATAACATCAAAACCCTCAAATTTGATAAAAATGTAAATAACTTTTTTTCTAATAATTTTTTCTTGACTAAATTTTGACCAAGCATGTATAAGACTAATATTGACATGTGTGTCAAATTTCATTAAAATTCGTAAAATAGTTCAGATTTTACAGACTTTTTTCCGCTCTCCCATACAAACATCAAAACACTCAAATTTTAGAAAAAAAGTCAATAACTTTTTTAGTAATGATTTTTTCTTAGCCAAATTTTGACAAAATGTGTATAGGACTAATTTTAAAATTCGAATCAAATTTCATCTTAATCCGTGAAACAGTTCAGATGTTACAGATTTTTTTTCCGCTCTCCAATACAAACATCAAAACCCTCAAATTTTAGAAAAATGTCAATAACTTTGTTTTTAATTATTTTTTTTCAACCAAATTTTGACCAAATATGTAAAAGACTAATCTAAACACGTTTGCCAAATTTCATTTAAATCCGTTGAACCGTTCAGATAAAACAGACTTTTTTCCGCTCTCCCATACAAACCGAACCACTGTGCGGCGCTACGTGCCACACAGCCGAAGCTACACGATGTTTTGCGCCATTTTCAAAAAAAAAAGAAGTTATTTGGCGGACCCTTTATATGAATCAAAATAAAAATTAAACAAAATTTAAAATTAAAATTGAAAATATTTGTTTTATTTAATTAAAATTTGTTTTATTTAATTGTATCACAACATATATTTTGATTAGAGCTACGCGTTTCGGATTAATAATACTAAAATACTAAATCAACGTTTGCACAACACTTAATCGACAACAACCATAAATATACGGACTTCGAAACCAACTTAACACCATTGCACATTTGCAAAAAAGGGACAACTCTTGACGCACTCGAAGAGTTCGAAATATACAAGACAAATAAAACAGAACAAGACAAAATTTTAAACGACAAATTAACCATCAAAAACAACACACTATATATCACTGCAATTAAACACCAAATCAACAATAGATAAAAGAAGACGCATACTTAACTATAAAAACCAAAAAAAAAAACAAGTCAGCAAAGTAGACACCAACACCAAATTTGACAAATAACACCACAGTCCGATAGCATAAGCCCGAAGATGGATTATTAATCCGAAACGCGTCGCTCTAATCAAAATATATGTTGTGATACAATTAAATAAAAAAAATTTAATTAAATGAAAAAAATATTTTCAATTTTAATTTTAAATTTTGTTTTCTTTTTACTTTTGATTCATATCTAATCATCATTCCAGTATTTGTATTCTGACAAACCTCCTTCCATTTATATATAAGTTAACACTTCACTCAAGTATCACACAAACCAAACAATCTGGAAGTCGTAAATTCCATTGTTTATGATGACCAAGCGATACGACTCAACCAAACCACCACTTGAGCGAGATCGGAATGCCATTAAAACAAGTACATGTGCATTGGTTCAAATTACGATAAACAACCCCCATCCAAATGAGAAACACCAAACAGCAATACTCCGGTCAACATGATCTTCAATCTGAAACCAGTCGTCAAACGCGCCAGTCGTCTTTCTTTATCTCAGAAAATAATTTTGTATCTTTTATATTTTTTAGTTTAAATAAATAAAGTTTTTTAAGAAACGAAAAGTTAACGTTATAACTTAATTGGGGGCTCAACCGGGTTCCTCACGCGCAAAAATAGACAGTTGAAAATAAAAAGTAAACTCAGTGTCGTGAGATCCTGCCAAAAAAATAAAAAGCCAAATATCTTGCAAGACAAGAGAAAGTGTTAAATAAAAAGTATCCGGATCATTCGATCATAAAATCGGAGAAAAAAATAAAGACTGTATTCGAGTATCCCGCACCAGGAGAACAACAGAAGTCATCAAGTATCCCGCACCAGGAGAACGAGATAAATATTAAGTAAGAATAAGAAATTATTATAATATTATTAATATATTTAAGTATAAATACAAAAAAAAATCTGTAATTAATTGAGATAATGGATCAAAAAGCAGTTTGTGATCTTATCTCCCAGGCAATCGCCCAAAATAACGCGGTATACGAACGACGTTTAGACGAACAACGTAACACGTATGCGGGGGAAATTGACAACCTCCGTGCGCTTCTTAGCGAACGTGGTGTTACACCGGACATAACCGAATTTAAAACACAAATAATAAATTCCTCCATTATTTGTGATGAATCTTTGGAGATCATAAAATCTCTTAGGGAGTTTGATGGCACAGCCACCTCATATGTTAGCTGGCGAGAATCGGCACATAACTCAATTAAATTATACAAAATAGGTAGCAAAAGGTATTTTGCTGCACTTACAATATTCCGAAACAAAATAATAGGATCAGCCAATGATGTCTTAACGAATCACGGCACAGTATTGAATTTTGATGCGATAATCGCACGCCTAGATTTTACTTATGCTGATCAAAGATCAATCAGCACTTTAAGACAAGAAATGTCTGTTCTCAGACAAGGTTCACTTTCAGTACTGCAATACTACGAGAAGGTTAATAAATCGCTCACCCTACTAACAAACAAAGTCATAATGACACACGGTAATTGTGAACTTTCTCATCAAATGAATGTTGCAAACAGAGCGGAAGCCTTAAGCATATTTATTAGTGGACTAAACGGTCAACTAATGAACACACTGTTCGCAATAAAACCTCATGACCTCCCACACGCTTTAGTTTTAGCTCAAGAGCTGGAGAGTAACCATGTTCGCTCTACCTTCGCTTTACAGTTCGCTCAACGAACCGAACCCAGAGGTTTATGCCATAATTTACAGGACAATAATTTACGATTCCCAAGAAACAACATACAACAACCGACAAAATACCACAACCCTACACCACAACGTAATGACTACATACAGTTCCCACAGCTCTTTGAACCAATGACTCTTGGAAGCTCGGCTAATAGGCCAATTCCTCAACAACAATTAAACCAGTACAAAAATACATACCAACAAGCCAATAACAACACCAATAGCAAGTACAAGCGACCAATGTACAATACGCACAACAACACTCAACGCCCCTTGTTTAAACGTGAAAGAGAACCAAGTACCCAACAACCTACTCAAGTTCCTCCAACAAAGACAGAAAGAATTAATAACCTTAACGAAGACCCAGAGACTTTTTTAGACGAAAGTCTGGACTACCGTTCATACGACGAGTAATAAATAACAAAAATATACGCATATTGATTGACACAGGTGCTTCAAGCAACTATTGTCGCGAAGGCGTATTCAACTATAAAAAAACATTAGATATTAAGAAAAGGGCACGCACCGTAAACGGTGACTTAACTATTACCGAATGCTATGATGCATTCATTTTAAACACAAAAACTCGTTTTTATGCCTTATCCAATCTAGAATTCGACGGCTTAATAGGATCAAATCTCCTTAGCTCTGTCGATGCCAAAAAAAATTTTGAGGACAAGACTCTCTCTTATGCCAATAAGGTAGAAAGACTATATTTTGAAAACGATCCACACAAAATTAACAACATTAGTGAAGGTGCCTCACACCCATTAGAAAAACTAGAAAGCGCCATGCTGTCTAGAATTGAGAGTATCCACGGAAAAATTTGTACAACATTACCCTTTCGTACGGATGTCATTGCAGAGATACATACTATCTGCGACAAGCCGATTTACACGAAACAATATCCCTTACCCCATAGTACAGATGAGTGGCTCTATAAAGAAATAGAGAAGGAAATAAATGAAGGTGTAATCAGACCTTCTAAAAGTCCATACAACTCACCCGTATGGATAGTACCAAAGAAAGGACAAAATCCGGACGGAAGTCCCAAACTTAGAAAAGTTATCGATTATAAGAAGATAAATGAATTCACTAAAGCAGATAAGTATCCAAGTATCGAAACTATACTAAGCAATTTAGGTAAAACTAAATACTTCTCGACAATCGATCTAGAAAGTGGCTTTTATCAAATAAAAGTAAAAGAATCTGATATTGAGAAGACAGCCTTCTCCGTCAATAACGGAAAATACGAATATCTCCGAATGCCTTTTGGATTGAAGAACGCGCCTTCAATATTCCAAAGAGCAATGGACGACATTCTAAGACCTTATATTGGCAAATTCTGTCACGTATATATGGACGATATAATAATCTTCTCCAAAACAATAGATGAACATACCAATCACCTAGAAACTATAGTTCAAACATTAAAGGACGCTAATATGAAAATATCAACCGAAAAATCTATTCTATATAGAGAAAAGGTAGATTTTCTAGGCTATGTAGTAATGGAAAACATTATTACAACAAATCCTGAGAAAGTGAAAACAATAAATGAATACCCTATACCAACCACCCTACGACAATTAAGAAGTTTCTTAGGTATGGCCGGTTATTATAGGAAGTTTGTAAAAAACTACGCTAGTATAGCGAAACCACTTACTAAGTTTTTACAGAATGATTTAGGTCAAGTATCTACCCGTATGGCCAAGAAAACAGAGATACAATTAGACAAAGAGGCGATCGAAGCTTTCAACACATTGAAAGCGCATTTAAAATCAGAGGTCGAACTAAATCAACCGGACTACACAAAGAAATTCATTCTCACTACAGACGCTTCTGATGATGCGATCGGCGCCGTACTCTCTCAAGATAAAAAACCAATCACATTCATCTCAAAAACTCTTAATAAAACAGAAAGAGGCTACGCAGCCAACGAGAAGGAACTTTACGCAATAGTTTATGCATTCAAAACTTTACGAGCCTACCTTTACGGTGTTACAGATATAGAAGTTCATACGGACCACCAGCCTTTGACATTCTCAATGTCGCAAAAAAACCCTAATGCCAAAATGAAAAGGTGGCAAGCCTTTATTGATGAGTATTCACCAAAAATGGTATACAAGCCAGGTCCTACTAATGTCGTAGCTGACGCCCTATCCAGACAAAACCTTAACCAGATAACTGAAGATGATGCATCAGTGGCTACACTACATTCTGCCCAAAGCAGCGACAACTATCAAATTGAAATACTAGATAGGCCGGTTAACCAATTTAACCAACAAATAATCATCAATAAATCCATGGAACTAAGGCACGACATTATAAGACCTTTTTCGGGCAAAACTAGGCACTTAATTGAATATAATGACACTAATGAACTTTTATAATTATTTAAAGAATACCTTAAACCAGGTTCAGTTGCTATATTTGCAACCCCAGAAACTATTTACGACATAAAGAACATGTTAAAAGATAACTTCCCAAACAAATTTGTACAAGCCAAATACTTTGCTAACGACATAACAAACAAAGATGACCAAATTGACATAGTTATTAAAACTCATAACAGAGCCCATAGAGGACTCCAAGAGAACATTAAACAAATTAGAGCTCAATACTATTGGCCTAGTATGAATGACGATTTTCAACAATACATTCACAACTGCAAAACATGCAAATCTATGAAATACGATAGACACCCAAATAAATATCCAATTGGTGAGGCACCAATTCCTTTAAGAGAGGGAGAGAGCATACACATAGACATTATGTTCGCAGAAAAAATAAAAATCTTAACATGCAGTGACGCATATTCCAAATACTTAGTAATACAAATTATTGAGGACAAACAAAACATGCACAATAAAGTTTTAGAGATATTGCAAGCATTTCCTTACTGCAAAAATGTAACTTGTGACCAAGACCCTACCTTCAAATCAACACTTTTCAAATCCCTCTTGGAAAGATGTAACATTACTGTTTATTATACACCCACTAATCACAGTATTAGCAACGGACAGGTAGAAAGAGCACACAGTACGCTCCAAGAAATAGCCAGATGTCTGAAAGACGAATATAAGTTATTAGATATTCATGAAATATTCATACGTGCAGCCAAGGAGTACAATAAAACAATTCACTCCTCAATTCAAAAGAAACCTTTCGAAGTCTTATTTAATAAAACCTCACACGAAGAAGTCCCTCTTAATCTTGCTATAGCTCAAGATAAAATGTTAGAATCACAAAACAGAAATAGAAAAACAAAGGAAATAGAACCAAACACCACAGTCTATAAGAAAACAACAGGGGCTCGTTGGGGAAAACTACAACCCAAATACAAACCCGTAAAAGTAATCGCCGACTTAGGTGCAAAAGTTAAAATATCAAATGGAAAATTAATCCACAAAGATAATTTGAAATCTTTAATTTCAGATCATGAACATCGTATTTATGTTGTTGTGTTTCGCTGCAACAAAAGCAGAAATGATAGATTACACTAGAGACAACTACGTTTTAATAGAAGTAGGAGATGCATTCCTCTATGAGAACACTTCAATTGTTCTGCATATAACAAATCTTAGTTATATTCAACATTTCGTATACTCCACCCGAAAACAACTCGACAAGAGCCACAAGGACACGACTAACTGGTTTTCAACTAAAGACAGAAATACAAAACACGATAATGACCTTGATATCATCCAAACTTTGCTAGATCAACTATCGCCAACCAGATCCAAGAGAGCAATAGAAACTATAGGCACCATCTGGAAATGGATTGCCGGATCTCCAGATCATGACGATAAAGTCATAATAGAGAACAAAATAAATGACTTAATCATGAACAGCAACAAGCAATTTATAACAAATTCCAAGATCATTAAAGCATTAAATTCCTTAAAATATAACGTGTTTGATGAATTCATTTCTGAAAAAAGTAAACTGCTTATAATAGAGTTGCAAAACATCATAACTACATTAACACTTTCTAAACTCGGGATCTTAAATCCAGCCATTTTAAACCATAAAGAAATAAATGATATTATAAAGAAAGAAAAAACACAATTAGTTATTACGGAATTGATAGATATTTCGAATTTTACAATTGTACAAAATAATGATATTATTGCAATCATGATAAAATATCCCTTGCTATTCACTAAATGTAAATTATATGAAACTAGGGCCATAAGCCAAACAGATGGTAAATTAATAATTGATAAAGAAATAGCTAAATGTCAAAAATCATATACAAATGTTGAAAAATGTAAATTCGAAACAACATTTAACTATTGTAAACTTAAGCCAACAAATACTTGTTTATCTAACTTACTTAATGATAAGAAAACAAATTGTACTAAGTTAAGAGAAAAAAATGTAAAACTAGAGGTAATTAAAGACGGTATCATATTGCTATCCGGAAAACATACTGTGGACAACCAAACAATAAATGGAACCTATCTTGCCACATTTGAGAACACCACCACGATAGATGGCATCATAAACGAGAACCAGTCCAAGAAATTACTTAACTTCTTAAGAAAATTCAACATAGACGACTACGATATAGATGAATACCTAGAAACAATAAACAAAGAACTACAAATGGACAATATTAATTTGATGGACCAAATCCAAACTGAAATAACAAACAGTCCAACTATTTCCATAATGGGAGTATTACTTTTAATAACAATAATAATAATGATTTCAGTTCATTGCTACAGAAAAAGAATACCAAGAATCCCACCACTATCCAGAGAAGAAACAATTGAACTTCAAGTCACAGAAATAATGACACGCATTCACTCTTGAAAGATTGGGACAATCTTTTCCTAACCATAGGGGAAGTTAACACTTCACTCAAGTATCACACAAACCAAACAATCTGGAAGTCATAAATTCCATTGTTTATGATGACCAAGCGATACGACTCAACCAAACCACCACTTGAGCGAGATCGGAATGCCATTAAAATAAGTACATGTGCATTGGTTCAAATTACGATAAACAACCCCCATCCAAATGAGAAACACCAAACAGCAATACTCCGGTCAACATGATCTTCAATCTGAAACCAGTCGTCAAACGCGCCAGTCTCAGAAAATAATTTTGTATCTTTTATATTTTTTAGTTTAAATAAATAAAGTTTTTTTAAAAAACGAAAAGTTAACGTAATAACTTAATTTATATGTTGTAACTGATTCAGATAATCTCGCGACCATCGGCGCCAGAACTCGTTCTTAAGAGGGTTTACCAGTTTCCACCGCGAAAGTATTCCTGTATTGATGGATGTAGCTGCCGGGTCAACATTATTAACAAGAGGCTTTCCGATGAGGAAGTGACCGGGAGTAAGAGCAGTAAGATCGTTTTGGGAATCTGACATCGGAGTTATATGCCTCGAGTTTAATATGGCCGCAACTTGAGTGACAGCGTTTCAACCTCCTCGTATGTCAATGTGGCTCCCGCCAAGGTGTATTGCAGCAAATGTTTTGATGACTTAACCGCAGCTTCCCATAAACCCCCAAAATGTGGTGAAGGGGGTGGAATAAAATGATATTCACATCTTCTGGCAGTGCGTGAAGATGTTATTTTTTTCTTTTCCATTTCGGATTCCATAAACGTCATTAGCTCCGATAGTTGGTTTTTGGCACCAACAAAGTTTGTTGCGTTATCGCGATATATGTTTTTGCGATGTCCGCGTCTAGCCATAAATCGTTTGAGTGCACCTATAAACCCTTGCGCCGTAAGATCACTGAACAGTTTCAAATGGCAAGCTTTGGTCGAAAAACAACAGAAAACTGCTATGTACGACTTGAGAATATTTACCCCTCACCTTGTAGCGTGTCAAGACTGGTTCGCAGAAGTCGACGCCGGTTTTGATAAATGGCCTAGCTGGTTGAATTCTGTGAGCCGGTGAGTTTCCCATTTGTTGGTGAAGAAGTTTTGGGGAGGCGCGAGCACATTTTACACAATTGTGGAACACTGAGCGAGAAAGAGTTTTTCCTTTGTCTAGCTATTGAAAGCATGGTTTGAGGGCCAACATGATTGTTTTCACTATTATTTATTGTACTATTCATACTTAGAATGTCAGTTTATAAGACTTGACCATTCTTTATTCCGTCAATTTCATTGAATTTTTGAACAACAACAACAACTTTATGGTGCTACCACCAATTGTTTATGAATTGATTTATAATTCCTTTATTTGGCTAGAGATATAGTTATTTCAAGGGATGCCAAGCCGCCTATCATCAGTCTCCTCCTTATTAGTGGTGCTGAGCTTTAATCGAATTTTATTATAAAAAACTTTCTACATGCCCACCATATTAATCGAACCCACACATATCATATTTGCTCATTCTTAGAAGTCGTATGCACTACGCATTCCACCACTTGAGACCACTGACGTCACAGGTCAAAAATGGGCTGTTTGTTTATCAAATGCATTTGGATCATCAGCATTTTTCTAAGCGCCTTTAAGTATGCTGTCTTGTTCCGCCTCCATTTTTCTCCATACCTTGTGTTTGCACTGTGAATGTCATATAACATCATTTTCGTGAACCGGTGGTTGTGGGGCATAAGAAATGGGTGCTTAGCGTCGTATGGTAAGGCGGATGCTTCAATACTCAATTTCTTCAGCTGACAATTCTTCTTCCATTCTCATGATTTTGGTTATTATTGCGTTTTGTCTCAGGTTGTGGATGTACCTCAGTATGAAGGTGAATATTTGAACTTTTATGTTTGAGGGTCATTAAAATTCCTTCTTTATGCGGGGACCAAATGTTGCAATCTTTGAGTCGTTCCGGTTCTATCCCACGTGATAGCACATCAGTCGGATTCTTCCTTGCACGGGACGTGGTGCCATTGTTGGAGTATTGTATTTTGTTGAATACGCGCTACTCGATTAGCAAAAAAAAAAAATAGGGAGCGAGGCGGATGTTGATGAATTAATACAAGCAAGAACAATTTCTAAGTCTGTCCATAAGAATGTTGCATCATTATTGATATTAAGGTCTTTCTGTAAACGAATTAAAGATCAGTGGGAAGACAGGCAGCTCAAAGTTCTAAGCGGGGTATAGTGGCTTGCTGCGCTAGTTTTGTCTGTTTTGATTTAGCGCATAACAAACGCACCGTTATGATGTTGTCACTGCTGACGGATCGAACGTATGCTGCTACCCCCTTGGCCTTTTCCGATGCATCAGCAAACACGTGGTATTGTATGCTCTTCGAGGTTCTATGCGAAAATATGTGCCTATCAATCTTTATGTTATTGAGCGACTATAGTCCTTCTCGATACTTCACCCACGCTGTCTGCATTTCTTGAGGCAAAGCAGCATCCCAATCAAGCTTCAATTCCCACAGTTTTTGGAGAAATATTTTTGCGACTACGACTACCGGAGCCATGATTCCTAGTGGATCAAATAAGTGAGCGATGTCAGAATATGTTGTTCGTTTGGTCACTCGAACCTTCTCAACCCAGGATGTTTTGAGGCAAAGTTGATCTGATTTCGACATCGATGTAAGTCCTACATTCTTGATATGTTCATCGATATTGTTGGTAAAGTGAAGATTGGTTTCTCTATCGTCAAAAGGAATACCCTTCAAAAGAGATGCATGATTAGCACACCATTTCCTCAAACTAAAATCATTACTTTGAAGAATTATCTGCAGCTCTGCTTGAGTTCCCAATAGCTCCGAAATTTTATCTGAGCCAGTTAAAACATCATCTACATAAAAATCACGGGCAAGCACCATTGGGCCCAAAGGGTATCGTTCCCTATTTTCTTGTGCTAATGCTTGCAGGCACTTGTTGGCTGAGTATCAGCAGAGGTTGTACCGTAGGTAACCGTGTTAAGCTTAAAACATTTCAATTAGCTACTTGGGCTGCTTCTCCACCATATCAGTTGAAATTTTTTATCTTCTTCATGTATGAGTATTTGCCGATACATCTTCTCAATATCTGCAGTAAAAACGTACATTGGAAAGCGAAATCGGATTAACATTGTAAAAACGTCATCTTGAATTGTTGGTCCCGCGGCGAGAATGTTGTTTAAAGAAATGTTTGAAGAGGTTTTCACAAAACCGTCCAAGTCCACCCTAATTTTGGTAGTGCTGCTATCAGGCTTTTGAATGCAAAGGTGAGGCAAGAAATTATATGGCTTGGATATTTGATCTAGAGTCACTTCCTGGATATGGCCCAATTGTTGATATTCTTCCATGAATTGTATGTAAAGTTTTTTGAATTTGCAAGCCTTCCTTCAAGAGCAATGAGTCTTCGAAACGCAATATCTTTAGATTCACCCAAGCTAGTAAGTGCTTCCTTGAAAGGTAAGCCAACCACAAAACAACCGCAGGAGTCTCTGGTTATAGTTTGGATGAAATAAGTTTCACAGCGCCTTTCAGCTTGAGCGAAATTGTCTTTTCAATTTGTTGATCGAGAGCCTCGTCTGCGGATCCATAGGATCGCAAGTGGAAGTTGGTACCTTGCCTGCTACTGTCCACAAAAATACGGAGGATTGTTTTCTTTTTAGGCTCTGAGTAGAGGCTGAGCGATCAGATCAGAGCTCTGAGCAGATTATGATTGATGAGTCCTCAGATTTAATTATGAAACACACTTGAGCACTGAACTGTGATTTCATTGGGAATCCATTTTTAATTTTTAATTATGTCTGAAGTTGGCTTCGCTCAGCGTTTCGCTTGATTTGCTCGGTCATTTTAGCTCTGAGCTAACCCCGATGGAAAAAAGAAACACGCTTTTTATGCTCTGATATGTCTGAGTTTAAAAAAAAAACAGAATTTTTTTGACAGTTCCGTGATCAGCTTGAGTTAAAAAAGAAAAACGCTAATTGGCTTCAAGTCGTGACGACGCAGCTCCTTCAAAAGTATATGTGCCGCATGACGATGGCACATACATCCCACGACGTGATGAATTATGTACTTCTGCAGGAAAAAACACAGACGTGTTCATATGGTGAGTAGTCTACCGCACATACAACTACTAAAAAAAAGCAGATGGTAGGAGAAATATCTGATAAATGCAGTAAAGAACTTCAATGGAATTTAATGGAGCAAGACAGACGACTACAACGTGAAATGAATGAATGAAAAAGAGACAGAGATATTCCTGTTTATAAATACAAACAAACAGATGCTTTGCCTGTTCTCACTCAAAAAATTGCATTGTTAGAATACGAGGTAAGAAAATGCAAACTGCAACAAAAAGAAGCAGACACTACAGATGCAAAAATCATCGGTGACCGAGACGAAAGAAAAACAAACAGTCAGTATCTGGAAATTATGAATACCTTTGTTGCTCGACAGACAAAGATAGATTTGCCGAAGTTCAATGGCAATCCAGAGGATTGGCCCCTATTTAGTAGTGAGTATTGGAGAACCTCAGAGTTGGGCAGATTTACCGGCATGGAGCATGTGACACGACTAAGAGCAGCTCTTAAAGACGATGCATTAGATGCGGTGCAATCCCTTCTCATCCTTCCAGACAGCTCAGAAAAGGTAATGCAGATTCTGGAACGACGTTTCGGAGAAATTGACTATATAATTAAATACTTAATAAGTAAGGCGAAAACAATCGCAGCACCACGAGAAGACAATCCTTTGTCAATAGTGAAATTCGCCACTTGTGTGGAAAATCTAACAGTCATGCTGGAACTGTTGCGGCGTTCAGAGCATCCTGAGCTGCTGGAATAATTAGAGCGAAAACTACCTCCAATATTCAGCATTGTTACATATATGTATGTAAGCCCCTTGATACATTTTATATTGTATGTACTATGTAAATAAAATCGTATGATCATTTTTATATACCATGATTTCATAGAGCTAACGTACGGTATATTATATACCTAGGTATAATTAAAAGTTAAACCAGTTTTCTCTGGGAGTCGCACATTGTCAGCCCTAGTGGCCTTAACCATTTCTAAAATATAATAATAGTTTAAGTAATAAATGAATTGATCTAAGAAATAAAAAGTCTGTCTTTTAATCACGATCACAACAATTCTGGCGACGAGGAAAAAGAATAAAGCAAATCGTGCAAATAAATAAAAAAAAAAAACAAATCAAAGTTATAAAAAAAAAAGAAAAGGCAAATGTCACATCGATTGATCGGTCACATCGAGCCATTTGTGCCGGGTGCCAATTTCCAAGCGTACGAAGACAGAATCCAACAATTTTTTGTGATCAATGATCTTCAAGAAGAAGCTAAAACTCCACTTTTCATCACCATTATTGGAGCTGAAATTTATGAAGTTTTGATGTCTCTCACGATGCCTGATCTTCCAAGTACAAAGAATTTTTCAACCTTGATGTCCTTGCTGCGGAATCATTTTTCACCAAAAAAAAATAAACGAGCTGAAAGGTATGCATTTTACAAAGCTAAACAGGAGGAAGGTGAGCCAATAAACGATTACATTGTGAGATTAAAATCTTTGGCCCAAACATGTGATTTTGGAGGTTTTCTGAAAACCAATACCACAGACAAAATGGTGGCTGATCACATGCTTAAAATTTTGGATGAAAATCTCACTGATCGTTTCATTATTGGTCTTCGCGATAGTAAAATTCAACAAGTACTCCTAAATGACGATTCTCTTCAATTCGACAAATACTGCGAAAAAGCATTAAATATGGAATTGTCACAAAAAACATCAAAGTCATTGCAAGCTGTGCCACAGCAAGCAATTTATCGTCAACAAAGAAATTACCACAATTTCAATCGTCAAAGCTATGAAAATGCAGCAAGGAAAAGCATTTCGCATCCACCAGCAGCCCAGTCAAATCAGTCCAGTCAGCCCAATCGTCGTTGCGAGTCCAGCAATTCATCGTGTTATCGCTGCGGAAGAAATCATAACCCAAAGACGTGCCCCGCAAAAAATTGGGAATGTTTTCTTTGTCATGCTAAAGGTCATACATCTACCTTCTGTAAAAAGAAAAATCGAAGTCAAGTAAATGGTGTCAACACGCGGGATACCGAAAATCAAGCGAAGAGCATTAATACAATCGAGTCATCAACAACATTTACACAGGGACCACTTCAGTGTGAACTATTGGTCAATGGTCAACCTGTCATAATGGAAATAGACACCGGTGCAACTGCATCAATTATTAGCGAAGCTGAGTTTATTTTAAGATTCCCTAAAGAAAAATTAATTAATTCTGATAACAATCTTTGTTCTGTTACAGGTAGCATTATAAAAGAACTAGGAAGTATGAATGCTGAAGTCAGTCTTGGAGAAGAAAGTTTCAAGTTAAAGTTAATCGTGATTGAAGGTCAATGGCCCAAGAAGCCTTTACTTGGTCGGACGTGGCTAGAAAGCCTATTTCCTAAATGGAGACAACATTTTTGTTTTGCAAGTGTTCATATCGTAAGTAATAATAAATTAAACGTAGTCAGTGAAATAAAACAAAAATTTCCGGGGATCTTAGAAAAAGATTTAACAAGTCCAATTGTCGGGTTCAAAGCGGGTATTGTCTTAAAAGAAAATTCGAGTCCTATTTTTCATGCCGCGTATAGCGTTCCGTATAAATTACGCGAAAAAGTCGAAGCCGAGTTAATTAAAATGTGTAATGATAAAGTTATAGAACCGGTCGAATTTAGTCGCTGGGCGAGTCCAGTAGTTGTTGTCCCTAAACCAAATGGAGACATTCGTCTCTGCGTTGACTTCAAGGTCACCATCAATAAATTTATAGAAGCCGCATTTTATCCATTGCCTAATCCACAAGATATTTATGCAAATTTAGCAAATTGTTCGGTATTTTGCGTGATTGACCTTACAGGTGCGTACCAACAACTTGCCATCGATCCAGCTTGTCAGGATTTGTTAGTTATTAACACTTTAAAAGGGTTATATCGTTGTCTTCGATTACCTTTAGGTGTCGCGAGTAGTCCGGCAATATTTCAATCCATTATGGATCGGGTGCTCCTTGGTTTTAAAAACGTATTTTGTTATATCGATGACATCCTCATTGGTGGTACTTCAGAGGATGAGTGCAAAAAACTTTGTTTGAGGTGTTAGAAAAATTGAATAAACATAATAAGCATCTTGTGGTCAGAGCACATTGTTGAAAAAGACTGTGGATCTGCGTGTAATATCCGATTGGTTATAGAGAAAATCCCATGCTGCAAGCCTTCGAACAACCCTGTTCCAACTCCAACCAATACTTCAGAAAACAGAAGTGAAACGATTAAAGGGAAAGATGAAAGATGGCAAAACGTAAGAAAGTTATCTCTTTGTTTTGCATGCTTGTAGTGAAATCATCAAACGAGAATGTGTCGTTAAAAGACTCCGTGTACTATCGATAGCTGTCCGAGAAATCACCACCGATTGTTGCATAAGCATCAGCAAAGATTTTCTGCTGAGATTCCAGCCTTTGAGCCAAGGAACCCGCACTATAGTAACACTCACACAGCTGTCGCAAATGGGTTCTCTACAAATATAAGTACAGTGAGCAAGACCATCACCAGACTTAGAATTTTGCCGGTAAGCCTTAAAAACAATTCAGTGCTAATAATCACTTTTGCTCTTCTAGATCCTAGAGCTGCACTGACACTGGTAAGTGAAGCAGTAGCAAATCAATTGCAAATGGACGGCAAACATTTACCTCTATCAATTTAGTGGACCAATGGTGATGTGGGAAATGAAGATGAGTCGAAAGTTGGTTCAGTCTGCATCTCTGTGACTTACCCGAACGCAAAAACATACAGTCTAAATGACGTCAGAAGTGGAAGGTACTTACGCAACGGCAGTCAGTTGATAGAGAAAAGCTTGTAGAAAGGTGGCCGTACCTAAGGAAAATTAACTTCGAAAGCTATGACAATGTACACCCAACGATTTTAATCGGTGAAAACAACGGATTGTTAACTGCTACCCGACAATTGATTCACAACAAGTGCAACAATCCCATCGCTAGTAGAACTTGGCTAGGATGGACAATTAGTAGTAACGATGGCAGCAGTAAAGAAAGTGAAGTGAACCATGTTTACATAATGCAAGATAACAATGTTGACGGCTTACACTACATGGTTAGATCTTTATTTCAACTAGACGACATCCTGACTAGTGGTTGTGATCCGAAATGATCCCGAGAAGACGAAAGAGGTTAGGTGACAAAAGCTGGCAAACTGGACTGTTATGGAAACGTGACAATACCAAACTTCCAGACAGCAAGTTTGCAGCCTGCCAAAGATTAGTTCTATTTTAAAAGAAACTCGACAAGAATCCCGTTTTGAAAGAAGCATACGGTGACATCATAGACGACTATCTGCTGAAGACAAAGACTTGTTGGGAAATAGAACTTGGTACTTACCAGTAACCAATCCAATGAAGTGGATCACAACGTTTTCCCGCTTTATTTGCTTTTTGTTAATTTTCTTCTTTTATACCTATATTCTTTTTTTTCATTTTATTTTACTTGAATATGTATCATATACATATGTATGTATGTTATGTTATATACCTTCTTTATTAATTCAGTTAGATGAAACAAGTTGAACAAATTACATTTTATCTATTTGAAAACTCATAATCCGAGAAACATTCATTTCTCACTACTTCTTAGACGTACATAATACCAAAAAAAGAAACCAACCAGCATCCATCAAACTTCACAAAATAGTTTAGCCTACCCATCGTCAACCACCGACCTCGAATACACATCTTCCGCCACGATTCGAGTATATTTGATCATATTGATCGTGGACAATTTGGTTACGAGCGCTTGGCTCGTTTTTATTCGAAACCATTTGAACTCGGTTGCAAAGTATACTCGTTTGTACTCGCTTGATGTGTGTGCTGACTTACGAGTCATCATACTCATGAACATGAAAACTAGTAAACATTTTGGTTGTGTTTGACTCTGTTTGTTTGAACTCGCTTTTTTCGAGTGAGTATTCGATGTTCATGAACTATACTCCAATCGTTTTTTTCTCTGGTCTGGATCTGGATGGAGGTGGGTCTGGATCTGGAAGGAGGTGGGTCTGGACCTGGATAACGGTGGGTCTGGACGGAGATGAAATTGTTTTTTTAAATATTAGCTTTTTTTTGAAAAATTAAAAAAAAAAAATCCTTAAACTTTTAATGGACTCTATAAAAATATAAAGGGTTTTCCAATAAGAGGTGTTATTTTGAATAGCCCGCTATTTCGGTAGCTGTCACTTTTGAAGCTGTCATTTTTTGACATTTGACAAGTAGAAACTACGTCATTAATAAAAATGGAACGATACACGCTTCAACAACGCATTGAAATTATTAAAATTCACTATAAAAATGGTGAAAATTTGGCAGAGACGGTTCGTAAAACTAAAACATTTTTGGGTCGTCGTGAAGCACCTTGTCGGACCGCAATACAGAAATTGGTGGACAAATTCGAGCTGTTGGGACAAGTTAGTGAGGTGAAGAATAAAACCCGTGCACGTCGCTGAAGAACAACTGAGAATATTGCTGTTGTAGCCCAAAGTGTTGAAGAAAACCCAGGTTTGTCCATTCCTCGTCGTTCTTTGGAAATAGGCATTCCACAAACGTCATTACACCGTATTTTGCATAAAGACTTGGGTCTTAAGGCTTATAAAGTTCAGTTAACACAAGAACTCAAGCCGGCTGATCATCAACAACGTCGTGAAATGCATGAAAATGATCCGGAATTTCATCGAAAAATCATCTTGACTGATGAGGCCCATTTCCACCTCGGAGGCTACGTCAACAAGCAAAACTGTCGCATCTGGGGCTCGGAAAACCCAAGAGTTATTGTTGAAAAGCCTCTCCATCCTCAACGCGTGACTGTTTGGTGCGGTTTATGGTCCGGCGGGGTCATTGGACCTTACTTTTTCGAAAATGAGGCTGGAGCAACAGTTACGGTCAATGGATTGCGCTATCGAGAGATGATTAATGATTTTTTATGGCCGGAATAGGATGGTATTGATCTGGACAACGTTTACTTTCAACAAGACGGCGCTACGTGCCACACAAGCAATGAAACCATCGATCTTTTACGGGAAAAGTTTCCGGACCGTGTTATCTCTCGAAGAGGTGATCACAATTGGGCACCGAGATCTTGTGATTTAACACCTTGCGACTTCTTCCTTGTGATTTAACACCTTGCGACTTCTTCCTTTGGGGCCACGTGAAAGATAAGGTTTACGCCAACAGACCAGCGTCGATTCAAGACCTCAAAGATGGAATTTGTGAGGCTATCGAGGACATAGGGCAGCCACTTTGCGATTTGGTTATGGAAAATTTCATGAAAAGGATATGGTCCTGTAAGCGTGGTCGTGGCGGCCATTTGGCTGATGTTGTGTTCCATTATTAACTGCATACCTTCCTCTTTATAATGAAATAAACATCCGATCATTTATCTCAAAAAATTCTATTTTTCTTTGAATATCAAAATAACACCTCTTATTGGAAAACCCTTTATAACTTCCGGCCAAATAAATTCTATATTTAGACAAAAATATAAAGTTTACGCCAACCCCCTGCTCTGCTTCGACATAGGATTTGGAGTACTGTTAAACAAAAAAACTGGTATAGGCACCTGCCTGATGACCGAACATACCCTAAGCGACAACGGAGTTGCGTGAGCGGGTGTGGCCCCGAAAAAGGGAGTTAAAATCCTGAAAAACCCGCGCAGCGGGCCACCCAAGTTACTGTTAAACAAGAAAATTGTTGGTATAGGCGCCTGCCTGGCGGCAGCATGCCCCCCCATAAACTGCAAGCACACCAATTGACAACATACATTATAAGAAAAAACTATTTTTATCTTCAAACGCGATTTGCGGCTAATCGGAGCTTCGTAGACCACCCAAAGTTGACATCTTCAAATGTGATTTCTGGTTAAACTAGGCATCTTAGAAAATTAAAATGTATATTCGTGATCTAGGGAGTGCCACCTTTCAATGGACGTATCACATGATTTTTTTTAAAAAACTTTTTTCGAATTTTTTTTTGAATTTTTTTATTTAGTTTTTTACAATTTTTTTCGACAATTTTTTATCGAAAAAAAAAAAACAATTTTTACCTATCGACCCATACCCCTTAAGTCGGCATCGGCACTCAGCCCCGCAAGCCATCCACAACATCTACCTACCTACATCAAACCAACATCGTCCTACCTACCGAACCATATCCGCCTGCACGCGCCCCGCAAGCCAACCGCTAAACCTAACATAATACCTACACCAAACAACAAAACACGACACAACACGAAACAACACAACCAACCAAGAAATAATAGTAGAGTTATCTCTTCTCTTGACTACTATGAGAATGAATTTTGCTTATGCGCTGTCGCTTTTTATTGAAAAAAGTGGGAATCGGCGGGCAAACGTTACACGGGAAACTGTGATTCGGGATATCGTTCTGCGGGAAATCGTTTTGCGGCAAAACGTAGGCAACCCCAATGAAGCCACGCAAGATAAGAATTGTGTTTGATGCAGCTGCGAAGACAAATGGAGTTGCACTCAATGATGAACTTGTCCAAGGACTCGATCTGCTACAATCTCTACCAGAAGTTTTGTTCAAATTCCGCAAAGGTAAAATTGGATTCACAGGAGACATCAAAGAGATGTTTCATAGAAATAAAATACGTGATGAAGACAACAAAATCCAATTAATTCTATGGGGAGGCGAGAATCGAACCGATAATCCACAGGTCTTTAAGATGACAGCAATGATGTTTGGTGCGACATGTTCTCCGAGCTCAGCAATTTACGTGAAATATCGGAAAGCAGACGAGCATGCTGATAATTATTCCAAAGCTGTATATACAATCAAAAATGATCACTATATGGACGATTATTTAGAACATGCAGACGACGACGCAGAAGGTATAGCTTTAATTGATGGTGTCATCAGAATCCACAGCCGAGGTGGATTTCATATAACGAATTGGAGAAGTTCTTCTCAATCCGTTCTGGATTGTATCCCAGCTAATAGATGTGCAGGTGGTACAACGCATGTCATCATCGACAGAAAATGTGAAAGCCGTATTCTGGGAGTTTATTGGAATACTCAAAATGATTCGTTTACGTTTGCTGCCAAACTAGAAAAGATTGATGACTGCTTTCTAAAAGAACAAAAAACTCCAACTAAGCGACAGGTGTTGAGAACAGTCATGTCCGTTTTTGATCCATCAGGGTTTGTGGCTCACTTTGTTGTTGTTGGCAAGATGTTGCTACAGGCGATTTGTAAAACATCTATCGACTGGAACGATGAACTGCCTGAATTGAGTTCGCGACTTGAGTAAAATTTCTTCACTGAACATTCCCCGATGTTACTCACCATTTTTCAATCTGGCACCTGAACTGGAGCTTCATGTATTTGTTGATGCGAGCGACTCTGGATATGGAACTGTGGCTCACGTAAAAATTGTTTTTAATAATATTAGAAATGTTTCTTTCGTTGCAGCTAAGGCAAAGGTCTTACCTCTTGATAAGCCACTTATGACGATACCACGAGCTGAATTACACCCAAAATAAAACCGTCCGTATCTGATATTGGATACGACAACATGTTGCGAAATGTATCATTGGTCAATTTAAAGAGCGAGAGCGAAAAATCTCTCTGGAAACAATTTCAAATTTGAAATCTCTTCAAAATGCATATATATCAGGGATAAACAAATGTTTTCGTTGTTTCTTCTTTCGCTTTTTTTTTTAGTTTTTTGCTTATTATTTTTTGTGATGATGATGATGATGGGTATCTGTATACCTAGATAGACATGCAGTAACATTTTTGTTCTTCCATTCCAGGGATTTTCTTTTGGTTTTATTTATTTTTGTGAGGTTGTTTTGTATTCCTTGAGAAATTAAAAAATCATTTTCATTAATTTATTTAGGTACAGGTGAATAAATAACTTGTGAGGAAAGCTGATTTATAGTTAGGTAGGTATAGATAGGTTGGTGTGAAATGTGTATGCACCAATTTAATGAATACGTCCGTCGTAACAAGATACATTTTGCAATGGTTTTATAGGTATGTAGGTAGGTACTTGTGGTTTTTTTCAATTTTTCATTCGTCTCGATCGTTGGCAAGAATTTTTGTTTTTATTCCTTGTGAGAATTTTTGTAGAGCAGCGAGATACATGTATGAAGGAAAGTTTCAAGGAAAAGTTTTTTTTTTAAGGATTTCTCTGTTTTCATGTTTGAGGGTGGAGAATACTGCATTCTTGCGTCCGTCTCGATCTTTTAATAATGGCAAGAGTTTTCGTTTTTGCTAGTTTCGAGGAATTTTGGTTGGGATAAAAAATGTAGGTGGATATGAAGGAAATAGGTACCTATCTCTTGTTACTTTTTGGGGTGGAGAATATTAGCCGCGTTTTGTTATAGCTTAAGATCCATACCGATCATCCCATAAAAATAAAACGATACGGATCTTGATGACAGCTGTGTTGTATACCTATCTCTGTTTTGCTTACGTTGGTTCATTTTCATGTATTCGTTGTCTTTTTTCTTTACACTGCATTTCATACTACCTTGCCACGAGAAGACATCTACCCGCATTAGTAACAACTAATTTACGGGTCTGCAAAAAAGATCCAGATAGAGAGCAGGATCCCAAGTTGTTGTTGTAGGTATAACGTGTTAAAAAATTATCCTGATCCAGGTCCGTAGGTAATAAAACGTGGCTATTACCTACCTATTTTGTTTGTGTTTTTTATTTATTTATTCGGTAAATAAAAGCAAATGCTTAGAAATATGTATAAATGATAAATAGGTTAGTAGGTAGGTATCACGGAAATTGGCTTCCACGACAATGTAGTACCCCCTAAACCGATTACTATGCAGTTACATATCAAAAATCCATACCTACCTGGTTACCTTCCTAATCTTTATGTTTATATAAATGTAATTATGTAGGTATATTTGTTTCGTTAAGAAGGATAATTTTCCTCTTGCAAACTATTATCTTCAAAATTAGGTACGTACCTACACCTATATTTTTTAATTCTTTTAGTTTCCAAAAATAATGTTTTTATTGAAGAATAGGTATTCCTCCCGGTTAAAAGAAACAGCTCGTTAAAATTTGAAAAGTATGCAATCACTATTTGAATTTGTGTAATATGTACTGATTTTTTTTTAAACTTCCGTTAATTAAAAATCATTCTTTTCTTTTATATATCCATTTAATAAAATAAAACAGTAAAACTTCTCATTTCTTTAAATCGAAGTTTCTATAACTCGATTTTATTTCTCACATTTTTAGAGTTTGACTTATATAGATAGAAAATATTGGTTTAAATATGAAAACCTACCTACAGCAAATTAGATTCCTGGAATTCTGTTGAACGCAGATAACGGCAATATTTGAGTGCTTTAACATATGAACTAATATCTCTTGAGTGCATGAATGGATTCATTTAGTTTTTATTAATTTCGCATATACCTACATAAAATAACGGTTATTTTGACAACTTTATTATCCTACGACCTACGAGGTATAAAAGCGTCACAATCTTGATTTTAAATTGATCAAAAAATAAATAAAATTGATACAGAGAAAAAATATCGCTACTTTCGAGCAAATTTGCCTAGAAAATTAACAAAAAACGTAAATATTAAGAAATTATGGTAGGTATATTGAATCTTAGTTTATGCTTTAAATATCCAATAAATAGCATTTTAGCTATACAATAACTTTACTTGATACAAAGATATGTTACACATCATTTGCGAATATACTTATACTTACTCTAACTACATTTTTGTTCTTCGACAATTAAGAAAAAATAAAAAAATTAATGTTTATACCTACAATGTTCATATGTACCTACTTGTTTAAGACGAAATAGATGCCTAGGTACCTACCTGATCTTGATATTGGTAGAAAGATTAATTTATTTGCAGACAGATTTACTACGTTTGTTCTTAGACAAGAGTTTTTCTTTAGTATAGATATTTATTTTTAGAATACTGAATAGGTACATTTAAACTCAAAAAATTTAACTGTGTCTTTGCATTTACATTACAATTTAGGTATCATGGATTCCTTTAAACATTGAAGATGTTCACCTCTTATAATAATTGAATGTTCATTCCAATCGATATATTTTCTATAAAAATATAATCTTTGTTATATTATCTTTTATTTAATAATTCATCCTTCAAGATAAAAAAAAGAATTACCAAAGTTATAAGCCATTTCCGGAGAACTATACATGATCAACCAAATCCTGAATTTTATCGACCATATAGACAGTTTGTAATTTTGAAAAATTTTGCGTAAAGTAATGTTCATTAGTCAAAATTATTATAATACAAATTTTGAAAATAGAAGTTTGAAAAATAAGAACATAATTATAAATATAGTGCAAAACTTTCTGTTAAGCGTTTTGAAGGCTCTCAGCTGCTCAAAATTAATGCAAATAAAATTACATATGTGGTGTTTGGGAGAAACATGATAACTCCATTTCAAAATTTGCGTCTTCACGTCCACTTTGCATCGAGCTAGAAGCGAAACGAAATTACCGATTTTCTTCAAATTTGGATTAGTTATGAACGTTTGTCAAATTACGTTTCAAATTTGAAAGAAATCGGTGCAGCCGTTTATAGGCTCTAGCTAGATGTAAAGTGGACGTAAAGACGCAAATCTTTAAATGGAGTTATCATGTTCCTCCCAAACACCACAATATTGAAGTAAGCTTAAAAAATTTAAAATAATTTCCATAAATATTTTATTTATGCAGTATTATATTATAAAGCAGTATTTCTCGATTTATAGTCAATTTGATGCAGCTAGCTATTTATTTTTTTGGCACCTTGAAATAATAAAAATGTGAATTGACTCGCAATCGATTAATAAATTGAAATTAAATTGAGAAGCGTGTGAACAATGTACAGCAATGATTTCTTTATTAAGACGTTTTCCAGGACTTGTTGAAAAATTGAAGCATTTGCTAATCGTGGTCGAAATATCAATTTAGCAGGTTTTTAATATAAGAATTTTTCAAAAACACATTTTTATATTTTAAGTTCAATTGAGATTGGTTTTTTATTTCAGATTTCTTAAAAAAAAATGCTAAGTCAGAATAAGGCAGCAGAATAACCATGCAGAGCAAAGAAAAATTATAACTTTTTTAAGTTTTTTCTTAACGGTTGTATGGCAAGTACATACCGTTATTTTTGAGCAAAAAAAATTTCCATTTCTCCTCTTGGGATTTACAAAAAAAACCTTAAGTTCAAATTGTATAGGTTGTAGGTCGAGGTAGAGACAGAGAGAATTGTGACACCCACTTTTTTCCCACCCACTATCTTCCTAATGTCATGTTTGACTGTTATCTCGAAATTTTTTTTCTGAACGAATTCAAGACTTGCCCTAGAGTACCTACATATATCGCAAGTAACAAAGCATATTCAGAATGATTAAGAAAAAAGGACATTTAATTGATTTAAAAAAAAAAACAGTAAAACCTATTTTGTCACCAAGTATGGTACTAATATATATATTGTTGTTTCTTTAACTCATCCTTTCCTCAAATATACCTATTCGTTAACTAAAATTATGAAGGAATCCATATTTCCATGGTTTCCTCAACGAATGCATGAAAAGTGGTAAAAGTATCTGAATTTAACTAAGATTTTCGCCTGACGATTCAAATATGCATTGAATTTATTTGAGATACTTTTTGGTAAACAACAACGAAAATTGCAATTCCAGTTTTTAAACAATTAAAAAGACCAACAAAATATGTTTTGTATTTTGAAATAAGCATTATTACCTATAGTATTTATTATTCACTTAAAAGAATAAATGTGAGTAGGTACCATAAGAAAAATTAAATCAATATTCAAGGAAATATAACATCGCCTTAAAAATTGTATCAAAATAGCTAGGTATTTTGTTTGCCCACAAACACTACCCCCCTCCACCCTGAGAAAAGGCGCCTATGTAGGAAGGTACCTTTGTTTAGTAGTAAAAGCTGCTTTTAGATTGCCGTTCGGATATGCATATAGGTATAGCTACATTCTCCAGCCCCAAATGTGAAAAAAAAGAAATCCTTAAAAAATAATTCCTTGAAACCGTTCTTCATATCTACATACCTATATACCTAGGTACATGAATTTCTCTGCCCTACAAAAATTCTCAGAAGGAATAAAAAGAAATTCACCTGCACCTATATAAATTAATGAAAATGTTTTTTTTTAAATTTCTCAAGCAATACCTACAAAACAACCTCACAAAAATAAATAAAACCAAATGAAAATCCCTGCTACCTTTTACGAAGATCGCGATTTGCGATGGAAGAACAAAAATGTACCTGCATGTCTCTCTAGGTATACAGATACCCATCATCATCATCATCACAAAAAATAATAACCAAATAACTAAAAAAAAAAAAAGCGAAAGAAAAAAACAACGAAAACATTTGTTTATCCTTGATATATATGCATTTTGAAGAGATTTCAAATTTTAAATTGTTTCCAGAGAGATTTTTCGCTCTCGCTCTTTAAATTGACCAATGCAACATTTCGCAACATGTTGTCGTATCCAATATCAGATACGGACGGTTTTATTTTGGGTTCACTTTGCTTGTACTGGATGCGACATCTTGGTATTATATTATCTTTGCTTATATGTTGCCGATGATGCCACTCGAATGACACCTAAAGAATTTGAAGCTGACTGTAAATGTTACATAGGACCACCTTTTTTGTATGAAGACGTTTCAATGTGACCTAAATTGAAGAAAAATAGTTGACCAGTGACGGTGAGGAAGACGAGGCAAATGAATTTGTTATGGTAATCTCAGAACCAGCTAGATTCAAGTTACCTGATGTGACAAGATTTTCGAATTGGTTTCGACTGATAAGAGCTACTGTTTGGATTTTGCGGTACAAGCAAGACCTCAAGATTAAAAGCCAAATTAAAAAAGGTTAATACAGACGTTATGACTTACCAAGCACAGCTGGTGACGACTGGAGTTGAATGTGCGACTAAACTGTGGATCCAACAATCTCAACAAAATTCTTTTCACAAAGAAATATCTTAATTAAGGAAGAGTGGAATTATAAACCGTTCAAGCAAATTATACAATAGCATTCCACAATTAGACGATGAAGGCATCATTCGGCTTAGAGGCCGCATGTCAAATCTAAAAGATGATCAACGGTTAAGAACACCAGTGGTTCTCGATGGAAGGGATTTGTATGCGCAACTACTAATCAAGTCCTACCACGACCAAGCAAATCGCATTGGTCATGAGGATTTATGAACGAGATACGACAGTGATACTGGATGCTGAAGCTGAAACCAAAACTGTGACAGATAAGGTCAAAATGCAAAACCTGTAGAATAAGACGTGCTAGGCCGGAGCATACAATTATGGGACAATTACCTGCGGTAAGACTTTTGTCAAATAATCCAGCATTGACATTTACAGGCGTTGACTATTTTGGGCCGATAAATGTTAAAGTTGGCCGACACTTTAAGAAACGATACAATTTGACGAACGACTCTTGCATCATGGCACTCGGAAGGTTCATTGCTAGACGTGGATGGCCAAACGAGTTATTTTCGGATAATGGCACGAACTTGAGGGGAGCAGATAAGGAGCTCAGAAGATGTCTAAGGGAGCTTGAACAATCTAAAATAAGAGGTGCCCTAACTAAGCATCGCATTAACTGGCATTTCATTCCACCAGCCTCGCCCTATATGGGAGGATGCTGGGAGAGACTTGTGAGATGAGTGAAGACATCGCTTAATACAATTTTGAAAGAAGTTAATCCATCGGACGAGATGCTGAATACATTACTGACTAAAGTAGAGCAGATTATCAACTCGAGGCCTTTAGTTGAAGTACCATATCACCCAGACGAACCTGAAAAGCTTACGCCGAATCATTTTTTGATTGGCAGATCATCAGCTTCCGCCCCTATAAGCGATTTTGATTTTTGACAAAGATCTAATATTAAGAAATCGAATGACACAACGGTTACCTGATTATTTCTGGAACCCATGGCGAAAAGAGTTTTTACCGGCTCTAAATCAGCACAACAAATGGAAGGTGAAATGTTCGTTCTTCTTAACGACAATGAAGTTAGAGGAAATTGGCAGAAGGGTATCATCGACAAAAAGTTTTTTTCGGACCAGATGGAGAAACTCGAGTTGTCGAAGTTAGAACTTCAAGTGGAACTCTTAAGCGACCAATAGTCAAAGTGTGCGTCCTCGATTTGGAGAATGGTAAAAGTGACGACGATCGTCCCAATAACAGAGGGGGGAATGTAAATCTCAGACCTGTACGATTGGCAGCATTGAAAATTATTTAAGGTTAAAATTAAGATTTGGCAACACTTAATTTATATTCTTCTGCACATAGTAGTCTCCAAGTAACGTTGAACCAGACAGTAGTCTCCGAATGTAAAAGTATATTTTTGGTTATAATTAAAGAATTTATTATAACAGTAGGTACATGTAGTTCTCTTATTATGTCAATAAGAAAAAGATTACACTTGTAGTTCTGAGTTTGGAGTTTTCGACAGGAGTTGGAGTTTCCGACAGGAGTCAGAATATGTTGTTTTGTGTTGCAGATGTGCAAAGACTTGTTGAATCAACCGAAGTATTCTCTGTTGCAGATGCGCAAAGCTTTGTTGAATCAACCGAAGAAACTGCATTCCCGGCTGGTAATAGTTTTGATTTATTATTCCTTGAGGACCTTCTCCCCTGAAGCAGCGTGTTATGCTTACGCTGACATTTGGAGCAGCATCTATACCAACAATCTTCAACTTTACGTCCCATCTTGAAGGAATTAATGCACAATCCTGAGCTTTGCACTAATTTATAGCGGTTTTGTGGACTTGAATTTAAAGAATTTATGGCATATGTAAAGGTGATGATTGCCTTTGCAACAAGTACAAGCTGTTTGTACAGCGGCAACTGTGGTAAATGCCCTGCTGGATTCAAATCGCTTACGCTGGTCTTCTTAGGGCTATTTTATTCACTCGCAGCTGAACACAACTTGAGGATTTTTCTTGTCAATTTTAGAAAGTGTTTTCATTCACTCCAAGTTGGCTCGCTCAACTTTGCATTCTGACAGATGGATTAACTCTCAAGTTGTTTAACTTTTGATTTTCTCAACTCCCCAAAATAGTAGAAGTTAGCCGAGGAAACTTGGGATATTACGCCCAACTTTAGATTTTTTCATACTTTTGATTCATTCACTATAGTTGCTGATTCGATTCCATACTAAAGTAAAAAAAAAAGAAATTTAATTAGATATGAATGGTTATAATTATTTCTGGGAGGATCATCTTCTTTGAATAACGAAGATGATTAAGAGGAGGAGAGTTTATTTATTGAGAGACGGCAATACAAAATGAGAATACGACTTTGGGTAAAAAAAAAACCCTTTGACCGTAAAGGAATGGTATTTCCAGGGATCGCACATTAATGAAAGTGCTCTCACTAATTTTGTTGATGTTTGTTTGACGTTCGTTCAAATCCAATGTTGAAAACTTACATTTATGTGTCATCTGTCACAAATATCCCAGGGAAATTTTGTAAATTACAAGTTGGGCAACTTCACTTTTCTAACTGAAGAGTTAAAGGATAAGTAGTGAATAAAAGCAATTTTCAACTTGCCCTTCAACTATCGAGTTGGCCTAAACTCTTGAGTTGGAAAATAGCGAATAAAATAGCTCTTAGCCTTTTTTGCTGCGTTTGTTCCTAACGCCTCCAAAGACTGAAAACGATTTTCCAAAAATGTCAGGAAATCGTTTAATGAAGGCAGTTGTCTTGGTTGTTTAAGTGACTGCTCCCAAAGTGTGTGTGAGTTTCCATCCAATTGCTTAATTAAGATATGCAAGAGGAGAGGATCCCAGTTTTTGGTTTCGACAGCCAGATTTTGAAGGCTCAAAAGACTTTCTTTCGTGGTCTCGTGAAGGGCCTCAATCGCTGAAGAGCTTTCAACTTGATTCCTTGGTTGGGCGAGTAATTTGTTTAGCCAGGCGGTTACCAAAAGTTGAGTATTCTCATAGCGATTTTTAACTGTGTCCCAGGCAGCTTTGCAGTTGGCATCTGAAGTCGGAAAATGACGAATCAACCTTTCTGCTTCGCCAGTAATGGTGGTTTTTAAGTACCACATCTTTTGACATAGTGGAATTGGCTGGTTATGTAAAAGTTCAGTGAATAAATCACGAAACTGTATCCACTTTGAATATTCGCCATCAAACTTTGGTAGTGCAACCTTAGGTGGTTTAGGTTGGTGGCTGCCTTGGCTTGGTGCTGCAGCTACGGGACTCGAACATACTTCCAACCTGGCAGTCAAAAAATCTGGAATTGCTAGAGTTCATCTTCCAACTTGCAAAATTCTTCCAAGTTGTAGCCATCTTGGCCTGGATTTTTGGAAATTGCATGTATTAACCGATGGGTTTCTTCCATTTCCATCCAGTATTTTTGTAATGCGCTCAATTTTATGCCACAAAATGTTGAAGTCCAAGCCTTGCTGTGGTCTTTAGACTAGTAAGCAATAGCTTTAGAGACGTAGTGGTTGCACTCTGCCTTTTAATGACTCTTGAGCAGTCAGATGTTGGGGCTTTTATGCTATCAGCCTCACATGATTTTTTTGCTTGATGCTCGGCGCGTGGAGTCTGTAGGTACAATTGACTCTAATGTTTCCTTGATGTCAATAAATGTCTTTTTACCTTCTCGTAAGTATTCGCTTGAACATAATGGAGTATCCGCCTTCACATATGCCTTTATTTGTTCATGATTCTAAGAGAACTTTACCCAAAGAGCCTCTAATGACCGCAATTTTTTAGCCTTGTATTCTGCCGTTTTACGGTCCGGGCCGTCTGCCAATGTTGGTCTTAAGACGCTGCAGTTCCTGCGTGATGGCCTTCTGCCTGGCCACTATGGTGAATACTTCCATTTCATCCATTTTGAGCACGCTGAATACCTACGTGAAGTCTGGAACAACAACTTGGATCTCTTCTCTACTGTCGAAGTCAGGAACACGGGAACTCTGGATATCTATGTGAAGCCTGGAACAACGAGGCAAGGGCGCTATGGATACTTGGATCTCTTCTCTGCTGTCGAAGTCAGAAACACGGGAACTTTGGATACATTGTTCTCTGGAACTCGCCTCTGCTATGGTGCGTTCTTTTTCTAACTAAAGTTAACTACAGTTAACTTTCATCGTTCCTTTAATTCAGAAAAGTAACTTTATGACGTCATAAAATCGTTCCTAAACTCAAGGTTAAAGTGTCAGAAAGTAACTTTTAGTAACTTTTTCCAACTCATCTCCTTGATGTGAGTTGAAATGGTTAATCTATCAAATACAGCTGAAATTGCAATGTTTTCATTTTGTGGTTATCTTTTGTTTACTTTTCGTTCTTGTGAATTTTCGTTGTGTGAATTTTCAATTAACTCATTTTTTTTTGTCGATTTCGATTTTAGGAATTGTTTTCTGTTATTATCTGATTAATTTCCCTTTTTTTCAACAAAAAATTTGGTCAATTTTGTTTAAAGAAATTTGTGCCCATAATGAAAAAAACATTAAACTACAATGTACACATTAATGATTCGATTTTGTCCAAAAATTTAGTTAATAGAAATTTTATTTCCAAATTGTTTCCATTTTAGAAGTGCAAATAATAATTTTTGCAATAAGTTTAATGCGATCACGATTTTATCTTTATTATTCATTGCAAATATTTTCCAATTTTTTTTCCAACCCATTTCGTTTGACAGAACAACCATATTTTTAACTTTTATCGTTCCTAAATGAAAAGTTAACCAAATTAACTTTTTTAACTATGACATTCCAACTTTTATTTTTGACACATCAACCATAGTTTACTTTAGTTAGAAAAAGAACGCACCACTGGTGAACTCTGGAACAAGAGAACTCCGGATGCATGGATCTCTGGAACTCAGCAGCCCAGTGTCCAAAGCCCTATGTACGCTTAATATGGTAAACGTAGATTCCGCAGTCCAGTTTCAAAGCCCTGGGAACGCTTTATATAATAAGCGTGAAAATCACTTAAGAGCAGAAGGTTTTCTGTGCTCTTATCACCTCGGGGTCACCAATGATTAAGTAAGAACTATTTTGCTCCGACTGGCTGAACAGGGTGCATAACCTTGATCAGACCGTAGATAATACAAAAGGTTCTTGCACCTTTGTATTTTGCAGTATGAATTATTGTTGTGAAATATTAATGCCCCTTACCACTTGTGGGGGAAGCAATAATAATAAAGTACACTTGACAACCTTTCGATCGTAAATGATAAATTTTATTGTCTTAGAATAGTATTTATACACAATTATTGCTTACTTTACTAAAATTACGTTCATACAAAAAAAAAAAAAACAAAAAATAAAAGAAACTTGATACATTTCTGCCAGGTATGTTCTGAACCTGAATGCAGAATGCTGACTATCGTGAGAAATTTACTTGAATATGATTAGAAAAGAAAGCATACAGAGAAGCTGTTGCTGTTGTTATAGATTTGAAAATAAAGCATACTGAGAAGCTGTTGCAGTTGTTATAGATTTGAAAATAAAGGATACAGAGAAGCTGTTGCTGGTAAATACTAAAAATCGTTGGTATATAATAATCTGTTGGATTAAATTTACAAAGGAATTAAGTTCCGATTTAAGTGCTCCTAATTTGCGGAACTCTCAGTTGAATACTCCGCGATCGAAGTGCGGAACATAAAAATCGTGGAGACTTTTTATAATCGACTTAAATAAAAAAATCGGAGTAGATGTAAAATGGGTTAGTTCGAAACCAAGGAGTTTCGCCTTTCTCCTCCCATTGGTTTGGGTTTGAGTACTTTCTTCTTATCTTATCACCCAACACGTCTGTAAAAAGTATACAACACTTTCGATTTTTTTGTGTCTTAAAAAAGTTTTCTTGTCGTCAGTATTTTTGCTATCAAGTTTTTTGTAATAAACAGTATTGTAAGTGATAAAGCATTTAAGTTCTTATTTGTTTTTCCAGTGTGTAAAGTATACATTTATTTACGTTCTATTTATTTGTTTTCCATTTTGTTAATTTTTAAAGTAAATGTAAAAATCCAAAAATTTTCCTGTCAATGTCATATATTAAATAAAAACGAAAAAATCCCTTGAGAAAGTTGGAAAAAAACCCAACGAAACGTTAGGAAGAAATAAAATATTTTATTTTCATTCGGACTTCACTGATCTGTAAGCCTGTCTTCTATAACTATAACTATAGTTTTTTTTCTTTTAAATTAGTTGTGGAAAGAAAAAAATTCTAAAAATTAGTTTGCCTCAGTTTTCATCAAGTTAGCACTACACTTTGGGTTATTAACAAAACTAAGTACGCAATCAATTGAAACTTGTTTTTGTAAATTAGTTGTGGAGAAAAAAAAATTCTAAAATTTTTTCTAAAAGTTTTTAAATAAAAAGTGGGTAGGTTTAACTAAGTGCCACTCTGAGACCAGGCATTCGAAAAGGAAATAAGAAATGTAAACCGGCATTAATTGTAGCTTTTTTGTTGTAAATGGGATTGATGAAAACAAAGGAGTTGGCCCTGATTGTATATCTCCCAAAATAATTAAAAGATGTGCAGCGTCCCTTGCGTTGCCCTTATGGTTAATTTTCAACAAGTCTCTTAAAACAGGTCAGTTTTTAGATGAGTGGAAAACATCTTTCATATCGCCAATTTTGAAATCTGGTGCAAAGCAAAAAGTATGTAACTATCGCCCTATTTGTAAATTATCTGTTATTCCTAAAATGTTCGAAAAAATTGTTTGCGATAAGCTTAATTTTCTGACAAAGGAACTTATTTCTGTCTCACAACATGGATTTGTTTCAGGAAGATCCACATCTACAAGTCTTTCTATGTTATGCAATTCAGTTATAAGAGGATTCGAAAGTGGATTTCAGACTGATTTAATATTTACAGATTTTGCAAAAGCTTTTAATAGGGTTAACCACGCAATCCTTATTTATAAACTGTCTAAGCTCGGATTTCATTCCATATTTCTTAAATGGATCTGTTCTTACGTAACTGATCGAACACAATATGTAAAGATAGACAGATTTGTTTCCAGATGTATAACTGTGAGCTCGGATGTCCCCCAAAGAAGCCACATTAGTCCTTTATTCTTTAATATATTTATTAATGATATTCCAGATATTTTTCAGTTTTCCAGGAACCTGTTATATGCTGATGATATAAAAATTTTCAAAATTATTAAATCTTTAAATGATTGTCACTATCTTCAAGAAGATTTACTTAAACTAGCTTTATGGTGCGAAAGTAATCTTCTTTTTTTGAATGTCTCCAAATGTCAAAGTTTTATATGTTCAAGAAAAAAAGCTCCTATAATTTTTGATTATACAATTATTAATATTATTTTGAAAGTCACACAAAAAAAAGATCTAGGTGACGTGTTGGATCGCCAGTTTTCTTTTACTTGTCGCTATGAATATGTAGTAAATAAAGCATGTAAGATGTTAGGTTTCTTAAAAAGGAATACCAGAGAATTTTCTGATTCGTATGCACTTAAGTCTCTCTATATGGCTTTTGTTAGGTCTAGCTTGGAATACTGTTGTGTGATCTGGAATCCTTATTATGATACTCATTCGTTGAGAATTGAAAGAATTCAAAAAAGTTTTACCAGATATTGTTTTTATAAGCTTAATTGGAATATTGATATGCCCTCATATAATGTCAGATGTCTGCTTTTTGGCATGCAAACGTTTGAGCTCAGAAGAAGATATTTTTCAATTATGATGGTAAAAGATATTATTGATAGCCACGTTATTTGCCCCTACTTGCTTGAGCGAATACATTTTTTTCCCCTTGCATAAGTCTCCGTATGAGTTTTCACCTACGAGAGACTTTTTCAAGAAGCAATTACGGTAATAATGAACCGATTACTCGTTGCATCAGAGAGACCAACGCGGTTATTAATTTGATTGATATATGTATGCCAAGTCCAAGAGATTCTTTTAAAAAAAATGTTATGATGATTTTGTTGCTATAATAGAATAGTTCATATATGTACATATTTTTAAATTATTTATTTATTTATTTTATATTATTTATTGAGTACGTATGTATATAGTTATCTAAAAAAATTGATGAAATAAACTAAACTAAACTAAAAAAAAAAAAAACTAAACTAAAAAAAAAATTAGTTGTGGAGATAAAAAATTTCTGAAAACTAGATCTAGGTGATGTTTTTTAACTAAAACTGAGTAGGTTGTGTTAAGTTGTTACGGGAAACTGAGTTACCACTTTTACTGTTTAACTTTTTTTATTGAACAGAATTATTTACAATTTATTCTCAATTCTATTTTACACATAATATTACATTTTGCTATTTTAAGATGTTTTGGCATATGAAGGGCCTAATTTGATACATAATTTTTTTGTTCAATACAAATTATTTTACAAAATTGTAGTTATTTGGCTTATACCTCCTATTTACATAAAAATTGATGGGTTCTCTCGACTTGTTCAAATCCAGTTGGCATTGACAGTGGGCTACCAGTTTGCCCTCTAAATCAGACGGCAACTTGATGGACGGAAACTAGACCACCTCCGCCGCCCGATTGAGTGCTGGATTTTTAATTGTCGCCATTTAAGTGCCAGATTTCTCATTGTTAGCCAAGTAGCGTAGATTTTATTAGAATTGGGCTCCAAGCTAATGGTTAATTCACAATAACAATTCATTTTTATTATTTTTAATAACAAAATTAGCAAGTCGAAGTAGAAGATCATTTAAAAACATTTTTGATGGGCGGAAAGCAATTTTCCATGTTTTGTAATAGCACTAAATAATAGCAAATTGAAATTTTACGTCAAAAATTGAAACATACAATTCACTTGTTTAGCAAGATTTCACTTTACATTGGAATGAATGGAATTTTCTAAAGTTATAGTAAATAATTAAAAAAAAAACAAAAGTATTCTTTTTTAACATTAACATTACCCATACGCTAAAGCATTTTATAGAGTCTAAACAACTATACAACTAAAAAAAAAAATTAAAATTGTAATAAAAACAATATTTGCTTTGTTATTAACTTCGGTTTATTAATAAAGATATTTCTAAATGTTTAGATAATATTCTCAACGTTTCCTTCAAATTCTTCATTTAGAGAAGAAAAAATAGGTTTTAATAACTATTTTTTATTTTAGATCTAAACTTGAGTCGTTTTTATGATTTATTCCTAAATTTATAACAACGCACTATCAATTGTCTATTAGTCTTACAATAAAAACAACAGACAATTTTGTTTGTGATTTCTAACTGCACCATGAAAAGGTTGCCAAAAAAACGGGTATTACTGGCTTTGCAAAATATCTGTGTTCTATTGTCACTAACCACATTTTTAATCCCAAAGAAACAATAGCCATATTGAATAATTAACCCTGCATTATCTATCTGTAGGCTGTGTAAAAGTCTAGTGTTGAACGGCAGCGAACTACTGGTATATAAAATACATGGTATGCTATTGCTCAATATTGCTATCCAATCTCTCTCATGCATATTGTCACCTTAACATTTGTGTTTATTCCTCTTTTTTTCTGTACGTGGATTTGTCATCAAGTGAAGTAGATGCGCAGAACCAACGAACAACTCAACGTTGAATATCATACCATGTATTCCTTATACTAGGCGAACTACCCAATGGCGGACTGCTTTAACGAAATTTCCAAGGACTAAAGGACTGGTGTTCAAAAGCTGGTGGTGAAGTGTCCTACGGTGAATGTTTGGCACTAACAAGTCCTGGGGTGCCAGCACGTAACTTGATACAATCAAGTTTACTCGATACAATCGAGCATAGGCAGTTCCTTATTTGTTTCAATCGAATCAAAAACAATCGGCTGAGGCAAATAATATACTCGATTGTATCGACTGAACTCGATTGTATCAATTTGCGTGCTAGGCCCCCTGCTTCGCCTCTTAATGTTGTAGATACTCTATGGTCAAAATGTTGGTGGTCAAAAAAACTTGGTGATAGCCCCCTCAAGTGTTTTTTTATGTGTAAACATCTATGCTGGCGGTAGAGTGAAAATAAAACGTGAACGTTCGTGTGCAACGTTACGTCGTGCAACGTTACGGTGTGCAACGTTACGATCTGCATACTAGGATGGGTGCGTTCAGTGAAATAAATCTTAAGATCCCCTTCAAGCAAAAACAAATCCGTTTTGGATCCGCGCACGTTGATGTTTACACACATATTAACCGTGAGTCCCGGCACTCACACAATTATTTTTTTATACAATCCCTTTGGATGGTAGAGCCCCTTTAAAAGAACGATTGTTTAGGGCAATTAAATCAAAAAAATATTTACATCTAACCAAAAACTCTGCATTTATTTTTGTATTTACAATTAAGATACTTAAATATTTTTTTTCTTAATTTCAGGGTTTGATATGGTCTTCCCTTGTCATCGCTTAAAAATATTTTATCCTGAAGAACTGGAAAATGTATTTTGCGGATCAGGCAACCTAAATTATCGGCTATGGGATGTAAAAATGTTACAAGAATGTTGTCGAACTGATCATGGTTTTACGCAAGATTCTCAAGCAATAGAATTTTTGTTTGAAATATTAGCATCTTACACTTGTGATGAGCAGCGATTGTTCTTGCAATTTGTTACTGGAAGTCCAAGGTTACCTACTGGTGGATTTAAATCGCTTACCCCACCTCTAACAATTGTTCGGAAAACGCTTGATGCTGACCAAAATCCAAATGATTATCTTCCTTCTGTGATGACTTGTGTAAATTACCTAAAATTACCTGAATATTCAAGTCGCGAGGTTATGAGGACTAAATTGAAGATTGCTTCTACTGAAGGAAGCATGTCCTTTCATTTGTCTTAAGTAAAACATACTTCATACGCCAAAATATATTAAATCTATCAAAGAATTTAAAACAAAAACTGCGCTTGTGAAAAATATAATACATACAACAATAACTTAATAAATGCGTTTCTTTTTGGCAAAGTATAAAATTTAGTTGAAGGTAAAAGTAATTTTAAAAATTATAAGGAGTCCTGAATTATAACATTTTTAGAAACCCCAAAGAACGCAAATTTTGTAAAAATATAATATATAATTTTAAATAAGTTAAAGGCTTAGTTCTCTGTAATACACACCTAGTAAATGTTTATCAGGCAACTTTTGACATTAATAAACTGCCAAAACAATTTAAATTTCGTGATATTTTTTCTTTTATTTTGTTTCTTGTTTGCTTTTATAATTTTATTATTTTGTCTGTTTATTTTTTTTATTAGGCTAGATAAGATTTATTATTTCTTAAAAAATTAAATTATATACATATTTATTACAAAATGTAGATTAATCATTAGTGCATGGCTGTCTGATTGACTACATCTCTAATGTATTTTAATAAAAGACGTTTTTCCTTTTAAGAAGGTTTATTATAAACTGCCTTGTGGCTTAAGGCCCAAACATAATAGGCATAAGCACATATTAGCCATATGAAGATGATGCCTGATTCACAATACGAGGAGGAAACGGCACGTGAGCGTGACGAGAACCGCTGTCATCTTTTTCTAGTTACAAAATCGTAGCCCAATTCACAATGCAGCGAGTTTTTTTGACACAAAAACTCATTTTGGTAAAAAAAAAAATCAATAAAATATAATCAAAATAACATTAAAAACAGTAGATTCATCAATAACTTTATTTGTTAAATACATTTGATCATTTCTTTTTTTGAAAAATCTGTTAAGTACTTAGTAAAAATGAAAATCGTCGTCGCGGCGCGTCTTTTTTTCAATTTTTCGAATTCTTGGCGTGACATGATAACGAGAAACGCCGCATTGTGTCTATCCAGGTATGCTTTCATTGTTTGAAATTACAATCAGAATCTGGCCACAACAATTATTGAGGAATATTAAAGAATCTATCCCTACCTGTTTCAATCAGTTTCAAACTTTACTAAAGGCTTAGAAACCGAAAAGGATTGCTACGTCTCCTTTACTGAAGTGCCCACTCGTCACAAAGTCCGTGACATGACGACTGCGAAGATTGGAACCCTCATTTGGATTTCTGGTCAAGAAATCCCTGCACATCCAGTGCACCCAGGGCTGGTCTTTGGCACATTCATGTGCCTCGATTGCCAGACTGAAATCCACGTTGTAGAACAACAATTTAAGTTCACAAATCCAACAATATGCCGCAATCCTGTGTGTTCCATTCGGCGGCGCGCGATTCATGTTGGGTGTGGAAAAGAGATTATTCATTGATTTTTAAAAAATTCGCGTCCAAGAGATACAAACCGAACTCGCACGATGTTATATTCCTCGCTCGGTGGAGATCATCCTTCGTTCGGAGTTGGTAAAGACCGTATAGGCGGGAGGTCGTTATGATTTCACTGGAACGCTAATATTAGTCCCAGATGTAGCCAAAGCAGACTTCGGTTCACGACACAAGCCCGGTGAGGAGCTCGTGGTCTTAAGGCTCTGGGCGTGCGAGATTTGAACTACCGCATGGCTTTTCTAGCTTCCAATGTCCAGGCAACCACAGCTAGATTCGGTGGAAATGATTTGCCAATGAGTGAAGTAACATATGAAAAAACAGATGACCGATGCCGAGTGGGAATAAAATCTACGAAATGTCCGAAGACAGAAACCTATACCACAATCTGATAACCAGTCTGTTTTTTATTTATTATTATATGATTAATTTTAAGTTTTTAACGGAGCCGCAATAATGACCAGGATTGAGATTGTTTTTGGTAAAAGTTACGAATTTAGAAAATATTATTTAAAAAAAAAACACATATTTGTAAGATCACATTGGCTTTGTAAAATATAAAAAGAAAAACAGCAGGACATTTCTGCATAAATTCAAATTTAATATTCATTACAATCATAGATACACCATATAAAGATGATAATCTCGGCTGTCATCCGAGTTTGCCTACAAGCTAATTCAAGGGAAATTCAGGAGAAACAAGCATATGTATAATTCGTCCATTCACCACCATTTATTTGCACACATAGACAGAATTCCTCCATTCACCACCAAAATGTCGGTTATTTTAGAAATATCATGAGTATGTTCAAAAAGTATAATAAATTCAGCAACGAGTTATCAAGTGCTAACGCGACCTTATATGGATAAGTTTATTGAAACAAATTTTGAAAGTGAAAATTTATAATAGATTTAAGTATATTCAATTGTCTTTTGTTTTTTAATATCAATTTATTGAAACAAACAGTGAATATGATGAAAAAAAAAAACAATAATATAAGAATGAGAAATCAGAGAATCAACGCTGCTGTCGTAAGACAATTTAAGGTGTGTTTTTTGCAAGCCCAGAGGAAATTAGTCGAAAAAAAACAACGTCGGGGCTAAAGGTAGAACTAAATAGAATAGTCGGAAGACCAAGTGGTCGTACGAAACCGAGTGAATACAAAGAATTCATATGTTGTGCCCATAATTGCGATTTGGTACTGTGAACAGCGCTCATCGACCGCTCATTCGTAAGTGGTTGGATGCAAAAAACAATTTGGCGCATGGTGCTCATTTTTTGACTTTGTTTTCTGATTGATGAATGAGTGAAGTGAAATGTTAAGTTTTCTTTTAATCAATTTATATCACTCTGTGCTGTGAAAATTGACATTAACCGTGTTTTTTTGCAAGCCCGGGGAGATTTAGTTGGAAAAAACGACATCGGGGATTAGCGACGCCATTACAGAAACAAAATGGAGTTTCCATACAAACTATAGATAACAAGTATGCAATTCACGCCGGTAACACAGTTTTTCTCCTTGCTTAAGTTAAGCCCCGAGAATTCTCCGCGCTTAGCTAAGCCCAAAGGGGATTAGTTCTGTGTTCAAAAGGTAAAAGCTCTTGAGTCTATTTTCAAAGTTTTTCAGAAAGTAGTTTTTTAACTTGTAATCTTTGTTTAAAAAAAATAAAGAAGGATATGAAGATACAGTTTTCAGTAATTTTGCCTTTATAATTATATACAATTATTTGAAAAGTAAAATTAAGTTTTGATAAGTGGAGTATTTAATACATTTATTAATGTTTTTTTGACTTAAGTGCTTTTACCAAAACAACTTTTACAGTTTTTCATATACTAAGTATCCTAAGATGTTTTTCCAATTCGAATTTTTAATTGATTTGAGTTTTAAGTTTTAGCTATTTTACTTTAATGGACAAACGAAATTTTCGAATATTAGATATTTTTAAAACAATCCATTTGAAATATAAGAAGTTTTATTATATACGTTAAACAAGAAGAAAAAAATTTTTTTTTTTTTAAATATTAGTAATGAAAATTAAATTTTATTTCTTAAAAAATATAAACATAGAAATGAACACAAAATCGGAAAAATGTTTAAATGTCATTGTCTGAATCTTCGGTGAGGTCAGGATGATAATTTGGTATGTTTTCGGTCATTAAATTTTGATAAAAATGATGGTAATTTTTATCTATTAGTGGCAATAGATCTATCAGATCTTTCTTTTTCTCCCTGCTAATTTTAAGTTGTTCTGTGTAGCAAATAGGTACATCGGATGGTAGAACACTTGATATACCTCGACGAAGCAAATTTAGTTTTTTAAATGGTTCAAGTTCCGAAAGGGAAGTTTTAAAAAGTACTTGACCAAATTTTTTTTTCACCCACTTCACATCTTGCCAAACAAATTTTTGCCCACTTTCATCGACTTAACGCCACGTAAATTTTTCCTTTGAAAGTTTTGAGAAATCTAAAAACTTGTCTCTATTCATTTCCGTAACAATAAATGGTTTGTTTAAACCTACTGATCGAACAAGTTGGTACCAATCACGAGGGTGATGAATATCAATAGATGTTTTCTTTTTCTCGATAGCTGCATGGTCGGTGTCACACTCCATATGAGTGTGACCTGGGACTAAAAACTTATGGTCAATTACTTGAATGTGAGACTCCTCCGTTTGCATGAATATGAGGAACATTGTTGCAACAAACGAATTTTTGTTCTGCCCCCGCAAGAGTCGCTATAAAGTACAACCTCTTTGCAACTTTCCGGTAACTGCTTAAGGTGTTCAAAGAGACAAGAAGATATTTCATTGCCACCACGTCGTGCATCACCTTCATGCCACATGTAACAAATAGGCTGATTTGTTACGCCATCATGAATTGTTAAATTAAATGTCCAAAGCTGCCTTTTATAAAATGAGACGTTTGTCATTAAAAACGGAGTTGGTAGACACTGTTGCAGATCGAAGGAAAACACTTTTACAGATTCATCATTTTGTCCTCTTATTTTATCATGTTTTTTTGATTCATATGCTAGATCAGCATCGTTTTGATGTAATTCTAGTTCTTTTTTGAACTTAATCTGTTCAGTAACATTGCTGGACTTAATCTTCATATTCAGCGTTTCGCATTTGTTACATGCATCTAACTGTGGTTTTTTAAACTTTATATTCATTGTTTTGAAAATGTTTGAATATGTTGTTATAGAAACAGATCCTCCAAATTTCTCTACATATAAACGATACATTTTAGAAATCGATAAGTCTGCGTGAAGGAATTTCTGGGCAGACTGTTTTCGTGTATAATGAGATTCGTACGCTGGAAAGCTTTGAATGTGATTACGAATTTCATTTTCTCTTAAACTCTTCAGTTTATTAGGAGGTGTCTTACGACCCCGTCTGTCTAACGAAATTGTTGAGCCAGGAGACTCAAGCTTCTTTTTCACCACTGTTTTAATAAACTGCTCCGTCTCGCACAATGTAAAACGAAAGCATTTTTGACAAACTTTTATCCTTTGGCCATGAACTTCAAGAAAGAAAGAGTTGGAATGGGTTCTATTTCGCAAATTTTGTTTATCCTTTTTTTCAGTTTTCTTTTCTGAAACAACGATTAGGCCAGCGACAAATGCAGATCGCATATTGTAGTTCCCAAGCATCCAATAATGTTCGAAAATATCTTTTTGAGCTTCATAGGAAATCTTTTCACCACATTTCATTCGACACTGTTCTAATTTCCTTACCACTCTTTTTTGTATGTGCTAATGAAATATCCTAGACCAGTATTTTTCTTTAATTTTCTTACTTTGCGACTTTTTTCATCACATACTAAGGGTGTCTCCAAAACTGGCCCGGAATGTTCCAGCTCTTCACTTAACTCACTATCCGAAGAGCTTCTTGAGGGCAAGCGGAAACTTGGATCAGCTACATTGTCATCGGAATCAAAATCGTTTTCTTCATTATTCGCTCTCAAAACGTCATAAGATTCATCATTTTTTGAACTCTGAAGGTCATTTTGAAGCTCTCCATTCATTGTCGATTCCTCAATAGAAAGCAAACCTCGACTCGTGCTTGGAACATTTTCTGGATCTTCAACATTGGCTTCCTGACTTGCAGTGCAAAGATTCGTGTCTAATGAAACAAACAATTACATTAAGCTTCTAAGACTAAGGTAGTAGGTACTTGTTGCATCCATTCAGGCATAACCTTAAATCAATTGCACCTAATTCATTCAATTCATTCAGGCAAGACCTTAAGTCTGTCATTATGATTTTTGGATGATTGAGTTTGAAAAAGACCAGAGACACGAGACATTCACTTTTTTGATTCTTAATTAGTTTTCATTTAATGTAACTTATTATTTTATAGATTTTATAATAAATCGGAATTACTAAGAACGGAGTGATATTTCATTTCAACAATTGGCGACGAGGTGAACAACAATGGACAAGCAGCAATTCGAAACATTCATCAAACAGCAGCCGTCATTCTTTGAGAAATTGCTGTCGGCAAATGTGACGAATCTACAAGATGGCGGTTCCTCCGGAATTTCAATTTCAGTGCAAGCCTTCGAAAATTTTGACCAGAAAAAGGAACCATTTAAATATTATAAGCAACGATTTGAAAATTTTCTGGAAATGAAAAAAATAAACGATAAAAGCTGTTGGGCACAAATTTTTCTAAAATCGATTGGCGCCGCAAACTACAATATGCTTGCCGCATTGGTCGCTCCAGAGACACCAGGTAAATTAAATTATGATAAACTCGTTAATGTATTCGAAGCTCATCTCTGCCCGAAGAGAAACATATTAGTATCGCAGCATGAATTTCTATCAACTTACCAAAATGAAAATCAATCTATAGCCGAATATATTGCCGAACTTCGAAGAAATTTAATTGATTGTGAATTCATTTCACCATGTGCATGCAAAGCATCAATAGCGGATGTTTTCCTTCGGGCACAGTTTGTGCGGGGTGTTAGGGATAATTCTATTCGCGAGAAGATTCTTCAATCTCAGACTACAACCTTCGAAGAAATTGCGAAAGATGCTATCGCTCTCGAAGCATCCAAAAAAAATTCCCGTCAGATTTCAAACAATCCATCTTCAAATGTTGCGAGTTCTACAGACATCAATAAAATATCAGATCATCAAAAATCAAAATATAATTCCACAAAATTCAATCGAGATAGTTCAACCAATTCAATTCGTCCAAAATCAAATTTCAACTTTCAAAAGAGATCAAAGTCACAGTCAAGAATAGATTATGTTAAACTGGGTATAAATAATCTTTGCCTTCGATGCGGTCGCGATAATCACATCGCTAAAGATTGCAAATCAAGTCATAATTCACTGAAATGTAGTGGATGTAAGAAAACCGGACACTTGCGTAAAGTATGCATTAAAACATTATTATCTGAAAAGGGTAAATATAGTCAACCACATGAAAACTCAACTAATTGCGTGTCAATCGAACCATTTAATCGTTATGGCGTTAATCAAGTCATAGATATATATTCAAATAAGCTATCGTCAAATGATTTTGATAAATATTTTGTCATCGTTAACATTGAAGGCCGTCAGCAAAAGTTCGAAGTTGACTCCGGTGCAGGTTATACTTTTATTCCTCGCGATAAATTTCATCAACTTAACATACCAGTCCAACTCGAAAACACAAATATTGCTTTTCGATCGTACACAGGTAATATTTTTGTACCAGATAGTAAGGTTTATGTCAATATAGAATACAATGGGAATATTTCTCGTGAAGAATTATATATTGTCCCGGAAGAGTACGATGCGTTAATCGGACGTACATGGATTCGACACTTAAACATAAATCTCCAAGAAATCGATAAGAATCAAAAAGTTAAATTTAATTCAAATGTATCACAGATTAATTCAACCACTGAAATTGAAAATATTATGTCGAAATATTCTGAACTCTTCATACCAAAAGTTGGTTGCATTCCTAATGTAAAAGTATCATTAAGGCTTCGTGAAAAAAGTAAATCAATTTTCTTCAAAGAAAGAGATGTGCCGTAAGCTCTCCGTGAAAAAGTCGAACACGAATTGAACACACTGGAATCAGAGGGTATCATTTCCAAAGTGAATACTAGCGACTGGGGTTCACCATTAGTTATTGTCCCGAAACCAGATGGGAACGTTCGACTCTGTGTTGACTATAAAATGGGTGTAAATAATTGCCTCGTAAATTCAAGTTATCCAATTCGGAAAATAAATGAGATCCTGAATGAACTCAGGAATTCAAAATATTTTTGCAGATTAGACTTATTCAAAGCTTATTTACATGTCCAAGTAGATGATGAAAGTGCAGACATCCAAACTATTTCGACTCACAAGGGTACATACCGTATGAACAGATTGTCATTCGGAATCAAAACTGCTCCTAGTGAATTTAATCGAATAATTGATCAAATCCTTAAAGGTGTTCCAAAGACTCTGTCATATTCGATGATGTTATTATTCACGGTTCAACAAAAGAAGAATGCGCAGAAAATCTTGAATTATGTATGAAAAGACTAAAAGATTATGACTTACACCTCAACCGCGATAAATGTTCATTTTTCCAAGAACGCGTCGAATATTTGGGTCACACAATCGAATTCAATACAATTTCAAAAAGTCCGGAAAAGATAAAAGCAGTTTTAGACATACCAAGACCATCGAATATAGAAGCAGTACGACGTTTTCTCGGAATGGTAACATACTACTCAAAATTTCTACCAGATATTTCTTCAATCACATATCCGCTCAGACAACTCATTCGAAAGAATGCTAAATTCAACTGGACACCGTCATGCGAAAAAGCGTTTATCAAATTAAAAAAAGAAATGGCTAGTAATCGTACTTTAACTCCATATGATCCAGCTTTATCAGTCATCCTTGCCTGCGACGCAAGCCCTGTGGGAATTGCAGGCGTACTTTCTCATATAATTAATAATCAAGAAAAAGCGATTGCATTTGCATCCAGATCACTGACGAAATCCGAGCAGCATTATTCACAATTAGACCGAGAAGCACTGGCAATAATATTTTCGGTAAATCATTTTTTCAACTAGTTGTTTGGTCGACACTTCAAACTAGCGACAGACAATCGCCCCTTGACGCGAATATTCCATCAAAATTCAAAGTTACCACCAATGACATCTGGTCGGTTATTTCGATACGCAATTTTTCTTTCAGCATTCGATTATGAAGTAGTTTTCAAAAAGGGAATTGAAAATATTGATGCCGATTGCCTTTCCAGAGCACCTATTATTCAAATTCAAGAATCTGAAGATATGAGAATTAATTATGAAATCAATCAAGTATGTCTAGCTTCCATCAATGAAATTTCAACAACTGAGTTTATTAATGCCGACATAATTCGAAGAGAAACTGGACGTGACAACCAACTATTAAAAATCAAACAAGAAATTCAACATAACACCGAAACTGCTTATGAATATACCTTCGAACAAGGAATATTATTTAAAGGACAGCGAGTAATTATTCCTGCTACACTTCAAACACAGATATTAACAGAACTTCATAGAACACACGTCGGAATAACAAAAATGAAACAACTCGCCAGACGTCATGTTTATTGGAAAGGAATTGACAAAGACATAGAACATCTATCAAAATCATGTGAGCAGTGTGCAAAAATCAAATCCAGCTAAAGCTGAATTCCATCCGTGGGACGAGCCGGAACAGAATTGGGATCGAATACATATCGATTATGCGGGCCCATTTTAAAATCTTAACTTTTTGATAGTCGTCGACGCAAAATCAAGATGGGCCGAAATCAAGATGTGCCGTAATTCACCAACATCAAATTCAACTATCGAAATGTTAAACGATATTTTAGCTTTTCATGGATATCCAAAGGTTATGGTGTCAGATAACGCTAGGATTTTTACGAGTCGTGACTTCAAACATTTTTGTTCAAAGAGTGGAATTTTTCAAAAATTCATCGCACCAGGCCACCCAGCTACAAATGGCTTAGCTGAACGGAATGTCCAAACCCTGAAACATCGACTTATCACCATGCAAGATGAACAAATATCAATTCAATTAAAAGTTCGAGAAATTTTGTTTCGATATCGAGCAACACCGTTCCGTTAGTAAACAACTTAACACCAGCTGAAATGTATCTACATCGTAATATTCGGACTCAACTTGACGCGATTCGACCTGTGGCACATCAGAAAAATATTCAGAATAATTTTAAATCAAGACAATTAAGTGTGGGAGAACGAGTACAAGCAAGATTTTACGCTAACAGTAAATAGATATGGAAACTTGGAACAATTGTTAAGAAATTTGGAAGACTTCATTACCAAATAAAACTAGACAACGGATATACATTAAAACGACACATAAATCAATTAAGGAAAACCGAAATAAAAAAGAAAGTAACTTTTGCACCTGGTATACAAAATAACAAAAAGCAGGATGAAACAGAACCGGATAAAAACATTCAACCTAATTTATATCAATTTTACTCAAATATTCAAAATACTCCTGATCGAACATATAATAAACCTAACTTACAAGAACAAGAACAATCAACAAATAATTATTTTAATTCAAACGATAATCAAACTTCACATGGAAATACACATCAAGAACTTATTCTACAAGAACTACTAACTCAGCAAGAACGAAATCAACAGGAAGAAGACCTGCCTCGAAGATCCGGAAGAGCTACAAGGCCTCCGGCGTATCTAAAAGACTTCGTCATCGATTAAAATAAGCGTGGGAGAACTGTTACATCCACTCAGGCATAGCCTTAAATCAATTGCACCTAATTCATTCAATTCATTCAGGCAAGACCTTAAGTCTGTCATTATGATTTTTTGATGATTGAGTTTGAAAAAGACCAGAAACACGAGACATTCACTTTTTTGATTCTTAATTAGTTTTCATTTAATGTAACTTATTATTTTATAGATTTTATAATAAATCGGAATTGCTAAGAACGCAGTGATATTTCATTTCAACAGTACTTGTTTTTAATAATATTAACCTAGAGGATTAATGGTTGAAACGAAAAAACTGGTGAGATTCTTTCAAGGCACTTTGATTTAGATTACGTTTCTTATAGTCATCTAGCAAACAGACAAAATATTCACAAGGTTATTGTTACCTACGTTATTTTCTTCCGAACATTTATATTACATACCAATTATAATTGGGCTCATTACTGTGTAAGTCTTTGGATCTTGATCACTTTCAGTATCATGAATTATTTGCTAAATTTCAGCGTTTGAATTCAAAGCTAACTTTAAAATCTTTTTTGCACGATTCATTTTATCACTTTTGTACTATTTTAGTTTATTAAAATTATCAAAAAAAAAATTAGAAACATACGAATGTACGTCTATGATCTCTGAAGAAAAACAAAAAATGCACTGTTAATGTGACATGCTATCACTTGAGTCAGAGATTTACAGTTCACTTGCACACGGTAAAATAACTTAGCTCAACTTAATATCAATTAAATGAAAAAGCGTAATATTGTAAAACATCTTAGGTCGGTTTAACCGTTTTGGTATTTTTATTTTTATTCTTTTTTCTATTTACAAAATATGGTAAAACATCTTGAGTCAATTTAAGAAATGCAAATGCAAGAAAAGTTTTATGGTAAAATATCTTAAGTCAACATAAGCGATTTTATTTTTTTTATTAATATCGAACATAAAAACAATTTAAGATATTTTACCAAAATCATTTCTGCCTATTATCTGATAAATAAAATAAATTGATACATAAGACGAATCATTCTATACTTAAGTTGTTTTACCTCTTGCAAAACCCTACGAATAAAACTTAACCTATTTTACAAAAGGTCATAACTTTCTTGTTTTAAAAGATTTATCAACGAGAGTAAAAAAGAAAAATAGTTTGTGGGCAGAATATATAAAAAAAGGATAAATAGCTAAAACCACTTAAGTCGACTTATGAGCCTTTACCTTTTGAGCACAGAGTTGTTGTTGCATTTAACATGTAAATTGCAGGACAATACGTCGTTTTTTCGATCGATTTCCTAAGGGCTTGCAAAAAAACGGCTATTGAACAAACTATTTGCTTTCTCACTTTCAACCACTTAAGTGCATTATGGATGACTTGTGAAATTGACGCTTCGGACAGAAAAACACAGTTCAGCAAAATGTCATTATGAGAGTAAAAGAATGAAGGCCAAACATGGTGTCATTCACGAAAATACGAAATGCTTCTTTTTAAATAAAGAGTGGGTCATGTTTGGCCACTGATTTTTGACATTTCTTATTGTATTCCTTGTTTATTAAACAAGTTGCTTCATTTATTTCTGTTGTTTGTAGAGCGCACATGTATACCTCTGTATGGTTGTTAATGTAAATACATATATTTATATAGAGAGCATTGAAAATTTTATTAACCAATCAAACTAAAGGGAAATTCCAAATTTGAGTCAAGATTTAAAAATCAATGTGTAGCAGCGCACCACTCAGAAGAAGAATTTTCAAAAAAAGTTTAAAGAAGTTTCATTACTTTAAAGTCGTCGTGTAATAGCGGACTTAGCATCATTAAATGTGTGTTTCTTTCAACACAACCCGATATCCCACCTAACATCCCCCATTTTCATGGTGAAAAGCTGGTGAGTTGGAATTTTTTTTAAAGATGGCTGCGTTATTTGCACATACAAAATCATTGACTTATTATATATGGACTGCTAGTTGGTTGTCAATTCCATACATAACCTGCGGAGATGATGGTTCCAGTTCTCAAAGCGAAATCAGCGACAAGTTCGGGCCTACCGACAATAATAAATACTATTTTTAGCGCCATCTGTTACATACTTCGCCTTAGAATGAAATTTCATTCATAGAAGGTAAGGCCATCTATGGTCATAGGAAGTCACCAATCGGCGTAGTGTTGGGGGAGCACTGAAAAAAATCCTTTTTTGATTTATTTTATAAAACCTTTGATTTTAGAGTCATATTCGAAATAAAAGATTTTTCAATGAAATTTATTTTCTCCATTTCAAGAGATGTAGTGAAGGAAGATATTTTTAAAACATTATTTCAAGAGAAAATTCGTACAATCGTATTCATAAACGCCGCGCCGTCTTACTTTAGACGGCCGCCCAAGTTATAAAAAACATTTTTAATGTCTGAAGTTTTCTAACTTTTTACCTACCTTAAGACAATGGAATCTATTGTCTAAACCTGCAATATTGCAATATTTTTTGTATATATCAAATAAAGTATTTTCCAACTATTTCGAAATAATTATAAACTGTCTAACTAAACTAGTCAAAAATCTAATAAATACGACTCGCCCACTAGGCAACTTCCGAGCAGCTTTTTAGATATCTTATTTTTCTTGAAAACGGTCGTATTTTTTTTAATTATAACTTATTCATAGGTTCATTCCTTTATTTTAAAATTCTGATTTTTGTGCATTTCAGTCCAAAGTTCTGTCAAAGTTCATAAAAAAGCAATAAAATTGTACAAAAATGCCCAAAAATTTGGAGTAAAGGAACGAACCTTACTTTAATTTATCAGTAAAATTTATCTTAACCGAAACTGTAGAGGATTAGAATTCCCTATAAAAAGGCGCTTAACCTGTGTACTTAAAACTGCTAGGCGTTTTTTTTGCAAGTCCATGTGGATTTGTCGAAAAAACAACATCGGAACTAATTGTTTTACACGTAAATACAACAACAACTTAAATCTATATGGACTTAGCTAAGTCCAGATAATTATCGGGACTTACGTACTGTAAGTAAGAAGTCCCGATGTCGTTTTTTCGACAAATCCATATGGACTTGCAAAAAAAACGCCTACTAAATATATTCAATATTCTTAGCAAAAAGTGTAAAGCAAAATACTACCACTGCTCATTTACTTTTCAAATTTTATTTTATTTTATGAACTTCGACATGACTAAAATTTGTATGAATTAACAGTTTTGAAAATTAAGCGAGAAGTTGTTTCTAAAAAAAGGAAATTTTCGGATTTGGTTAAGGGATTTTTTTTTTTCAAATAACCCTTAGCACTGGTTTGACATTTATTGTTTGTTTTTATTTTGCAATTCAGTTTGAGAATTCTTCTAGATGATGTTTGTTTATTAGTTTGTTGTTATTAATTAAAAAAAGTATGAAAACAAAGTTGAATCATTGCGAAACTAATTAACAATAGCAACGAATGAAATCAACAAACAGCGGTAATGGTTATCGATTTAAGTGAAAGAAAATTTTATTTGCTCCTAGACAAGAAGTTAAAAATCTCAGTCACGTTCAGCGTCACACAACGTGAAGGATGTCGGAAAGACAGAATGCATGTATTGAAGAAATTATAATATACAATTCGTAATTCATTTGTGTGAGGTGTTTTTCAGATAAAAATATTATTATAAATACTATCTGCACTATCGACGGAAGGTAAAGGTTGGAAGTAAAGTTTCAACTTTGGTATTAATGACATCTCAAAAAATAATTTCAATGAAAGCACTTGACTACATAAATGTAGTCCCTTGTGTCTGCTGAACGTACCCAATGAAAAATGAAATCAGATGAAAAAAATCATTCAAAAAAATCCTCTATACAAATGTCAAACAGTAGTATCTGTATTTTCCGATAGGACTGAACTCGGCGCTTGTAACGCATAGCTTAAAGTGGCGTCAACGTGAAGTTGGCTCCTGGCAGTCCATATATAATAAGTCAATGTACAAAATGGTCGATCCAGCAAAACAGAACAAACCCATCCCATTAAATTGTTGTTAAATTGTTCACTTTATCAACTCTCGAATCATTCGAAACAAATGTCATTTATTTGACGTTAAAAATTTTCTGGCGAAAAAAAACATGTAAGCTCAAATATTTTTGTTGAAAAATAAAGAAAATAAAATACTTTTATTAATTATTTGTTGACGTTGTAATTAAAGGTCGCATTCCAATTGACTAAACGGGAGCAGAAAGAAGTTCTCATCAAATTGATGGAAGAAAATCCGGAGATAGCCAAGGGATTTTCAATCTTGAATGGATTTGATGCATCCAATATCCTTCTCCTCCATATCTGCTCTTCGCCGCCGTCTTCACTTATAAATATAATAATTGCCATCTGTTTTTCTTGAAAATTAAACAATATTCTATTGGTCATGAACTAGCAAATAACAATGAGGTACAAGTATTTTTTAAAACGCTATCAGTACTGCTTAATGCAAGCATTTTGTAACAATATCTCTTTTCTCTTCGGGCTTTTTCGCCTTTAGATACTGGGAAAAACAACTTGTCACAGTCATCACTTAGCGCGGTGTTAGTTGTTAGTAGGTAGATAAATTACATAAGTCTAACACACTACAAGACAACTGGACATATTACATTAAGAAAAATAAAAATTTACAAAACATTGAGAAACAAATACTTATACATACAAATAAAATGAAGACGAGAAATGAAATGGCAAGAATTAAAACTACATAACACAAACATTAAGAGCGTGGAACACTGGTCTTTAATGTATTTTTAAGACTACTCTTACTTACATTAAAGTCAAAAATATTTGAGTTCAAATTCAAAAGTTTGCCCATGCGAGTAAATGGTTCATGCATGCCATAATTAGTACGGTGGTAGGGTAGATGCATTAAATCAAAACTACGAATATCGTGGTTTCCTTCACGATAATTGAAATTAATACAACTTAATAAATCGGGTGCATCAATGACGCCAGTTATTAGTTGATGAGAAAAAACTATATCATTATTGATCCTCCTTTGTGACAGGGGCTGAATTTGAAGAAGTTTAATCCTATGTTCATAAGGAGGAAGATTGTAGGGATCGGACCACGGTAGGCCTTTTAAAGCGAAACGAATAAATTTACGCTGTACCGCTTCTAATCTATTTTTATGGATCTCATAATCTCGAACTAAGCAGTTGTAAAGAGCGAGAGTAACATGCGGGTCCTGAAATTCCTTGGACCATCTCTTAATAAAGCCTAGCATTGAATTGGCCTTGATGACGATTAAGTTTATATGCTCCGAAAAATCAAGATTAGAGGTAAAATAAACTCCAAGGTCTTTGAAACCATGGACTCGACGTAAAGTGTGCTGCGATATAATATAGTCAATTGACCCAGGAGTTCGTTTTTTAGAAAAAGTCATTGCCTGACATTTAATAGGGTTAAGATTCAAACCATTTTTATTACACCAAGTAACAAATCTGGTAATATCATCTTGTAGAAGGACACGATCATTGTCAGATGTAATGCTTTTGAAAATTTTCATATCATCCGCAAAAATTAGTATCTCACTATAACGTATGCAGAGGTGCACATCATTGATAGCTAAGATAAAGAGAAGGGGTCCTAAGTGACTTCCCTGAGGAACTCCCGATCTGGCTATGAAGGGGTTGGAGAAAATGTTTCTGAATTTAACTTGGTAGGATCTATTTTGGAGATAGGATGAAATCCAAGTGATTAGTCCAGGGGGAAACCCATAAACTTTTAATTTATATAAAATAATTTTATGAGAAAGTTGATCAAAAGCCTTCGAGTAGTCCGTATAGATACAGTCAAGTTCTTTTCCTCGTTCTAATGCGTTAGAGCACTTATTTAAAAATGTAAGTAAATTTGTTACCGTAGATCGCTTTTTCATAAAACCATGTTGTTGTTTGCAAATAATACTTTTACAGACAAAAGTCAAACCATCACAGACCAACTGCTCAAAAAGCTTAGGAATACAAGATAGTTTAGCAATGGGCCTGTAATTGCATATCTCAGATTTACTACCCTTTTTTCCATATACAAGGAAATTTACCCGAGCTTAGGGATAAAGAAAAAAGTTGTAGAAGAGGGGAAGCTAATATTGTTTTACATTTTTTCAAGATTATTGGAGGGATTCCATCTGGTCCAGATGAGTAATCATCATGAAGTAAGGACAGATAATATAAAACTTTGTCTATTGTGATTGTAATATTATTGAAGGTGGATTGAGGAGAATCTCGTAAGTAGAAAAAGAAGTCTTCGTCTACGGTAAGAGGAGTATCAATGAAAGATTGACTAAAGTTATTTGCAAAAGCATCACAAATTTCTGGGGTACTATTTAAGACATTATTGTTATAGGTAAAATTGACTGGAAAGCCATCAGATTTCTTTTTCAAATTAACAAATTTCCAAAAGCTTTTTGGGTCTAGCTTAAGAGAAATTTGCATAGTATTGAGATAGTCAGTATATAGATTATTCGAGAGGGTTTTAAACTCATCAAAAAGGGAAATATACACATTTCTATCTTCAGGGGACATACTTTTTATGAAAATCTTCCAAGCTCTGTTTCTTTTGTTACGAAGAACCTTAAGTTCTTTTGTATACCAGGGATGGGAAAAGCTTGAATATTTTGAAATTTTTTGAGGAATTATGAAATTGATACAATTTTTCAATACTTGATAAAAGTATGAAATTGCAACGTCAATGTCATCTGAAACTGGTATATTTTCAATACCAGAATTTTTTAAGTGCTCAGAAAGCTGCTGAAAATTCGCTTTCCGAAAGTCAAAGGAAAAAGAACAGTCTTGTGAATTGCTATTATCAAGTAAATGGCCACCGAAGTCAAGAAAAATGTCAAGGGGAGGATGGTGTTTATCTATGTTTGATACAGCAGAGGTAGATTCTACCACTACCGTATTAACAGCGTCCGAAGAAAAAACTAAATCGAGTAATCGATTATTAAAATTTTTAATACAGCTTACTTGCTGTAAGTCCGTAGAGATAATATGGTCTAACAATTGTAGCTCATGTTGAGATGAGGTTAACGAAGCTTCAAAGTAAGACTCGTCCTCTGATATAGTCCAGTTAATATAAGGGAGATTAAAGTCGCCTAAGAGAATAATAGTACTATCAAAACTAGCAATACCAACAACATAGTCCAGAGCAAGCGAGAGCTCAGAAAAGACAGAAACCGCGCTTTTAGGAGGAATATAGACATTTAAAACAAACAAATCTTTTGATTGCAGAGATATTTTGATGCAAATAAGTTCTATTGTAAGATTAAGAGGGAATGATATAAGAATTGTACTGAAATGATTTCGAACAGCGATTAAGACACCACCTCCTACTAAAACCGAGTTATCGATATGACGATCTTTCCTAAAAACTTGGAACTCTTGATCAAATAGTTCCGTGTCCAAGATCGTTGCATTAAGCCAAGTTTCAGTGAAAGCGATAAAATCATATGGGAGAGCGGAAGAGTTTTTAAAAATATTAGAAGTTTTACTACGAAGGCCTCTTACATTTTGATAGTAGAGGGAGAACCTGCTAAGTTTTTTGAAATAAGATTACCAATGGTCTTGGCAGCACCTCTTTGCCTAGACGGGACTGTAAATTCTTTTACTAAAGTATTAGGCGGCCAAGTAGTATTACAAATTGAGTCGAATAAGGTGCGTGGGGCAATAATTTTGAAAGACGAAACGAAACTATTGGGTTTACTTATTTTGGTACATTTAATAGATGAAGTACAGCACGGCCCGAAACAAGCAAAAAGTGGTGTAAAAGATGAGTTTTCGGAGCAATTCTTCGTAGAGCAATTCATATTTAACAATCAAATTAAAAGAAAAAAAAAATATTTTATGGAAGAAAGAAAGCGAACAAAAAACAAAAAAAAAAAAAAAATATTAAAAAATAAAATAAAATTTTGAATAATAAAAAAAAAAAAAAAAAAAAAAATTATATTTGACCTTATCAGGAGTCGAACCCTCACAGGGAGGATCTCAACGCCGCATGCTTACTATCTGCACCACCAAGTACTATGAATTATTGAAAGCAATTTATATCCAAAATAGATTTAATATCATGGGAAAAAAAATTTAGTGATTTGTTAATGAAATAATAATAAAATAAAAAAGCAGAATGGCAATGTAAATGTAAATAGCAGAGTTGGGATATTAAAGGGAAAGCTTTTTAAAAAAGCACTTAGATTGTCTAGAGGTGAGTTTAATAATAATTACAAATAGGTACGGGGAAGGGTAGGACGGAATCTTGAGGGAAAAAAAAAGAAAAGAGAGGTAGGTATAGTTGTAAGTGTAAAGGCATGCAATTACATATGAAGAGAAATCGTAAAAATTGTCATAAAGATTTTAAGGAGAAGTAGGAAAAAAAAAAATGATGGAAATGGAAAAATATGCACTTAACTCACAAGAAATTAAAGCACGGAGGTTAAAATGTGAACAAAGAAAGAAATTAAAAATTACACTTAGTAGGTATTTAAGTTAATTACAATAAAAAACATTCACAATAAATTAAAATCAAATATAATATCAAAAAACAAATAAATTGACAAGAGCAAATGCCGCGCACAACACAACACAGAAGACCAGTGTTACATTAATAAAAAAAATACCGGCGAGAGATTTTTGTTTTCTTTTGTTGAAAATTGAAAAGTGTGACCAGGTGTGTATAAAGTAAAGAGAGACTTTGAAGTTACATGTTTTTTTTTGTCAATCAATTTTAAACAGAATTAAATTGACATGAAAGCTAAAAAAAATCTGGTATTTAACTATTCAAAAGTTTTAAATTTATTTTGTTACTTTTTAATGTCAAAAAACTTACCATACTTTTTTCTAAATGCTCCCAAATTTTAAAATTTCAGTTTTTATTGATGTTTTTTAAATATTAAACTTTAGCGGGCCTTTAACATTACTTATCTTTACTTTATTTTTGTTAAATGAGAACGCATTACTTTGACCATCATTCTTATAAAAAACAAAAATTCTTCGAAAAAAAACAGCTTGGTCACACTAAATTAAATAGAAATGTCAGTAAATGTCAAAGAGCTGATGTTCATTTTATGCATTCAGTCGATAATGAATATTATTCATTCGATTCTCAAAATATGCAAAGTTCATTCGAATGAATAGATCTATGCTATCGAAATAGCTATTCATTCGAACCTCAAAATAAGGCTGACTCATTTCCCCGGTAGCTCTCGAATTGTTAGTAACATTGACCATCTAAGGTCCACAAGTAGTTTAACTTAATACCAGCCGAACTTCAAATGAACATAGACATCGTTCTACCAATTTTGGAGAAGCTTTTCACTAGCTGCTTAAACCTACTTCACATTCCCTTGTCTTGGAGGGAGGTTAAAGTTGTATTTATTCCCAAAGCTTGCAAATGTTCCCATGTAAACCCAAAAGATCTCCGACCTATCAGTCTGTCGTCATTCCTTCTTAAGACTTTTGAACGACTGATTGATATCCGTCTTAGAACAAGCATTGACTCGAGGCTTCTGTCTACGGCTCAACATACTTATTGCAAAGGGAAATCGGTAGACACAGCTCTACACACACTGGTTAGAACCATCGAATACTCCCTCCACCATAAGGAGTTCACTATGGCTGCCTTCCTAGATATCGGAGGCGCTTTCAATAACGTCGACACATCTGCAACCGCATCTGCACTATCAGGTCTGAATGTGGATGTTCCGCTTGGCGAGTTGATTAATCAAATGCTGACAAGCAGGATGATTAATTCAAAGCTGGTCGGCTTTTCTACAAGAAGATCTGTCAGTAGACGTACGCTGCGAGGCGGCGTTCTATCTCCCCTTGTTTGGAACTTGGTAGTAAATGAGCTGCTGACAAGCCTGGAAGCGGAGAGCTACAGAGTGATCGCCTATTCGGACGATGTTGCTATTGCCGTATCAGGAAAGCATCTCAGCACCTTAAAGGAACTCTTACAAAATGCTTTAAACAAGTTAATAAAATGGGTAGATCGCTGTGGACTGGGTGTTAACCCTCATAAGACAGATCTTGTCCTCTTTTCAAGGGAATACAAAATCCCCCACATAAGATGGAATTCCACTTAAATTCCCAGACGAAGCCAAATATTTGGGCCTTATCTTAGATAAGAAGTTAAGTTGGAAGCCCAATATACAAGAAAGAGTCAAAAAGGCAACTGTTGCAATCTTTTCATGCAAAAAATCCGTAAGAAACAAATGGGGTCTTAGGCCGGTATTCACCGAGCACGCATAACTTAAGAAGCTCATAAGCCTATTCACCAAGAAATATTAGTGAAGATCTACGAGCGCTCCTAAAAGTTAAGATTGGTCCCGAGCACTCCTAACTTACGAGCGGCCTCTTCGAAATTGTTCGAAAATTAAAGAAACTGTCTGTGAAAGTTTTTTCGTCTTTGTCATTCGGTGGACAGAATAAAATAAAGTGAAATAAAGCGCACTTTAAACTATGTTTTTTACTAAGACTTTTTTTTTAGTTTGTAGAAAATGGCTGGAAATTCTTTTTTTATAATCTCGAGTACAACGGCGGGCTAAGATGATTAAAGAAGAGAAAAAACGACAAATTATTGCAAGTAGGAACTCTACTTCGGTAGCCGTTTCGCAAACTCAGTTCGTGTGCACATAATAAATATTCCGAAGGACTTTCTAGTAAAAGGTGAGATTATACTTTTAATTTTGAAATATAACTATACGATAAATAATAAAATAATCATTTTCCAATAGTTGCTATGGTGGCAATCCGTTCACCGTTCAAATTGAGGCACAATTGACAATGGTAGCCTATTTGGTCGCTGATGTGGCGTATGTGGCGAATGTGGTTGCAGCTAAAGTTATTATACCAGGTCAATATAAGTATGCTTACGTTGTGAGTACCACAACTCATAAGAGACTACGTCGGCCACGTGCAGGTATCAATTTCTTAAGGTTAATGTGTACGCGAGGTAAAACCAAATGGAGAAAAAATAATGTACCTATGATTTGGAAAATCGTATTAATCAAGCTGCATTCCCTGGACTCCAAGGTGGCCAACAAAACAAAATAATCGCAGGAATCGCGACCGCCATGAAGCAAGCATGATTCCCTAGAATTTTTTGCTTACCAAAAAAAAGCATTTAATTATAGTTGAGCTTCGCAGTGTTGGTTTGAGCGGTCCTCGCAGAGAACACATTCTTCAAGAGGATACGATTGTTTGCCATAAAACAGTTGCAAACATGTGATAAATTAACAATTTTATATTTTGTGAATTACTATGCAAAAAAAATAAAGAATTAATAAAGACACAATAAATTTTCTTTTCCGGCATCAAAACTATGATGCATTTATTTTGAATTCTAATGATGGACTGACTCTTTTGTGAATCGATGAATCGGAAGGTTGGTTGTTTGGATGATTGGATGGATGGAATCATGGATTGCGTGGATTTTTATGTGTGCGATGCACTTTTGTGTGGCATAAATATCCATAGGATGAAGATATCAAATTATCTTCATGGATGGTTGGTATAAACAGAACAATTGTGCGCGATGGCATAAATATGCTAAGGATAAAGATATTAAATATCTGCATGGGTGGTTTTTGGGTTATAGGTATGTAACACCTACCCCCTTGGGAAAAGGAAATTGGAAATGGAACAGTTACAATTTTCGTTCTTAAAATTAGTGAAATTTACAGTGGTTTATATTTATATATATTTTTTTTTTTTTAATTAGCGTAGATAAACGCATGTATAGATATTTCATAATAAATATTATCTGTATAAAGGTTGGATACATTATAATATATAGGTATATATATATATATATTTATTTTATACAGGGTGTCCCGTAATGAGTGGATAATACTGCAGCTGGTGATAGCAGGTCTTATGACTGCTCAGAAAAAAAATATAAAAAGAATATTTTTCTTGTGGTCTAAATGGTATAATTTATTTTCAAAAAATGTTAAAAAATTTAGGGTCTCCTAAAATACCTAATTACAACGGCCACCCATAAAGGATTCTTGTTATTTTTGTATTTTTATAATATTCTTGAATAACCGTTCTAAATGATGGGTAGTAAATTTTAACACCAGCTGATGCATTTTTTGTGTTATAATTTTTTAAAATTATTTTTTTATTCAAAAATAATTCAATATTTTTTTTCACCAAAGTTTGAAAATTAATAAAGAGAAAAAAATGTATGAGAACATAAGTGTCAAATTTGATAAAAATTGGCCTGTTTAATGTACTTTCCAAAATGGTATAACATATGTTTGTGTCTACAACCATGACCAATAAAATTGGCATTTAATCTACTAAAGTAGTTTTTTAACATTTTATCAGATGAAATTAAGTTACAAAGTTAAGTAAACACTACGACGACGAATGAAATAAATTTTTATTTTTATTGCATTTAAAAATAACCGTTATTAAATAAAGGCACTAACATTTAACACTAGTTGCTGGATTTTTTTTTAATAATTTTTTTAATTAATTTTTTAATAAAAAAATGATTAAATATTTATTTTGATGTTTGATGACAACAAAAATTGAGTTGGAAGGAAAAGTCAATAGATATACCAGTGTCACTATTATGTCTGCTAAATTCACTAACTAAAATAATAGTATGCACTTTCAAAAAGGTTATGATTAAGGTATGGGAAATGCGATAAATAAAAACGAGGACAGATCGCAGTACCAATTCAAAATCAATTACTGAGCAGGTATCCTGAATGGACAAATTATAGGCCCTTTTGAATTACCAGGCAACTTAGATGGTGAAGCCTATCTTAATTTCTTGCAAACTAATTTGCCAACTCTATTGCAAGAAGTGTCCGAGGAGCTAAGGAATTCAATGTGGCTTCAAAACGATGTATGTCCTGCTCATTATGCTGTAGATGTAAGGAGGTACTTGAATCAAAAGTATCCCAACAGGTGGATAGGCCGTCTGGGCCCAATTTTGTGGCCACCACGTTCGCCAGACCTAAATCCTTTGCATTTTTCTACTGGGGATGTCTGAAAGAAATGGTTTATACTAAACCAATCCATTACGGAATTGCGTCGTCGTGTTCAAGACGCTGTGATGAAAATAAATGAGCGCCAATATGCTCGTTTTATTGAGAGGTCCTTCATTAGAAGATGCAGAGCCTGTATCACAGTGAATGGGGGACAGTTTGAACATTTAAAATAAATTTATTTAAATTACAAATATATCATAATTCTTAATACTGTTGTTTTATTTATCGCATTTCCCATACCTAAATCAAAACCTTTTTGAAAGTGCATACTATTATTTTAGTTAGTGAATTTAGCAGACATAATAGTGACACTGGTATATCTATTGACTTTTCCTTCCAACTCAATTTTTGTTGTCATCAAACATCAAAATAAATATTTAATCATTTTTTTATTAAAAAATTAATTAAAAAAATTATTAAAAAAAAATCCAGCAACTAGTGTTAAATGTTAGTGCCTTTATTTAATAACGGTTATTTTTAAATGCAATAAAAATAAAAATTTATTTCATTCGTCGTCGTAGTGTTTACTTAACTTTGTAACTTAATTTCATCTGATAAAATGTTAAAAAACTACTTTAGTAGATTAAATGCCAATTTTATTGGTCATGGTTGTAGACACAAACATATGTTATACCATTTTGGAAAGTACATTAAACAGGCCAATTTTTATCAAATTTGCCACTTATGTTCTCATACATTTTTTTCTCTTTATTAATTTTCAAACTTTGGTGAAAAAAAATATTGAATTATTTTTGAATAAAAAAATAATTTTTAAAAAGTATAACACAAAAAATGCATCAGCTGGTGTTAAAATTTACTACCCATCATTTAGAACGGTTATTCAAGAATATTATAAAAATACAAAAATAACAAGAATCCTTTATGGGTGGCCGTTGTAATTAGGTATTTTAGGAGACCCTGAATTTTTTAACATTTTTCGAAAATAAATTATACCATGGAGACCACAAGAAAAATATTTTTTTTTATATTTTTTTCTGAGCAGTCATAAGGCCTGCTATCACCAGCTGCAGTATTATCCACTCATTACGGGACACCCTGTATACATAGGTGCTTACATATTCAAAATTACTTTTTTTTTTTCCTTTTTTTTTTTTATTGTTTCAGTAGGTATAAATTTAACTCAAAATATTATTAACAAAGTGTATTTTATAAATCAAGTTTACATTCTTCTTCTAATACATTGGTTGGTGACTTTACTGATTTATTACTTTTATATATAATTACAGGTTTTATACATTCCTTTTTATTTACGAACCAAGAATTTAAAAAACATAGTTTTAGACAAAAGTTTTTGGATCTTAAACATTTACAGAAATAAAATATTATGAAAAGAATAATAAGTGTTCCAACAGAATAAGTAACAATACTGAAATGGTAAGTTGGATTCGGTCTTAGGAATAATTCCGTTAATTTTCCTTTCATTACATCAATTCGATGTGCTGTGTTCGATAGTTCGTTCAAATTAACATGGGAAAACTTAATTGGGTCAATGGCCTTAAATGCCAAAATATATTTCAAAATTTCGTCAGTACAACAGTCATCTTGACTTATGTCTTTTCCTAAGATATTATTATCGTATTCTCCTGTTAATTCTAGGTCTGGTATAAGCATAGTATTAAGCATTTGTGCTCTACATTTTTTATTTTTGAGAGTAAGTGTTCCTACTCCAATGACTGTAATGTCTTCTAATAAACCGCATGTAATAGAGACTATTGTGGGTTTAGTTAAAACGTAGAACCAGGTATTGTGTTTTTCGAGCTTATGCCAAATATCTAAATTTTGATTTACAGCTTTCATTTCACATTGCGTGATTTTATTAAACAAGAATACATCTGTTTCACAGATTGAATTAATGTACGGATTCATTAATGTTATTTGTTTGCACAGTGTTTGTGATCCTAGTGTTACGCAATTTTTATCAATTTCATCGAAAATTGCAGCTTTAGATTTAGTGTTCGAGATTAGTAAATACTTTCTTTTAGGGTTGACCATGACGGTTGTTAAGAGTTTAGTTTGAGGTATTGGTATCATATTAAATAACTCATACGATTCCTGGTTTGTTATCGGTACTTTGATTATAAAAATGAGTTGTTCGCTTTGTACATACGAAGTTATTTTTGAAATTTCTAGAAGAATGTTAATATTCTCTTCTTTAATATGAACCGGGTAAAACATTCCCGATGGTAAGCTTACTTCAGAGTCTTTTAATTTTGATAAAAATATATCTGCTGGAATCACAGATGGGTGGATTTTCCCTATTTTCGTGAACATGACAATGTTTATTAATAAGTTGAGGTCTATTTCCGTGTCTATTACTATCATACTAAAGTAATTAACCATTTCTAATGTGTGTTCTAAGTTTTGTTTTAAATTAAGGGAATTGCTATTTATCTTTCTAAGGCCTTGGTTTATTTCGGTTTCAGCTCTTTTTAAATCTAGGATGGTTTTATTAAAATTATTAACTGTATTACTTAAAATGGTCGTTTGATCTTGTAAAATTGTTATGCTGTCTTTTTGTTTATATTCTAATTCAGATATAGCTTCATATATGAAATCAGAATCTTTTTGATCCATTGTTCCAAATACAATTTTCATTCCGGAGCCTACTACATCTAATAAACCTCTTTTGGGTATATTATATTTACCGATTAAGTGTACTAAATTAAAATATGTGGTTTCAATGATTTTAATTCTACTTTTTATGGTTTTAAGCGTTCTAGAACACTCTATAGTTTCGTGTTGTGAACACAGATTAGAAAATTCGTCATTGTAATTTTTAATAAGATTTTGTCTATAAGAAATAAATGAAGTGTTTAAATATGTCACCAAATTCCATGTCTGGTCGTAAAGATGGACTTCGGCTATTTTTTCATAATATATCCCTGTCATATGTGACAGATCGTTGATGGCATAGTTCCTATTATTAGTGTCCTGACCTTCAGCCAATGCCCTGTAAATAAGGATTTGTATTATTTATGTGATACGTAACTATTTTATTATTACGTTTAAATTTAACGTTGGTTGAATTTGCTTTTATAACAGTATAAGGTCCTTGATACAAAGGATCAAATTTATGTTTTTGTGGAATTTTGATAAATATCTTATCTCCTGGCTTATAATTTTTCTGGTTTAATGTTTTATCGTGTTGTATCTTTTCTTTTTCTTTTGACTTAATAACATTTTCTCTAGCTATTTCTTGTGATTTGATAATTTTGTTTTTTATTTCATTACTATATTCATCATAGCATAATTCGTTTCTTGTGAGCACTGAATTGGGTAATTCAGGTTTGTAACCAAAGACTAACTCGTAAGGAGTATAGTTTGTACTTGAGTGAATATTTGTATTGTAAGAAAAACTGGCAAAATCAATAATCTTATCCCATTCACTAGAATCGGTAAAATTTCTTAGGTATTCAGTGAGTGTTGCATGGACTCTTTCCAATGCACCATTTGTTTGGGGGTAATAAGGACTTGTATTTAATTTTTTGATTTTAAGAATTTTACATAAATTTTGAATTACTTGATACCTTGATCAGTTAAAATTGATGAGGGAATTCCATATTTGGAAATGAAATGGTGGAATAGAGCGTTTGCAATAGTTATTGCTTCTTGATTGGGTATTGCAATAAAACAAGTAAATTTAATTAAATCGTCTTCAATTGAAAGGACATATTTATTTCCTGACAAAGTCTCTTTTAATGGGCCGAATATGTCTAAGGATATTCTTTCAAAAGATTTCTTGCTTGAAGTTGTTACTAACATTAGATTTTTTGTGGGTTTTCTATTTATTTTATTAGTCTGACATTTGATACAACTTTTAACATATTTTTCTATATCTTTATTCATATTTTTCCATCTAAATTTTGTTCGCAAAGATTTTATCATTCTTAAGATACCTGCATGACCACCTATCTTAGAATTATGTGCTTCCTTTAAAATTTGATCTATTTCTTGAGGTTTTGGAATTATGACTTCATTTTCTTGAACATATTTTACTTCAATGTTGCTTTGGGAAAATTTGGAAAAAGTTAAATCTAATAATTGCTTCTCGTGAACATCATAAATTTTTGTGATATAAAGTTTTTTGTATTTGTGACATATATCATATAGTTGGTTGATAATCTCTGTTATTTTACCTAAATCGGCATCTTCCCATTCTTTTTCTTTAATTATCAAATGAATAGTTTTTTGATTAGATATTTGGAATTTAATTATTGAACCTAGTTCCATGGGTTCTTTGGATAATAATTCTTTTTCGTTTAAATTCATATGTCTATTGGAATATGTTGGACTCTCAAAGAAAATATCTGTAAAATTTAAGATTATGCCATCTGAAAATGTTTTATTTTGGATTAACTCGATTTGTAATCCTTTTTCACGGATGTTACTATTTGCATCAGTTGAGGTTGAAGGTATTTCACGCAAAATATCTCTTATTTCTTCTTCTTCTATTGGATTTACATTTTTAATTCTACTCAAACAATCGGCCTGAGTATTTGTTGAACCTTTTTTATACACGATTTCGTAGTCATATTCAGCGAGTTTTAATCGCCATCGTATGAGTCTACTTCCGGGATCCTTGACACTATATAACCAAGTTAATGGTTTGTGATCTGTTTGTATTATGAATTTTGTTCCATACAAATATGGACGGAAATGTTTTACGGCCCAAACAATAGCCAAACATTCTTTTTCAGTAGTGGAAAAGTTTCCTTCTGATTTGTTTAAAGTCCTTGATGCATATCCTATGGGAAGGAGTTTATCTCCATATTTTTGAGATAAAATTGCTCCTAGAGCAAAGTTGGATGCATCAGTAGTTAAATAAAATATTTCCTTAAAATTTGGATACTGCAAAATTGGTTCGTTCATTAGAGCATTTCTTAATTTATCAAATGTATTTTGCTGTTCCTGTGACCAACAAAATATAGAATTTTTCCGCAATAATTTAGTAAGATTTTGAGCTATTTTTGAAAAGTTCGGAATAAATCTCCTGTAATAACCTACTAATCCCAAAAATTGTTTTATCTCCTTTGGAGTACTTGGTGCTTTGTAATCTTTGATCACTTGGATTTTATTTTCATTTGGTTTCAAACCTTCTTGCGAAATTATATGTCCTAAATAACAGACTTCTTGCCTTAAAAATTCACACTTATCTGGTTGCAGTTTTAAACTTGCCATTCTTAATTGGTTAAACACGCTAGATAATTTATCTGTATGATCTTCCAATGAGGAAGCATAGACGACAATATCGTCTAAATAAACGAAACATTTAATACCATGTATTCCTGCTAAAACTACATTCATCAGTCTTTGAAAACAGGCAGGAGCATTTTTCAGTCCAAAGGGCATTCTTGAAAATTCATAGTGACCCGTTGGAGTAGAAAAAGCTGTTTTTTCCCTGTCATCGTTCTGCAAAGATATCTGGTGAAATCCTGAAGCTAAGTCAAGGGTAGTGAAATATTTGGAATTACCTAATTGGTCAAGGATATCACTTATATTAGGTAGTGGAAAATTATCGGTTAATGTAATTTCATTTAATTTTCGGTAGTCAATGACTACTCTCCATTTAATTTTACCAGACGAATCCGTTTTCTTTGGTACCACCCATAATGGTGAAGACCATGGACTATTAGATGGGTTAATGATTTCTTGCTCTAACATTTTATTAATTTGAATATTTACTTCATTCTCATGAATTTTCGGGTACCTGTATGTTTTTGCACAAATTGGCGAAGCATCTTTCTGTAAGGGTATATGTGTAGTGTAGTAGTGTGGGAAAGAAAATCTCCCTCCAAATAAAAAAGGTCAGAATATTTTGTACATAAATCAAGAACAGAACTCTTTTCTTCTGTATTCAAATGGTCTACTCTAACATTATTTTTTATTCTTTCCCATCTTTCATTTTCTGAATTTATAGAATTCACTACAATTTTTATTTGAGGCATAGGTTTAAGTGTTTGAGGTGCCAACTTTAGGCGTACAAATTCTTCATTGGTATTAATTATTGTAACATAAGCATTAGCTATACAGTCACTTAAGAAACAGCCAGGCACTATTTCTTGCTTTTCAATATACCCTTCTATTAAATCATTTTTTACAGGTATTTTTATAATAGATTCACTTCTTGCTGGTAGGTATGCTCTATATTCAGTATCAAAATAAAGACAACTTTTTACCTCGTCATTATAGATTTTTTCGTTCATATAATCAATAAGAAAATAATAATTTTTTAAAAAATCATTTCCCAGGATACCATCAAACTGAATGATGATATGAGGAAATACGTGGAAATTGTGGTTAAATTCATAGTTTGATCCAACTGAAGGATAAAACATAAAGTTAAGTGCCACTTTTCCCTGACTCTCAATATTATTCTCTTCAATACCATTAATTTTTATTTTATTTGTTTCGTCCATGCAATCACCTAAATTATTTTTCAGAATAGAAATTTCTGAACCTGTATCTAATAAGAGAGATAGTATTTGATTGTTACTAATTTTTATTTTTATATATGGCCTTAAAGTGGATATATCTGGTTTTCCTCCAGATCTTTTATTTGGATTGATAAAATGGGATTTACCCGAAATGGATTTTTCTGTCTTGGCCCTGAATTTATTGGCTGCTCCCCGTTTTTTGGAGCTGGATAGTTATTTTTATTTTTCAAAAAACACCTTTCGATGGTGTGTCCTTTTTTATTACAAAAGCTACAACAATTTATATTTTGTTTATTGTCTTTGTAGTAACATTTATCACTTGAGTGCCCCTGTTTTTTGCAATAATTGCAATAAGGTTGCGTTTTATGTGTCGTTGGTTGGACATTATAATTATTAGGTTTATAATTATTTGAATATCTTCTTAGGTTGAGGGCTATTTCCTCATCGTGTGCAAGACGACTTGCTTCAGTTAGCGTTCTTGGATTTCGTATCCTCAATAACTGTCCGTACTCTACTGAACAATTGTTGATAAAAGCCGTAAGGCCCATTCTTTTTATCAAGTCACTTTGAGATTGGTCGATTTTACATTCGTTTTCGAAAGCAAGCGTTGTAAGTAACTTTTGTATTTTTTCCTCTATTCTTTGAGTGAAAGTAGATATGTTTTCGTTTCTGAATTGCCTACAATTTTGCAATTCAATTTGGATTTGGGCAAAAGAATGTTTCAATTAATTTTTTCTTTAAACTATCCCAATTGGAATAGTTGACCGTTAAGGTCACATTTTTAGCGGGACCTTTTAGACCGGCCTTTAAAAATGGCATAAGTATCGGTACTTGCTCAGGCTTGGCAAGTCCAATCGCCTCATTGACACCATCAATAAATCCGCTTAGTTTATTAAACGAGCCATCGAACTCAGGTATTAATTTAATCAATAGATTAATATCTAAAGATATACTTGTATCTTCGTTAGGCATTTTATATTTCACAAAAAATAATATTTTTAAATTGAATACTGAATAATAATACTTAATGCTTATGACACCAAAAATATATTAATATTTAATAATGTAATAAAAATTTCTTACAACAATAAGATTATCAGCATCATGGATGGTGTATCCCGGCTGGTTGGATGAAATGATTATAGTTGCTGGAGTGGCTGTTGTTTTTAGTTTATCACACGTATAAATTCCTTGTGTTGAATGTATGTATAATTGAAAGTTTATTTGAATATTAAATTAGAGTTTCTTTTATTTGCACTTATTTGTGTGTGTGTTTTTATTTGCACTTGAGGAGAGTAATTATAATTACACACTAAGTTGTAGGTACTTATATTTTCAATTGGAATTTTCGTTTTATGTTTTAGATTGTTATGGTTGTTTTTTTTTTTGTTTTATTTCATAGCGCACAGTGAAACCAGTTAATGAACACAATTTTTTTTTTTTTTTTTTTTTTTTTTTGCGGCCCAGAATCACAGTTCTTATTCAAAAATAAAATACCTAACTTTGAAAACAATGTATCACAAATTGATTTTTCTCAATTAAAAGCCTTTTGGATTATGTACCGAAATCCCACTTCTGACACCAATTGATAAATTCACAATTTTATATTTTGTGAATTATACTATGCAAAAAAATAAAGAATTAATAAAGACACAATAAATTTTCTTTTCCGGCATCAAAACTATGATGCATTTATTTGAATTCTAATGATGGACTGACTCTTTTGTGAATCGATGAATCGGAAGGTTGGTTGTTTGGATGATTGGATGGATGGAATCATGGATTGCGTGGGTTTTTATGTGTGCGATGCACTTTTGTGTGGCATAAATATCCATAGGATGAAGATATCAAATTATCTTCATGGGTGGTTGGTATAAACAGAACAATTGTGCGCGATGGCATAAATATGCTAAAGATAAAGATATTAAATATCTGCATGGGTGGTTTTTGGGTTATAGGTATGTAACATATTGATTACATTGATTTATCGTATAATTTTGAGTGTGTTACAATGAGTGATTCAGCCGAATTAAAGGTTTTCAATAAGACATGTTCGCAAATTGTGAAAAATAGCGAAAAATTCAGCAATTTGAAACCGGAACAGAAAACTAAAAACTACTTGATAGGGCGTTTGAATATTTTAGAAGAAAACTTCAGAAAGGTATGTGAGTTGTACGATACATTTCAAGGCTCCGAAGAAGATGAAGGAGTTTTAGAAGAGTGTGAGGAAAAGTACGATGATACCATGGAAACTTGCCTGTCATACAAAGCTGGTATTTTAGATGAGTTAGATAGGTTAGATGGTTTGCAGTTATTTGAAAATTTCAAGAGATGAAGGTAAAGATGGTGCCAAATCCCTAATCGGCGGGAGTCTTTTGTGAACAACGTGTCCAAATCATCAAACTTACGTGAAATAAGACTTCCTGTGATAACTCCCCCAACGTTCTATGGGGATTATAATAATTGGCGTCCATTTCATGATCTTTTCGTATCTTTAATCCATAGCAATTCATCTCTGTCGAAAATAGAAAAGTTAACGTATTTGAAATCTTGCTTAAAGGGTAGTGCAGCTTCGTTGTTAGATTACCTTGAAGTCAACAATGACAATTATGATCAGGCATGGTCAATTTTGGTAACGCGCTAAGACCATAAGCGGATTTTAGTCACCACACAGCTTAAAACGTTTTTCGATCAGCCGACAGTCAATGTTGAAACAGCAGAGTCCATCAAGAGCCTGTTAGACAAGTCAACAGAGGTGCTTCATGCTTTAAAAAAAATTAGGCGTTCCTGTAGATAGTTGGGATATTGTAGTCGTCTTCACTCTCCTGCAAAAATTGCCAAAAACAACTCAACAAATGTGGGAAGAAAGGCTAGGTTTGAGCACAGAATTACCCACCTTTAGAGAATTTTCAACCTTTTTGGAAACGAGGTTTCGTTCTTTAGAGGTCGTTTGTCAGCAAAACTCCAACCCCAAGGTTAACACGAGTTCGAGTAAAGAGCAGTCGAAGCTGAAACCAAAGGTGCTGCATATGAAGTCGGTGAGGAAGGAGAAGTATAGCTGCGCAGTATGTCACAAGGGTCAGCATTCACTTCGTTCGTGCCATTCATTTTTGAAGCTGGATGTTCCTGCAAGGTTAAAACATGTGAAACAAATCGGTGTTTGCGAAAATTGTTTGGCTTAAAACCACAAAACTTTTCAATGCCCGAGTGAAAAACGGTGTTTTCACAGTAACCAAAAACATAACACGCTTCTGCACAATACTCTGCTCCATCAAAATTTTAATTCCAGCCAAATTTCTCAAAATTCACAATCAAATCAAGCGAGTTGTTCTAACTCAAATTCATCTTCATCGAATACACTAAATACAAATTCACAATCTGGTAATTCAAGTAATAATCAAAATACAAACCAGATCAATCCAAACGCAAGGCCATTCAATCCGAGTGGTGGCCAAGCGACCACTTCTCAAAATTATCACTTCTCCCCAATAGGGAAATTCTTCCTGACCAATGGAGTCACATTCAGGGTTTGTGTTTAGCTGATCCTTCTTTCTATAAGCCTGCCAGTGTTGACTTGCTCCTAGGTAGTGGTGTCTTTTCCGAGGTCGTTTTGCCAGAAATTGTTAGGGGAAATGAGCCTGTGGCACCAATCGCTCAGAATACTCAACTCGTGTGGATTCTTTTTGGCAATGCGCCAATTCAAACTTGCCGTGTCCACCTGCAGCTTGTTGATATCGATACCCAGCTTCGAAAATTTTGGGAAATCGAAGAATCGCCATTTGAAGATCCAGAAACTGCAGAAAACATCGCCTGTGAGGAACACTTCAAAACACACACCAGACGTTTGCCAGATGGAAGATTCGAAGTTTCACTACCATTCAAGGATGGTGTTCGACCAGCACTAGGAGCAAGTCAGCAAGGAGCACTACGGAGATTTCTACAGCTTGAAAGAAGATTCGACAACAATCCTCAGCTGCAGAAGGAGTATTCAGCATGTATATCGGAGTATCTTCAGCTCGATCAGATGGAAAAAGTAGATGTCAGCCAAGGTGAAATTCTCCAATCGCCATTCCACTATGTTGTACCACACCATGCCGTGTTCAAGGAGTCCAGCACAACTACGAAGCTTCGGGTAGTTTTCGATGCTGCTTTCAAAACTACAGATGGGACTTCGTTAAATGAACATCTTTTGGTTGGACCTAAAACGCAATAAAATATAATGAACATCATACTAAAATGGAGAAAGTTCAAGATTACCTTGACGGCTGACATCGAAAAAATGTACCGACAGGTCCAGATGAGACAACCAGACACCTTTTATCAGCTGATTTATTGGCGAGACACCAAGATGGATCCTTTGCAGCTGTATCGTTTAAAAACCGTCACTTTTGGCACAGCGTCCGCTCCTTATCTAGCCACTCGCACGTTGAACAAGCTTGCTGATGACGAAAAAGACAAATATCCATTAACAGCCCAGATGATACGTCACGACATGTACGTTGATGATTTGGTAAGCGGAGCTGATTCAGTACAAGAAGCTCAACAAAAGGTCATTGAAGTCAACCATCTTCTATCATCAGCTGGCTTCCACTTACGGAAATGGGCGAGCAATTCTGAAGATGCTTTGATCAATATTGCACCCCTAGAACGTGAAGTTGATTTTCTGCTGCCTTTCGATTCTTCTGAGCACATCAAAATCTTGGGCATAAAATGGCTTCCTTCCAGTGACTCATTCACTTTTCAGTGGATTCAATCCGAAGCAACTGAAGTCACTAAGCGAACCATCTTGTCAACCATTGCTAAACTTTTTGATCCACTTGGTTGGATTTCTCCATGCGTGATTTCGGCAAAAATTATAATGCAAAAATTGTGGTTGAAAGGTTTAGCATGGGATGTTCCTGTTCCACTCGATCTGCAACAAGAATGGGTTTCTCTACGAGCAGATTTGCCAAGTCTCGAAAAATTTCGAATACCAAGATGGATTTGTACTGAAAAAGAGAATTTGAGGTTAGAATTGCACGGTTTAAGTGACGCTTCTATGAAGACATACGGGGCAGTAGTTTACCTTAGGGTTCTGAACAGAAGCGACTAAATTCACACTCACCTCGTTATGTCCAAAACTAGAGTCGCTCCTCTTAATACAGTTTCACGCCCTCGACTTGAGTTATGTGGGGCTGTTATGCTAGCTCGTCTTCTGTGCTATGTGAGAGGTGTTTTGCAGTTAGGTCAAATCAAAACTTATGCGTGGACTGATTCCACCATCACTTTATGTTGAATAGCTGCACCGCCATCAAAATGGAAGACTTTCATCAGCAATCGAGTAGCCGAAATTCAGAGATTAACTAACGTCAATATCTGGAATCACGTCCCCACTAAATTGAATCCTGCAGACTTAGCGTCGAGAGGAGTGTCACCATCGGAATTGACAGTCAACACTCTTTGGTGGCGAGGACCAGAGTATCTGCAATCAAGTTGGAATTTTTCTTGTCCAAGTCCGAAAACAACTTATGAAACTGAAGAAGAAATGCGATCAGTGATATCCAGTTACATTGCGCCATAGAATCTGAAAATCAAGTTGCAAAATTATTTCATAAAATCTCAGATTTGAAAAAACTGCTACGAATCATCGCTTATTGCCGGAGGATTGTTCGCATTTGCCTGAAAAACCTACCGATGAACCAGTTAATAGATCCACTTCCGAGTTACAAAACGCAACATTTAACTGCATCAGAGCTACTCAAAAAAAGATGTTTTCTGAGGAATTCCAAAACTTAATCAAGCATCCATCATCATCGAAACATTTTGGATCACTACATCCGTTCATCGACCGAAACGGGATTCTGCAAGTTGGAGGACGTCTGCAAAATTCAAACTTACAGTTCGAGCAACAACATCCAGTCATTCTCGAACCGGAGAACGTCATTTCGAAATTGCTCATCCGAGAAGCTCACGAAAAAACGCTCCATGGTGGATTGCAGCAAAAAAATATATTCATAAATGTGTAATCTGCTTTCGATTCAAAGCTAAACCTATGAAACAGGTGATGGGGAATTTACCAGCCCCTCGAGTCAGAGTGTCCCGGCCATTTACACACACCGGTGTAGATTATGCTGGACCTATAGAGGTAAAGGCCTGGAAAGGACGCGGAAGCAAAATCTATAAAGGGTATTTCGCCATATTCGTTTGTCTAGCCACCAAAGCAATCCACCTGAAAACTGTCAGTGACATGACGAGTCAGGCATTTTTGGCAGCTTTCCGAAGATTTACAGCAAGTCGAGGTGTCTGCACTGAGATGTATAGCGGCTGCGGAAAAAACTTCGTTGGTGCCAATACCGAGCTCCAAAGAATGATGAAAGCCGCAAAAATGGATTGGAAGCACATCACAACAACAACAACTAACGTCGGAACCAAATGGAATTTCATTCCTCCCGCTTCTCCCCATTTCGGTGGATTATGGGAAGCAGGAGTGAAATCCGTAAAGTTTCATTTGAAAAGGGTCATCAGAAATGAGACCCTTACATTCGAGGAACTCAGCACGCTTTTGACCGAAATAGAAGCATGTCTAAGCTCGAGGCCTCTTTTTCCGGTTTCCGACAACCTAGATGACTTCGCCTTTCTCACGCCATCACATTTCCTTTTTGGAACATCGGCCCAACTGATTCCAGAAGCAGATTTGGCAGAAAAGGTTTCCAACCTTGATAGGTGGAGAAAAATCCAAATTGCTGTTCACTCGTTCTGGAAGCAGTGGAGCAGCGAATATTTAGCTCGTCTTCAACAACGACCGAAATGGTTGACAACTGAACCGCAGCCGCAAGAAGGAGATCTAGTGCTGCTAAAGGATGAACGCTTACCACCTTCAAAATGGGCTCTTGCTCGCATCACTTCTTTGGTTCCTGGTGCAGACAAGCTGACTCGTGTCGTCAACCTAAAAACACAATCAGGAGAATTCAGAAGACCAATCACCAAAATATGCCTCTTGCCGTGCAACAAAAATGCAGACGAAAATGCAACCATCTAACCATGAACGAATATCTAACATGCAGTCAACAGAAAATATTCATTAAAAACGTAAAACCGCATACAAATACTCATTCAATGAAATCAAAAATAATACTCACACATCGTTAAAACACTCACACAATTTTGATGTTGTCCACAGAAAATCAAAATATTCAACATCAGTCACGCACTCACTCACTCATAAAATGTCGCTCACAGATAATCAAAATATTCCACAAAGTTAAGATTTCATTTTGAAAAGGTCAATCACTCACAATCAACAATTCGATACACTCACACATTGGCTATCGCTCACAATCAATTATTCGATACAATCACTCATTCGCTATTGCTCACAAACTCATCAATTATTCGAAACACTCACTCTTCGACATCGATCAAAACTCACATTCAATCATTTGTTATAACTCATACACAAATCACATGCACTCACACTCAATCAACCGATAACACACACTCTCAATCGATATCACTCATATTCAACAAGTATCACAGACTCACAAATAATATTCACAATAAATCACAGTAAAATCGCTTTGAAATACCACACACAAAATTATTTCAAAAATACAAACATTTAAAAAAAAAAAAAAACATTCAAATAAATTCAATTATCACATAACCGATGTCATCATCACAAAAAAGAAATCACATTCACCAACTCAACAATATTTAAAATCACAATCACAGAAATTTCGAATCATCATATAAATCACTTCAAAGGTCACAGTCAGCGTATCATCACAAACTTCAAATTAATTTTAAATCACCGATAAATAATTTTATTTTCACTTAAATTCATTTTAACACACCGAAAAACAATTTTTTAATTCACCGGAAATTAATTTTATATTCGTCAAGGCAAATTTTAGCTCAACATAAAACAATTTTAAATTCACTTAATTCAACAACAAAAATACTCTAAATAATTTTCAAAATCGAGACAAAATTGATTTTCTATTGAAAAAAATCGGAACACCCTGTAAAATTAACCAAAATCCATATCAATTTAATCAAAAAATCATTAACTATACAGTCCACTAAAAAATCGAATCAAAAATAATTTAAACAAAAATAATAATTTACACACGTACAATATGAGACACCCTAACATACGAAATATGAATTCAATGGAAAAATACCAACCATCAATTGAGATATGAAAACACACGCACCCATGTATTCCTTATGGGAAACACACGAACTTGGGTATTTTATATGGGAAACACACAAACACGTATACTTCTTATGGAAGATGAATAATGAACACAGAAAGAACATAATTCATTGATAGGCACTACAATTTAATATAAATTTATTTAAAACTCACCTCATTTCATCAGCACACAACACGTAAATATATACAACAACAACTTAAATCTATATGGACTTAGCTAGGTCCAGATAATTATCGGGACTTACGTACTGTAAGTAAGAAGTCCCGATGTCGTTTTTTCGACAAATCCATATGGACTTGCAAAAAAAACGCCTACTAAATATATTCAATATTCTTAGCAAAAAGTGTAAAGCAAAATACTACCACTGCTCATTTACTTTTCAAATTTTATTTTATTTTATGAACTTCGACATGACTAAAATTTGTATGAATTAACAGTTTTGAAAATTAAGCGAGAAGTTGTTTCTAAAAAAAGGAAATTTTCGGATTTGGTTAAGGGATTTTTTTTTTTTCAAATAACCCTTAGCACTGGTTTGACATTTATTGTTTGTTTTTATTTTGCAATTCAGTTTCAGAATTCTTCTAGATGATGTTTGTTTATTAGTTTGTTGTTATTAATTAAAAAAAGTATGAAAACAAAGTTGAATCATTGCGAAAATAATTAACAATAGCAACGAATGAAATCAACAAACAGCGGTAATGGTTATCGATTTAAGTGAAAGAAAATTTTATTTGCTCCTAGACAAGAAGTTAAAAATCTCAGTCACGTTCAGCGTCACACAACGTGAAGGATGTCGGAAAGACAGAATGCATGTATTGAAGAAATTATAATATTCAATTCGTAATTCATTTGTGTGAGGTGTTTTTCAGATAAAAATATTATTATAAATACTATCTGCACTATCGACGGAAGGTAAAGGTTGGAAGTAAAGTTTCAATTTTGGTATTAATGACATCTCAAAGAATAACTAGTTTCCTTTCTAAAATTTGTGTTCAATGAAAGCACTTGCCTACATAAATGTAGTCCCTTGTGTCTGCTGAACGTACCCAATGAAAAATGAAATCAGATGGAAAAAAATCCTAAAAAAATCCTCGATACAAATGTCAAACAGTAGTATCTGTATTTTCCGATAGGACTGAACTCGGCGCTTGTAACGCATAGCTTAAAGTGGCGTCAACGTGAAGTTGGCTCCTGGCAGTCCATATATAATAAGTCAATGTACAAAATGGTCGATCCAGCAAAACAGAACAAACCCATCCCATTAAATTGTTGTTAAATTGTTCACTTTATCAACTCTCGAATCATTCGAAACAAATGTCATTTATTTGACGTTAAAAATTTTCTGGCGAAAAAAAACATGTAAGCTCAAATATTTTTGTTGAAAAATAAAGAAAATAAAATACTTTTATTAATTATTTGTTGACGTTGTAATTAAAGGTCGCATTCCAATTGACTAAATGGGAGCAGAAAGAAGTTCTCATCAAATTGATGGAAGAAAATCCGGAGATAGCCAAGGGATTTTCAATCTTGAATGGATTTGATGCATCCAATATCCTTCTCCTCCATATCTGCTCTTCGCCGCCGTCTTCACTTATAAATATAATAATTGCCATCTGTTTTTCTTGAAAATTAAACAATATACTATTGGTCATGAACTAGCAAATAACAATGAGGTACAAGTATTTACATTAATAAAAAAAATACCGGCGAGGGATTTTTGTTTTCTTTTGTTGAAAATTGAAAAGTGTGACCAGGTGTGTATAAAGTAAAGAGAGACTTTGAAGTTACATGTTTTTTTTTGTCAATCAATTTTAAACAGAATTAAATTGACATGAAAGCTAAAAAAAGTCTAGTATTTAACTATTCAAAAGTTTTAAATTTATTTTGTTACTTTTTAATGTCAATAAACTTACCATACTTTTTTCTAAATGCTCCCAAATTTTAAAATTTCAGTTTTTATTGATGTTTTTTAAATATTAAACTTTAGCGGGCCTTTAACATTACTTATCTTTACTTTATTTTTCTTAAATGAGAACGCATTACTTTGACCATCATTCTTATAAAAAACAAAAATTTTTCGAAAAAAAACAGCTTGGTCACACTAAATTAAATAGAAATGTCAGTAAATGTCAAAGAGCTGATGTTCATTTTATGCATTCAGTCGATAATGAATATTATCTTTGTATATATAAACTATAGTAATCCCATGAAGAGGAACGAACGTAGCGCCGCCCGCTGATCACATGTTGAACCCTGTGGAACTTGTTTGGTAAAGGGGACAGGGGGTTGAGAACTGTCAGATAATGAAAGAAATAGAAATAAAAAATAAGATTGAAGAAATAATAGATGAACGGGAATACTGTATACTAAATTTATGAGAGTTCGAGGGAGAAAAAAAAACTTAATTTTGTAATAACATGAAGGAAATAGGAATAATAGTAAAAGGAGAATTGAAGGGATACTAGATATTTTGTGCTTTCTTATATGTGTGTATATATGCACTGATGTGTATTGTTTTTTGCTAACGTTGAAATTTGTGGGATATTAAAAATATATATGGAGGTATGAATGAATGTGTTTTTTTTGGAGGTTTTTGAAATATCAAATTATCATTGCATATATATGTACATATATTCCTATTGTAGGTACTGATATTTTGTGTTTTATAATGTAGATATGTAGGTGTATTTATATGAACTGTGTATTGTTTTTTTTTTGCCAACGTTGAAATTTGAGGGATAGAAAAAATATGAATGGATGTTAGAATGAATGTGGTATTGTTTTTGGAGGTACCTGTATTTTGTAAAAAATATTTTCATATAATTTTTTAAAGAAATATAATTTGGAAAGTAGGTAGGTATGTACGCAAATTTCAAGTAGGTGCCTATTTATTAAAATCGTATAATTATAAACCCTTTTTTCGAAATACTGAAGAGCGTAAAGGTTGGGACGAGACAAGAAAAAAATATGCACGACTGGGTCGCACGAACTTGCTCTTATGTGCGATCACATTGTGGTTATTTAGTCTGAAATAAATTAGCTATGGTAGTCTATATTTTATCCATTTGCCAAAACTTAGTTAAGTTGCCGTATTATGTGAGTATACTAAAATTAACAATATAGCCCAGTGTTGCACATATGCAATAGGCATGAAACGAAACTATATTATTGATTAAAAATAGCTTTTAACGGCCTTTAGTCCATAAAAATAATTCAATAAGTCCAATTAAATAGTGCTAAGTCTTCTACTTGGCTGATGTATTTCAGTAGTATATAGAATTTGTATAATAAACCCTTCATATGGAAATTATATTATTTAAACTGGTAAATTGTTTTAAATCAACAAAATTAGAAAGAAGTGGATTAAAATACTTTGAATCTGCTTTAACCCAACGCGATGTACACCATCTAATTTCTTATATAAATCTTAATTTATAAGAAAAAAAATTTGAAAATTCTAGGAGCGGTTTTAAAAAATAATTAATTTTTTATACCTATACAAAATTTCGTTAACATTTTTGAGAAAAAAAATTGGTACGCCAATTTTAAGTATTTGTTAATATTGAGTTAAAAATTAAACTTTACAAAAAATCTGCTACCCGTTTTCGAAATATCGAATTTTCAAAAAATAATTTTGAATTTTTTTCTTAAATCCAAAAATCATTTTTTAGAAAATTTCGCTACGCACTTTTATTAATATTTGTTACAAGCTTCTGTATAAAAAGTCTAGTTTTATTCGATTGATCAGATATTGAGATACTCGAAAATCAAAGAAACCGTGCCATAAGAGCTACTGTTAATAAGCGTAAAATATAAAATTTAAAAATTTTATATGATAGATGCAGGCTCCATATCCAAATTTAAATTAAAGAAAAAACACTTTAACTTGTAAAGGTAGTCGGCTTGTATAGGTAGTCGACTTGTATAGGTAGTCGACTACCTATATAAGTTAAAGTGTTTTTTCTTTAATTTAAATTTGGACCTGGAGCCTGTATCTATCATAAATATATTAACATCAAAGGTCGCTCACAAACAATAATTTAAAAATTTTAAATGGTAGATCATACTAATTTAAACACACACACAAAATTTTTATGAAAATCGTAGGAGTCGTTTTTGAGAAAAAATATTTTTCTTAGATGTTTTTAAACATTTGTATGGGAGGCACCGTTATTTTTTGGTATTAGGATAATTTTTGTCAGAAATCTTCTGGATAAAGTTAAAAAACTGGTTTTTACGAAGTTTTATAAAAATCTACATAGTCGTTTTTGAAATATTGTGTTTTCAATAAAAAAATTCAAACTTTTTTTAAAAATCCAAAAAATATTTTTTTTTAAATGTTGGTACACAATATTATTTAGAATATGTCAATTATTCTTCATAAGAAAATTGATCAGAATCAGTTGAACCGTTTTTGAGAAAAGCGAAAATCAAAAAAATGGTTCCTTGGGAGGTACCATTAATAACCATTTTTCGGAACCATTTTTTTACTAAACGGCAACTTATAATTATTTAAATTTATTGAGTTCTTAAAAAAAAAATCTGTAGCGCCAATTTTGAGAAAAATAAGTTTTTCCTTTTTGGCCAAGAAATTTTTTATGACAGCTACTGTTAGTTATGGTCCTAAAAAAGGAGAAAAAAACGGGTGGGGGAATGTCCAAAAAACGCTAGGTACCAAGTTTAAAGAAAATCGACCCATCCGCTTAGGCTGTAGATGAACAGACAGACGCACGTTTTTGCGAGACCCACTTTTTGTCTTCGCTATCATCGTTATGTCAAGTTTGACCCAAATCTCGAGTTCCAAAATCTCAAGGAGCTCAAGGAAATCGTATTATTTGTGCAAGGTTCCTTGTGAATTTTATTTTTGCCGTATGATAATTTGCCCTCTCGTATGACCATAAAATAGCAAAATGTATGATAATGCATCCACAAGATTTAACCTTTATCTCGCACTGAAAAACTGGAGCTTTAAGTCATAAATCTATTTTTTAATTTTTTACTAAATCTCAATACTTAGGAAATTAAAAAAACTAATTTTTTCCAAGTCATTCAATATTTTTTTCAAAATTTGGGGTACGTATTAATTTTTTTATAATTTTTACAAAATTTTCTACATAAAAACATTTTTTTTTCGAATTAGACTTCAAAATTGGGATACCTGACTACTAATTTTTTTTGTCACTTTTAAGGAAAAAACATTTTTTTTGAAATAACATTTTTTTCAATTGGCATAACTTCGACCAATGTTTTTAAAATTTTTACAAAACTTTCCAAATAAAACCTATTTTTTTCGAAAAAAATTCCCTATTTGATTTGAAAAAAAAAACTAAATGGGTACCTATACCTAAACTAAATTTTTCCAAGACTTTCTACATAAAAATAATTTGAAAAAAGAAATTGTTTTTTTTACATATTTAGAACATTTAATATCTAGCTGAATACCTACCTATATACCTATACATATACCTATACCTACTTGCCTACATAACGTACCTACAAATTAAAAAAAAGGCCATTGTGGTTGGTCCTAAATTCATTATAATTATTATTATTTTTGTTGAAACAAAGTTCTATTTTTATGACATTTTGAAGAACAAAAATAATAATAATTATACGAAGAAAAAATCTTTATCTTACTATAAATGCCTACCTACCTGTTAGCTATTTAAATTTCTATGCAGCTAACGCGAAATATAGCAACGTTGTATTCCACTCAGATATAGTGAAATTTAACAACGTTGTTTCTATAATGTAAATTTTCACAACAAATTGAAAATCTAACTTCCATTTACCTAAAAATAATACGAAAGTATACCTACACAATACATATACATACCCCTATCTATACGAATTCTAAAGCTTATGAAGCAAAGCAACAAAAAATCGTATTCGTCCATAGAGCAAAAAAAAATTGTATTTTCTTTCTTATTCTGCTGTTTGCCATGACGAAATAATCTATTCCAACTATCTCCCTTAGTCTCCTTATTGTTGTCAGACGCATAATAATATACTTCTCTCATTCTTATTCTTGCCTTTTTTCTCTTCCTACTTAGCTTCCACAATCAATAATGTCAGTTTTGTAGTACCCGCAGCGCCACGTATAGAGCACATGTTGAATTAAATTTTTCTGTTCCATGAGAGTACTATAGTTTATATATACAAAGATATTATTCATTCGATTCTCAAAATATGCAAAGTTCATTCGAATGAATAGATCTATGCTATCGAAATAGCTATTCATTCGAACCTCAAAATAAGGCTGACTCATTTCCCCGGTAGCTCTCGAATTGTTAGTAACATTGACCATCTAAGGTCCACAAGTAGTTTAACTTAATACCAGCCGAACTTCAAATGAACATAGACATCGTTCTACCAATTTTGGAGAAGCTTTTCACTAGCTCCATAAACCTACTTCACATTCCCTTGTCTTGGAGGGAGGTTAAAGTTGTATTTATTCCCAAAGCTTGCAAATGTTCCCATGTAAACCCAAAAGATCTCCGACCTATCAGTCTGTCGTCATTCCTTCTTAAGACTTTTGAACGACTGATTGATATCCGTCTTAGAACAAGCATTGACTCGAGGCTTCTGTCTACGGCTCAACATACTTATTGCAAAGGGAAATCGGTAGACACAGCTCTACACACACTGGTTAGAACCATCGAATACTCCCTCCACCATAAGGAGTTCACTATGGCTGCCTTCCTAGATATCGGAGGCGCTTTCAATAACGTCGACACATCTGCAATCGCATCTGCACTATCAGGTCTGAATGTGGATGTTCCGCTTGGCAAGTTGATTAATCAAATGCTGACAAGCAGGATGATTAATTCAAAGCTGGGCGGCTTTTCAACAAGAAGATCTTTCAGTAGACGTACGCTGCGAGGCGGCGTTCTATCTCCCCTTGTTTGGAACTTGGTAGTAAATGAGCTGCTGACAAGCCTGGAAGCGGAGAGCTACAGAGTGATCGCCTATTCGGACGATGTTGCTATTGCCGTATCAGGCAAGCATCTCAGCACCTTAAAGGAACTCTTACAAAATGCTTTAAACAAGTTAATAAAATAGGTAGATCGCTGTGGACCGGGTGTTAACCCTCATAAGACAGATCTTGTCCTCTTTTCAAGGGAATACAAAATCCCCCACATAAGAAGGAATTCCACTTAAATTCTCAGACGAAGCCAAATATTTGGGCCTTATCTTAGATAAGAAGTTAAGTTGGAAGCCCAATATACAAGAAAGAGTCAAAAAGGCAACTGTTGCAATCTTTTCATGCAAAAAATCCGTAAGAAACAAATGGGGTCTTAGGCCGGTATTCACCGAGCACGCATAACTTAAGAAGCTCATAAGCCTATTCACCAAGAAATATTAGTGAAGATCTACGAGCGCTCCTAAAAGTTAAGATTGGTCCCGAGCACTCCTAACTTACGAGCGGCCTCTTCGAAATTGTTCGAAAATTAAAGAAACTGTCTGTGAAAGTTTTTTCGTCTTTGTAATTCGGTGGACAGAATAAAATAAAGTGAAATAAAGCGCACTTTAAACTATTATTTTTATTAAGACTTTCTTTTTTTAGTTTGTAGAAAATGGCTGGAAATTCTTTTTTTATAATCTGAGTACAACGGCGGGCTAAGATGATTAAAGAAGAGAAAAAACGACAAATGATTGCAAGTAGGAACTCTACTTCGGTAGCCGTTTCACAAACTCAGTTCGTGTGCACATAATAAATATTCCGACGGACTTTTTAGTAAAAGGTGAGATTATACTTTTAATTTTGAAATAGACCTATACGATAAATAATAAAATAATCATTTTCCAATAGTTGCTATGGTGGCAATCCGTTCACCGTTCAAATTGAGGCACAATTGACAATGGTAGCCTATTTGGTCGCTGATGTGGCGTATGTGGCGAATGTGGTTGCAGCTAAAGTTATTATACCAGGTCAATATAACTATGCTTACGTTGTGAGTACCACAACTCATAAGAGACTACGTCGGCCACGTGCAGGTATCAATTTCTTAAGGTTAATGTGTACGCGAGGTAAAACCAAATGGAGAAAAAATAATGTACCTATGATTTGGAAAATCGTATTAATCAAGCTGCATTCCCTGGACTCCAAGGTGGCCAACAAAACAAAATAATCGCAGGAATCGCGACCGCCATGAAGCAAGCATGATTCCCTAGAATTTTTTGCTTACCAAAAAAAAGCATTTAATTATAGTTGAGCTTCGCAGTGTTGGTTTGAGCGGTCCTCGCAGAGAACACATTCTTCAAGAGGATACGATTGTTTGCCATAAAACAGTTGCAAACATGTGATAAATTCACAATTTTATATTTTGTGAATTACTATGCAAAAAAAATAAAGAATTAATAAAGACACAATAAATTTTCTTTTCCGGCATCAAAACTATGATGCATTTATTTTGAATTCTAATGATGGACTGACTCTTTTGTGAATCGATGAATGGGAAGGTTTGTTGTTTGGATGATTGGATGGATGGAATCATGGATTGCGTGGATTTTTATGTGTGCGATGCACTTTTGTGTGGCATAAATATCCATAGGATGAAGATATCAAATTATCTTCATGGGTGGTTGGTATAAACAGAACAATTGTGCGCGATGGCATAAATATGCTAAGGATAAAGATATTAAATATCTGCATGGGTGTTTTTGGGTTATAGGTATGTAACACATGAAAAACATTCAACAAATGGATTATTCAATATCATTTGTCTTTTCGTTTTTCTTAAATTAAATGGATTATTTAATATATTTAATATAATTTTTGTATGGTACAAACCAAAACATTTTACTGACATTCTTTGAATTAGTTGATGTCATTGCTATGTGAAAAATTCTGTGTTTTTTGAAACCTGAGGTCGCCCTGAAGTAGAACTAGGTATTTTGCTGTGGCAAGTTGAGGTTAAGAATAAACTGCCAAAGTGGCATGAAGCATATATGTTATGTTGTGGATTCACATGCTGCAGGTTATTGTTTATAATTTAATGCTAATAAATAGAAATAGAAAATGGAAACGTTAGAAGTTGTTTTTTTTTATTAACATATTTGTAACAAATTTTAAGTTTGAATTATCAAAGCCAGCTAGTTAGAAATAAAAATTCTTTTATAGAATCTAGGTATATGTATGTATTTCTATTGTCCTGATAATAGGTGTGTTCCTTTGGGCTCCAGTATCTACTGTCAAGTACTTCTAGCTGCAGTCAACTACTTCTACTCTGTGATCGAAGTAGTTCATTAATCTAGTAACATAATGTTTCCAAACAAGAAAAAGACATCACCAATCAAAAGAAATTACGTAGTAGATTATTGTTGTTGACATTTTTCTAATAAAAAGTAAAATACAAAAAAAAACCAAAATTAAATTGATATCGAGGTTAGATTTTACTTTTGGAAAAATGAAAGCATTCCATACATCATCTACTGGGAAGTACTAAAAAGTAGTAAGGCCCAATGGAACACGGCTAATGACTGCAGCTTTAGTCTACATACCAGGCACCTCACTGCTTTGTTGCTGTGCTCATATTAAGCTTCCAAGATATTTGAGATATATGTAAGAATGTCCTGAATGAATTGATTTTTTTTGTTTAAATCTTTAAAAAAACAATCTGAAAGAACAAACCTTTAATTTAAGAACAGTGAAATGTTATGTCGTTTTCGTTTGGATGTACGGAGTACTCCTTTTACACTCCTTTTTCACTCCTACTACTCCAAAAGCCTTCGATTGGCTGTTCCGAGTAATGTTTTCGGAGTGTTCTTCTGTCCCCAATTTCATTTTGGAGTAGATGAGGAACACACACATACATATAAAGTTTTTCGTTGGATTACTTGTCAAAAGTGATAAATACTTGAAGAAGCCATTTTGTTAAATGGCAGCTTTGGTAGTGTGTGTGTAAATTTAGGAAAGTCAGTGTTTTCATATTCGATTGGAATTGAAAAGGAGTACAATTTACCGAAAATCCAATCGAAAACGACATTAGTGATACCATATTGTGAGCACGTAGAGTCCACCATTGGTGAGAGGCCCTCAAAACTTCATTGGTGTTGTCAAAGAAGCATTTCTAAAACAAAATCAATTGAAGACACTTTAATTAAATTTGGCATTAGTAAGGGTCACCGAACCTTAAGGTATACTGGATGCTCAGAGTTGGAGATCGTTTGCAAGACATTTTCGAGCCACCACTTGGATAGGGTGAACAGCTTTTGCCTGGCAAAAATAACCATTGTCATGAATTCAATTATCGTACAAATCTACATATAGATGTTGAAAGTAAGCAAACAGATCGAGAGTGCAGAGCGATGAACGTATCCTGAAGGGATGCCAACTTAACTACTATCGATGTACCTCCCGCCAACAACGTCTGCTATACCATTGTATCTTTCTACACTTTTGTAACTTAATATATTTAACTTTATTAATAAATAAACATAACTTTTGCTAACAGGTTATGGGCCCAGGCAATTAGTTTATTAAAGTTGTAAGAGTATCGTTTGTTTTTTCCGCTTATATTGATTAATTAAAGGCGAAGAAGTTTTTTTACTTGACTGAACGTGATTTGCAAAATGGTGGACCACAGAGTTTGTATACCCAAACTAAATAGTACGAATTGGCAAACATGGAAAATTCGTGTTGAAAGTTTTCTTGCACGAAACGATTTGTCAAAATTCATCGTAGAAGATATCCCAGATGAAAAGGATCTCACAATTCCTTGGAAGACAGGTGATCAGAAAACCAAAGGCACAATTATTCTTTTTCTAGGTGACAACTAGCTGTCCTTGGTTAAAAAATGCGCACATGCGAAGAATGTGTGGGATACCCTTTGTAATCACTACGAAAAGATTTCTCGATCAACCCGTGTGGCTCTCCTTAAAAGATTATGCTCTATAAGACTGCAAGAAAATGGGAATGTTGAAAACCATCTCTTCGATGTCGAGGAAATTTTCGATCGCTTAGCTGCTGCTGGACATGTGTTGGACAAAGACACACAAATATGTATGATGCTTCAAAGTCTTCCAGACTCTTTCGAGACATTGGTTTCAGCTTTAGATAGTCGGTCGGATAATGATGTGACAATTGAATTCATCAAACAAAAGTTAATTGACGAATATCACCGTCGAATTGATAGGACTGACTCATCGAAACAAGAAAAAGCTATGAAAACTGATTCCAAACATGCAGTGGACACCAGGAGTTGTTTTTATTGTAAGAAGGTTGGACACATTCGATCGAATTGTCGCAAATATTTAGCTTCGAAAAAGAAGGATCATGTTAAACATATAGGTGAAACTAACGTGGCGTTTGTAGCTGGGAGTGAGAAACCTATATCGTGGTTAATCGACAGTGGTGCCAGTTCTCATATGACATGTAATAGAGGTTTTTTTACTTCTCTCACAGAATTTGATGGTTCGCACGTCACTTTAGCTGATGGGAAACAAACCGCAACTGCAGGCCGTGAGGAAGGTGTCCTGTGGGGTTTTGATGAAAGAAATAATCCAGTGAAGATTACACTTCACGATGTGCTGCTTGTACCGGAATTGGAAGGGAGTCTTGTTTCTGTCAGTAGATTGGTTGATAAAGGCCTAAATGTTAAGTTTGACCAGACTGGATGTCGGATTTTGAATTCCGATGGAAAGGCCATAGTAATGGGGATTCGAAGTGGCAATTTATACCAACTTCACATCCAAGAACAAAGTTCGATAGCATCGCAGAACCACCAAGAAAACTGTGAACATCAGTGGCATAGACGTTTTGGACATCGTGATCCAGCAGTATTGAAACGAATGAAAAACGAAAATCTTGTAAAAGGCTAAAAGATACAAGTATGTGGTTTCAAAAATGCTTGCGAGTCCTGCATGGAAGGAAAACTAAGTAGAAAACCATTTCCTGAAGTTTTAGACCGAAAGTCAAAGAAAATTCTTGATATCGTCCATACTGATTTGTGTGGGCCAATAAATATACCAACCCCATCTGGTAATAGATACATCATGACGATGATAGATGACTACAGCAGGTATACTATGGTTTATCTTTTAAAACATAAGTCAGAGGCAGCAGAACGAATCAAAGAGTATGTACGTCAAGCAGAAAATAGTTTTGGAAGGAAGCCTATCGTCATTCGATCTGATGGAGGAGGAGAGTATGACGACAATATGTTACGAGATTTTTACCGTTTAGAAGGCATTAAAGCGCAGTTTACAACACCATACTCGCCTCAGCAAAATGGTGTTGCTGAACGTAAAAATAGATCCCTCATCGAAATGGTAACATGTATACTACTAGATGCTGGTTTGCCTAAACGCTATTGGGCTGAAGCTGTGCTGACAGCGGCTTATGTGCAGAATCGAATGCCATCAAAATCAATTTCGAAGACTCCATTTGAGTTATGGAATAAGACCAAACCGTCATTGCAAAATATGCGAGTCTTCGGATGTCAAGCATATGTTTATGTTCCTTCAGCTAAACGTCAAAAGTTGGATAGTAAATCCAAGAAGCTAACGTTCGTCGGATATTCTGAACAACATAAAGGATATCGTTTCGTTGATTGTGAAACCGAAAAGATAACAATTAGCCGTGATGCATGTTTTCTGGAACTAAGGGAGGGAATTGTTGCCAAGGTTCCTAGTGCTGAAATTGGAAAATTATTTGATGAAATACAAATTAACCTTACTCCTATTTCTGATCTTTCGAATTCTGATGGAAACCAACCAGTTGAAACCCTAGCTGACGATAGTTCCAGTGACGATGAATTTTTTGGGTTTGACGAGCCAACTTCTGGAAATCAGGAGGAGCTGATTGCAACGAGACATTCTGAACGAAGGACACAAGGTAAGCTGCCATTCCATCTTAACGATTATGTTGTAGATAAGGCATCGATTGTTTTGGCTGAGCCTAAAGACTACAATGAAGCTGTACACATTCCGGAATGGAAGAAAGCGATGGACGAGGAGATGTCATCCCATCAATACAATGAAACTTGGACGCTAACAACTTTGCCAAAAGGAAGGAAAGCAATTGGTTCTAAATGGGTGTTCAAAACTAAACTGAATGAAAAGAACGAGATATCAAGACACAAAGCCCGTATCTTGGCGCAAGGATACACACAGAAATTTGGTGTGGATTATGACGAGGTGTTTGCTCCTGTCACAAGAATAACTACTTTGAGAACATTTTTGGCTGTGGCTGCAAAGCAACAAATGTTTGTAAAGCATTTCGATGTGAAGACAGCTTATTTGAATGGAATTGTCGAAGAAGAAATCTTCATGAAGCAACCACCTGGTTATGAAGTTACTGGAAAGGAACATTTGGTCTGCCATCTGAATAAAAGCATTTATGGATTAAAGCAGTCTGCACGTTGCTGGAACCAGACATTGGATGAGTCCTTGCGAAATTTAAGTTTTGAAATGTCGGCAGCAGATCCATGTTTATACATGAAGAAATTTGGGAACCAAACATTATATATTCTCGTGTATGTAGATGACATACTGGCTGGATGTGTGGATGAAGAAAAAATTGACCAGTTCTATTCAGATATAAAAGAAAAGTTCCAAATAACCTGCTTCGGAGATGTTCGCCATTTCCTTGGGATGTAGATTCAACGATCAGCTGCTGAGTTCTATGTTACACTAAAGAACTATAGCAACGGAGTAATTTCAAAATTTGGAATAAGTGATGCTAAGCCGGCGAAGACGCCGATGGACTCTGGATATTTGAAAATAGATGACATCAGTGCACCATTTCCCAATGCGGCTTTATATCAAAGTCTTGTTGGAGCCTTGCTGTATTTGGCAGTTAACGCCAGACCTGACATTGCAATCAGTACTGCAATTTTAGGCAGAAAGTTTAAAAATCCTTCAGAAGCAGATTGGACGGCAGCAAAGAGAATACTAAGATACATCAAAGGGACCATTGATTACAAACTTTGTCTTGGTGAAACCAATGAATGGAAGTTGATTGGCTTCTCAGATGCAGACTGGGCAGGAGACCAAGAAAGCAGAAAATCAACATCCGGCAGTATTTTCATGTTTGGAGGACCTATTTCTTGGAAGAGTCGTCGCCAAGATTGCGTGTCTCTATCATCCATGGAGGCAGAGTATGTGGCACTCAGTGAAGCTTGTCAAGAGGTAGTATGGCTGCGACGTCTTCTTAAAGACTTTGGTGAAACACAAAGTGAAGCTACACTAATGAATGCGGACAACCAGAGCTGTATATCCTTCGTGAACACAGAACGACTAAGTCGACGATCAAAACACATTGAAACAAGAGAACGCTTCGTACGGGATCTATGTAAGAACAATAAGGTCTACCTGCAATACTGTCCAACGGATGCAATGCTTGCTGACATATTCACAAAGCCGCTTGGACCTGAAAAGCAGTTGGGTTTCTGTAAACTACTTAACCTTTTTTAAATAATAGTTCATCGAGGAGGAGTGTTGAAAGTAAGCAAACAGATCGAGAGTGCAGAGCGATGAACGTATCCTGAAGGGATGCCAACTTAACTACTATCGATGTACCTCCCGCCAACAACGTCTGCTGTACCATTTTATCTTTCTACACTTTTGTAACTTAATATATTTAACTTTATTAATAAATAAACATAACTTTTGCTAACAATAGAAAGGAATATGTATGTACATACATTTATATATGTACCTGTTCTGAAGTGGCAGTCTTGGCAGTGATGATGGCCCACACTGACTCGTAGTCAACGATGACGCATTTGTCCAGTCATTGGCTTACATGCTGAGTACAATTATTTGTCTGAAGACAACTTCCTCGGTCTTGCCGGATTCACGTTCCACAAGAGTTTCACCTTGAATCCCTCGGCGAGGGCGAAAGCTACCTCCTCTCCGATGAGGTCGTCTGTTTCAAGGAAGATTTGACGACGTTCCGATAGCCCAAGATGACGCAATCAGCACCAACATCCTTTGTAACTTTGTACGAGTTGGTTCGGACAGCAACAGTAAGAAATACTTTTGTAGGTATTTCTTGTTTCTAGGGATTTTTTTGTGATGGTTTTATCAGACAAAACAAATGGATTCTGTTGGATATTTCAAAACGACGTTTCACGCAGTTTTATAATAACTTTTTCCCTAGATATTTTTAATTACTTTTCATTCTCTTTTGAATTTGATTAGTTTTGTTTACTTTTATGACAAATGACTGACATTAGATTTGGTGGCTGTCAGGCATGTTCGAAAACAGTTTGATTTTATAGTTTGGACATGTCTGGTTGAGAGAGAGTAGCCTGATTCACAATGCGGCGAGGAAACGAGACGCGAGCGTGACGGGAACTCGTTGTAGTTGTAAAACCAATTTCTAACAATGAAAGCATACCTGGATACTTACAATGCGGCGTTTTTCGTCGTCACGTCACGCCAAGAATTCGAAAAATTGAAAAAAAGACGCGACGTGACGACGATTTTCAATTTTCCTAAGTAATTTACAGATTTTTCAGAAGAGATGTAATCAAATTGTGTCAAACAAATAAAGTTATTGATAAATCTATTGTTTTGTAAGTTATCTTGTTTATCTTTAATTGATTTTTTTTTTACAAAAATGAATTTTTGTCGTAAAAATGCTTGCTGCATTGTGAATTGGGCGACGATTTTGTAACTAGAAAAAGATGACAGCGGTTGCCGTCACACTCACGTCCCGTTTCCTCGTCACATTGTGAATCAGGCAAGTGGCTCTCATTTTCGAACTTCGAAAAACACTTATGCTGCATTTACACGACTGACAAATTGGCATTATTCTGGCACTTAACTGTCAAAAAAATGACAGAACAATGGAAAAATTCATTCTTTTGGCAGTATAATGACAGAAAAATGCCAATTTGTCAGTCGTGTAAATGCAGCATTAGTCTGCTATTACACGACGACTTTTTCGTCGTGACTCTTCTTCGAATTCTTCTTTGAAATTTCGTCCTGTGAGTCGTACGGTACTACACCATGTGACATATTGATAGTCACTTTTAAACTCCAGTTTATCTTAGACCTAGGTTTATCCTATCTAAATAACATTGAATAAACCCCAGTCTAAGATAAATCGGAGTTTAAAAGTGACTATGAATATGCCCCCATGACTTTTGAGTCTTGACTCAAATTTGGCAATCCTCTATAATTTTTTTTCGTGATGAAATTCTCGTAGCAACCAAACAAACAACAAACATAAATGAAACGATTTTGTTCCAGCATAGAAAATCTCTATGATCTACACCCTAGCAACCATACAGCTATAGGTACATGTGCGCTCCACAAATAACGAAGATAAATAAAGCAATTTGCTAAAATAGCAAACAAGAAATAAAATAATGTCAAAAATGAGTCGCAGAAATTTGGCCCACGACTTATAGGGCAGTTTGTATTCGGTCTCATTTTTCTTCTCTTTTGCACTCATTATGTTCGAAAAGAGTCACGACGCAAAAGTCGTCGTGTAATAGCAGACTTAGGAGTAGTTGGTGAATGCCCCACAGAAATTTCAAGTTAAGAGCCTCGTAAAGTTAAGAGCCGTTTAAGAGCGCTCGGTGAATACCGGCTTTAAGCCCAGCATTACTCATTGGCTATACACCTCGGTTGTCAGACCGATTCTTGCATACGGTGTGACAGTATGGTGAACCGCTTTAGATAAAACGACGAACTGCGAAAAACTAAGCAAGGTCCAATGGTCAGCCTTCCGTTGCATGAGCGGAGTACTTCGTACAACCCCTTCTGCTGCATTATATATTATATTCTATTTAGCACCTCTCGATATATATGCTAAACGATTAGCCAAGTCTCCATAAAATCCCTGGAATCTGTCTCTAACGGGTGATTTTTTAGCTGGTTTGGTTTTGGCAACACTGGTTTTGACAGCTGACGTGTGTTTAGTACCTTGTGTCACTGTCAAACAGCTTCAGTTTGGTTTGCAATTTAACCATGGATCGTCTTACAAATGAACAACGCTTGCAAATTATTGAATTTTACTATCAAAATTCGTGCTCGGTTCGAAATGTTCATCGCGCGCTGCTTGTGTTCAGCGATGAGGCTCATTTTTGGTTGAATGGGTACGTAAATAAGCAAAATTGCCGCATTTGGAGTGAAGATCAGCCAGAAGCATTGCAACAGCTACCAATGCATCCCGAAAAAGCCACTGTTTGGTGCGGTTTATGGGCCGGCGGCATTATTGGGCCTATTTCTTCAAAGATGATGCGAATCGCAGCGTTACTGTCAATGGTGAACGCTACCGAGCGATGATAACAAACTTTTTTTTGCCCGAAATGGAAGTTCTTGACTTGCATAATATGTGGTTTCAACAAGACGGTGCCACATGCCACACAGCACGCGAAACAATGGCGCAATTGCGAGGCGAGTTTGGTGAACAGTTAATTTCACGTTTCGGGCCGGTCAATTGGCCGCCTAGATCGTGCGATTTGACACCATTAGATTATTTTTTGTGGGGGTATGTCAAGGCTAATGTCTATAGGGACAAGCCCGCTTCGATTGACGCACTGGAAGCCAACATCCATGCATTCATTCGTGAGATACCGGCCGATATGTGTGAAAGAGTATGCCAAAATTGGACTCAGCGGATGGGCTACCTGAGACGCAGCCGCGGTCAACATTTGCATGAAATTATCTTTAAACATTAAATTGCAAGGTTCAAACTATCGATTCAAATAAATATTTTATTCATTTTTTCGAATTTTTTGTGTTTTTTTTTTAAAAAAAGTTCTAAACCTCTTAAAAAATCACGCATTACCAACTCAATAACAGCCCTTAACTGTCGATCATCTCTCATTGAGATGGCACAGCAGTTTAATATTCACCTCTGCTGGGTGCCGAGCCATAGGGACATTCCAAGAAATTGCAGGGCTGACGAACTACCCAGAAGTGGCACAATACTACCTATTTTACCAAATAGGTCAATTATAGGTATACGCATTGCTACGTGTAAGCTTATGCTGAAGCAAGATGCAATAGAGAAAACAAACCTAAGGTGGAACAACATCACCACCTGTGTAGCGACAAAACAGATATGGCCAAAGCTGGACCTGAAGCGCTCGAAGAGTTTAATATCTCTAAGCAGACTGCATATCGGCTGCGTTATAGGTGTCATTACCGGGAACTGCTTGATAGGTCTGCTATTATACGACGACTTTTGCGTCGTGACTCTTTTCGAACATAATGAGTGCAAAAGAGAAGAAAAATGAGACGGAAAACAACTGCCCTATGAGTCGTGGGCCAAATTTCGGCGACTCATTTTTGACATTATTTTATTTCTTGTTTTTTATTTCAGCAAATTCCTTTATTTATTTTCGTTATTTGTGGAGCGCACATGTACCTATAGCTGCGGTTGCTTAGGTGTAGAGCATTAGAGAATTTCTATGCTGGAACAAAATCGTTTCCTTTATGTTTGTTGTTTGTTTGGTTGCTACGAGAATTTCATTACCGAAGAAAAATTATAGAGGATTGCCAAATTTGAGTCATGACTCAAAAGTCATGGTGTAATAGCGTTCGACTCACAGGACGAAATTTTAAAGAAGAATTCGAAGAAGAGTCACGACGCAAAAGTCGTCGTATAATAGCAGACTAGGCAAGCACGCAACGAGGCTTTGAGTATTCTCAAACGATTTCTGCAGAAGCTGTATGCATGAAGAAGAGGAAGAATCGATTTCTCATCTCCTCTGCACTTGTCCTGCTCTATCCCAATGACGTAAGCTCCATCTCGGAGAGTACTACTACAACGATCCTAGTGATCTGGTAAATGTTGACATAATTAATCTAGCACGCATCGTAAGGAGCTCTTAGTGGTACAACGAATAGGAAGGAAAGTTCCTAGATTCTTGTGGTATCACAATGGACCAACTATGGTCTAAGTGTGTCCAGCTTTCTGCTTGGCAGCCACCTTAACCTAACATGAGAAGCAGTGCATGATGGCAAATTGTTGATATCATACTTGATGGGGTTAGCTGATTCCTTAGCTTTAGATACGTCCGCAATTTCTGATATATTTAGCTATAAATGCAAGGAAACATATAACAAACGATAAGAAATTTAGTTAATTGAAATTAATTACTGGTTTTCGTGTCACATTTTGTAGTAAAACGGACCAAAATTTCGTCTGCTTCTTTCTCATAGCCAGTTCTTCATCTTTAATTTCGATGCAGCGTTCGTTCCACTTCTTCCGCTGTTGAAATTCTTCTCTCCGGGGTTCATTTTCTTCGTTGCGCCGTTTGTTTTCATCACCTAGTATTTGTGCCTTTTTTCAAGATAAGCTGATGCACTGTTGGTGTTGGCGTGTGTGGAACTACTCAGAGAAATTGAGCTATTCGAGTTCTGGTTCAGAATATAAGGATCTCGGTCATTACATCGTGTGCGACGACGACGTCGCTGATTTTGAGTGGCAAACATTTGTGTTGAGGTAAATGGCACTGATTCAGCTGGCGTTGATGACCTCGCCATTTCATCATTTGATGAAGCAGTTACCACCGCATCCGCCGTTAGGCGAGGAGTTACCACCACATCTACCGTTGGGACAGAAGTTTCCACCGCATTGATTATTGGGGCAGTAGTTGGCAAAAAAATAGCACATTATATGCCTTCCAAAAAATCAGTCGTTGGGGCCAAAATATTTTCAACAACTCGAGTCGGTATCCTATCGATGTCGACTGGTGCAAGTCCTGCAAGTAAAAATATAAAAAAAGATTTAATATGATTTTATTCATATTGAAGCACACAATTTTTGTTATGGTTTTTTTATATCTCACTTTTGCAGTTAAGAATGGATATACAATTGTAAGAAAAAAATAACAATTTTCTGCTAATAGGTACCTACTAAATCTGGCAATTTGTAGCAAGGATTTTTGTTCAAATATAAATTTTTAAACATACTAAACAATAGACAAAAAAACAGAGAAAAAAAAAACAATTAAGGTAAAACAATGAGAATGAATAAATATTTCTGTTCTTAATAGTCCATGGTTTTCATGAATTGTACCACCGAACAAAATTGGGTCCAATAGAACTGCTCCTCGTCGTCTAATTTTTCACCGATGAAACTTGTAATATTCGATTGTCGATAATAGGGCGGATTGGGCCGTGAGAAAATATATAAATTGTTTACCGAAAATAATTCGGATATTGAGTTTAAGTTACCTTGATCACGACCAGCCACCACTTTGTCATGCAAAACTACACTGGGAATTCTTCGAGCTAGTGAAGATATCGCCTGCAGAATGGTTCCATCGGAGAATGCAGAGTCCTGGGAAAGGTTTCCATTGGGCACTCCAGCAGCTGTCTCAGCAGGAGATCCTGGGGTGTTATAGTTGACATTCTTGGCACGCAGTGCAAAAAATGGAGTCAAGAGTGTAAAGATTTTCTGCCACCGAAGCATTCGTAATTCGTAATATCTGACTAAGCAGTAATATTTAAGTTGTCATCTGTATCGACTTCTTCAATTTTTTCCGAATTACTGCCTAGCACATCGATGGTAAAATTCGACTCGGAATCGGAACGATTAAATTTAATTAAACTTAAAATACCGAACTCAAGCACAACACGAATTCACAAATCAGTATCCTTTTTGACGTTTTTAGAATTCAAATCGGAAAAATCAACAGATATTTATATTAGGAATGTGTTTGGAATATTGTTACTGAAGGTGCTGTTGCACTTTTTTTGATTTTCCGTGTTTTTTTCTGATTTGACGAAAATATATGTCTGTTTGCCAAAACTGCGAATTTTTACTGTTTTGTTTTGTTGTATATGAACTTTGAAGAATTGTGTTCTTAATTTGTTAGAAACACGCAGTTTTTGAACAAAACACGAACAGATAATGTATTTGATGAGCAAAACTTTTAATATTAAGGCGGTGTGTCAATTGGATTTTGACATTTCCCTATATCGAATTACCTGATTAGTGTCAAAAAATAAACTTTGGATACAATTTATTTAAATCCAATCCAATTCAAACATGGCCCTAGTAAAAAGAATGTCTCTTTTTTCATATGATTGATAGCTTCATTTTTGTATCCACCAGATCTGATCCGGATCACATCATGATAATAAAACAAACAGGGTCCGAGTAATATGGATCATTAGCGATAGTTAAATGCGGCTAAACATGTTTGAAATTGGATGGCTGTTTAAAGTTGTGTATGATAAATCGGGCTTTGGGCTTTTTTGGTCACTTCCTTTTATATGCAAATTAAACTTTATTTCATATTTTTCCCTACGTTTCGTGGTAATTTCTCGACTTCATCAGGGGTAGTTTATTAAATATGAAAAAAACTTTTGTTACATTTAATAATAATTATTGATAGATGACAACTTTTAATTTTTGAATTTTAGAACAGCACTTTAGAAAAACTAAATGAAAGTGTTATAGATATACAAAACCTCGTAAATATGATTCTTTGTGTCTAAAAAATGCAATTATTAATTTATTTATATGTATCAATGTACAATATTGCTTAGGAAGTGTTTATTAATTACATTTTTTACAGTTTTTCAAAATCATCCACGCAGTTTCATGTGAAAATATAATGTTCACAAATTTGATGAAAATTGGACTGTTTTGGTATCTTCCACCGCTTTGAAAGTGAAGGTGAGAGTTTTTATCACCTCGAAGTAAAAAAAAACTATGTATTTCCTTCTTCTTTGACAAACGAGTTTCGTCGCATGCCTTGCTCCGCATTTATAAATACATGTGAAACTGATACAAACGGCAAATTGAAAAGATTACACATACATGATAAATTGGTTCAAAAGAGCTATTCAAATTGTGAAATATATTGGCTTCTTTGTTTTTTCTTCTTTATTTTTCAATTATACTTATGCGCAAAGCGACTGGGATCGCTCTTGCTTATGCATGCTTAAAAGTAGCCCTAAACGACGAATATGCTCGCCGAACTTGTTCGTTTTCGTTATCCCCTACACGGCGAACACATTTGGCGAACATTCATTTCGTTCTGATTCTTCAAAGAATAAACATCGCGGTTAGACTGTGGCCATTGTGTTTAATCCGTGATATGCACTCAACGACGTTCACAGCAAAAATGAGGTTTGCTCGCCAATATGGCCCTACACGCCGAACATCGAAGCCAACGAACATGACAAAATCGAAATTTTTCGCCAACAGCGAACCGTTCGCGAACCAGCCCCTACACGACGAAAATATAGCGACCACAAAAAGTTCGGCGAGCATATTCGTCATTTAGGGCTACCCTAAGTGAGCGAAACGGAGCTGGACTCCATTATAGTTATTGAATAGGGTATGTGTGCATTTGGTCGTTTACTTTTGCGCGCATAAGCTAGTTTATGCGTTTTATAGTTGGGCCTTTATATTAACTTATAAAGGGTTTTCCAATAAGAGGTGTTATTTTGATATTCAAAGAAAAATGGCATTTTTTGAGATAAATGATCGGATGTTTATTTCATTATAAAGAGGAAGGTATGCCGTTAATAATGGAACACAACATCAGCCAAATGGCCGCCACGACCACGCTTACAGGACCATATCCTTTTCATGAAATTTTCCATAACCAAATCGCAAAGTGGCTGCCCTATGTCCTCGATAGCCTCACAAATTCCATCTTTGAGGTCTTGAATCGACGCTGGGCTGTTGGCGTAAACCTTATCTTTCACGTGGCCCCAAAGGAAGAAGTCGCAAGGTGTTAAATCACAAGATCTCTCTTCGAGAGATAACACGGTCCGGAAACTTTTCCCGTAAAAGATCGATGGTTTCATTGCTTGTGTGGCACGTAGCGCCGTCTTGTTGAAAGTAAACGTTGTCCAGATCAATACCATCCAATTCCGGCCATAAAAAATCATTAATCATCTCTCGATAGCGCAATCCATTGACCGTAACTGTTGCTCCAGCCTCATTTTCGAAAAAGTAAGGTCCAATGACCCCGCCGGACCATAAACCGCACCAGTCACGCGTTGAGGATGGAGAGGCTTTTCAACAATAACTCTTGGGTTTTCCGAGCCCCAGATGCGACAGTTTTGCTTGTTGACGTAGCCTCCGAGGTGGAAATGGGCCTCATCAGTCAAGATGATTTTTCGATGAAATTCCGGATCATTTTCATGCATTTCAAGGACCCAATCAGCAAAGACACGACGTTGTTGATGATCAGCCGGCTTGAGTTCTTGTATTAACTGAACTTTATAAGCCTTAAGACCCAAGTCTTTATGCAAAATACGGTGTAATGACGTTTGTGGAATGCCTAATTCCAAAGAACGACGAGGAATGGACAAACCTGGGTTTTCTTCAACACTTTGGGCTACAACAGCAATATTCTCAGTTGTTCTTGAGCGACGTGCACGGGTTTTATTCTTCACATCACTAACTTGTCCCAACAGCTCGAATTTGTCCACCAATTTCTGTATTGCGGTCCGACAAGGTGCTTCACGACGACCCAAAAATGTTTTAGTTTTACGAACCGTCTCTGCCAAAATTTCGCCATTTTTATAGTGAATTTTAATAACTTCAATGCGTTGTTGAAGCGTGTATCGTTCCATTTTTATTAATGGCGTAGTTTCTACTTGTCAAATATCAAAAAATGACAGCTTCAAAAGTGACAGCTACCGAAATAGCGGGCTATTCAAAATAACACCTCTTATTGGAAAACCCTGTAGTAGATAACATACATAGGTTACATAAAATATAATACAGGGTGTCCCGGACCTGGTTAGAAGTATTTTAGGGCGTGATTCTTAGTACATTCTAAGAAAAAAAAAGTTGTACAGTAATAGACCAAGAGCCGGCAGAAAATTTTGGGAATGGAGTGATAACCAAAATTCATATACACTTATGCGTAAAAATACGCAACATTATGCCAAAATCAACCGTCTGGCAGGTTTTTTTTTCAGCCGGGGGCGGGGGTGGGCGTTCGTAAATGGTAATATTTTCAACTTTGGGGTCGAAGTGATAACCACTTAAATTAAGTCTGTTTGCGTACTAGTCCGAAACCACCTAAAACTACTTGATATTACCATATTAAGCCCAATCCTGTTCGAGTACTTCCATTTCGTGTCATTTTTATTTTTCGGAATTGAATTTTTTTTTTAATTAAAAAAATAATTCAAAAATTTTGTTTTAAAGAATAAAATCAATTCAAAATGTGTATTTATTGCGTATTGTGCATTGCTTTTTGTTAAAAGAAAAATTGTTCTAGTGTAATTTAAATGAGTGTTTTCTTAATTTAATTTTACTTAAATTACGATATTTTAATAACTGTATAATAAAATTCAATAAAGAATGTAGATTAACAATAGAAATTCCAAGTTTTGTCGTATTGTTTACGTTTTTTTTTTGGTCTCTTGTTTACTTTTTGTTGACGTTTAAAAAGTGCAAACATTTTTGGTTCGTGTACTTTTTGGCAATTTCACTTCCTCCTGAGTGAATTTCGCCCCTCTCCATTGAATTTGATGGATTGCCATTTTTAGTCCAGGAAGTACCTTTTAATATATTAACAATAAAAGATGGTGACCTGATGTCAAAAAAGTGTGTCCAAGACGCTTTACTTTCAGCTTTCACCTTGCCAGACGGCCACCAAAATACCCAAAAATTAACTTTTTGGGTGAAAGTATGTGGTTATCACTTTCACCCAAAGAGTGATTTATCAAAAAATCAAAAAAAATCTTCTGATTATAAATATGTGTGTCCAAGAAACATGTTTCAGCCTTATGCTTTCCAGACGCACTTAAACATTTTTTAAATCCATTTTTCAACGTAAAACCTTAAAAACTTTTTTCTTATGAAGTAGTGTATAACCAAAAGATTGATACACCAAAACTCAGAAAAATTCTCCTGATTTTTAAAATGAGTGTCAAAGATGTTTTGGTTTAAGCCTTGTGCTTGCTAGACGCATTTAATCTTTTTTTAATGCACTTTTCATTATCACTTCGACCCCTGGCTGAAAAAAAACCTGCCAGACGATTGATTTTGGCATGATGTTGCGTATATCTACGCATACATGTATATGAATTTTGGTTATCACTCCACTCCCAAAATTTGCTGCCGGCTCTTAGACTATAAAGGTCGATCTCCAATTTTAATTAGGGGTTGAAAAAAGTAAGTACATAAAATTTTGTTTTAAAATATGTATGTTTATTGTTTTATATATATATCATGTATGGGTTTGTATGCAATAATGCGATTCCAGTTAAAAATTTGCAGGACATATATAGTTTAATATGTATTAAATTATTGAATTTCTCTTATACTACGTTTTCACTGAGCACTAAATCGCGATTTAAGTGGATTTAGCATAAATCCTCTTCAAATCTCCAAGATTTACCATACAAATTGAAATCTCCTCAAAAGAAGATTTAAAATAAATCTCATTGAAATCTTCTTGCAAGAAGGAGATTTTCGAATCAAACAATCCTAATTTTGTAGAACGCACCCTTTTAAACGTCAGTTTTTCCATTGAAATAAAAAAAAATTATAAAATATTTTTGCGCGTTGGCTGTAGGAATAAAAATGAAAGTATTTACAATGTATTTCATATATTTATAATAATATTTTGGTAAACAATACAAATTCCGGATAATGCAATAAGCAAAACACACAAAAAACAACGAACAACCTAGACACTGGAGGATGGGGAGCTTCTCATTGAAGAGTGGGTCGAAAAATTGTGTTTTTTTCTGTAGTTATGGATTCTCCTATACTCTAATGTTATTTTGAAGAATAAAATGGTGTGATAACAATAGATTTAGGTTACTAGACTCATTTTTAATAAATAGTTTATTCAAAATTAATTGTTTTATTGATCAAAAATTGTTTTTTCCGTTCGCTATACGTTTGCCGATTATATTTATTGTTTTACTCTTGTCAAATTGAGTTGACAATTGAATGGCAATTCAGACTGAAAACGTCAATTTAATCTCCTTTTTTGTGGTGAAAATACTTCAAGATTAATTTTAAATCTCCTACCTTAAATCCCGGATTATCTCTTGGTGAAAACGTAGTATTATTCGTGGAACGTTTTCAAGCAGTTCTTTTTATCTTTATAACACAAGAACACGTTACATTTTTACACCTTGTTTATGTCTTTTGTCCACAAAATTGGCATATTTTGCGCCAGATTACCATCACTTCGATAGTCATGACCAGGGCCCTATTGCACACACAACTAATCACTAATCACTTCTCACATAATCAATTTTAACTAATTCTGATAATTGTAAGTGATAAGCGTTGCACAAATGCATTCTGCACTTCACTCAGTAATATTTTATCAAATAATCATACACCTGCTTAGTGATAATGATAAGCGTTTCTCCAACTTAAAGGTTCACTTTTCAAAATTGCTTCTTCTAAGCTGACCATTGATAGATAAGTATTTTTTAACCTGCTTGTTCGTTGACTTCGATCGTCTCTCAGTGGCGAATTTACCGTTCACGCACATTTGGTGAAGAAAAAATGGATTTATTTTTATTAAATTACTTGTAACTTTGGTAATAGTTATTGGATTTTTATGAATATAGTGTCATAAGAAAGGCAAAAAGATAAGAAATTTTTCTGTGAAAATTTTGTATAGTGTTTATATAAAAAAAATGTACCCGATTTGCCATTCTAGCATAGTTGATGTACATTAGAAGTGAACATAGCATTTATGTATTTTAAAACTTTGAATAAAGGAAATTGTATTTTTTGGTATATAGTAAATATAAGTATTACCAATCGGTATGAATTATTTATTTTCTTTTTATTTTTGGTTTTGGTTCATCTTCATCTTCTGAATCAAAATCAGCATCATACATATTTAATATAATCGAATCTGTTTTGTCGGGACGTTCCAGTTTTTGCAATTGTTCAAAGGGGAGGTTCTCTAATAGCATGTCCAGAGAAAAACCGCTGTTGGTTATCTTGAATCCGTCCAACCGCATAATTAGAACACCATGCACATATTGTGCTGGGAGCAAAGCATCCCATTCCCTTGTTTATGACCTTTTGTTTCCACCTGGCCAAGATCTGCAGTAAAATGGCCCATTGCACCCCGGTTATATGGAGTTAAGTCTTAGAGGATATATAATATGCAGTGCTTCTTTTTATTCGAATGCGAAGCTTTAAAAGGGTTGCTAATCAAGTTTCAGTAAGTTCAAAGGTACTCAGTTTTCTGCACATTGGAGAAAAAAACTAAAAATGAACATTTCAATATCATTAAAATAATAAATTTCAAGACAAAGTGAACAATTAAGAGAGAATATAAGCAAATTATGACATACAATTGATAGCAGCTGTAGGACTTTACCTTTACTGAAAGTGAAACAGGGCCCCTATAAAGGCTTCAGGCACAATGCATTAGGAATAGAAACGAGCACTCCATATTATATATCGATACCTTCCCGTAAGAATGTATTAAGCGACACTTTTTTCGAAAATGACTTTTTAATGTGGAATTATACTAGAAGTTAAGCGCCACATTTCGGCCTGGGTTTCGCTGACCTATCATGTATGCAAAAGAAACTAAATAGAAAATAAAATTGTAGCAACCGCCAAGTTTTTTCACTGGAATAATGTTGCTCCCTGAAATTTGTATTATCCGCCATTGAAATTATGCTAAGCGACATTTTTAAAAACCTTATTGTCTTAAGCAACCAAACGTCAACAAAAAAATGTTGTTAGATGTCGCATAGTTTAACCGAAATTGTCGCTTAGCACACTCTTCCAAATAGAACTTGCTCCATTTTTGTCGCTTATAACACTCCAGATATGGTTTTCTTTGATTTTGAATATTTTTCTATGAAGTAGGCTACTGCTTTTTTCCCATTTATTTTCTGTTTTTTTTTGTCTGGTCGGTTGTAAGCGTATTTTTGTATGTAAATTCCATTGCACAGATAGCTGTTGATTTTATTTCAAATATTTGAATGCAGTAAGTAGGCTTGGGTTTTGTTTCAGGTTATTTTGTTCCTTTTGCTCTCGTCAGTTGTCATCGTACTTTTTTCGTTGAGGAGTGTTGCAAAAATAGTGGATTATTGTGATCATTTATTAATTAGATACATACATACGTTTTTGTTTGTTAGTTCATCGTTTCGTGGTATTCTAGTGAAATTATAAATTTTAGCATGAAAGAAAATTTGCCAGGTCCCTCTGGATTGCAAAAGCCAATTTTTTTCATTCAAGAGCTAGACAAATGGTTGAATTAGCAAAACAATCTTATGAAAGAATGAAAGTAAGTAAATAAGCATCTTCATTCTTGATAAGTTGTTTATTATTTTTAGGTAGGTGAGATAAATACAATTATGAATTGTTTTAGGTTGATCATTTTGAAAAAACAAAAAGGACTGCGAGTGAAAGGAGTTTGTCTGCACCATACAAATCTGTATCTGGATCTGAGTCTGAGTGTGATCCGTTTGAAACAGATGGGAGTTCATCCTGGCATAATGATTCCATAGAAAATTGAAGTTCCGATGAAATAATAGAACATCGAAAAATATACGATAATCCAAAGCCGCAAGTCATGGCCATTGATGTATGTAACCAGGGGTTGGGGGTAGAATCAAAAAGAGCTCGTGTTGAGAAAAAACATAAATCTGTGCAAAGAAATCCATGCAAGAGCTGCCAAAACAAATGTGCTACTAGATTAAGTGAGTCACAAAGGCAAGCCGTTTTTGACTTTTATTGGAAACTGCCACATACACAGCAAATAGATTGGTTATTATCTTGTGTTGATCGTGTTCCTATCAATAGGCGACGAAGCAAAGAAATTGAAAAGCAGACAGAAACAAGGAAATATTTTATAAATTTTGAAGGGAAGAGAATACAAGTATGTATGCAGTTTTTGCTGAAAACTCTTAACATTTCCAGTAGAGTTGTCACATATGCCCTTGAAAAAACAACAGTTTTAAATATATCGGAAACAGACAAGAGGGGTGCAGCACCTACGTCAAATGCTACATCCGATGATTTAAAAGAAGCCGTTTGCACGTCCATTGAAAGCTTACCAAGGGTTCCATCCCGTTATTGCCGTTCTAGGACCAATAGAACTTACTTGCCCACCAAGTATTTTAGTGTTTCTAATCTTTACAGAAAATTCAAAGAAAACCAAGAGGAACAAGGTTTGAATTTTGTCTCCGAAAAAATATTTCGCGGAATTTTCAAAACGTACAATATTGGCATCCATGTTCCCAAAAAAGATAAGTGTACCTTTTGCGAATCCTATAAGGACCGTGAATTGGATGAGACACAGAAAAAAAAGTGTCAAAACATTCCCAACAGAAAGAAACGAGCCATAAACTGTTTAAGGAAGACCAGGAAAAAGCCAAACATTCACCTTCCTTTGTTTGTGCTAGTTTTGACCTGCAAAAAGTTCTAAACGTTCCACATACGCAGAGTATGCTATTTTATTATTCGAGAAAATATTCGTTTTATAACGAGACAGTTTATGAGAGTGGAACTCATAATGCGTATGCTTTTGTCTGGGGCGCAGTTGATGGAATGCGAGGAGCAAATGAAATTTGTTCAATCCTCAATCAGTACTTAAGATCGTCGATGAGAGAAAAACTGTTACTTCCATTTCCTTATACTGTGATAGCTGTCCTGGACAAAATAAAAATCGCCAAATCATAACAATGATTTTTTTGTTTATACAAAAACAAGCTGAACACATTAACGAAATTAAATTAACATTTCTACTTCCTGGCCATACCTACATGCCTGTTGACTCTGTGCATGCTACTATAGACCGATTTGTTAAAAAAGGACAATTTGGACACCATCAGAATGGGTTACTCTGATTTCGAATTCAAGGATAAATCCCAAACCTTATGAGGTGGTAGTGTTGACATACAAAGATTTCCGTGATTGGAAAAAAGAAGCGCTGAAATATTTTCCAACGAAAGGAGTAAAAACCAAGGAGCAAACTAATTTTAAGATTACGGAATCTAATATTTTCATTTTTTCTAAATCATCCCCTGAAATATTCGCAATTTCAAAAACCTTCACCTTCATATACCCTGGATTTTTGTCGCACGCGCAACCAAGTAAAATGCCTTGAAGAATTCAATGAACCTGACATTCTATATTCTTCCAAACTGTCAATATCAGGCCCGAAACGAAAGGATTTAGAAAGTCTGCTCAAAAGAAAGTTTATTCCTGAACGATACATACAAGAATACGAGGATATAATAAATACAGTTGGTGAGAAACAAGACGAATTAGCAGAGACAGACGAAGAAGATGATTTGTCTGAAAGTCAAAATGATAATCATTAATCTTAAAATTTCCGTTTTTATCCCTAAAATTAATTTATGTTGCTTTTTATATAGATTTGTATGTATTATATTTTTGATCAGTAATCCTAAAGTGTCCTTTTTGAATTTTTGTTTTGAAATCAATGTTATGTTACTTTTTATATAGATTTTTATTTATTTTATTGTTAATGAGAAAAAAATAAAAATGTATTTAACGACACAATTTATTTCAAACCTTTATTTTTTGTAACCATAACAGTGTCTTAAGCGCCATTTACCATTGTATCAAGCGCCAATGTCTTGACCACGAAAATGTGCTAAGCGACAAAAACTTCTGATGTGATTAAAATTTCGGTTTTGCAATGATATCAAGTTTTGTATTCTGAAAATCCCTCTCCAAATCTGTTCCTTCCATTACAATACACAAAAAAATAACTAAATGAGACGTTTTTTTTGTTTCCTAAACAATTTTAAAAATGTCGCTTAATACATTCTTACGGGAAGGTATCGATATCCTTATTATCCTTTTTTTTTTGTGTGACACGTGACGATGTTTATCAAAATAATAACCATGCGCCAAGCCGATAACGCGAACAGGAACAGACTGAACAAGTGAACACTGAAGAAAAGACAAGAAGAAGACAGACAATAATATATAATAAAACAAAGCAATTACGAAAATCAAACCAAATAGCCGAATAGCCGAAGGCATACGAGCACTTCTCGTTTTTTTGGTGACCGTTTTATCCTTTTCTTTGTATTCATTGCCCTTGGGTGTTTGTATGCACAACCAGGAAGAACAACGAATAAACGCTATAATTTAATCTATTCCCCTCACGTTTCGCCCTCTTTGCCATCAAGAAGTTTCACATTTTTGATATTTTTTTTCAGAATGTAGGTATACCTCCGTTTAAACATTTCTAATGTTAAAAAAAAAACTTATGGCAGTAAGAAAGGGTGATTGACTCGATTTCATATGCATTTAAAACGAAAAATGATTTCAAGGTTGATAATTTTGAAAAATAGTGTATTACAAAGCTGTTCTCCTAACCCTTTTCTTTAAATTGGTAAGCATTAGCAATTTAATAAATATTAAACGATTACCAGAGCCGTGTGATTTAATTGCAAAAAAAGTCAGAAAAGTGGAGTTTCAATGAAAAAATAAGGAAACAGAAAGTGCATTGCATTTAAAGTCATTGGCGCAAACATTTAAAACCTGCTCTAAATCATTTTTAAATTCGACGCCGACCCTAAAAATGAGATTTAGAATGAGAGTCGACACTTTGATAATTTTAAACGATATAAAGTATACTTTAACGGTAAAGCACAGGTCTAACTTTAAAAGCAACAAAATGCTTTTCTATCTTTTTTAAAGTATACTTTATCCATTCAACGTTTGTAATTTCATAACAAAAATTTAAAGAAAAATGTTTGATGAAGATTTTAAGCATGTAAATCAACAATCACGAAAACTGTCTTAGCTTTTCTGCTCACAAAATCGCCCGTCATCTTAGCTGGAAAGGTGAAATAGCTATAGGGGAGTTAAAAAAAAAAAAATTACACACAAATTTAATTTTCAAAGGGGACACCCGGATTTGAACCGGGGACCTCTCGATCTGCAGTCGAATGCTCTACCACAAATCCACAAAAAAACCCTTACAAATGGGCTAAGAACCCTACAAATGCGCTAAAAACCCTACAAATGCGCTAAAAACCCTACAAATGCGCTTAAAACACTTCATTAGTTAGAAGAGTTGTTTAAAGTGTTTAAAATAAAGAAAAGGTTCGACAAGGGCTCGCAACTAAACGACTGCGTTTACTAGAGTCGGGTTTATTCCTTAAACGAGGACTGTTTAAAAATTTGCGCCATAATTTTTAAATTGCGAGCCATAAAATTTTATAATGTTGGTTTTTTATTAAAGTCAGACCAACTCTTTATATTATAAAAAGACATACACGATTTTATACAGTGACACTTCTTAAACCGTGTTGGATTTAAGGTAAACCTAAATAAAAAACATTGTGAAAATTTCTTAAGTGGAGTATAATTTCTAGAAATATAAAGAGTTAATTTGCCTTCAAACTATTTATAAATAGTACCTATCAGTCAAAGATAGTTTAGATATATATAAAACAGGAATATTAAAAAATTAGATTTATAAATGTATTCCATTCTATGTATGCATGTATCTATATAAACCAGCATACCGATTGAACTCAAAATTTTAGGAAATCATAGGTGGAAGTCCAAGGGTGTTAATGTTTATATGGTCAAAATCGGTCTAGTATAGTTTGCAAACAAGGTGCAGCAATTTCGGAAAACAAAGTTCGATTTTGAAAATAATTTTTAGCTTGAAAGATTATACTTAGATGATGGGTTTAGGGATAAATAATGTTAAAAAAGTTAAACAGTGAAATGGAAAAATACGTAAATGTTTTCATTATTTTGTTCACATATGTAAACTAAAGTGCTTTTGCAATTAAAATTTGATCAATTCTTTTAATCATTTTACTATGTTATCTATATATTTTTGGCTTTAATACAATTTGTATTTAATTTAATACTCTTGTTTACAAAACATATACTTACTTTTCATAGTTGAATATGGCGACTGCTTGTTGTTTTAATAATATTAATACATTTTTAATGTTCTTGAATTAAAAAAAAATGTACCTACTTTAGTCAAATCAAAATAAAAAATGAATTCCTGTGTATTGAAAAACAATAGCCATATTAAAATTATAACATTAAATTTCAACACATAACATGATAAGGTTTTTTAATTTAATAATTAAATTATTACATAAAGGATGATAAATATTTCAATTCTTTGGATCATATTCTAATCTTTTTCGTATTAAAAAAAATTCATTAAAGTAAAAATTCAAATTTCATACACCTTAATATTTACAGAATATTAAGAAGTAATATTAGCTGTATTACAAAGCAAACGCCTGTATTACAAATGCTCTGAAATTTCTAACCGTGTACATAATAATGCGACCGTTTATAAATTTGCAGACTCAGACCGATTATCACAAAGTTGGGTATACAAACATTTTACAAACTGTAAGATTTTAATATCAGCCGTTATTTGTTAACTTTAATTCTCTTATTGTTAGATGGACAGACTTTTTTAATTTTTTTCAATTTCAACCCTTATTTTCAGCAATACTTTTCCAAATCATTTGTTTGTATTAAAACCGTTCCCACTGGTTCACAGCGACAATAGATTTTGTCCGAAATATCGTAAGGACAGTTGAAAGAATTTTGTTTTTGTTATGTTTCATTTCATAAAAAAATTATTTTTTTTCATTTGTTTTCCTTGGACGGACAACTCCCTAAGACGGATCAAAGTGTTGCGACCCTCACTCTCTGGCTTGGGGAAATTTCATTGCATGTAAATACAATTATATAAAATGCTTCAGGACGTTAATTTCATCCTTTGTTGAGTGTACTAGATGCATTTATGAGAAACAATTCCCAACAAAAAACAATTATGATAATGGATTGATTAGCCAATTTTTTCTTAGCGACCCCAGCAAGGTTTGTTGAATTATCGCAATATATGTTTATGCAATGACCGCGCCTAGCCATGAATCGCTTAAGTGTCCCCATGAAACCTTGTGTCGTTAAATCGGTTACTAATTCCAAATGGCACTCTTTGTTTTGATCGAAATGATTCTCGTCAATTGGGTTGTATTTAGGTGGCCAAATTGAAGTAGCTCCATGTAAAACCTTTGGCCCATAGAACCAAATATTACAATTTTGAAGCCGTTCGGGCGCTATCCCACATGAAAGAACATCAGCCGGATTTTCCTTAGACGAGGAATAGTAGCTTGCTGTGCTAATTTTGTTTGTTTCGATGGTGCTACTCGTGATTTGTAGCAAAATAATCGCACCGTTATAATGTTGTCAATGCTAACGGATCGGACGTATACTGCTGCCCCATAGGCCTTTTCCGAGGTGCCAGCAAACTCGTGGTATTGTATGTTTTTTGTGGTTCTGTGTGAAAATATGTGTCTATTAATCTTGATGTTATTGAGCGATTGTAAACCTTCACGATACTTGAGCCAGGTCGTCTGCATTTCTTGAGGTAATGTTGCATTCCAGTCGAGTTTCAATTCCCATAGTTTCTGTAGAAATATTTTTGCGACGACGACTACCGGAGCCATGATACCCAGTGGATCAAATAAATGTGCTATATCAGAATATGCAGATTGCTTGGTTACTTGGCCCTTATTGACCCAGGATGTCTTGATACAGAGTTCATCAGATTTCGGCATCCACGTAAGCCCTACTGTTTTTATGTGTTCATCGACGTTGCTCCTGAAATCAAGTTCGGTTTCTCTATCATCGAGCAGAATGCCTTTCAGGAGAGATGGATGATTTGCACACCATTTCCGTAACTTAAAACCGACTTCGTGCAAAATTGTTTGCAGTTCTGATTGGGTTGTCAGTAACTTGGCAATTTTGTCCGAGCCCGTTAAAACGTCATCTACGTAAAAATCTCGTACCAGTGCCATTGATCACAATGGAAATCGTTCCTTGTTCTCTTCGGCCAATGTTTGAAGACACTTTGTGGTTAAGTATGATGCCGAGGTGGTGCCATAGGTAACTGTCTGAAGCTTAAAGCACTTTAAGACATCATTTGGGGTGTTTCTCCACCAAATGAGTTGATACCTTTGGTCCTCTTCATTTAGGCGAACTTGGCGGAACATCTTTTCAATGTCGGCGGTGAACACATATCTTGGCATGCGGAATCGTAGCAGCATTGAAAACACGTCTGTCTTGAATTGTCGAACCAGTAGAGAGAATATCGTTGAGTGAAAGGTTCGTGGATGTTTTAGCAGAGCCATCAAATACAACTCTAAGCTTAGTATTGCTACTGTCAGGCTTTTGAATGCAATGATGTGGCAAAAAATAATACGGTTTTCTAATTTGATGAAGATTCACTTCCTGCATGTGACCCAATTTTTGATAGTCCTCCATGAATTGTCTATAAAGACCTTTGAGCTCTGGTGAATTTGCAAGCTTCCGCTCCAAAGCAATGAATCTTCGAAACGCAATGTCCTTTGATTCTCGTATACAAGTGGGAGCTTCTTTGAAAGGCAACCGAACCACAAAGCGACCATTGGGGTCTCTAACTGTGGTTTGAATGAAGTGATTTTCACAGCGCTTCTCGGCTTCAGTAAAATTATCTGTGGTTGACGTGGCTTCTTCTAGTTGCCAAAACCTTTCAATCTATTGATCAAGAGCCTCGTCTGCGGTGCAAGTTCCGCACGAAGCCACCATAAGATCGCAAGTGGGAGCTGATACCTTGCCTACTACTGGCCAACCAAATACGGTATTTTGCAATGTTGGAAGACCATCGCCTAGGCTTATTTGTCCAACGACTAAAGTCGAATAAAATATTTCGGCACCGATGAGTAAATATATTGGTCCTAGCCGATCAAATTGTGAATCAGCCAAAACTATGTTGTTTGCAATATTCCAGTTTGATGTAATTATGGGCCGTGTTGGCTGCGATGAAATAATTTTTGGAAGAATATGCGCTTCCACTCTGGTAGAAAATCCGTTGATTCCTGAATTTATTTCAAAATTAATTCTTCGATGGCATGCCTGCTTACTCTGACCGATAGCTTCAACACATAACGTGTCATAAGTTTCCTTTAAACTTAATGACTTGGCTAATTTTTCGGTTATAAGGTTGACCTGTGATCCAGAGTCTAATAACGCTCGCCATATCACTTGTTCTCCCGTTTGGGTCCTTATATGGAAAATGGCTGTACCAAGTATTACGCTGGTAGGTGTGTGTTGTGTTGTTTGCTTACGGCAGTAGGACTTTTTTCTGCCGCAGAAGTACAGATACTTGCTGAGCCTGTAGTGGAAATTGCCTTGCCTGATGGTAGTGCTTATGTTTTCGAGTTTTTAAGCTTTGCAAAGTCATCTAAATGAAGACGAGTGTTATGTTTTTTTGGCATTTTGTACTGTTGCGAGGCAAGAGGAAGTGTTGGAAACTGATGGGACCCGGAAAAGGAAAGGATAGGAAATCAGGAAAGGAACAGGTCGGAATATGGAAAGGAAGGAATGTCAAGTTTCGGGAACGTGGCCTGCTTGCTATGCGCGGCGTTAGCTCGTCGGAATGGATCTTGCCCCCGAAACTCAACCTCACCTGCAAACAAAACACAAATCAGGCCAGAGAAACTACTACAAACTGACAGCGGACGGACTATCACCACTTCAAGGCCACTGCGAATGTTAGTGCAGTGTGGCCTTTACCCTCCCAACCTGGAAATCCGCGGCCATGTTTAGAGTTCCCCATTACTGTCGATGCTCATGTTCCGATCATAACATCTTCACCTAAAGAAATGTGCTATCCTCCACACCCCCGAAAATTATCCTCAAAACATCATGATTTCTTAGCTAGAAATCAAAAGAAAAACGCAAAGATTTCGTCAAAAAGGCGTTCATTGAAGTTTTTGTTTTATTTTTTTGTTCATTAAGTATAAAGAAAGTGATTATTAAACTTAATAGAAAACAAACATCCTAGGTTGTAAGAAAAATGAAGAAATTAAACTCTAAATACGTTGATATAATTTTTATATATCTCAAAATCTATATCTTTTTATCAATTTAACAGGATATTACGACAAAAAAATTAAAGGAACACTAAAAAATCAAAGGTGACTTGGATACGTTTCCTACTAGGACTATCAAAAAAACAAGCAATTAACAGCTCCCTTTTTGGTACCCGAACAAGGTTTAAAATTTCTGATCTGAGTTCCCTGCCTCAAAAGAGCTCTATGAAGGTGGATAAGAAATCCCAATCCGAAGTGAAAAAAAACACGATGACAGACCTAGGAAACAATCTATTTCACTTACAAAATAATTTATAGGCATAAGAAATTGAACAAAACTATTCAAGAAAATGGATATTAACAAAAAAAAAAAACAGGAATTATGGTAAACTTCAACGCCACTCAATAGATTCGATACAAAATTAGGCAGCGAGCAATCGGCGATGCGAATAGGTATTTATTTATTTGTTTTTTTTTTTTGTTTTGGCGAAAGTATTATAGGTTGGGTTGCTTCTTTTTATAGTTTAAGATATATATGTTTGTAAATATATATATTTTTTTTTCAACTTGTAGCTGGATTTTGCTTTTAACATATTTTTTCAGGACTCACTGTGCAGTACTTAAGCTTTTTATGTACTTGGCGAACGGTGACCGCAATTCCAAAGGAAGGTCAAGTGGAAAAGTATCCTCAGCTTAGAGGCTCCTGCAGTCGTTGGCAGCGTTAACGCCTTCGCATGCAAATTTAGGGAATATCCAGGTAAAATCGTCCTAGAAAAACCTCCAACAAGAGTGGTGAGTCGAAATCTTCGTGGGCTCGGATGGCATTAAACTTCTCGAAATCTTTTCGAGGTCAAAAGGATGTCCAAAACGGAATATTCACCTCCAGACGAAGATTGGTGTTTTACAATGAAATGTTGTTCACCGTCAATACAAAAAGTGGTGGCGGCCTATGAAAATTGCAACCCGAAACAACCTATGTAAAATATCTTCTATTAGCACCAATTTTCAATAAAAACACTTTCTTTTTCAACTCACCCTTTTATTGAGTTGTTTTATTAAAACAAATGAAAACGTTGGTTTTCTCAACCCCGATTTGGAAGTATGCTTTTGGTTATGTTTTTTTTCTTTTGGTTTTTTACCACACCGGCAAGTAAATAAAATACTTCTCGATCTTAAAGCTAAAAAAAAAACAAAATTAAGTTAAACACCTGCAAAAAGTTCGGAATATCATCAAGATTTGTAACACGCACCAGGTAAGCTTATAAAGAAAAATTTAAAACATTCACTATATAGTGATTCATTAACTAAATAATCCGGCTTCGATCTGACTATACGGTAAGCTTCGCACGAGAGGATAGTTCAAAGTAATGACTCTTTTCGCCCGTCGTCGTCGGAAAGTATGTCATCTAACTTTTTTGACACTACGGTGCTTAAGTCACACCACCTTTTTTTTCCTAATATTCCTTCCACAGTATCCGTAATACCCGATCCAACCTACCCGCCAGTTACTTTTTTCTCTCTCAAATTTCAACGTCTAGGTGATATTACAAGAAGTCAATGTATAGGTTATCTTTTCACATTTCAATGTTTACACTTCATTCTTCTCAAAACTTCCACTTGACATTTCTATCAACTTCTACCACTTTCCAGCTGTCTGCTAATATACATGACAGATGGCGCTTGAATTTTAAGACACCTTCACACTATGGTGAATTCAATAAAAACAGTCATCCACAGTGTCCTCGTGTGAATTGAATACTTTTGCATAGATTTTTTTGGCATCAATATTTTTCTACTTAAGTGGGATGCGTTTGACGAGTACTGAACGACATTAAATAAAAAGGACGGTGATCGGGCGCCCGGAAAAGTACAAAACCTGGATGAGTAATTGTTTGAAAAATGTCCTGGTCTGAGACAGTTTGTACAAAATGCCGAAGAATGTTTTGCCTTTAGAACCAAATTTAGTCGATCTTGTGGGCTTAATTGTACAAATTTCTTACAGGAGAACAACTGGTGGTTGCCCTTACAAGAAATGCATGTGGACCCTGTTGCAGCTGTTGTCGTAAATGCCTTGTTAGGTCCTGATTGCTTGCGCCTTCTTCTGGGCCTTTTATTGTGTTGGTCCCTAGTGCTCTAGGGACTGAAACCGCAATTCCAAAAATTCTAAGAATTCCTTGATTGATTGTAGATTTTTCGGATTCTTCAATGATTGTTCCCAAAGCGTATGGGTATTCCGATCGAAACGCTTAATGAGTATATGCATGAGAAGAGGGTCCCAATTTTCGGTCTCAACACCAGATTTTGAAGACTAAGCAAGCATTCTTGGGTGGTGTGGTGCAGCGACTTGATGGCTGAGGGGCTTTCATTGTAACTTGTAGGTTGAGCGAAAACCTTATTTAATAATGCTGTTACCAAGAGTCTAGTATTCTCGTAGCGGCTTGTGATTGTTTCCCAAGCAGCATTATAGTTGGCGTCAGATATTGAGGAATGCTGAATTAATCTCTCAGCTTTTGCTGTCAGAGTGGTCTTTAGGTACCACATCTTCTGACATTGCGATATAGGTTGATTGTGTACCAATTCAGTATATAAATCACGAAATTGCACCCATTTCGAATAGTTACCGTCGAACTTCGGCAACACCACCTTTGGTAACGTGGACCCCTGATTGACAAGCGTTGTGGTTACAGACCTTGCTTTCGGTCGACCATATAGCGTTGTTAGTGCATCTTGCACTTCAGCCTCTATTGAGAAGTAACCTTCTACATCATAAACACTTGCGTTCGGCTCTTTTAGCAGGTCCCATATCTTGTAATGGAAGGCTTGCACAACAGCCCATTGTTGTTCAATTGTTTTAAGCCATATGGAGTAGAACTCTTCTGTATGCTGTTCTTTATCTTCAATAAGGCGTTTGAGAGAATTCTGTATTATTGCTATCAATGACGATTGCCTTTTTATTAATAATGACAATTCACTTAGTCCAGACGTATTAGGCGAAGTTTGTCGAATTATTGTTTTTGGAACAGCGTCTGTTCCCTTATTTTCCTTTTTATTTTCTTCAGGGGTGATAGATTGAAGAGTTTGTTTTGTCTCTTTGTAAATTTTCTTAACCTTGTCATAGGTGCTTGATTGTATGTAAGGCGTATCTGCCTTTATGATGTCTTTAACTTGATCATGATTTTCATGGAATTCCGCCCATAGAGCTTCCAATGCCCTTTTTCTTTATATTCACTGGTTTCAAGGTCTTCAAAGATTGCCTTCTGTCGGAACACAATTTTGTAGACTTCTAACTCCTCCATTGTATTGTGGGTATATGTCAGACTGATTTGTAGCGATCAACTCCTACTACTTGATGAGGGAGAATTAATATGAAGGGTGCTGTGACGCTGGGAGCTGCGCGCTGCGGAGCTGGAATGTTGATTGTGTGAAGATATTACCAGTGTTTTAAAGCCCTGGTAACGCTTTAGATATTATATGCATATGTAGGTTTTGCAAAAAGAACCAGTGTTTTGGCCCTGGAAACGCGCTAGGAATTGTCGAATGTTCTTTTTGTGACGAAATCACGTCGGGGTCACCAATATTAAATCGGAACTGTTTTGATCCGACTTGCTGGACAGGGTACATAAACCTTGACCAGACCGTAGACTATAGAAATGATGGACAGGGTGCATAAACCTTGACGAACCGTAGAATATACAAAAGGTTCTTGTACCTTTGTATGCTTTTTATACTTGTTGATTTGAGTTAATATTGCCCCTTACCGCTGGTGGGGGGAAGCAAAATAATTAAATAACACTCGACAACCTTTTGATCTTAACTGATAATATTTTATTAATTTAGAATACTATTTATACAATAATTTTGCTTACTTAGCTAAATTTACGTATACCTAAAATATATATTTACAAAAATAATATTTATGATACAAAAAATCGAACATTATACATTTCTGGCCAGGTAAGCTCTGAGCCTGCATGCAAGAAATTGCTTACTATTGTGAGAAAAATAATTTATAGATAATGCATACACAAAAGTTGTGGAGAATCAAATAAATCATACAGAGAAGCTATTACTTACTTTATTAAAATTAATGATGACTACGAAAATTAAACAGAGAAGCTGTTGTTGGTTAAATTAATGTTGAATGAATAAAGAAGCTAGAAAAATGTTGGTATATGATAATCTGATGGATAAAAATATATACAGCTTTATTGAATCAATAATTCAACAAGTCCAATTAAATAGTGCTAAGTATTCTACTTGGCTGATGTATTTCAGTAGTATATAGAATTTGTATTATAAAACCTTCTGTTGAGATGTGCGATAAATAAAATATATATCCTTACATTTTATTATTAATTTATTGAACAATAATATAACACACATAATTCAAAGAAAGAAATATTTCGAATGAGAAAAAACTATGACAATATTAATAAAATAAACAACGTTGCTAATAGATGGAAAATTGAATTATTGTGAAAATGAAAGCATATAAAAGTTCAAGTAGTTTTTATATTCTTAACACCCTTCCTCAGTTTCACAATACATATTTATGTTCTGACTTAATCTGAAAAAGACATTCCTAAACGTTTAAAGCATTTCTTGTGAGCCGTTACGGCTAAAGATTTTGTTAAATCGTCTGCTGGCATATCTTCTGAACCAATGAATTCAAGTTTGATTTTTCCATCTGCAACTGCTTCTTTGATAAAATGATACCTGATATCTAAGTGCTTGGTTCGCCCTTGATTCCCATGTTGCTTGCAATCGCCTCTGCGCTCCGGTTGTCGGTAAAAATTGTCACTGGGCCTTGATGAAGTCCTAGTTCTTCAAGTATGTTTCGTAAAAATGATGCTTCTTTTGCAACAGAACTGAGATTAACATATTGTAATGTTCTACCTAGGTTCGATAATAAAACTTATTTCCTTTAAAATAATAACGTCCACTTATTTACTTTACAAAACACACACTTTATTTCCGTTTAAATCTATTTTATTATTCTCCAATCACAATAGTATGCAATTTAAAATTCACTTCCGGATACACTTATACTTCTTACTTTACGTTATCACATTCAAAATTAAACTGTGTCCACTCGCTTGAAAACATCCCCTTATATAGGGAATTAAATGGTTCTAGTCTGAACTAGTACAAACTAGAATATTCGAGCATCGCCTTCTAGAAATTTCCTTTCCAATCGTTGACTGGAACCGATATTCTGCTGAATGCTGAATGCTAAATGCTGAAGGTATGGTGTCTAGCTTCTCAAACAGATGGCGCTGGGAACAGTTAGAGGATTTCCCTTTTGTTTCAAATTCAAAGTAGTTGGGTAATTATTAAATCGTTACATTGCCCCCCTCTTAGGATTGATCGTCCCGAACGATTACATCACTACTTTCACCATTATAACGATATAAACGGTCACAATGAACTACTTTTAATTTGCCTCTCACCCCTCTCCGTATACGGTAAACCACATCATTAATTCTTTTCACAACAGTGTACGGGCCTTCCCAGTTTTGTTGAAGTTTTGGTGACAGCCCCTTTTGTCGATGGGGATTATAAAACCACACAATGTCTCCTTCTTGAAATCCTGTCGATGTTGCTCGTGCGTCATATCGTGTTTTCATCCGGTCACTGCATGTTTTTATGTTTGTCCTTGTTCTTTGGTGAATGTCATTAAGTCTTTCTTTAAGGTTATCCACAATGTCAATCTTTGATATCGCGGGCGCAGATGGACATGACCCAATTACTTTTGCTTTCTTGACCTTACTTTTGTCTGGTTTAATGTTCAATGTCCGTACAGGCACCATGTTGTTCTTTGGTGCCACAAGAGTCTCGGTGTCTGGTTCCGCCATAAGGTTTCGATGAATACCCAAATCAACGTTTATTTTTGTTGAACCCAACTCTGCTGAAGAAGGAGCCAAACACATGCTTTCTTTGATGGCAGTTCTTAGTGTTGATGTTTTTTCGTCTCCGTAAACCATTGAAATGTCTACATTTTGGTACTTAAGAACTTGCTTACCGAAATCCAGGATTACTCCATGCTCTTTCATAAAATCAATTCCAATGATGCACTCGTCACATATGTCTGCTACCAGAAACACGTGTGTAAACTCCAGCTTTGCCAAGCGGATAAGAAGACGAACTTCTCCATACACTTTTGCTGCTTCTCCAGTTGCCATTTTCAGACGATAGCTATTGGTGTTATGCAGCCATGTCGTCTTGACCAAATCTCTTCGTACAATAGAGGCAGTGGCACCAGTGTCAATTGTAGCCACGTGTTTCTTGTTGTTTAAGAACGCCTCCACTGTCAGAATTTTGTTATCTCTTTTAGCTTGCGAGACTTGGATGGTGGTTCTGAAGCTATTGATATCAGAATCCAGCTTCTACGCCTCGAAGTTGGTTCTTACTCGTTTCCCAACTGAGACACATGTCGAACACCACTGTTGTCGTTCTCGAGTATTATTTCTGCTTCCACAGTGTTGACATGCAGCTCTTTTTGATGGCAGTCTGCACTGGTGCTGAAGATGTCCGGTTTTGTTACAGTTTCAGCAACGAACTGGTCCGTCTCGCCTGCTTCTTTGGAATGCGATTCTCTGACAAAAGCATTCTTCAACTTCCACTTCTCTTACTCGATGAACTCCTTGAGAAGCCTGTTCTGCTGCTTCCATAGTCAAAGCGAATGCTAATGCCTACGGAAGCGTCCGTTTTCCAGCAGTTCGAATTGTTCGTTTAGGTTGATGTCGGATACAGCACGGACAAAGGCTTCTGTTGCTAATTGACTTGTAATTTCGTCTCCTGCAGTTGGATATGCCAAATGGGCAAGCCTTTCGATATCTGCTTGCAATTGCTGCAGACTCTCTCCTCTTTTCTGAACTCTAGTATTGAGTTGGACGCGGAAGACTTCTTGCATATGGCCATCTCCAAAACGTTTGTTGATAGCATGAACAAGAGCACTGAAGTTGCCATTCTTGTCTGCTGGTATGGTTTGCAATAGTTCAGCAGCAGATCCTCTAAAGGCAAGCGTCAGAGCTATATATTTGTCTTCGTCATCCCAGCCATTTGTAGCTGCGGCTGCCTCAAACTGCTTCTTGTAAATCGACCAAGAAGTTTGTCCATCAAAGGTTGGTGGATGCATTTCCTTTCGCTTTGGAAAGTCCCCAGAACTTTCTCGAACCTTCATTTTTCTTACTTTATCCAATTCATTTGTAATGCTCTGAATTTGGTCTTCGAACTTTTCTTGAACTTTCTCGAGCTTTGCGTCTACTGTTAGAAATTGTTTTTCGACACGTTCGTCAAGAGCAATAAATTTGTTCTGGAATGCATCTAGCTTACCTTCCAGGAGATTTTTCTGTTCTTGGAATCTTTCCAGCATATTGTTTTCTTGTTTTTCGAGAAGATTCTTTTGCTCGTTACGTTGTTCTTCGAGAAGATTCTTTTGCTCACTGCGTTGTTCATTAAATCTTTCCAGAAGATTCTTTTGTTCATTGCGTTGTTCTTCGCGCAAATTCTTTTGTTCTTTTCTTTGCTCTTCAAACTGAGCAAGCAACATAGTCATCATATTACTCATGTCTAAGCTAGGACTTACTTGTTCTTCGGCCATTTCAATCTCAAAGAGAAACGTGTCTGGGTTTTCTCCGTGTTGTCTTAACTCTTCTTGCAGACGAATAATGAGGTCATTTTTCGTTCCAGCAGTAGGAAGGCCTCTTTTGTTCAGTTTTGCTTTTAGTTCAACACAATTCAATTCATTCACTATCTTACCCATTGTCTCTTTTTGCACAAAACACTTCGTAATAATAGCAAAAACACTATCACTGTTTTTATTATTATTTTTCAAACATTTTTCACCATAAATATCTGAATGTACAGATGAAATAAGTTTTATTCCACTTTTCTGACACCAATGTAATGTTCTACCTAGGTTCGATAATAAAACTTATTTCCTTTAAAATAATAACGTCCACTTATTTACTTTACAAAACACACACTTTATTTCCGTTTAAATCTATTTTATTATTCTCCAATCACAATAGTATGCAATTTAAAATTCACTTCCGGATACACTTATACTTCTTACTTTACGTTATCACATACAAAATTAAACTGTGTCCACTCGCTTGAAAACATCCCCTTATATAGGGAATTAAATGGTTAAATAGTCTGAACTAGTACAAACTAGAATATTCGAGCATCGCCTTCTAGAAATTTCCTTTCCAATCGTTGACTGGAACCGATATTCTGCTGAATGCTGAATGCTAAATGCTGAAGGTATGGTGTCTAGCTTCTCAAACAGATGGCGCTGGGAACAGTTAGAGGATTTCCCTTTTGTTTCAAATTCAAAGTAGTTGGGTAATTATTAAATCGTTACAATATTCAGCTTCTGTGCTTGATGTAGTCACAATTTTCTGTTTCTTTGAGGCCCATAAGATTGTACTACCTCCATAAATAAATGAGAATCCACTCTGCGATTTTCGATCTTTATAATCACTTGCCCAACTTGCATCGGCAAACGCGAAAAGATTCTTTGAAGTTTTTTTATAAACGATTCCAACACTTTTGGAACCTTGTAAGTAGCGAAGGATATGCATTGCTGCGTTCCAATGTTGCTGTTAAGGAGCACTATTGAATTGTGATAATGCGTTGACTGCAAAAGCTATATCTGGTCTACTAAATGTTGAAAGATGCAGTAAACTTCTTATCAATTGGCGATACGCTGTTGAGTCTACTTGCTTTAGCTCTCCCTTGATGTTCGGATCATGTTCTAACTTTAAACTTGTTGCCATCGGTAAACGGTCCGGTTTACCAAGCATCTTAAGGGTCCCATCAAACTTCAAGTTCCAAAGTCGTCCGCTCTGCTTTAACCCATAAATTGCCTTATTTAATTTGCATACTTGGTTCCCGTTTACAAAACCTTCCGGTTGTTCCATAAAAACCAGACCGTCAATGTCGCCATTGAGGTATGCTGAAGAAACGTCCAGATGATGCAAATCCAAACCATTTTCAACAGCAATTGCCACGGTCAATCGGATTGAACTGATATTAGCCACTGGTGAGTAAGTATCTTGATAGTCAACTCCTTGTATTTGATCGAATCCTCTGGCAACGAGTCGCACCTTCTTTATTTATTTATTTATTTTGATTTTATTACTTTACGGTCAATTGGCCTCTTAACCAAATTCCATTTGTTGTTTTTGAGTAATGAATTGTACTCTATTAGCATCGCCTCTCGCCATTCAGCTGCGTCTTCCAAACAAAAAATTTCTTTGATGGTTTCTGGATCAGTGCGTATCTGATTTGACGTAACAAGTTGTTTAATGTTGTCGTCCACTGACTTGTTTACTTCTCTTCCCGCAGTTGACATCGTTTCATCAGATTTATTTAGGTCATTGCATTCAGGATGCGCAGTACTTTTAGCACTATCCTGAAACGAGAAAGAATAACAGTTACTGTTTTTTTAACTTGCTACCTTCCAACTGCATTTTTCGTTCATCACGAATAACGCGGATGTCTCTGCTTTTTATAACGCTTCGCCTGCTTGGTATCCAAACTCTATAAGCTATGGATTCTTCCGATTAACCAACTAGGTTCCCCTCTTCTGATTTGCAGTCGAATTTTCTCAGCTTGAAGTCCTTTTTCAAAGTGTATACTTTTTCGCCAATCTCCTTAAGGAAAGCAACATTAGGTTTCCTTCCACTCTACAGCTCTTCTGGTGTAACATCTTCGTTGCATTTCGTAGGACATCTATTTCTTAAGAACGCCGAGGTGTTCAACAATTTAGCCCACATAAACTCGGGAAATCCGCTTTCGTTCATTAGACACCCAGCCATTTCAGTCAATGTTCGGTTTGCTCTTTCAGCAAGACCGTTCTGCTCCGGCGTGTGTGGTAGAGTCTTTTGATGAAGTATTCCGCTTTCATCCACGAATTTATGGAAATCTTTGCTGCAGTATTCCAGTCCATTATCCGTTCGCAGTGACTTGAGTTTTTGTCCAGTTTGTGTTTCGGCAAAAACCTTAAATGTTTTAAAGGCTTGAAGAGCTTCACTTTTTCGTTTAAGAAAATAGATAAAAATCTTCCTTGAAAAGTCATCTATGAAGATAATAAAACGTTTTGCTTTTCCCAAAGATTCCGTTCGCATGGGACCACAGATATCTGAATGAATAAGTTCCAGTCGCTGCAAAGTCTTCTTTTCATTGTTGCTACTAGGAAAAGGTGTTTCAGTTTGCTTAGCTCGAATACAGGTCGTACAATTGTTCATGAAGTCATCTTTAAACTAACATGGCAGTCCACAAACCATCTTCTTGACGTGACCAAGCCTTTTATCCCAAGACAAAGGATCCATATTGTATTCTAGACGTTTTAGTGGTATCTTTGCTAATGTGTACCTTTTCATCAACGGAAATGTGGTATAAGCCATTTCTTTTTCACCTCTCATAACCAAGTGATCCTCTCTATCCAAAATATCAGCTTCAGTACCTTCAAAATTACCTTATAGCCATGATCCATTGCCTTGTTTATTGAAATGAGTTGTCTGCTAATTTTGGAACTAGCAAGGTCTTATAGAGGTAAAATGGTTCCCTTGCATTTTGGTCATTGAAACCATATTGAACAGTTCCTGTTCCTTTGACATCGATAACATGATTGTCAGCTGATTTGACATGATTATTATTTTCTGCTTTATTGAGAGTAATAAATTTTGATTCATCAGCGCGCATATGGAATGTTGCTCCACTGTCCAGACACCATAAACGCTGAGTCGACCCTTCAAATGTGACTTCTGCGGATTCTGATGTACACTCCTGCGCTATGAAGCCATAATGATGTTCCTAACCACTCTGAGTTAGTTTTGATTGATCACTTTTAGCCCAGCAATCCTTAAGCCCGATCCACACTACTCTCGTGTGGTGTGTTGGGGAGTAGTTTGTCACTATCGCTCTAATGTATTTCATATGCGTAGAGCCATATTTGTATCGTGTGATGTGTTGTGTCAAAATCTATGAAATACATTGGAATGAGAATAACACACTACACCACAACACACCACACGAGATTAGTGTGGTTCGGGCTTTAGCCATGTGACCTCGCTTACTGTTTTCGATTTTTCCCTTAAACTGATTCTTCTTTTAGTATTTTTGAGAATTAAAGTGCCTGACACTGAGCACGTTGTTGTTTGAAACTTCTTTCTTTCTTTCACCTACTTCCAGCAATCTCGTGCAAACAGTTGAAACTTCAGGGTATTGTCCTTGTGCATCAAAAGCAGATCTTATGTCCCTGTAGTCGTCTGATAATCCATCTAAAAGTACTACAACTAGCAAATCATCGTCCAGTTTAGCTCCCAACTCTTTCAGTCTGTTGGTTATGGTTTTGAATTCACGAACAAATTCTGCAATTTATTATCCTGCAGTTAATTGCAAGTTCGTTCATTTGCGATACTCTTCTCTCTTTTGGTGTGATCCTTTTTTATCGTAGCATTCTAACAAAAAATCCCAGACTTCTTTTGAAGTTCTTAGATTTGCTGCCAAAGCAACAATATTTGGTTCCATTGCTATAAGCAATTCAGCACGGGCGTCCAAACCCTTATCGTCCCATTGTGACTGCCCTGTTCCAGCTATTACAGAACATTGCGTCTCGCCCTTTACATGTTGAAGAAACCTTCCTCGATGTAGCACGGCTTCCATCTGTGCCTTCCATGTAATGAAGTTTTCTCCATTCAAGAGAGGTATCCGACCATAAACGTTTGAGACACTCATAATGGTTCAATAAATTAATATTTTAAGGCTTAAATCCAACGTATGTTATGGTCTGGGCCCATAACCTGTTAAGATGAGCGATAAATAAAATATATTTTTAATTATATTTTATTATTAATTTATTGAACAATAATATAGCAAACTTAATCCAAAGAAAGAAATATTTCGAATGAGAAAAAACTATGACAATATTAATAAAATAAACAACGTTGCTAATAGATGGAAAATTAAATTATTGTGAAAATGAAAGCATATAAAAGTTCAAGTAGTTTTTATATTCTTAACACCTTCATATAAAAACAAAGCCTGGCGCTGGGCGAAAATATCCAGCTTAATGATTAAGAATTTTAATCTTGTTGGATATAGTTCACATTGGATTTTCGCCAAAAAATTCATGTAAGTTGAACTGAACTTAATAAAAATTGCGTATTGACAAGGCCCTCACTAGTCAACTGATGAGTCCAAGTGAAATCGCCGGGACGAAAAGCCAATTTTTATGGACTAAAGGCCGTTAAAAGCTATATTGAATCAATAATTACACAAATCCAATTAAATAGTGCTAACTCTTCTACTTGGCCGATGTATTTCAGTAGTATATAGAATTTTTATTGAAAAACCTTCATAAAAAAACAAAGCCTGGCCCTTGGCGAAAATTTCCGGCTTAATGATTAAGAATTTTAATCTTGTTCGATATAGTTCACATTGGATTTTTGGCAAAAAATTCATGTGAGTTGAACTAAACTTAATAAAAATTGCGTTTTGACAAGGCCCTCACTAGTCAACTGACGAAACGCCAATTTGTATGTACTTAAGGCCGTTAAAAGCTATATTGAATCAATAATTCTACAAGTCCAATTAAATAGTGCTAAGTCTTCTACTTGGCTGATGTATTTCAGTAGTATATAGAATTGTTATTATAAAACCTTCATATAAAAACAATGCCTGGCCCTCGGCGAAAATTTCCAACTTAATGATTAAGAATTTTAATCTTGTTGGATATAGTTCACAATGGATTTTTGGCAACAAATTCAAGTAAGTTGAACTGAACTTAATAAAAATTGCGTTTTGACAAGCCCCTCACTAGTCAACTGATGAGTCCAAGTGAGATTGCCGGGACGAAATGCCAATTTTTCTGTACTAAAGGCTGTTAAAAGTTATATTGAATCAATAATTCAACAAGTCCAATTGAATTGTGCTAAGTCTTCTACTTGGCTGATGTATTTCAGTAGTATATAGAATTGTTATTATAAAACCTTCATATAAAAACAAAGCCTAGCCCTCCGCGAAAATTTCCAACTTTATGATTAAGAATTTTAATCTTGTTGGATATAGTTCACAATGGATTTTTGGCAACAAATTCAAGTAAGTTGAACTGAACTTAATAAAAATTGCGTTTTGACAAGGCCCTCACTAGTCAACTGATGAGTCCAAGTGAGATCACCAGGACGAAACGCCAATTTTTATTAACTAAAGGCCTTTAAAAGCCATATTGAATCAATAAATCAACAATTCCAATTAAATAGTGCTAAGTCTTCTACTTGGCTTATGTATTTCAGTAGTATATAGAATTTGTATTATAAAACCTTCATACAAAAACAAAGCCTGGCCCTGGGCGAAAATTTCCAGCTTAATGATTAAGAACTTTAATCTTGTTGGATATTTTGAAGAAGAAATATTTGACTGTTAACAGTCGAATTGTTTTTTCCTGAACACCGTTTATTTTAATAAATATGATTTAAAATCACGAAAACAAATATAAACCAGCATAAAAGTGTTCATATATGCGTTTCGCCCCGATGTAATGGCTGGGCTCATCAGAAGATGACCATTACACATTGTCTTGACGCATATTTTCCCGAATAAATCGAGATTCCATATAATCCGAGCTACAAAGAGCAACTGCGAATTATATAGTCGTTATAAGTCTTCAAAGAAGATAAATTGTAGCTTTTTTTATTGCCTTGCTATGGGACTTTTGAAGAAGAAATATTTGACTGTTAACAGTCGAATTGTTTTTTCCTGAACACCATCGAATCTCGATTTATTCGGGAAAATATGCTGGTTTATATTTGTTTTCGTGATTTTAAATCATATTTTTTAAAATTGTTGGATATAGTTCACATTGGATTTTTGGCAAAAAATTCATGTAAGTTGAACTGAACTTAATAAAAATTGCGTATTGACAAGGCGCTCACTAGTCAACTGATGAGTTCAAGTGAGATTGCCGGGACAAAACGCCAATTTGTATAGACTAAAGGCCGTTAAAAGCTATATTGAATCAATAATTCAACAAGTCCAATTAAATAGTGCTAAGTCTTCTACTTTTCTGATATACATATTTCAGTAGTATATAGAACTTGTATTATAAAACCTTCATATAAAAACAAAGCCTGACCCTGGGTGAAAATTTCCAGCTTAATGATTAAGAATTTTAATCTTGTTGGATATAGTTCACATTGGATTTTTGGCAAAAAATTCATGTATGTTGAACTGAACTTAATAAAAATTGCGTATTGACAAGGCCCTCACTAGTCAACTGATGATTCCAATTGAGTTCGCCGGCACGAAACGCCAATTTGTATGGACTAAAGGCCGTTAAAAGCTATATTGAATAAATAATTCAACAAGTCCAATTAAATAGTGCTAAGTCTTCTACTTGGCTGATGTATTTCAGTAGTATATAGAATTTGTATTATAAAACCTTCATATAAAAAGTCCGCGTTTACATTGCCCGATTTTTGCAATGCCGTTTTTTCTTTGTTTTTGTAAACATGTGAGAATTTGAGGGAAAGCCGACATGTTCCAGACGATTTTTCCATTCTCTCTCACACGATAACAACAACAAAAAAAAATATTCATTGGAAAAATCGTACAATGTAAATGCCGACACACAAAGCCTAGCCCTGTGCGAAAATTTCCAGCTTAATGATTAAGAATTTTAATTTAGTTGGATATAGTTCACATTGAATTTTTGGCAAAAAATTCATGTGAGTTGAACTGAACTTAATAAAACTCACTAGTCAACTGATGAGTCCAAGTGAGATCGCCGGGACAAAACGTCAATTTTTATGGACTAAAGGTCGTTAAAAGCTATATTGAATCAATAATTCAACAAGTGCAATTAAATAGTGCTAAGTCTTCTACTTGGCTGATGTATTTCAGTAGTATATAGAATTTGTATTATAAAACCTTCATATAAAAACAAAGCCTGGCCCTTGGCGAAAATTTCCAGCTTAATGATTAACCCTCCAGTAGGCGCGTGGTCTACAATCGTATACCACTGTTCTTAAAAATGGTCTCGTCAACTGAATATAATTTTTTTGGCGCGTTCTATTCAATAGCTTCCTAAAATTGGTCGTTCAAGGCAATAAGTGTAAAAACAGCAGTTTTTGACGGCAGATATCAGTGTTATGAGTGCTAAAACTCGTCTGGTCTACGATCGTAGACCACGCGACTACTAACGTAACTTTTTTATACAATAATAAAAAAGGTTATATCCCTGATCTGCGATATGAAAGTTAGAAAAAAATAAAGAATTTTGGACTGGAAGTAGGTACTGAAGTGTTATTAATGTCTTCTGTTCAGTTCTTGTTATTGTAACGATTTAATAATTACCCAACTACTTTTGAAACAAAAGGGAAATCCTCTAACTGTTCCCAGCGCCATCTGTTTGAGAAGCTAGACACCATAGAATATCGGTTCCAGTCAACGATTGGAAAGGAAATTTCTAGAAGGCGATACTCGAATATTCTAGTTTGTACTAGTTCAGACTAGAACCATTTAATTCCCTATATAAGGGGATGTTTTCAAGCGAGTGGACACAGTTTAATTTTGAATGTGATAGCGTAAAAGTAAGCAGTAAAAGTGTATCCGGAAGTGAATTTTAGATTGCATACTATTGAGATTGAAGAATAATAAAAACGATTTGAACTGAAATAAAGTGTGTTTATTCTGAATAGTAAATACGTGGAAGTTATTATTTAAAGGAAATAAGTAAGTTTTATATAAAAAAATAAAAAAATAAAATGATAAATATACCAAGTTTTTTTTTTAAATTCTTCTTGGTGAAAAATAAAACCATAGTGAATTTTAGTATTAATATAGTTCTTAGGCCGAAAGGCATTAGTATTAAGTTATCATAGTTTAACTTAGAGCGTCCGCATGGGGCCAGTAAGTTAGTTGTAAGTTATTCATAAGTAGGCTAGTTTTTATGAATTTTTGTCTAGCTTTAAGATAGTTATAAGATAATTGGAAAATAAAAATGAATTAAAAAAAAAAAAAAAAAAAAAAGGAAATAAGTTTTATTATCGAACCTAGGTAGAACATTACATTGGTGTCAGAAAAGTGGAATAAAAGTTATTTCATCTGTGCATTCAGATATTTATGGTGAAAAGTGTTTGAAAAATAATAATAAAAACAGTGATAGTGTTTTTGCTATTATTACGAAGTGTTTTGTGCAAAAAGAGACAATGGGTAAGATAGTGAATGAATTGAATTGTGTTGAACTAAAAGCAGAACTGAACAAAAGAGGCCTTCCTACTGCTGGAACGAAAAATGACCTCATTATACGTCTGCAAGAAGAGTTAAGACAACACGGAGAAAACCCAGACACGTTTCTCTTTGAGATTGAAATGGCCGAAGAACAAGTAAGTCCTAGCTTAGACATGAGTAATATGATGACTATGTTGCTTGCTCAGTTTGAAGAGCAAAGAAAAGAACAAAAGAATTTGCGCGAAGAACAACGCAACGAGCAAAAGAATGAACAACGGAATCTTCTCGAAAGATTTGATGAACAACGCAACCAACAAAAGAATGAACAAAAGAATCTTCTCGATAGATTTGAAGAACAACGCAACGAGCAAAAGAATCTTCTCGAAAAACAAGAAAACAATATTCTGGAAAGATTCCAAGAACAGAAAAATCTCCTGGAAGGTAAGCTAGATGCATTCCAGAACAAACTTATTGCTCTTGACGAACGTGTCGAAAAACAATTTCTAACAGTAGACGCAAAGCTCGAGAAAGTTCAAGAAAAGTTCGAAGACCAAATTCAGAGCATTACAAATGAATTGGATAAAGTAAGAAAAATGAAGGTTCGAGAAAGTTCTGGCGACTTTCCAAAGCGAAAGGAAATGCACCCACCAACCTTTGATGGACAAACTTCTTGGTCGATTTACAAGAAGCAGTTTGAGGCAGCCGCAGCTACAAATGGCTGGGATGACGAAGACAAATATATAGCTCTTGCCTTAGAGGATCTGCTGCTGAACTATTGCAAACCATACCAGCAGACAAGAATGGCAACTTCAGTGCTCTTGTTCAGGCTATCGACAAACGTTTTGGAGATGGCCATATGCAAGAAGTCTTCCGCGTCCAACTCAGTACTAGAGTTCAGAAAAGAGGAGAGAGTCTGCAGCAATTGCAAGCAGATATCGAAAGGCTTGCCCATTTGGCATATCCAACTGCAGGAGACGAAATTACAAGTCAATTAGCAACAGAAGCCTTTGTCCGTGCTGTATCCGACATCAACCTACAGCGAGCAATTCGAACTGCTGGAAAACGGACGCTTCCGGAGGCATTAGCATTCGCTTTGACTATGGAAGCAGCAGAACAGGCTTCTCAAGGAGTTCATCGAGTAAGAGAAGTGGAAGTTGAAGAATGCTCATGTCAAAGAGTTGCATTCCAAAGAAACCAGAGAGACGGACCTGCTCGTTGCTGGAACTGTAACAAGACCGGACACCTCCAGCGCCAGTGCAGACTGCCACCGAGAAGAGCTGCATGTCAACATTGTGGAAGCAGAAATAATACTCCAGAACAAAGAAGCAATAACACCAACACTCCTGATCGACTTGTTTCCCATTCGGGAAACGAGTAAGAACCGACTTCGAGGGGCAGAAGCTGGTTTCTGGTATCGATGGCCCCAGAACCACCATCCAAGTCTCACAGACTAAACGAGACAACAAAAGTCTGACAGTGGAGGCAACTTTAAACAACAAGAAACACGTGGCTACAATTGACACCGGTGCGACAGCCTCTATTCTACGAAGGGACTTGGTCAAGATGACATGGCTACATAACACCAATAGCTATCGTCTGAAAACGGCAACAGGAGAAGCAGCAAAAGTGTACGGAGAAGTTCGTTTTCCGATCCGTTTGGCAGAGCTGGAGTTTACACATGTGTTTCTGGTAGCAGACATATGTGATGAATGCATCATCGGAATTGACTTCATGAAAGAACATGGAGTAATCCTGGATATCGGTAAGCAGGTTCTTAAGTACAAAAATGTAGAGATTCCAATGGTTTATGGTGATGAAAAATCGCCATCTCTAAGAACTGTCATCAAAGAAGACATAAGCTTGCCTCCTTCTTCAGAAATGTTCGTTTGGACAAAAATAAAGGGTGATTTGGGTAGTCATCGGTACCTCATGGTGGAACCAGCCACTGAGCAATATTCCCAAAACATTATCGTAGGGAAAACTCTAGTGGCGCCAAAGAACAACATGGTGCCTGTACGGATACTCAACATCAAACCGTACGAAGTTAAGCTCAGGAAAGGAGAAATAGTTGGGCAATGTGAAGCTGTATCTGCGATAACCAAGATCAACGAAGTGGTTACACAGAAGTCTGTGAACTCCGAAAAATTAAAATCCGAGATTCTAAAGTCATCCAATCTTAGTCAACATCAGCTTAATGTCGCTAGAAGCCTTCTTCACGAGTATGCTGATATTTTCTCTTCACCCAGTGGGCAATATGGTCGAACACAACTGGTGCAGCATCGAATCGACACAGGAGATGCAAGACCGATTCGTCAACCAGCAAGACGTCTTCCTTTGGCCAAACAAGCCGAAGTTGAAGAGATGATATCCACCATGAAGAAAGATGGGCTAATCGAAAATTCCAAAAGCCCTTGGGCATCCCCGGTGGTTCTTGTCAAAAAGTAGGATGGAAGCACTCGGTTTTGTGTGGACTACAGAAGGCTTAACGATGTGACAAAGAAAGACAGCTACCCTCTACCCAGAATCAGCGACACTTTAGATGCAATGGAAGGAGCCCAATGGTTTTCAACTTTGGACTTGAAGAGTGGCTATTGGCAGGTAGAAATACATCCAGAAGATCGAGAAAAGACGGCTTTCTCCACAGGAAATGGTCTGTGGGAATTTAAAGTGATGCCGTTTGGACTATGTAACGCTCCGGCAACATTCGAGCGTTTGATGGAATGTGTTCTACATGGACTTACTTGGAAATCTTGCTTAGTTTATTTGGACGATGTCATCGTATATGGAAAAACATTTGAGGAACATTGTGGCAACCTTAAAGCTGTATTCCAGAGACTTCGAGAAGCACACCTAAAGTTGAATCCAGACAAATGTGCGCTTTTTAAGACCGAAGTTAAATACTTGGGACATATCATCTCGTCTCAAGGAGTAAAGACTGATCCTGAGAAAGTTGACACCGTCAAGAATTGGCCAACACCACAGGACAAACATCAACTCCGAAGCTTTCTTGGTTTAGCCACATATTATCGGCGTTTCGTGAAGGATTTTGCTGGAATCGCCAAAAGCTTGCATCAGCTCACTGAAAAAGGGAAGCCGTTCAAATGGTCAGGTGAGTGCGAGAAAAGCTTTCAGGAACTGAAGCTGCGCTTATGTAACGCTCCTGTGCTGACCTATCCGACTCCAGGAAAACCTTTTATCATCGACGCTGATGCAAGTAACGTTGGAATTGGCGCTGTACTCTCACAAGTCCATGATGGAGAAGAAAAAGTTGTCGCCTACTACAGCAAGGTACTCTCAAAGCCAGAGCGTAATTATTGTGTTACCAGAAGAGAACTTCTTGCTCTGGTTTTGGCAACAAAGCACTTCCATAAATACATCTATGGACAGAAGTTCCTTCTTCGAACGGACCATGGTGCGCTAAACTGGCTTTTGAACTTCAAAAATCCTGAAGGTCAAGTAGCAAGGTGGATAGAGAGACTACAGACCTACGACTATCAGATTCAACATCGAAGAGGAAAGCTGCATTCAAACGCAGACGCATTATCTCGGCGACCGTGCAAACAAGACTGCAAACATTGCACGCGGCAAGAAGAAAAGGAGGTGATTGGCGTACAACGTATAAGAGCCGATCCCATTTACGGTTGGAGCAATGAAGAACTCAGGGTTGCCCAACAAGAAGACTCGGATATCGAACCCATTCTTGCATGGAAGGAACACCAAGAAAAACCTGAATGGAGTGACATTTCAGACAGAAGCCCTGCTCTCAAAGCTTATTGGGCCCAATGGGACTCGCTTCATGTGCAAGAAGGGGTACTAAAGCGTAAATGGGAATCCACAGATGGTAAGTCTTATGTGATGCAGCTTATCGTTCCTCGGTCAAAGGTAAATGAGGTTCTGCGAGAGATGCATGATGGAGCTTCTGGAGGTCATTTAGGAGTCAATAAGACGCTGGAAAAGGTACGACAACGGTTCTACTGGCTACATGCAAGAGATGACGTCGAAAAGTGGTGCCGAAAATGTGATACTTGTGCAGCTAGCAAGGGGCCAGGTAGAAAGATTCAAAGTAAAATGCATCAATACAATGTAGGCACACCTTTCGAAAGGATTGCAGTAGACGTCGCAGGCCCTTTTCCTGAAACAAATAGCGGAAACCGATATATCCTAGTCGTAATGGATTACTTCAGCAAGTGGCCTGAGGCATACGCCATCCCAAACCAGGAAACCAAAACAGTAGTGGACCAGATTGTCTTCAATTGGGTGAGCAGGTTCGGTGTACCTATGGAACTGCATTCTGACCAAGGGAGGAACTTCGAATCTAACATCTTTCAGGAAGTTTGCACACTCCTTGGCATTAAAAAGACAAGGACAACACCGCTTCATCCGCAATCTGATGGGATGGTTGAACGATTCAACAGGACGCTTAAAGAACATCTGTCTAAGGTCGTCGACGACTATCAACGAGACTGGGACCGACATATTCCATTATTCCTGATGGCTTATCGAAGTGCGGCACATAGCTCAACAGAACATACACCATCGGAGATCCTGTTCGGAACAACAATACGGCTTCCAAGTGAAGTGAAATTTGGATGCCGCACAATTGAGCCGCAAAGAACAGAGGAATATGTGGATAACCTTAAAGAAAGACTTAATGACATTCACCAAAGAACAAGGACAAACATAAAAACATGCAGTGACCAGATGAAAACACGATATGACGCACGAGCAACATCGACAGGATTTCAAGAAGGAGACCTTGTGTGGTTTTATAATCCCCATCGACAAAAGGGGCTGTCACCAAAACTTCAACAAAACTGGGAAGGCCCTTACACTGTTGTGAAAAGAATTAATGATGTGGTTTACCGTATACGGAGAGGGGTGAGAGGCAAATTAAAAGTAGTTCATTGTGACCGTTTATATCGTTATAATGGTGAAAGTAGTGATGGAATTGTTCGGGACGATCAATCCTAAGAGGGGGGCAATGTAACGATTTAATAATTACCCAACTACTTTTGAAACAAAAGGGAAATCCTCTAACTGTTCCCAGCGCCATCTGTTTGAGAAGCTAGACACCATAGAATATCGGTTCCAGTCAACGATTGGAAAGGAAATTTCTAGAAGGCGATACTCGAATATTCTAGTTTGTACTAGTTCAGACTAGAACCATTTAATTCCCTATATAAGGGGATGTTTTCAAGCGAGTGGACACAGTTTAATTTTGAATGTGATAGCGTAAAAGTAAGCAGTAAAAGTGTATCCGGAAGTGAATTTTAGATTGCATACTATTGAGATTGAAGAATAATAAAAACGATTTGAACTGAAATAAAGTGTGTTTATTCTGAATAGTAAATACGTGGAAGTTATTATTTAAAGGAAATAAGTTTTATTATCGAACCTAGGTAGAACATTACATTATTAACAATCCTAATTTTAATAATTTTTAAATGAAGCGGTTATTTTAGAATTAAAATGAAAAATAAAAACAAAAATTTCAAAAAAGGGTCATGTCTGTTTTTTTTTTATTCTCAAAACTGTGAAATATAACTACAATATAATTAATGAATACGAAAGGTAATAAGTAGTTTTAAAAGTAAAAAATTCTTGTAAGACTAAAAACGGTAAAGCAAATGTCTGATGAGCGAAAAAAAGACCATGTGCCTTCTCGTGTTACAAAATACCACGCGCCCACTCGAGTGTTAAGAATTTTAATCTTGTTGAATATAGTTCACGTTGGATTTTTGGCAAGTTGAACTGAACTTACTAAAAATTGCGTATTGACAAGGCCCTCACTAGTCAACTGATAAGTCCAAGTGAGATTGCCGGGACGAAACGCCAATTTTTATGGACTAAAGGCCGTTGAACTGAACTGAATAAAAATTGCGTATTGATAAGGCCCTCACTAGTCAACTGAGATGGCCGGGACGAAACGCCAATTTTTATGGACTAAAGGCCGTTAAAAGCTATATTGAATCAATAATACAACAAGTCCAATGAAATAGTGCTAAGTCTTCTACTTGGCTGATGTATTTCAGTAGTATATAGAATTTGTATTATAAAGCCTTCATATAAAAACAAAGCCTGGCCCTTTGCGAAAATTTCCAGCTTAATGATTAAGAATTTTAATCTAGATGGATACAGTTCACATTGGATTTTTGGCAAAAAATTCATGTAAGTTGAACTGAACTTAATAAAAATTGCGTATTGACAAGGCCCTCACTAGTCAACTGATGAGTCCAAGTGAGATCGCCCCGGGACGAAACGCCCATTTGTATGGACTAAAGGCCGTTAAAAGCTATATTGAATCAATAATTCAACAAGTCCAATTAAATAGTGCTAAGTCTTCTACTTGGCTGATGTATTTCAGTAGTATATAGAATTTGTATTATAAAACCTTCATATAAAAAGTCCGCGTTTACATTGCCCGATTTTTGCAATGCCGTTTTTTCTTTGTTTTTGTAAACATGTGAGAATTTGAGGGAAAGCCGACATGTTCCAGACGATTTTTCCATTCTCTCTCACACGATAACAACAACAAAAAAAAATATTCATTGGAAAAATCGTACAATGTAAATGCCGACACACAAAGCCTAGCCCTGTGCGAAAATTTCCAGCTTAATGATTAAGAATTTTAATTTAGTTGGATATAGTTCACATTGAATTTTTGGCAAAAAATTCATGTGAGTTGAACTGAACTTAATAAAACTCACTAGTCAACTGATAAGTCCAAGTGAGATCGCCTTGACAAAACGTCAATTTTTATGGACTAAAGGTCGTTAAAAGCTATATTGAATCTGTTCGGCACAAAATGAACGGCCGACCGAATGTTAGAGAACTTACGCTTTTCTAAATGGTCTTTGCACATAGGCAGCGGCACCAACAGCAACTCCTCACAGCACCAGCAGCAGCAGCACGTACCAAAAAACCGCAACCGACAAAAAAAGACCAGGAACAATCTGGAACCTTTTCCCCTTTGGTTTTCATCAAAAAAAAAAACTCGTAGAATTTAAGTTATTTTTTGTTTTTCTTTTCTTTAATAATTTAAGAAGATTTAAGTACAATTTTTTCTTATATTTTATTGTTTTAATTTTAATTAAAAATGTGCCGAAAGGGCCAAGATAAAAAAAAGAGAAATATGAGAAGCCAACTTCGGGCGAGGAGAAACGTTTTAAGAATGACAACAATATTGAATGTCAAATCAAAATGGGCTCCACAGATGAAGACACCCAATAACCGGTATTACTCTCACTCTTCCATCGACACCGGGGTGTACATTCACAACACGCTCTAAGCGCCACTCAGTAGATGGTAAATTTTCATTTTTGATCACGACTAAGTCATTTACCCTGATGTCTTCTTGTGGAGATTGCCATTTGTGTCTTTGATGGAGTTCTTTTAGATATTCGTCCTTCCAGCGACGACAGAACTGCTGTTGTAGGCACCTAACTTTTTCCCATCGATTAATTAAAGACAAATTGGCATCGGCCAAATCAGGTTCCGGAAATGCTAAAAGAGCACCTCCGGGTAAAAAATGCCCGGGCGTTAAAGCCAATAAATCAGAAGGATTATTGGACATTGATGATATTGGACGTGAATTTAAGCACGCTTCAATGTGAGCCAAGACTGTAGAAAATTCTTCAAACGTGAACTTTGAACTGGCCCCCAGTTTCTTCAAATGACTTTTGAAACTTTTGACACCAGCCTCTCATAGGCCACCCATATGAGGTGCACCAGGAGGAATAAAATTCCAGTTGAGACCTTGAAAACCATAAATATCAGTAGTTTTCTGAGGAAGGGAAGCAAGACATTTTTTGAGATCCTTTCGTAAGATAGCATCAGCCCCTACAAAATTGGTACCGTTATCAGAATACACTTCTTTTGGCAAGCCGCGGCGTGCCGTGAATCTTGCAAACGCACACAGAAAGGCTTCGGATGATAAGTCACTTACTGCCTCCAAGTGAATCGCCTTTGTGGAAAAACAAACGAATACACAAACATACCCTTTGGTCATGCGAACAGTTTCGTGCATTAAAACTTTAAATAACAAATGGGCCTGCGTAATCGATTCCTGTAAAAGTGAAAGGGGGAGAAAAAGTGCATCTTTCAGGAGGTAAAGCAGCCATCAATTGCTTGCTCAATACCCTTTTAACAATGGTACAAGTTTTGCATTGCCGTATACAGGTTTTTATGAGATTTTTAAGTTTTGGAATCCAATAAGTTTGGCGAATGAGCCGAAGCATTAGTGCATTACCACCATGTAATGAAATGCCGTGAATGAATTGCGTGAGAAGATAAGAAAATCTTGAGTTATAAGAGAGAATTAAAGGGTGTCGCTCATTGTAAGAAAGATTGGATTGAGATAATCGTCCGTCTACTCTTAGAAGATTATTAGAGTCAAGGAATGGATTAAAAGAGATGATCGAGCTTTTAGAGTCAATAGGTTTACCTTCGATTAGAAGGGAATATTCCTTTGGAAAATGCAATTTTTGAGACAAAAGAGCTAAACGATTTTTTACAAAATTCATTTCTTGGGAAGTAGGATTATGCGAATCGTGTTGATGGTTTTCTCTTTTGGAGAGTTTAAAGTAAAAACGAAAAATATAGCATATTACACGCATTGCACGAGGTAATGTTGAAAAACGATCGAGAATGTCTTCTGGGGCATTCTGAACTACCAAGGAGACGACTGCTTTTTTTTCAAGATCTTCGACACATTGAGCAATTGGAAATAGTTCAGGCCACTGAGAGATTGGTTGGCAAAGCCATGAGGGACCTTTCCACCAAAACGTGTTAAGCCTCAATTCTGAAGGCATTAAACCACGAGTAGCTAAATCTGCTGGATTATCAGCTGATTTGACATGCCTCCAGGTGACGTTACCAACGTTATCCAAAATTTCGCTAGTGCGATTAGCGACAAATGTTTTCCATACGCATGGCGGTTTTTTAAGCCAAGCCAACACGATGGATGAATCAGTCCATAAAAAGGTTTGGTATGAATGTACAGGGAAATTTGAAATATAAAATTTGATCAATTTAGAGAGAAGAAGTGCTCCACACAACTCAAGGCGTGCTAAAGACACTGATTTGATGGGGGCAACTTTCGATTTTGCACAGAGCAAGTGCGATGTGAGAGTTCCGTCAGATTGACGTAAGCGTATATATAACGCGGCAGCATATGCTTTTTCTGAAGAGTCGCAGAAGCCATGAAATTGGACTTCTGACGAGGGAGAGTATTCTACCCAGCGAGGTATTTCAATACGTTGTATATCAGGCAGTGATTCTGCAAAATTTCTCCATGTGTGGCAAGTATCAGATTTTATGGGTTCGTCCCAAGAAGTTTGTTCTGACCACACCCGTTGCATGAGCATTTTTGCGACTATGACAACGGGAGCCAACCAACCGGCGGGATCAAATATCCGGGCAATTTGAGAAAAAACTTCGCGTTTTGTGGGATTTACCGATACAACAATTTGTTGAATCGAAAAATAAAAATCATCACTTTTGGCATTCCACCTTATTCCTAAAGTCTTCGTGTTTCTGTCTGTATCCAGCTTCAAAAAATTCTCATTCAATACGTGTTCACGAGGCAGATGCTCAAGTAAACAAGGAGTATTCGAGGTCCACTTTCGAAGTGGAAACCCTGCTGAATCTAGGAGTTTAATAAGCTCCGATTGCGCTCTTTGAGCGGAGTGAATGCTATGAGCGCCGGACAGAACGTCATCGACGTAAAATTCTGATTGGAGAATTTTTGAAGCAAGCGGGAATTCTGTTTGGCCAACCTTTGCCAATTGGAGGAGAGTGCGGATAGCTAAATAGGGGGCACAATTAACGCCGAAGGTGACGGTCAGAAGTTCAAAATCTTCGATTTCCAAATGGGGAGAAGTACGAAAAAGAATTCGTTGGAAAGAAGTGTCCCGAGGATCAATTAAAATTTGTCGGTACATTTTTTCTATGTCCGCATTGAACACGAATTTATAAAATCTCCAACGAATGATTAAGGAGGGTAAGTCTTGTTGTAAGATCGGCCCGGGGTATAATATATCATTGAGGCTGGAGCCACTAGAGGACGCATTGGAGGCATTGAAAACAACTCGTACTTTCGTTGAGGTACTCTCTGGCTTTATGACCGCGTGGTGCGGTAGATAGAAGGATTTTACTTGGTTATTCACAACCTTTTCTTGAGGAGTAACCTTTCGCATATGATTTAGGGACAAATACTCAGATATAACTTTTGAATACTGAGCTTTAAGATCTGATTTTGAGGCTAAAGATTTTTCAGTTCTTGAAAATTGTTTAAGAGCTGTAAATCTGGAGTAGCCTAGACAGTTCTTTGAGGTTTGAGCTTTGAATGGAAGACGGACAACGAACCTGCCATCAGCGCGTCTGAAAGTAGTTTTTTTGTAAAGTTCTTCGCAGTAACAGTCCTCCTTTGAACGAATGGCAGTAGAAGGCAATTCTTCTAACTCCCAGAATTTTCGTATTTGAGAATCTAAATTGCTAGAAAAACAGTCGGATGTTATAGTAGTGTTAAACGACTGAAACGAATCTGGGACTGGTCCCGACAATATCCAACCAAAAATAGTGTTTTGTGCGACCAGAGAGTTAGAGATCACTTTGACACCGTTGCGAATAATAGATGGATAAAGATCAGCACCTATCAAAAGATCTACCTGATTCGATTTGTTAAAAGAGGTATCAGCTAATTTGAGGCCAACAAAGAGGTTGGGATTTATAATGGAAAATGAAGAACTTGGTAAATTATTCGTGAGTGTTTTAAGCACAATGGCTTGAGCTGAAATCGTTACTTGAGGACTTTCAAAGGAAGTAAGTGCGAACGAGCACAGTTTTTTGGAAGTGATTGAGAGATTTCCGCTTATACCTGAAACGGTAGTGGTTTTTTCAACGAATGGCAAATCCAATCGTTTTTGTACGGATTCCGAGATGAAGGATATTTCAGAACCTGGGTCGATGAGAGCTCTTACCACATGTTCTGTTTCCGTTCCTACTATACCAACTAGAGCAGTAGCCAACAAAATTCTTTTTTGAGAAGTCAACATATAGTTTTGGTGGGATGATTGAGGTACAAATGGCTGCGAAGAAGCAGACATTTGAGAATCCTTTTCAGGTTGAGTTTGAGGAGTGGACTGTATATTTGAAATTCTTCCATTGTTGGAAGAAGGATGTTGCCCAGAAGGATTTGTTGGAAGGTGTAGAAGTGTATGGTGACGTTTCTTGCAATAGCTGCACGAATACTTACTAGAACATGAGGATTTTTGATGACTGGTACCTAAGCAATTGTTGCACATTTTGTGTTGACGCACTGTTGCGATGCGATTCGAGACAGACATTGCAGAAAACTTAGGGCATTCATATATAGAATGATCTGCGGAGCAGATTTTACACCTAGATCCTCCCGCCTTTACAAGGAACGTGTTCACCTTATTTGGCTTCTGGGGTACGTTTTTTCGAGAAATTTGTTGACTGGCTTGAAACGGTTTTGAGAAAGTTGTGTCCGAAATGGACTCAAGAGTTTGAAAACGGGAGCTGAGAAATTTGTCCAACTGTTTCCATGTTGGAACTTTAGTAGGGTCGTCTAGAGATTGTTCCCAATGGGCTAGTGTGTTTTTGGGCAATTTGTTGGAGCACGCAAAAACGAGGATGGGATCCCAATTTTCAGTGCTAACATTATGAACTTTTAGTGCTGCTAAAGAGTCATTGATCTTACATTGAAGTGTCCGAATGGATTTGGCGGATTCATCGAGCGCCGTAGGCAAATTAAAAAGATTTTTAACCTGATTGTTGACCAGGATGCGCGTATTCTCATACGCAGCGCGCAATGCTTCCCATGCTAATGAAAAACTAGCGTTGGTCAAAGGGAACTGATTGACAGTCCTTGATGCGTCACCCCTCGTTTTGCAACGAAGATGGAACAGTTTCTCAACTTCACCCAACTTTGGATGTTGTATATAAACTGCCTCAAACATGTCACGAAATGCTGGCCAAGAGAGGTAATCTCCGTGAAAGATATCTGTATCGCATGGTGGGAGTTTAATACAGTGAGAAGCCAACGATTTCTGAGGAGGATCATCAAGAGAGGCAGAATTCTTAATATTGCACGGACTAGCAGGCTTTAATTTGTTTTGAAGTTCTAAAAATAAAGCCATACAACTGATATAAGTTTCGTTACTGTTTCTATATTTGGACTCTATGACGTCCATGTCCAGGGGTTCTTCCTTCGAAGAAGGTCGAAATCGGGCACATTGAGAGTATTTCTCTTTCACCTCCTGCCACAGGTCTCTCAACTCAGCCTTTCTTGCCTCTAACATCATGTTTGTGTGATTTTGTTCAGGGACTTCTTTGGCGGATGCATGGAATTTTACCAGCATATCCGCAGCAAAAATTAAGTCGTCTAAAATCGACATGTTTGGGCCAGTAAATCAGCGAAAGAAAGGACAGGACTTCGAGAACGCAATGTAAAAAGTCAACAGTCAGATGGCAGAGCAACAATGGCTCAAAAAGAACGAAACGGCAATTGAAAACGAGAATAATTTTCAGAAGTTTGGAAAAAACATAACAAATTTTCCAATAGATAGAACGCAAAAAACTGTACGATTCAAGACGGAATCTTAATGAGGAAACTTATTAAAAAAAAAAAACGTTATGTGCCTTCAAAGAAGTTTGGAAAAATTCAAAAACTTTTTCCAAAATAGCAAAAAACTTGAAGATTCGAATCCGAATTTTCAAACGAAAAAGTGATTGAAAACGAAAAAAGTTCTCAATCGAGATTGAAAAAAAGTGAAAAAAATCAACAATTTTTTCCAGAAAAATGGAAAAAAAAAACTTTAAGATTCAGAATCGGAATCTTATTATCAAAACTTATTGAAAAGGTGATGAGTTTAGAAAGTTGGAAAAAACTCAACAACTTTTCCAAAATAGCAAAAAGCACTTAAGATTCGAATCAGAATCTTTAAACGAAAATTTGATTGAAAGCGTAAAGGTTTCAATCGAGATTGAGAAAAAAAAAAAAAAAAAAACAATAAAATTTTCAAAATATAAACTTGAATAGACTCACACACGAAATCCCAAATGGTGGTAATGAAAACGTTAAATGTTTACAAATGAGTTTTGGAAAAGTTCGAAAATTCAATTAAACTTTTTCCAAGCGAGAAAAAATTTAAAAATAGAAATAAGTTCAAAAAAAAAAAAAAATTGAATAAAGCGGAAGAGTTTCAAACAATATTGAAAAGTCACTAAAATTTTCCAAAAAATATAAAAGCTTTGAGATTCACTAACGGAATCTGATCTAGAAAACTTATTGAAAACGTGGAATGTTTTCAAATGAGTTTGGAAAAGTTGTAAAAGGTCAACAATTTTTCCAGAATGGTCAAAAAAAAAAACTTAAAGATTCGAGTTAGAATCTTCAAACGAAACTGATTTAAAGCGAATAATAAAAAATTTTCAAATTCTAAACTTTGATTGAAATTGAATTGGAAAAAAAAAAAATTAATTAAGACTCACACGGAATCCCAACTGAAAACGTAATGAAAACGTTAAATGTTTTCAAATGAGTTTGGAAAAGTTCGAAAATTCAATAAAACTTTGTCCAAAGTTCAAAAAGACGTGACTTAAAGCGAAGAGTTTCAAACAATATTGAAAAAAGTCAGTAAAAACTTTTCAAACTATAAAAACAAAAAAAAACTTTAAGATTCTCGAACGGATTTTTAATAAGAAAACTTATTGAAAAACGCTAACTGGTTTCGTTTTTCAAATGAGTGGAAAAAACTGTAAAAATTCAACAACCTCTTCCAAAAGAGGACTTAATGATTCGGAATCCGAATCTTTACGAGAAAATAATTGAAAACGAGTGTTTTTAATCGCGAATTATAAGAAACTTTCGAAGTTGAACGATAAAATGTCAAAAGTCTAACTGAGGACCAGTTACAAAAAACCAAAATAAATTTCACTTATTTCGTTACGATTAGATAAATGTACCATAGAACCCGACAAAATATAACTGTATTCAAATAACAGTTAACAAAACGAACTGTCGAGAAGTAATAACCACCGTTCGATTATTAAAAAAAAGAAACGGTATGCAAAACGGTGAAAGAAAAAGTTTGCCTTATGTTCAGCAATTGCTGTGATATCTGAAAGCACGGATATCCAAAAAAAATAACTCGAATAAATTTCAAGATTGAGATTCTCAGAGGAATTTTTACAAATTAAATATGGCTTGTTGCAATTTATATCGCACAAAATGAACAATGCAAATGACTAAGAAAGAAAAGCGTAAGCGAGACACTAATACCGCGAGAGAAAGAGAAAGAGCGTGACGCCAAGTTTGCCGTTGAAATTTAAAAAAACTGTTTGGTTGCATATACTTATGTATGTTAGGGTGTTGAAATATAGGAAAAATGCCAATCAAATAATCAAAAAATTTTATACTCACCTGTACAATAATTTTGATATTAGATTTCTGGAACAATGATGACTTCTTTGGCAGCTTCTTAGGTTGAATTCTTCTTATTTTACAGATGGTCTTCCTTCCTCGTTGCACCAATCGAAGCAATGGTGTTTGTCGCACCAATCGAGGCAATGGTCGACTTTAAATATTTTTGATATTGCTTGGCCACAAGTAATAAATTTTGCCTAAAAGGATTCGGCTTAGTAGCAACTTTTCCGCTTTTAAGTTTCGGTAGCGATTGGAGTTGCAAAAAACTTGCGTGGTGATGAAGCACACTCTATCTTGGTGCTCTCAGCCAAAAAACTTGCGTGGTACCGAAGCACACTATATCGTGGTGCTCTCGGCATAAAACGCAGCGTCCGTGTAGTAATGTGACCGCAAAAAACTGGTCACCAAGTTATCGGCATGGTCTGGATACTCCGTGGCAATAAAAATGGTAGCACACAAAATTGCTACGTACAGATACCACCCAATGATCCTCACAAAAATTACGAGGGCGTTGTAGTGATGGCGGCAATGCTGGTGTTATAAAGTTTCGTTGGATTTACGACGAATAACGGGGTTAGCGATGAAATGTGGCGAGTTGCACAAATAACGGCTTTAGCGTGCTGTATATGGCTTGCAATTTGGCGTGACAATCAAAAATGGCGTGACAAAAACCACGTGTGGACGCCAAAAATATCTCCATCCAATATCCAGGTTCGATGGACCAAATGTTCGGCACAAAATGAACGGCCGACCGAATGTTAGAGAACTTACGCTTTTCTAAATGGTCTTTGCACATAGGCAGCGGCACCAACAGCAACTCCTCACAGCACCAGCAGCAGCAGCACGTACCAAAAAACCGCAACCGACAAAAAAAGACCAGGAACAATCTGGAACCTTTTCCCCTTTGGTTTTCATCAAAAAAAAACTCGTAGAATTTAAGTTATTTTTTGTTTTTCTTTTCTTTAATAATTTAAGAAGATTTAAGTACAATTTTTTCTTATATTTTGAGGGATCTGTTCGCGCATATTGCGAATGTCCGCACTCCGGATCGAGTCCGCGTTGGGCTGGCTCGATCCTTAAGCGACAGACAGCCGCAATACGCGTCAACAGAATCAATAATTCAACAAGTCCAATTAAATAGTGCTAAGTCTTCTACTTGGCTGATGTATTTCAGTAGTATATAGAATTTGTATTATAAAACCTTCATATAAAATAAAAGCCTGGCCCTGGGCGAAAATTTCCAGCTTAATGATTAACCCTCCAGTAGGCGCGTGGTCTACAATCGTATACCACTGTTTTTAAAAATGGTCTCGTCAACTGAATATAATTTTTTTGGCGCGTTCTATTCAATAGCTTCCTAAAATTGGTCGCTCAAGCCAATAAGTGTAAAAACAGCAGTTTTTGACGGCAGATATCAGTGTTATGAGTGCTAAAACTCGTCTGGTCTACGATCGTAGACCACGCGACTACTAACGTAACTTTTTTATACAATAATAAAAAAGGTTATATCCCTGATCTGCGATATGAAAGTTAGAAAAAAATAAAGAATTTTGGACTGGAAGTAGGTACTGAAGTGTTATTAATGTCTTCTGTTCAGTTCTTGTTATTAACAATCCTAATTTAATTAATTTTTAAATGAAGCGGTTATTTTAGAATTAAAATTAAAAATAAAAACAAAAATTGCAAAAAAGGGTCATGTCTGTTTTTTTTTTATTCTCAAAACTGTGAAATATAACTACAATATAATTAATGAATACGAAAGGTAATAAGTAGTTTTAAAAGTAAAAAATTCTTGTAAGACTAAAAACGGTAAAGCAAATGTCTGATGAGCGAATTTGTATTATAAAACCTTCATATAAAAACAAAGCCTGGCCCTCGGCGAAAATTTCCAACTTAATGATTAAGAACTTTAATCTTGTTGGATATAGTTCACATTGGATTTTTGGCAAAAAATTCATGTAAGTTGAACTGAACTTAATAAAAGTTGCCTATTGTCAAGGCCCTCACTAGTCAACTGATGAGTCCAAGTGAGATCGCCGGGACGAAACGCCCATTTGTATGGACTAAAGGCCGTTAAAAGCTATATTGAATCAATATTTCAACAAGTCCAATTAAATAGTGCTAAGTCTTCTACTTGGCTGATGTATTTCAGTAGTATATAGAATTTGTATGGGCCCTATGCGAAAATTTCCAGCTTAATGATTAAAAATTTTAATCTTGTTGGATATAGTTCACATTGGATTTTTGGAAAAAAATTCATGTAAGTTGTTGAATCCAAGTGAGATCGCCGGGATGAAACGCCAATTTTTATGGACTAAAGGCCGTTAAAAGCTATATTGAATCAATAATTCTACAATTCCAATTAAATAGTGCTAAGTCTTCTACTTGGCTGATGTATTTCAGTAGTATATAGAATTTGAATTATAAAATCTTCATATAAAAGCAAAGCCTGGCCCTGGGCGAAAATTTCAAGTTTAATGATTAAGAATTTTAATATTGTTGGATATAGCTCACATTGGATTTTTGGCAAAAAATTCATGTAAGTTGAACTGAACTTAATAAAAATTGCGTATTGACAAGGCCCTCACTAATCAACTGATGAGTCCAAGTGAGATCGCCGGGACGAAACGCCCATTTGTATGGACTAAAGGCCGTTAAAAGCTATATTGAATCAATAATTCAATAAGTCCAATTAAATAGTGCTAAGTCTTCTGCTTGGCTGATATAATATATTCCAGAAGTATATAGAATTTGTATTATAAAACCTTCATATAAAAACAAACCTGGCCCTGGGTGAAAATTTCCAGCTTAATAATTAAGAATTTTAATCTTGTTGGATATAGTTCACATTGGATTTTTGGCAAAAAATCAATGTAAGTTGAACTGAACTTAATAAAAATTGCGTATTAACAAGGCCCTCAGTGTCACTAGTCAACTGATGAGTCCAAGTGAGATCGCCGGGACAAATCACCAATTTTTATGGACTAAAGGCCGTTAAAAGCTATATTGAATCAATAATTCAACAAGTCCAATAAAATAGTGCTAAGTCTTCTACTTGGCTGATGTATTTCAGTAGTAATGGGTGATTTTTTAAGAGGTTTAGAACTTTTTTTAAAAAAAAACACAAAAAATTCGAAAAAATGAATGAAATATTTATTTGAATCGATAGTTTGAACCTTGCAATTTAATTTTTAAAGATAATTTCATGCAAATGTTGACCGCGGCTGCGTCTCAGGTAGCCCATCCGCTGAGTCCAATTTTGGCATACTCTTTCACACATATCGGCCGGTATCTCACGAATGAATGCATGGATGTTGGCTTCCAGTGCGTCAATCGAAGCGGGCTTGTCCCTATAGACATTAGCCTTGACATACCCCCACAACAAATAATCTAATGGTGTCAAATCGCACGATCTAGGCGGCCAATTGACCGGCCCGACACGTGAAATTAACTGTTCACCAAACTCGCCTCGCAATTGCGCCATTGTTTCGCGTGCTGTGTGGCATGTGGCACCGTCTTGTTGAAACCACATATCATGCAAGTCAAGAACTTCCATTTCGGGCAAAAAAAAGTTTGTTATCATCGCTCGGTAGCGTTCACCATTGACAGTAACGCTGCGATTCGCATCATCTTTGAAGAAATATGGCCCAATAATGCCGCCGGCCCATAAACCGCACCAAACAGTGGCTTTTTCGGGATGCATTGGTAGCTGTTGCAATGCTTCTGGCTGATCTTCACTCCAAATGCGGCAATTTTGCTTATTTACGTACCCATTCAACCAAAAATGAGCCTCATCGCTGAACACAATTTTTCGATAAAAAAGCGGATCCTCGGCCAGCTTTCCAAGAGCCCATTCACCAAAAATTCGGCGTTGTGGTAGGTCGGCTGGCTTTAGTTCTTGCACCAGCTGTATCTTAAAAGGCTTTACGCCCAAATCCTTCCGCAAAATTTTTCACGTAGTGCTGTAACAAAGGCCTAACTGCTGCGAACGGCGCCGAATCGACATTTCGCGGTCTTCTGTCACACTAGCTGATACGGCCGCAATATTTTCTTCACTACGCACAGTACGTAAACGTGTTGGTGGTTTAATGTCCAACAAAGTAAATTTGGTGCGAAATTTGGTCACAATCTTCCGAATAGACTGCTCAGAAGGTCGAGAATGCCGATCATAAAATGGAAGCAGCGCGAGTTAAGTATTGGTCCTAAACCATACTTATTATTATTATCAAATTGCTGCCATCGTAAATTGCTTCACAATAAATGACATCGTTAATTATGCATTTTATTGTTTCACAATAAATGACCTAGTGAAGAATTTACGATTGCGGCAAACTAAAATCAAATCGATGCATTCGGTTAACCTGTTGAGAAATTGAAGGCACACTTGAAAAATTAAGCAATATTAATTGTGGGTCATAATTTCTCACAATCATTATTGCTTGGGTATGCTATATGTTCCCACTAGGAAGTGAATGCATTGGTTCGGTTAAGAATAAAAAAAAAAAAAAGAAAAAAAAGAATAAAGTAAACAAAAGAATATCGATTCATATGTATATTCGATATCGATATTCTTCTGATATAGTTTTCGCCTCCTCCGACAGCTATTTTGTAGTTTAGTTTTTAAGAAGAACTCAAAGAAGCAATACGGTGCAGCCCCGCATTGAGACAGCGGCCGTATCTTCCAAGATAACAAAAAAATTCAGAATAATAAACACGGAATATACAATAGAAAAATATCTCTTGTTTTATTTTAAAAAAATATTACGCGATTCGGGAATTTTTCTCGCGCGATGAACATTTCGAACCGAGCACGAATTTTGATAGTAAAATTCAATAAATTGCAAGCGTTGTTCATTTGTAAGACGATCCATGGTTAAATTGCAAACCAAACTGAAGCTGTTTGACAGTGACACAAGGTACTAAACACACGTCAGCTGTCAAAACCAGTGTTGCCAAAACCAAACCAGCTAAAAAATCACCCTTTATATAGAATTTGTATTATAAAACCTTCATATAAAAACAAAGCCTGGCCCTGGGCGAAAATATCCAGCTTAATGATTAAGAATTTTAATCTTGTTGGATATAGTTCACATTGGATTTTTAGCAAAAAATTCATGTAAGTTGAACTGAACTTAATAAAAATTGCGTATTGACAAGGCCCTCACTAGTCAACTGATGAGTCCAAGTGAGATCGCCGGGACGAAACCCCAATTTTTATGAACCAAAGGCCGTTAAAAGCTGTATTGAATCAATAATTCAACAAGTCCAATTAAATAGTGCTAAGTCTTCTACTTGGCTGATGTATTTCAGTAGTATATAAAATTTGTATTAATTATAAAACCTTCATATAAGAACAAACCTGGCCCTGGGCGAAAATTTCCTGCTTAATGATTAAGAATTTTAATCTTGTTGAATATAGTTCACATTGGTTTTTTGGCAAAAAATTCATGTAAGTTGAACTGAACTTATTGAAAATTGCGTATTCACAAGGCCATCACTAATCATCTGATGAGTCCAAGTGAGATCGGCGGGACGAAACGCCAATTTGTATGGACTTAAGGCCGTTAAAAGCTTTATTGAAGCAATAATTCAACAAGTCCAATTAAATAGTGCTAAGTCTTCTACTTGGCTGATATATTTCAATAGTATATAGAATTTGTATTATAAAACCTTCATATAAAAACAAAGCCTGGCCCTGGGCGAAAATTTCCAGCTAAATTATTAAGAATTTTAATATTGTTGGATATAGCTCACATTGGATTTTCAGCAAAAAATTCATGTAAGTTGAACTGAACTTAATAAAAATTGCTTATTGACAAGGCCCTCACTAATCAACTGATGAGTCCAAGTGAGATCGCCGGGACGAAACGCCCATTTGTAAGGACTAAAGCCCGTTAAAAGCTATATTGAATCAATAATTCAACAAGTCCAATTAAATAGTGCTAAGTCTTCTGCTTGGCTGATATAATACATTCCAGAAGTATATAGAATTTGTATTATAAAACCTTCATATAAAAACAAACCTGGCCCTGGGTGAAAATTTCCAGCTTAATAATTAAGAATTTTAATCTTGTTGGATATAGTTCACATTGGATTTTTGGCAAAAAATCAATGTAAGTTGAACTGAACTTAATAAAAATTACGTATTGACAAGGCCCTCGCTAGTCAACTGATGAGTCCAAGTGAGATCGGCGGGACGGAACGCCGTTAAAAGGCCGTTAAAAGCTATATTGAGTCAATAATTCAACAAATCCAATTAAATAGTGCTAAGTCTTCTTCTTGGCTACTTGGCCGATATATTTCAGTAGTATATAGAGTTTGTATTATAAAACCTTCATATAAACACTGAATAACTATAATAAAAAACTACAATTTACAATTGAAACAGAATGCAACAAATCCTTACCGTATTAAAGCACACTACTGCAGCGACAAAACAACAAAATAATTATGGACTGCTATTCTAAGGAAACATCATCTGGATGATCAATTTTTACTTAACACAACCCATGAATCAGAAATTAAACACGGCAACAAATTTTGTGAACAAGGTACTTGACAACTATTTTCATAAAGAAAATATAATAAAAATTAGAAATATACTCATAACGATTAACTTCCCTTATTATATAGTAAATGAACTATTAAATAATAAAATAAACCAAAGTAATAATTCTAAGAATAATAAAATAAAATGTAAAGAAAATGAAACTGGCAACACCAAAACATTTTTCAGCATTCCTTTTATACCAAAACTGACGAGCGGCAAAAACCTACACGAAAATAAAACAAGACAATATTAATATGACTTTTGCGTACCAATCTAATTTCAACCTGAGAAAGCTATTTTCGAACACATAATCACCCATTGTTAAGGGAATGATTTTTCCCTATATTCTCTTAGGAACAAATGTATTTATACAATCGATGCCGAAAAATTAACCTAACAGAAACTATGAATATGATCTTTCTTTTAGCAAATCAAAGTCTAAGTTCAGTGTTAATTATCCAATTTCATTTTTATTGCCAACTCCAGTGTCGTCTAACAACTAATGCCAAAAGCCTTCTTCTTTTTCTTTTCATGTTTCATCAGCGGTACAATAGCATGATTATCTAACTGTTGTATAATAAGTAAATTAGTCATTTATTTTACATAGAAAAGCCTTACTTCGTAATTGTACTTTATATGGTTGAGATTTTACAGTACATTTAGATTTTAGTTTAAGTTTATTAACATTTTACTTTTTAGCTCTATAAATATTTAAAGTTTTCATTCCAATATACATAGGTTTTAATAAGAGTTACTAATTCAAAATTGACATTTTAATCAATAGATTGAAATATATGTAAAAAGAAAACTCAAAATTATATAGGGCATGTTGGATGGTGCCTTAATATATCGCCGCCTTTGAATAGGCCTATGACTATTCAATTATCTTCTGTAAGTAGTGGTACTATACGATGAATAGTTCTTCGAAGGATGCCTCTTTTCGTCTTCAATTCTACTACGCGAACATGTCCATCTGGCCCAGGTATAACTTTAATGACTCACCCCAGTAAACATTGTTGGGGAGGAATGTTGTCTTCAGAAATCAAAACCAGAGTTCCGACTGCAACATTGGCCAAGGTTGACTTCCATTTTGCTCTTTGTTGGAGACTCAGCAAATACTCTTTTGACCATCTTTGCCGAAAATGTTGTTTAGGAACGGATATTTGTTGCCACCTGTCTAAAAGAGATAATTTGTTAAAGTTAGTATTGTAAGGTTCAACCATTGCGACCAATGCTTGACCGGTCCAGAAGTGTGAAGGTGTTAAGGCTTCTTCATCATTTGGGTCTACTGATAGAGGACACAAGGGCCTTAAATTCAGGATGGCTTCGACTTCAACACATGCTGTGGTAAGTTCCTCAAAGTTCATGAGTGTGGAATTCAATGATCCCACCAAAAGTCCCTTCGCCGATTTGACAGCTGACTCCCAAAGGCCTCCAAAGTGAGGCGATCGAGGTGGGATTCAACCATCTGAGAAGAACACCAGGATGCTAGCGTTTTTTGCGTTTGTTCTTCCATAAAACGTTTTCGGAATTCAATCATGAGGTTACGGGGACCTACAAAATTTCTGCCGTTGTCACAGTATAAGTGCTGACAAAATCCACGACGACCAATAAAACTTCGAAACGCCGCGATAAATGCTTTGGGTCAGATACGACCCCAAGGTGAATTGCCTTTGTAGCAAAGCACACAAAAACGGCCATGTATGATTTGTATGGCTGTTTTCCACGAATTCGATACGTCGTCTGAATTGGTCCACAGAAGTCAACGCCTGATATTAGGAACGGCTTTTCGAATTTGACCCTTGTTTTAGGAAGGCTTCCCATGAGCTGATGATTCAATCTCGGTTTGTAGTGGAAGATGTGGATACAATTTGAAACCACCTTTCTTGCAAGAGTTCTGGCGTTTATCACCCAGACTTGCTGTCGACTCATTGCTACCAGAGCTGTTGGACCTGCGTGATAAAACTTTATGTAAGTATGTGAAATATGTTTTTATAAAATTATAATCTTTCAATAAAAGTAAAGTATGTTTGCTTTCGTATGGAAGGTCTGCGTTTCGAAGCCGACCTCCTACTCGTAGGACACTAATGTTGTGTTTACTACTACCTAAAAACGGACATAGTGACTTTATCGATTTAATTTCCTGTTGTTTTTCAAGGTCGCGAATTTCTTCCTCAAATTCACATTGCTGGATGTTCCAAATTATTCGTACAAATACAGAGTGAATTTCTTCTACACTCAGTGGTGCTCCGGGCTGATAGTCTTTTCCTATTTTCAAGCGATTGAAATATCGAAATATGGTAGCAAATAGTCTACATGTTTTTTCGAAATCACTGAATTTTTCATAAGCAAAAAACTTGGATGTAGTTGATAGTAAAACAGTGGTTTTTACTCGTTTTTCCAATTCCGGCCTTACCGTATGTCTTTGCTTTTGGTCCCCATAGGAATTGAGGGCCTCTCAACCACATCGATTCCAAAAGATCAGATACTTTTGACCCTCTTGAAACAATATCAGCCGGATTGGCCTTTGAATTGACATGTAGCCACTGATATGTTTTTGTTAGCTCCTTGATTTTTGACACTCTATTTGCCACGAAAGTATTCCAATTCGATGAGTCTACTGAAAACCAATCTAACACGACTTCCAAGTCCGTCCATAGATACGTACACGTAGAGCCGTAAAGGTTTTCAGAAATAGAACTTAGGTTGTTTTTGACGCGATCCTTTAACTCCGCAAGGAGAATAGCACCACAGAGCTCTTATCGAGGTAGCGATTGTGTTGAAAGCGGTGCTACTCGTGATTTAGCAGTAATTAGTTTTACAAATATATTGCCAGTTATGTCAACAGAGCGAACGTATATACAAGCTCCGAATGCACGTATAGACGAAGTTGAAAATCCATGCAGTTCCATGTAGCTTACTGCGCTCTGTGAGAAAACGTATCTTGGAATTTTGAAGTTAGGTAGTTCCGCGAGGTCATCTAAATAGTTTACCCAACTGTCATGCAACTCCATTGGCAATGACTCACCCCAGTTTAAATTACTCTTTCACAATTCTTGCATGAACATTTTTGCTCGAACAACTATAGGGTTTATTAATCCTAGGGGGTCAAGGAGACGGGAAAGATCTGAAAGGACCGATCACTTAGTGATTTTTCCAATTTTACTAACGGGTGGGGAAATGAACCCAAAAGTATCACTTTCAGGATGCCACACCAAGCTTAATGCTTTTATAACGTCAGAATCATTTATATGAAGCGGTTTTTCTAAATCTTCTTCTGCTAATCCTTGCAATGTTGAAAGATCGTTTGAATACCACTTTCTAAGTGTGAAGTTAGCTGACAGAAGTATTTTATCTACCCCTTCCCGAATAAATTCCAGTGATGAGGTCGTCTACATAAAAATCCCTTAGGATTACCTGTGCTGCTTTTGGGTTAATTAATTCATTTTTCTTTGCAACTTGCTTTTAACACCGCGTCGCCAAATAAGGTGCTGGACCCATTCCATATGTGACGGTTTTTAAGCGATAAGTTTTGAGTTGATCGGTTGGTTCATGGCGCCATAAAATGCATTGATAAAAAGTATCGTTATCTGTCACATGCACCTGACGATACATTTTTGAAATGTCTGCCGTTAGAGCGTACTTGCGAAACCTGAATCCAAGAACAATATCAAAAAGGTCATCTTGTACAGTAGGTCCAACCATCAGAGTATCATTAAGAGAAAGGTTAGTTGAGGTTTTGCAGCTGCAGTCAAACACGACTCTCAATTTCGTCGAAGATGATTCCGGTCGAAGAACACACTGGTGTGGAGTATAGTACTTGACTCTAAAAACTTCGCTTGGATCAACAACGACCATATGGCCTAATGATTCATATTCGGATAAAAATGCTGAGTTCTACTCCTTTACCATAGGATTCCTTCCTAATTTTCTCCCTAAACCTAGAAATCTCGTGTATGCGCAAGAAAATGATTCGCCTAGTGCCCTTACGTTATCTTTAAATGGTAACTTTACCAAAAAACTTCCATTTGGCAATCTGCTTGTTGAGTCTTGGAATAAATGCTAATAAAGTTTCTCTTCTTCATTGAGTTCTGCATCTTTTGACATAAGAGTTTCAATCTTCCAAAAGCGTTCCACCAAACTATGAAGGCCTTCATCCCCAACTTTCCTGTCAGTGCTGCTTGATATAACATGGCTGTACTGTTGTTGATTTGGTCCCTTCTGGAATCTACCTGCCACAATCCATCCCAATAAAGTCTTTTGCAAAAGAGGGAATTCGTGTAGGCACCTATTAACAAGTCGATGCTATTTGGCTGATTAAAATAAGGGTCGGCCATATCAATATTGTTGGGAAGATTCCATTCACCAACGTCTATCCTCTCATTTGGTTGTAATCCAGTTATGCATTTAAGCACAGCTAACTGCAAAGGGACTGCAAAGTTGTTTAGACGAGAACCTATGACGGCGTTGGTCTGGTACTTATACGCTGACTTGCTCATACCTAAACCACTCGCCTCAGCATGAACCTGCGTCTGTCTAAGATCAAGTCGATGAGCAGCATTTTGGGCTATGATATTTAGCTGAGAGGTTGAATCAAGTAAAGCGCGAATAGGCTTCCATGTACCAGATTTGTTACGAATATTTATTATGGCTGTAGCAAGAAATACGTAACCACTCGCTTCATAAGTACCTCTGCCCATGAGTGACGTGGGTGCTATTAAACCTGGAACAGGTAATTCCAATGAATTCTGCTGAATACACCCAGGTGAAACTACAAATCTGTGTAACTTTGTATTATGCGGACGATCACAATCGTCACAGTTACGTCGGGAACATTGCCTTACAGAATGACCTTTCATCAAGCATTTGATGCAAAGTCCTAGAAGTTTATCTTGATTAAAACGTTCCTGAGCTGAGAGCTTCAAAAAAGGTCTATAATGTGTGAGTCCTTGTAAAATGCACAAAGTGTTCGAGGTGCAGCAATGGCAAATGTACTTTGCGAATTTCTTTTAGGTTTTGAACGCGAAGACCCCTTTGATTCGTGATTGTATGAGCGACGGTCAGTTGATGCAGAGGCTTCACTGGATTTTCTCGCTTCCAAAGCCTGACAACAACGAGAAACGATATTTGAGAAGTCTGTCCATGATGACAGCTTATTAAAGTCTATGGATTCGTTCCACTTTGCCACAGAATCATGATCGAGTCGATCGGTAGCAAGCCGAATTAAAATTGCATTAGCTATATTCTCGTAACCACCCCCAGAAAGCATTGCGCTCAAGTGCGCACTGATACTGTCCATCAGAGTCCTAATTTGAATGGCACATGACTTCGATACCTTTGACAGTTCAAATACATTTTTAATGTACTCTTGAAATATGAGGTTCTTGTTATCAAAGCGTTCCTTTAGCTTTTCAATTGCTTTGATATAATTGAGTTCAGTAACCTCTAGATTGCAAATAATAGATAAACCAACATCTTGTTAGCAACCCTTCAAGTACTTAAACTTTTCTATTCGGTCAAGGTTCATGTTGTAGTTAAATATACCGATGAAGTTGGGGTACTTAGAGTATTTTCCCCGAAAGAATGGAAGCTTAATTTTTTGTAAGCTGGAGCTGCACCCGGAATTAGGTACTGCAAACGAAGTGTTCAAAATGCTCGAGTCAATTGATTTTGCTTTTTGGCTGTCCATTAAACTCATAACCAAGACTTTGGCTTCAACATACGAATTTTCCGAATCGCCTCGAGCAGTAGCATTATCATCATTTGGACTTAGTTTTTCTATACTAGATTGTGTTACTAGCAATTGTTTGAAATATGCTTCTAATATGCTTAACCTACATTTGAGCTCCGACAGAGATAAGCTACCTGATTTATCCTTCACATATTCACAAATTGACTGGCCTTTGTGGTAGACCTCAGAGATTTAAGCTCGCTTAGTTGCTTCGGATTATCCAAATCCTTGGTTTTATCACCATCCTCATTGTTAGCCATTTGACGCTCGTCTCAATTACGCGCTAACCAACTATTATTAGCTCAACAAAGAAAACTATAAAGCACGTGTTCAATATCGACAGCAAACAGCAAAACGACTACAGTATGTGCAGTTATTATAATATATATGTAATGGTTTATACTTGCGGTTTTTGTGATCAGCTACAGAAACTTCAAATCCGTTATAAACAACACCAGTTTCACTCCGCTAAGCTCGATCAGCAGCTCCAACTAAGTCCAACCAGCAACTCCAACCTTCTCCAACCAGCAGCTCTAGCAATCTCCAACAACTAATAATCTCGATACAGTCCTCTCCTCACGTGGACTTATTATAATAGTTTTTATAATATGCGACGTTAAAGCAAATAACCAATGTTTTTGAAATATTGTTTTTAATCACGAACAGCAAAGTAATACAGAGACTTTAATTGATTAAAAACCAAATCAAAAAATCCAATTATTAAACAAGACGAAAACAGAAACGTCCTGTCACGGTCGCCAAAATGTTAAGGGAATGATTTTTCCCTATATTCTCTTATGAACAAATGTATTTATACAATCGATGCCGCGAAATTAACGTAAGAGAAACTACGAACATGATCTTTCTTTTACCAAATCAAAGTCTAAGTTCAGCGTTAATTATCCAATTTCATTTTTATTGCCAACTCCAGTGGCGTCTAACAACTAATGCCAAAAGCCTTCTTCTTTTTCTTTTCATGTTTCATAAGCGGTACAATAGCATGATTATCTAACTGTTTGATAATTAGTAAATAAGTCATTTCTTTTACATAGCAAGGCTTTACTTCGTAATTGTACTTTATATGGTTGAGATTTTACAGTACATTTAGATTTTAGTTTAAGTTTTTTTAACATTTTACTTTTTAGCTTTATATTTAAAGTTTTCATTCGAATATACATAGGTTTAATAAGAGTTACTAATTCAAAATTGACATTTTAATCTATAGATTGAAATATATATAAAAAGAAAACTCAAAATTACATAGGGCATGTTGGATGGTGCTTAAACACCCATAGAAAACCAACAACAACACTATGTTGTCTATCAAGTAGGTTGCAAGGGTAATGAAAATGAGAATTGTGATCTTGTTTACATAGGAAAGCCGAAGAGGGCACTCGGAGTGAGGATGGCTGAACATCAAGCCGACACACGGAAGAAAAAAAACAACAACAGGCTTATCGCAGCCCATAGACGAGGCCATCCACGCAGCTGATTTTGACAATGTGTAAAATATTAGCCAAAGAGAAGAGGATAAACACCAGATACACACTAGAAAGCACAGATTAGCCATATGAAGATGAGAATGTTTCGTACGTTTCACAATCCAAAACCCATTTGTTTACATTCTTGTATTTGTAATTTCATCCCGCGTCGATGAATAGATGTGAATTGCAACAACAATTTAACCAGGGGGCCGATTCTGGTTCTGTGAAAAAGTGAATCAAATAAATTGTTTTCACATTCGCTTTCACTTTTTCGATTCACTTGGTACAAATAAGCGATTCTGGTTCAGTGAATGAAAATGGTGTGGTGAATTCAATATTATTTGCCGTGGTGGATAATTTGTTGTTGTCTCGTATGAATTTATCTACAATTGTGAATGCTTAATGTCAAAACCAAATTATTATTTTTCATTGTTGTTTCAATTTTGCCAAACGTTTGTACATTTGTGAGTTTATTTATAATGCATTAATATATTCAATTGTTCTTATAGGTTTTTATAATGCCTTCAATTTATATAAGAATTCTTATGGAAACAAATCGGAGAAATGCTCAGAGGTTTGATAATTATTTGTGCCTTATATAGATGCATGTTTGTATTGTATTAATATACATTTTTGTTTTGTAGGAGAAATATGAGAAATATCAGGCGAAAAATATAGCGAAAATCCTTTCGAAATGATCACGGAGTAGCATTTCATACAATTGTATCGCTTTCCGAAACATTTATGCAGAACACTGATCGATGAACTAATCCCATTTCTTGAGACATCAACAAAAATTCATGCTCTTCCATGGTACCTAGATATCATGCGCAATATCTAAATTTACTTCCAAAAAAACTAATTAAAAATTCTTTTTGTGCTTGTGTCACACTCTTTCCTTTACTTTTTTTGATTAAAATCTCCATATCTTCAGTTTGTATCTATTCACTTTGAATATTCACTATCGAATAAGAGCGTGAAAGCAAATTATTCATATGAATGTTTTTGACGTTTTGTTTCACTTTTTCATAGGACGAGAATCGCATTTATGCGTGAAAGAGTGAAAAGCTATTCGATTCACTTTTTCACAGAACCAGAATCGGCCCCCAGGTGTGTGAAGATCCCTACTGTCTTTGTGTGAGGTTTTTTTTACACACATTCTCTTTTTTTATCTGATAACTGCCAGTTCAAGCTTGTAGGCAAATTGAAATGGCTGTCGGGGATTCTCATCTTCATGTGGCTAATCTGTGCTAGAAAGCCTAAAAATACAAGAAAGACCGACCAAAGTCCCCTTTCACACGAGGAAACGAGTTGCAGGAGATTTTTTTGACGTTTTCTTTTAATTTCTTTAAAAATCTCCTGTACCTTTCACACGAAGAAACGAAATCGTGGAAACCATAGATACACCAAATAAAGATGACAATCTCGGCTGTCATCCGAGTTTGCCAACAAGCTAATTCAGGGGAAATTCAGGAGAAACACGCACACATATGCAGAATTCGTCCATTCACCACCATTTATTTGCACACATAGACAGAATTCCTCCATTCACCACCAAAATTTCAGTTATTTTAAAAATATCATGAGTATGTTCAAAAAGTATAATAAATTCAGCAACGAGTTATTAAGTGCTAACCCGACCTTATATGATTAAGTTTGTGGAAACAAATTTTTAAAGTGAAAATTTATAATCGATTTAGGTATATTCGATTGTCTTTTGTGTTTTACTCTCAATTTATTGAAACAAACAGTGAATATAATGATGAAAAAAAAAACAATAATATAAGAATGAGAAATAAGAGAATCAACACAGCTGTCGTAAGACAATTTTAGGCGTGTTTTCTTGCAAGCCCGGAGGCAATTAGTCGTAAAAAACAACGTCGGGGCTAAAGGTAGAACTAGAATAGTCGGAAGGCCACGCAAGTGGTCGTACGAAACCGAGCGAGGTACTGTTCGTCTAGTTTTCGTTAACTTTTGCCGTCGGACGTGAAGAGCGCTCATCGACCGCTCATTCGTAAATGGTTTGATGCAAAAAACAAAATGGTGAAAGCAAACTAAAAACAATTTGGCGCTTAGTGCTTAGTTTTCGAATTTTTTCTGATTGATGAATGAGTGAAGTGAAATGTTAAGTTTTCTTTTAATTAATTTATATCACATCGAATTTGAGTGGTTTCGCAAAATAAATAATTTAAAGCCTATCACTCTGTGCTGTGAAAATTGACATTGAACAAACAATTATTTAATTTGTTTTCTCCCTTTCAACCACTTAAGTGCATATTTTTTTCTGTGATGGCGTCGCTAATCTCTCAATGTCATTTTTTTCAACCAAATCACTCCGGACTCCGGGCTTTTATGAGCATTATGCATTAGGATATCGGCGGAACCAATAGAAAACTATCGAAGAACGAAATTTCAATGTATTGTAACGAAAATCCTGCTGAGCTGCTGGACAGAAAAAAAAAAGAAAAGAAAACGACAAATATCCAAGGAAGGAATCAAATTAATTTATTATGGAAAAAACTCTGGTTCCCGAGAGGTTTGTTTTATTTTATAAAAGTTCGTTTTCTCAATAATAAATCACGCGACCTTCTGGTTCCACCTTTCTGCTAAGTTGTCCAAGATAAAAAAAAAAGGCTTTGGTCCCGAACGCACTCCCTTTTAAAGCTTCGAACTCTCCAAAACTCGATGCCAGCTCCAACCCAATTCGCTATCATCTTGCTTCTATCCATCATTCTTCACCACGTGCCTAGACGTCAATTTCCATTTCCGAGTAGTTTATTCTCGCCGCTTCGCCGAGATGTCAAAGATGTTCCATTCTCGATTTGTCACAAAATTACACATTTCGTAACACTGCCCCCTTCTTAAAACACAAAGTTCCATCTGAGTTTGTTGATTGGATTCATATTTGGGTAGGCGATTGATGTGAACTACTTTTGTTTTTCTCGATCCTTGAAGTTGAATTCGGTACACCAAATCAGATATCCTTTCCAAAATCTTGATAGGTCCTTCCCAGTCACTTTGAAGCTTAGGACTCAATCCCTTCCGACGCTTAGGATTGTAGAACCATACCTGTTGGTCAGGAAGAAAATTAATGGGATTGGCTTTTAGATCGTACCTGGTTTTCATAGATTCTGCCGTAGTTTTAAGATTGGCTCGTGCAATATCGTGAACTCGTTGTAGCCTCTTCTGAAGCTCTAAGACGTACGTTGGTGCGAAGAAGGTCAGTGGGAAGTTTCAATTCTCGACCGAATGTAAGCATTGCAGGTGTGAATCCGGTGGCTTCGCGCTCTGCAGTACGATAAGCCAATAAAGCAGGTTGTAAGTACTGATCCCAATCATCATGCAGATGGTTCGAGTATTTCGCGAGATAGTCGAGTATTGTGCGATTAAACCGCTCTACCATTCCATCTGATTGCGGACGAAGTGGGGTAGTGCGAGTTTTCTGTGTACCTAAAGCCTCCATGGTTCTTTGGAAGATCTCCGATTCAAAATTGCGGCCTTGATCTGAGTGAATCATGTGCGGAACCCCGAATCTACAGAAGACATGATCTATTAATGGCTGTAGCACCACTTCTGTAGTCTGATTGGGAACTGCGAAGCATTCTGGCCACTTTGTAAAGTAGTCCATGACTACAATGACATATCGATTGCCAGTGGTTGTCCGAGGTAGGGGACCTAGGACGTCCATCGCTATCCTCTCAAATGGATTACCTGGTCGACTTGGTAGAAGTGCTCCTTTAGTTCGTCTTGTGGGGCCCCTCCGTGCTATGCAGACAGGACAGCGTAGACACCAGCGTTTGACGTCCGATGAGCGGCCTATCCAAAAGTATCGGCTTTTAACTTTATGAAGCGTCTTCTTTTGGCCAAGGTGACCACCGCTAGGGCTGTCGTGGAGGGCGGTCAACACACCTGAAATATTATTCTTTGGAATAACAAGAAGTTGACTCACCTGCCCAGTATCTTCTTTCCGAGCTAGGATTATAACGCCACTTTCCTGTCTTAATTGGTCAAAGAGAGCCCAATAGGCTTTCACCTCAGCACTTTCTCCTACGATTTTATCTCGGCTTGGGCGTGATCCCTTTTCTAGCCAAGTTTTGACTTTTGCTAGGGTTAGGTCTTTTGTTTGTTCCTCTCCCAAGTTCCGCGATGTTCCCACGATGTTGACGTGCTCTATACGCAATGACTCTTTTTCTTCCTCCCGCTTACAGTGTTTGCAGTTTCCACATGGCCTTCGAGATAAAGAATCTGCATTACCATGCTTTGGTCCAGGGCGATGTTGTATGTCAAAATCATACTGTTGGAGACGTTCAATCCAGCGGGCCACCTGGCCTTCTGGCAGCTTAAAGTTGTAGAGCCATCGAATGGAAGCATGATCGGTTCTTAAAAGGAATTTTCTGCGCAAGAGGTAATGGTGAAAGTGATGTGTACCTAGAACAACGGCCAAGAGTTCCCGTCGAGTAACACAATAATTGCGCTCGGACCGATTAAGGGTTCGGCTGAAATATGCCAAAACCACTTCAGAATCAACTTGCTTTTGACTTAGAACGGCACCAATTCCCACATTTGAAGCATCTGTGTCTAGAATCAGGAGATCATTAGACGTTGGATGTGCTAGTATGGGAGCAGTTGTCAATCTTTCCTTCAGCTTGGAAAAAGCTTTTTCACATAAAGGATTCCAAGAGAAATGCCGTTTTTCCTCCGTGAGTTCGGTAAGTGGTTTGGCGATAGTTGAGAAACCTTGAATGAATTTGCGATAGTAGGCACAGAGCCCTAAAAAGCTTCTTACCTGACGCTTCGTTTGGGGTGTTGGCCAACCTTGGACAGCTAGAATCTTCGAAGGGTCGGTACTTAGTCCTTTTTCGGAGACAATGTGCCCTAAGTAGAGCACTTGCTTCTTCAAGAAATGACATTTTCCAGGGCTTAGTTTGAGGTTTGCTGCTTGTAGTCGCTGAAATATAATTTCTAAATTACCAAGATGTTCGTCAAAGGTTGCGGTGGCGCAGATTATATCGTCTAGGTAAATCCGTGCTACTTCCAATGGAACTCCCTTGAAAGCTTCGTTCATTACCCTTTCAAAGGTTCCAGGAGCGTTACATGCTCCAAAAGGCATAACGTTAAACTGCCACAAGTCAGAACCATCGGTGAAAGCGGTCTTTTCCTTATCTTCTCGGGCCATTTCAACCTGCCAGTACCCGCTTTGGAGGTCCATGGTAGAAAACCAAGTTACACCTTCCTGATTTGTTAGAAGTTCTTCTATTCTTGGAAGTGGATAGGAATCTTTTTTTGTAACATCGTTGAGGCGGCGGTAGTCAACACAAAATCGGTAAGAACCGTCTTTTTTTTTGACGAGAACAATTGCAGAAGACCAAGGGCTAGTACTCTTCTCAATTACTCCACGCTTCAACATGTCCTGTATGAGGGCATTAACCTCTGGTCGCTTTGCTATAGGTACTCTTCGTGCTGGAGTTTTGATGGGCTTTGCATTGCAGGTGTCAATGCAGTGTTTAGCTATCCCCGTCCGACCAAAGTCATTGGGGCCAGTTGAGAACACGCTACGGAATTTTATTAGAAGGGCTTTAAATCTACCAACCTGATCCTGAGAAAGATCTTCTGGACATTCTGGCATCAGTTCCTCAAGAGAAATTTTCTTCTCCTCCTTACTCGGTGGTATTTCACAAACTTCAGCGGCTGTCATTCGCTCTACCACTATGTTCGATGGAAGAGTCACGTCTTCTGAAGAGGTGTTGGCAATCCTCACCAGCATTTGAGTTCGATCCGACTTAACCAGACTTCGGGCAAGAAACACACCAGTAGGAAGATTACTTACATCGCATGGTTCTATTGTTGCTCCAATTACTAGAGGTGTAGGTAGCTCCAGAATAGTCTCTGCCCTGGCTGGAAGCGTTTGTGGTGAAGACGTGAGTGAAAGGCATGATTCTTGCCTTCTTGGCACCTGCAACGGAAGTTTCTTACCCCGAGCCTCTAAATAAGACTCTCCAAAATCTAAATAGCAGCGATTATCGACCAAAAAATCAACACCCAAGATGGTGGGTACATCGTATTCGACCACAACAAATGAGTGTAAGAATTCCTTACCATTTAAAATCATCTTAATTTCTGCAGTTCCCAAAGTCCAAATTGTGCCCCCTGAGATGCCTTTTATCTGAATAGGCAGCCCCGTTGTTTCAACTCCCCTTGGCAAATAACTTTTTGCTAACATCGAGACATTTGCCCCAGTATCGATAATTACCTTGCAAGAGCGGCCGCCTATGCGTGCATCAACACACAAGCTAGTTCCATTTATGGCACCAATGAATTTGCTGTCATTCCTACCTAGTTCTGTATGACTCTGTTTTGTTGACGTGCTAGGAGAAGTTTCTTCCAGATAGTTAGAAACACAGGCTGTACTATCTATTTTAGTATCTGTGGAAGAGAAAAAAGTAGTTGGGCTTAGAAGTGGAGCAATGTTTGGTTTTACCACCGGCCAGTGCTCCATTTGGCCGGCAGTATTTAGTTTTCCGATGAATTTGGAGGGAGAAAACTGCCCGTGCTTTCTTCTTGATGTCGTTGATCCCTCCTGTGGTTTCCTTGGTTGGGTTCGGTCATTAAGACGGTTCTATGATTTCTCCTTTCAAACCTTAAAGTCATTTCTTGCGCAATCTGGAGTGCCTCGGATAGGTTACGAGGGCGACCGACTGTGACAAAGTTTTGCACTTGTTCATCTCGAATGCCTTCCATGAATTGCGATAGCAAAATTTCATTCACTACACCTTCGGAGCAGTTTGTAAATGCTGCAACAGACAAACGTTGTAGCTGAATGGCAAATTCAGCTAAGGATTCCTTTGGACGCTGTACTCGGTTGCGCAACTGAGAATAGCTGGCATGATTGTCCATGCTAAATCGCTGTCGAAGAAGTCCTCGTAGGGTGTCGTAAGAGAACGACTTTCCTGGAGGGAGTGCACTTAAAACACATAAAGCCTCTCCCCTAAGCTGCAAAGCTAATCCATTCGCCCTTTCCACCCCCGTCCATCCATGAACGTTTGCTGCTATTTCAAATTGCCTCTCAAAATCCATCCATGATGAGCGCCCATCAAACGGCGGCACGGTGTTGGGGATAAAATTAGAGGAGAGTTTAACCGAAGCGTCTTCACCATTTTTGCACTCTAAGCCTCTGGTATCGAAGCTAACCGGTGCCCGACCTGTACACATGGCAGCGTCACGCAGTGGAGTTTCAAAAACTTCGCTCTGAGGGTCTGACGTCTGTACGAAATTTCGACCCATATTCCCATTACCTAGCAGACACGGCGAAGCGGTTTGACCTAAAGTAGGGGTCAAATCACCCAGTGTCTTTTCAAGCGTATCCATTCGCTCTTCGACTTTTTTCTGCCTTCCTGCCAGCTCCTCCTTCCACTCGCTTAGCTTATTTTCCCAAAAAGTCCTATCATTTTTTGTGCTTTCAGAGAAAAGGCTTGCCAACGAGTCAAACTGCTTCTGAATTTGTTCCGAATCCATTGTGGTATAGAACTAATCTTAGCTCTGTTCGAAATGACCACCCCACACCTGACACCAGTGTAACGAAAATCCTGCTGAGCTGCTGGACAGAAAAAAAAAAGAAAAGAAAACGACAAATATCCAAGGAAGGAATCAAATTAATTTATTATGGAAAAAACTCTGGTTCCCGAGAGGTTTGTTTTATTTTATAAAAGTTCGTTTTCTCAATAATAAATCACGCGACCTTCTGGTTCCACCTTTCTGCTAAGTTGTCCAAGATAAAAAAAAAAGGCTTTGGTCCCGAACGCACTCCCTTTTAAAGCTTCGAACTCTCCAAAACTCGATGCCAGCTCCAACCCAATTCGCTATCATCTTGCTTCTATCCATCATTCTTCACCACGTGCCTAGACGTCAATTTCCATTTCCGAGTAGTTTATTCTCGCCGCTTCGCCGAGATGTCAAAGATGTTCCATTCTCGATTTGTCACAAAATTACACATTTCGTAACAGTATAAATAATCCTACCTAATCACGCTTTTTATTTTATTGGGTACTGACTTTTCTGTGATACTCTGTCCGAAAAATTTCTTTGGATAGAAAAACACAGTTCAGCAAAATGTCATTATGAGAGTAAAAGAAAACATGGTGTCTATCACGGCAATACGAAATACTGCTATTATACACGAATAGTTTTTAGTCATTACTTCTTTTGAACATAAACAGTGGGTCATATGGGTCGTAGTCCAAATTTTGGCCACTGATTTTTGACATTTCTTATTGTATTCCTTGTTTATATAACAATTCGCTTCATTTATTTCTGTTTTTTGTATAGCGTAATGTATACCTGTATGGTGAATGTTAATATAAATACATATATGTATATAGAGAGCATTGAAAATTTAAATAACCAATCAAACTAAAGGGAAATTCCAAATTTGAGTAAAGATTAAAAAATCAATGTCTAACAGCGCACGACTTACAAGATGAATTTTCAAAAAAGTTTAAATAAGTTTCATCACGCCAAAGTCGTCGTGTAATAGCGGACTTAGCATCATTAAATTTGTGTTTCTTTCAACACAACCCGATATCCCACCTTACATCCCCCATTTTCATGGTGAAAAGCTGGTGAGTTGGAATTTTTTTAAAGATGGCGGCGTTATTTGCACATACAAAATGGTCGATCTAGCAAAACAGAACAAACCCACCCCCATCTGTTTACAACAATGTAAACAAATGGGTTTTGGAGGGTGAAACGTACGAAAGATTGTCATCTTTATATGGTGTATCTATGGTGGAAACCATAAACAGTCTAAAATGGTCAAGTTCAATAATTAATTAAAATGCGGATAGTATGAATGAAATTTCTTTCTTTCTCATTTCAGCTTATTTGGTGTTGAATTCAAAGGAAAATAAAAACACAAATAATACTTAATTAAAATATTAGTTTATTGAAAATAAATTACGGTTGTCAAAGAAGGAGTTTTTTTTTACTTCGAGGTGATAAAATCTCTCACCTTCACTTTCAAAGTGGTGGACAAAATTTTGTGAGTGGTCAGGATAAAAAAACTGTCTAATTTTCATTTAATTTGTGAACATAATGGGGCATATTCATAGTCACTTTTAAACTCCAGTTTATCTTAGACCTGGGTTTATCCTATCTTAATAACATTGAATAAACCCAAGTCTGAGATAAACTGGAGTTTAAAGGTGACTATGAATATGCCCCAATATTTTCTCATGAAACTGCGTGGACGATTTTGAAAAACTGTAAAAAATGTAATTAATAAATACTTCCTTAACAAAATTGTACATTGATACATATAAATAAACTTATAATTGCATTATTTGTTTAGATACAGAGAATCATATTTATGAGGTTTTCTATAACTTTAAACAGCCATCCAATTTCAAACAGGTTTAGCCGCATTTAACTATCGGTAATGATCCATATGACTTTATGACCCTGTTTGTTTTATTGGCCGTGGTCTTTTCGAGGTGGCGAAGTACTTATGAGTACTTTGCTGGAAATTTTCAATGGAAGGCAAAAAATTCGCCTTCCTAGCAGCAATTTACTACAATTTTAAGTGATTATCAATAATTTATAGTCTGTGGAATCTGTACCATAAAAAAAATTGCGAGATTGTAAACACACTTCAACATTTTATATGATTTTTCGGCGTATATATATAAAAACTTTTATAAAATGAGTGTTTGTAAATCTCTTTTTGAAAGTAAAGACTCTCGTCTATACTCTAAAATACCTGGTTGATTTTTTTTCTTGGTGGATAACAGGTGACCGTAAATATGTTAATTTTCTAAGAATTTATAAAATAAATATACACATAAATTTACGATTACACAGTTGCAATATGTATTTTTAATTTTTTAACAAATTCACAAATTGAAATTAAATGTCATCCACATAAAAAATCGCTTTATTTAACCGGATGCCCTCTGGGGGGTTTTACGTGCGTAACTACTGTGCTCATCTACTCATCTAAATAAATTGTATCCAAAGTTTAATTTTTGACACTAATCAGATAAATCGATATAGGGAATTGTCAAAATCCGATTGACACACCACCTTAATATTAAAAGTTTTACTCATTAAATACATTCTCTGTTCGTGTTTCTTCAAAGTTCATATACAACAAAACAAAACAGTAAAAGTTCGCAGTTTTGAAAAGTTGGCATATTTTTTCGTCAAATCAGAAAAAAAACTAGTGAAAATCAAAAAAAAAGTGCAACAGCACCTTCAGTAAGAATATTTCAAACACATCCCTTATATAAATAACTTCCGAGGTGAATTCTAAAAACGTCAAAAAAGATCGCAAAAGCATTGTAAAAAGTAGAGTCCAGGAATTCGGAAACCAAATCTTACCTGAAGAAAATTCGAAGCCATCAGAGTGTAAACTATAAAAACCACGAGATAATTGTAAATACGATCTCTCAGGGGATTACAATGACGGAATCCGAATCATCCGTAAGCGACGATGTGAAATACCAACAAAGCATTCACTGATGAAGCCATGCTCACCCTGAAAACAGAAGAGCTAACTATCAATGGTCCCTCGCATTCATCTATGGGAAATGTGGTTCCAGTGCAACAAGTTCCTTCTCCATCAACCGCAAAACCAACTAAATCCACGGGCGCGATTCCAAAGTCAATCAGTTTTGATGCATCGGCTGATAAATTAGCTCGCAATATGCACTTGCGTCGACAGCAGGAACACTCTCTAAAGACAGATTTGATACCAACAGTGAGCATAAGCACTGCTGTCACACATGGCGTCAATGGATTTGGGATATTCAATAAACTGGAACAAAATTTGTTTAAAAATCGTCGTAGCAATAAATAAGTAATTTAAATTAATTTCTGTTCTCAATAAAAATTATAAACTTGGTCATACGAAAGGTGACTGATTACATGGAATGGCAGAACGGTAGCTACAAGAGGCGATTGTTGATATCCCAGAATTCTGTGGTCGTCCTATCGAACTTGCTCTTGGAGAGAATTCACAACGATTAAAGGAAAAGCATATTACAGTTCAGGTAAATAAATATAGAAATAGAAAATAAATTGTCTTTTTTTTAAACTCAACTGTTTTTAAATTTCAGGCAATCAGTGGAACTGGTGCTCTTCGTATTGGTGCGGCCTTCTTGAGCAAATTCTGGAAGGGAAACCGTGAAGTTACTTGCCCGCTCCAACATGGGGAAACCATATCCCAGTTTTCGAACACTGCGGCCTTAAGGTCAACAAATATCGCTACTACGACCCAAAGACCTGTGGACTTGACTTCAAGGGCTGTTTGGATGATATTATGGTAATAATAGTTGCAATTTCATTTAATTTAAATCAACTCTTAAAGACCAACGTTTATCTTGATTGATCTTTTTTCAGAAAATCCCAGAAAACTCAATAATTCTTTTGCACGCATGTGCTCACAATCCAACGGGAGTCGATGCCACACCCGAACAATGGCTAGAACTTTGCAATGTCATCAAGAAGAGGAAGTTGTTCCTCTATCTCGATATGGCATACCAAGGTTTTGCCAGTGGTGATGTTGACAAAGATGCCACTGCTGTCCGACTATTCCAAAGTGAAGGTCTTGACTTCTGTTTGGCTCAGAGTTTTGCCAAGAACATGGGTCTGTATGGGCAACGCGCCGGCGCATTCTCTGTCATCTGCTCCTCTGCCGAAAAAGCCGATCGTGTTCTTCCCCAAATTAAAATTCTCATCCGTCCAATGTACTTTAATCCACCTCTGCATGGTGCCCGTATTGCTGCCGAAATTCTCAACAATGCCGATCTTAGAGCCGTGTGGCTAAAGGATGTCAAGGGCATGGCTGATCGCATTATCGATGTTCGTGCAAAACTCATTAAGTTGGGATCAACTCGATCATGGGGTCACATTACCAACCAAATCGGTATGTTCTGCTACTCAGGAATGACACCTGAACAGTCTGAGCGGTTTAACAAAAGACTTCAGCGTTTATCTGACCAAAGATGGTCGCATTTCGATGGCTGGTGTGACTAGCAAAAATGTTGAATACTTGGCATGCATGAAGTTACCAAGTAAATATGATGTATATGAAAATTTAATATAAAATCAAATCCATAAAAAAATTAGAAAAAGAGAATTGTTTGAAAAACATAATAATCTAAGATTGTAGAGCAATGCAATTACCAAAATGTCTTTATAATTTAGTTAACGTACATATGTATGACAGAGTTCTTCTTTAGTGCATTTATTTAAGTAAAATTAAAATATTTTTCCAAAACGAAATAAAAGGTTTATTTAATTTTTGTTTGGCTTACAAAGGAGGGGAGACAAAATACTTCATAATGAAAATACGGAGGCTTTGTAGCCAGAGTCAGGAAGTAAATTAGCCACAGTTTACCCGGATATATTTTTTAATTGGAAGTGACTCTAGACATGCCAATTATAACAGTTTTGGTTTATGAAAGTACTGTTTATGCGGGCCCACAGGGCCAGGGCCCTCCGCCGGTGGGTATACTTCAGGCACCCAGAGTTTTTTTTTCAAGTCGTGCGAAGCGGGTTAACGCACACCCACTTTTAACGGAGAAAAGCTGTTACAACTGCTATAAATTGGCATGTCTCTAATCTCGTCCTTTTTAATTAGATATTTTATCACAATGGTTACATACGACGATATAGTGGGGGCAATCGCGAAAAAAATTCCCCTATGTTATGCTCCTTCGAAAATTGGGAACGTGAATGATATCGGGAAAATATTTTCCAGACGAATTTCACTGGATTTTTTTTGGGGTTAATTTATTGTGGGAGATAGCAGAACAATTTTCGGGGGAAACTATCCCCGCAAGGGATTTTGATTCAGCAAATGGGAATTACCCTATAACCTTTATGTTCTTTTTTTACATTTTCTTACATAACCATAAGGTACCTTACATTTTCTATGTTTACCCATTTTATAGCCCTGAGCCAGGCCCCGTATCGCGTAAAACTTAAGCGATCGCTTTATTAAGTAATATTTCCCTATAGATAGCATAGAGACAGCTATCGTCAAAGCGACAATCAAAAAATTGATAATCAACTATCACCTTAGCCGATTCCACCCCAAGTATGGGTCATCTTGCGGAAGTTTTTGGCTGTTTTTCATTTCGAAGTTCGTGTATTTTATATAATAACATAAGCTCCAAATTAATTTTAAACTAAAAATTTATTTACAAATAAGAAAAAAAGACATATAACTTAATTGTGCTTTTCACTTTTTATTTCCGCTTCATCGCGCAGCTCCGTTTCATCTGACTCCTTGTGTTCTTTCTTTTTGGGCTTTTTAATGCTTTCCCATTGTTCACCAATTTCTATAGGTAGTCTGTCACCCCAATCACTAGCTCTGGCACACCGTAACGCATTTCTTTAAAAAAAAAAGTATTGAAGAAAAACATTAAAACAAAAATATTCCAAAGTAAAAAAGTTATAGGGAATTCAAAATGTAACGGGTGATTTTTTAGCTTTTGGTTTTGGCAACACTGGTTTTGACAGCTGACGTGTGTTTAGTACCTTGTGTCACTGTCAAACAGCTTCAGTTTGGTTTGCAATTTAACCATGGATCGTCTTACAAATGAACAACGCTTGCAAATTATTGAATTTTACTATCAAAATTCGTGCTCGGTTCGAAATGTTCATCGCGCGCTGCTTGTGTTCAGCGATGAGGCTCATTTTTGGTTGAATGGGTACGTAAATAAGCAAAATTGCCACATTTGGAGTGAAGATCAGCCAGAAGCATTGCAACAGCTACCAATGCATCCCGAAAAAGCCACTGTTTGGTGCGGTTTATGGGCCGGCGGCATTATTGGGCCTATTTCTTCAAAGATGATGCGAATCGCAGCGTTACTGTCAATGGTGAACGCTACCGAGCGATGATAACAAACTTTTTTTTGCCCGAAATGGAAGTTCTTGACTTGCATGATATGTGGTTTCAACAAGACGGTGCCACATGCCACACAGCACGCGAAACAATGGCGCGATTGCGAGGCGAGTTTGGTGAACAGTTAATTTCACGTTTCGGGCCGGTCAATTGGCCGCCTAGATCGTGCGATTTGACACCATTAGATTATTTTTTGTGGGGGTATGTCAAGGCTAATGTCTATAGGGACAAGCCCGCTTCGATTGACGCACTGGAAGCCAACATCCATGCATTCATTCGTGAGATACCGGCCGATATGTGTGAAAGAGTATGCCAAAATTGGACTCAGCGGATGGGCTACCTGAGACGCAGCCGCGGTCAACATTTGCATGAAATTATCTTTAAAAATTAAATTGCAAGGTTCAAACTATCGATTCAAATAAATATTTCATTCATTTTTTCGAATTTTTTGTGTTTTTTTTTTAAAAAAAGTTCTAAACCTCTTAAAAAATCACCCATTACATACATACATACATAATATCGTCGTCTTTTTGTCGAAACTGCGTAAGTTTAAAAGTAGAATTGTTCAGCAGAAACAAAAACCAATTTAAACAGTAAAATTAAATTCTTAGAACCTAAAAGGTTTTAAAATTGGTTGATAGATGCAAAAGGAACCATAATAATAGTAACGAGGCATGTGATTGTAAATATTTTTATTTGAAATCCAATTGAATGTTATTTTTAGATCTACGAGGTTTTAGCAGAAAGACGACGATTATGTATGAATGTATGATGAATATAAGAAATTTTCTATCTACCTACCCTCCGTGTTTAGATTTTGTAAAAACAACTTCTAAAAGACTTCCCTTCAACGTGCACATTCGACAAACCGAATGCTTTGAACGGACCAAGGTTGGTCTCACAAGTAGAGGCCAACTGTCACTAGCATCTCTTCTGGGTTCTTTGTTCAATACCACATAACTGTAGCGTTTCGTTATATTTCCTGAAATATTTTCACCCAAACCAAGTGGTTCATGGGAAACATTAAAGTTGCACGGAGTGTTGTCGCCTTCAGTGGCTAGGCGTGGACACCGTAGATCACGAGGACACTATTAAAATGAAGTTAATGTTTTATAGTTTATAAAAAACGTATTCAAAAATATATTAATATTTATTAACATACTGGAGTAAGAACATGACCAGCCAGACATCATGAAAAACCTCAAGAAAGACCTAAACTCGAATAAATTTTCCAAAAAAAAAAAATTGTGAAAAATTTGATCATCAACAAACTTACTTCAACGCTTGGTAGGAACTGTCTATAGTACACGTTTCTTAGTGTAAGTTTTTGATTTGCATTACCATCTTTAATAATTAAATCTGAGAGATCATTCATTTCTCTGGAAGAATCCACATTCAAATACTTAAATATTGATTCCTTCCACACATCAACAGCCGCCCACATCGCTGTACCAACACCAGAACCAAAATCAATGAAACTTCGTGGCTTAAAATCTGGATTTCTATTTTGTATTTCCTTGAAAATATTCGAAATGACAGCGTATTCTTGAGCACCTCTTCCAATAGCATAGACTAGGGCTTCATACGCTCCATAGGTTATTGGTTTCCAAGCAAATGTTCGTCATTTCAGAGTTTTCTTGAGTTTCTGTTGGCGGACTTAATTTTTTCTTTCCATTTCTTCTTGACGCAATTGAGCGTCTTCGGGTATTGTGTATTTCAGATCTAATTCTACTGAAATGTTTTGAATTTTCTTTTAAAGAGTTTATGTATTGATTAAGAACTTTACCATCTTTACGAGTGATTTGATTAGGAAGTCTCCAACAGCTCGGTGTATTGCTTGGGCGATATTCCTTGGAATATTAAGGTTTCCCCGAATTATCAGTTGCCGGAACAGAGGTAACAAATTTTTCTACTCGATTACTATATTTTTGTTTGTTATTATTTAATAAATGTCTTTATTTTTTAATAAAAAACACGATAGACCGAGCCAGGCAGGTGCACTGAAACACTTTTCACCACAGCAATTCCAAAAAAAAAAAGTCGAACTGTCAAAACAAAACAAACTCACCCGGATATATTGTTGTTGGATTTCACATCTATTCATGGACACAAAATTAAATTACAAATACAACAATGTTAACAAATGGGTGTTGGAGGGTGAAACGTACGAAAGATTGTCATCTTTATATGGTGTATCTATGGTGGAAACTTTCTGCAGTTTTCTTTTAAAATAGCTTGGTTGAACCTTTGTATATATAAACTATAGTACTCTCATGGAACAGAAAAATTTAATTCAACATGTGTTCTATACGTGGCGCTGCGGGTACTACAAAACTGACATTATTGATTGTGGAAGCTAAGTAGGAAGAGAAAAAAGGCAAGAATAAGAATGAGAGAAGTATATTATTATTCGTCTGACAACAATAAGGAGACTAAGGGAGATAGTTGGAATAGATTATTTCGTCATGGCAAACAGCAGAATAAGAGAGAAAATGAAATTTTTTTTGCTCTATGGACGAATACGATTTTGTGTTGCTTTGCTTCATAAGCTTTAGAATTCGTATAGATAGGGGTATGTATATGTATTGTATAGGTATACTTTCGTATTATTTTTAGGTAAATGGAAGTTAGATTTTCAATTTGTTGTGAAAATTTACATTATAGAAATAACGTTGTTAAATTTCACTATATCTGAGTGGAATACAACGTTGCTATATTTCGCGTTAGCTGCATAGAAATTTAAATAGCTAACAGGTAGGTAGGTATTTATAGTAAGATATAGATTTTTTCTTCGTATAATTATTATTGTTTTTGTTCTTCCAAATGTCATAAGAATAGAACTTTGTAAGAACAAATATAATAATAATTATAATGAATTTAGAACATACCACAATGGGCTTTTTTATAATTTGAAGGTACGTTATGTAGGCAAGTAGGTATAGGTATATGTATAGGTATATAGGTAGGTATTCAGCTTGGTATTAAATGTTCTAAACATGTAAAAAAAACGATTTCTTTTTTCAAATTATTTTTTGTAGAAAGTTTTGGAAAAATTTAGTTTAGGTATACCCATTTAGTTTTTTTTTTTTCAAATCAAATAGGGAATTTTTTTCGAAAAAAATAGGTTTTATTTGGAAAGTTTTGTAAAAATTTTAAAAACATTGGTCGAAGGTATGCCAATTGAAAAAAATGTTATTTCAAAAAAAATGTCTTTTCCTCAAAAGTGACAAAAAAAAATATTAGTAAGGTATCCCAATTTTGAGGTCTAATTCGAAAAAAATGTTTTTATATAGAAAATTTTGTAAAAATTATAAAAAAATTAATACGTACCCCAACTTTTGAAAAAAATATTGAATGACTTGGAAAAAAATAGTTTTTTTAATTATCTAAGTATTGAGATTTAGTAAAAAATTAAAAAATAGATTTATGACTTAAAGGTCCAGTTTTTCAGTGCGAGATAAAGGTTAAACCCGAATTAGCTCATCAAATTTGGTGATTTAACTCAAGACAGTGCGTTGCCATATTCTTGTGGATGCATTATCATACATTTTGCTATTTTATGGTCATACGAGAGGGCAAATTATCATACGGCAAAAATAAAATTCACAAGGAACCGTGCACAAATAATACGATTTCCTTGAGCTCCTTGAGATTTTGGAACTCGAGATTTTGGTCAAACTTGACATAACGATGATAGCGAAGACGAAAAAAGTGGGTCTCGCAAAAACGTACGTCTGTCTGTTCAACTACAGCCTAAACGGATGGGTCGATTTTCTTTAAACTTGGTAGATACCTAGCGTTTTTTGCACATTCCCCCACCCGTTTTTTCTCTTTTTTTAGGACCATAGCTAACAGTAGCTGCCATAAAAAATTTCTTGGAAAAAAGGAAAAACTTATTTTTCTCAAAATCGGCGCTACAGATTTTTCTTTAAGAACTCAATAAATTTAAATAGTTATAAGTTGCCGTTTAATAAAAAAATGGTTCCGAAAAATGGTTATTAATGGTACCTCCCAAGGAACCATTTTTTTGATTTTCGCTTTTCTCAAAAACGGTTCAACTTATTCTGATCAATTTTTTTATCAAGAATAATTGACATATTCGTAATTATATTGTGTACCAAAATTTACAAAAAAATATTTTTTGGATTTTTAAAAAAAGTTTGAAATTTTTTATTGAAAACTCAATATTTCAAAAACGACTATGTAGATTCTTATAAAACTTGGTAAAAACCAGGTTTTTAACTTTATCCAGAAATTTTTTGACAAAAATTATCCTAATACCTAAAAATAACAGTGCCTCCCATACAAATGTTTAAAAACATCTAAGAAAAATATTTTTTCTCAAAAAATTTTGTGTGTGTGTTGAAATTAGTATAATCTACCATTTAAAATTTTTAAATTATTATTTGTGAGCGACCTTTGATGTTAATATATATATGATAGATACAGGCTCCAGGTCCAAATTTAAATTAAAGAAAAAACACTTTAACTTGTATAAGTAGTCGACTACCTATACAAGTCGACTTTCTATACAAGCCGACTACCTATACAAGTTAAAGTGTTTTTTCTTTAATTTAAATTTGGATATGGAGCCTGTATCTATCATATAAAATTTTTGAATTTTATATTTTACGTTTATTAACAGTAGCTCTTGTGGAACGGTTTCTTTGATTTTCGAGTATCTCAATATCTGATCAACCTAATAAAACTAGACTTTTTATACAGAAGCTTGTAACAAATATAAATAAAAGTGCGTAACGAAATTATTTTTTGAAAATTCGACATTTCAAAAAATGGTAGCAGTTTTTTTCTGTGGAGTTCAATTTTAACTCAACATTAATAAATACTTAAAATTGGCATACCAATTATTTTTCTCAAAAATGTTAACGAAATTTTATTTATATCAAATTAATTATTTTTAAAACCGCTCCTACGATTTTCAAATTTTTTTTCTCATAAATTAAGATTTATATAAGAAATTAGATGGTGTACATCGCGTTGGGTTAAAACAAATTCAAAGTATTTTAATCCATTTCTTTCTAATTTTGTTGATTTAAAACAATTTACCAGTTTAAATAATATAATTTCCATATGAAGGGTTTATTATACAAATTCTATATACTACTGAAATACATCAGGCAAGTAGAAGACTTAACACTATTTAATTGGACTTATTGAATTATTTTTATGGACTAAAGGCCGTTAAAAGCTATTTTTAATCAATAATATAGTTGTCCTTCATGCCTATTGCATATGTGCAACACTGGGCTATATTGTTAATTTTAGTATACTCACATAATACGGCAACTTAACTAAGTTTTGGCAAATGGATACAATATAGACTACCATAGCTAATTTATTTCAGACTAAAGAACCACAATGTGATCGCACATAAGAGCAAGTTCGTGCGACCCAGTCGTGCATATTTTTTTCTTGTCTCGTCCCAACCTACACGCTCCTCAGTATTTCGAAAAAAAGGTTTATAATTATACGATTTTAATAAATAGGTACCTACTTAAAATTTGCGTACATACCAACCTACTTTCCAAATTATATTTCTTTAAAAAATTATATGAAAATATTTTTTACAAAATACAGGTACCTCCAAAAAAAATACCACATTCATTCATACCTCCATTCATATTTTTTTTATATCCCTCAAATTTCAACGCTAGCAAAAAAAAACAATACACAGTTCATATAAATATACCTACATATCTACATACATAATAAAGCACAAAATATCAGTACCTACAATAGGAATATATATACATATATGCAATTATAATTTGATATTTCAAAAACGTCCAAAAAAAAACCACATTCATTCATACCTCCATTCATATTTTTAATATCCCACAAATTTCAACGTAAGCAAAAAACAATACACATCAGTTCATATATACATACATATAAGCAAGCACAAAATATCTAGTATCCCTTGAATTCTCCTTTTACTATTATCCTATTTCCTTCATGTTATTATTATTCTATCTAAAATTCAGTTTTTTTTTCTCCCTCGAACTCTCATAAATTTAGTATACAGTATTCCCGTTCATCTATTATTTCTTTAATCTTATTTTTTATTTCTATTTCTTTCATTATCTGACAGTTCTCAACCCCCTGTCCCCTTCACCAAACAAGTTCCACAGGGTTCAACATGTGATCAGCGGGCGGCGCTACGTTCGTTCCTCTGCATGGGATTACTATAGTTTATATATACAAACGTTGAACAAACTCGACTGTGTGTGTGAAGAGGAATGTTAAAAAAATCTCCTCGAATCGTTGACCGGGGAGATTTCATTTTCCCCTCTTACTTCTTGCCCTTCTCACCCACAAACTGAATGTTGCTGGCAACTCATGTGGTTTTCCAGTCAACCATTTCAGATTTGGGCGTCAGATTTCAGATCAATCGTGGTAACTAGAACGAATTGCGATTGATCCTTTTTTTTGTAAAGGTGTAGGTGATTTGTCTGTGTTTACTGACGTAAATAGTTACTATTATTTATTTATTTATTTATATATATAGTGATAGTATATGTAGGGAAAAATTCCTACAAGTATTTTTTTCCTAGGGAACAGTTTTGTCTTTAATACAAAAATGTAATATGTATAGCCAAATTTATTTTCTTGATGAAACTGGTGAAAAAATGCGTGAGAAAATTCTTACAAAATATTTTTTTCTTCCAGATTATGAAAGAACATTTTTGTGTTTAAATTATAATTAATTTCAACTACGCGAATACTTTCGTCTGTCTTATTTTATTGAAATGGAGATTAATGAGAGTACCCACACTAGTGCGATGCAAATCTTCGAACATTCTTCAGTCGTTACGCGAAGGATTAGTGCCGGTTTGGGAGTCTTTATTGATTTGTTTCATAAGAAAATAACTCAAAAGTGGAAGTGACTTTTAATCTTGAAATTATTAATATGCTGATACCATTTTGCAAATTATGACAAAATATAAGAAAGAAACGATTTACTCATTCTTTTTTTCATTTAAATGAATGTGATATTGTATATTATTTTATTCAATCAAATTGAAATCAAAAAATAGAATACAAATTAGGGAATTTTTTGTTCCCTAGCAGGAATTTTATTTTGTTGGTATACTATCACTACACTATAACATGATTTGGCCATCGTTCGGATCCATATCCCGTCCATCCAAAATCCAAATCAAAGGAGAAGCTGTCGGTCGATGACGAGGAAAACGACAGTGAATATGAAACAAGTTCACTACAAAAGGATTATTTTGGAATTTTAATAAAAATAATTTTATTTTCACAAAAAATAATGGACTAACTAACATGTTTCCACAATGCCTTTCATTCCATATGAAACATTTGTCCAATTTAATCACTGGTTGACTCCGAACTCAAGAAGTCAATGGTTGACGGTAATGAGGACAATAAAGACAAAAATTTAACTCATTAAACTTCATTATTTGTATTAATTTTATTAAACAAATGCCTTTGCAAAAATAAATAATGCTAGCGAAAGGCGAAAACGAATTTAAACTGACGAGGAGAGGACGACGTTTAGAAATGTCAATTTGGTTTGTGTGCAAGTGTGTGTGAAAGTATGTGTAAATCAGCCAATAAATCGAGATTTGAAAGATCAATCGAGAAAAAAACAGACCACGAAAAAAATCAATTTTTTTGGTTGTTAGGAACGTAAAATCTGAAAAAGATCAAATTGACCCCCAAAAAAATCAATTTTTTCGGTTGTTTGGAAAACCACATCAGTTTCCTCGTGTGAAAGGGGTCAAAGGAATGAACACGAAAGAAGACAAAGACAACATAAAATCAAATTACAAAGTGGCTATCAAAAAATTTCTGTGATATTAGTATATATAAAAGTAATAAATTGTTATTTTAGTAATTTAATGTTCAGTTTTATTTATTTATTTTTCATTTTGTAAATGTTTAACGTAAATGTAAAAAACATATAAATATACATAATATTTAGTTCCAGTCTATGTAAAAAGTAAGCGACAATTCAAAAATTAACATTGTGTATAATAATTTGTTTTACAGCTAAATAAACACCAATCCCTTGAAGAAGTTGGAAAAAAGCCAAGGAAACGTCGGGAAAGAATGAAATAGTTTTTTATTTGCATTCGGAAATAGAAGATCTGTAAGCCTGTCAAAACAATATATTCAAAACAATGTAAATTTAAGAAAATTAGGAATTCAATAATATTATAAAATTATATATACATAATGGTATTTCAATAAATAGCTCAGAAAGTTTCTTTTAGTGTAAAGTGACCAGATCCAAAAAGCCAAAATGTGGGACAAAGTAAAGAAATTCACCCGAAAATAAAACACATATATATTTTTTTTTTAAATGTGGGACAATTTCAATTTTATTAAACTAGTTTGCAGAACATAAAAAAAACACTTATTTTCTACGAAAAAAGAGGAACAGAATCTTGCCTAATAACTATTAAAAAACGAAATTATTCAATCAATTCTCACAAAAAGTGAAAACATAACATGGCTTAACTAAAAAAAATTAGTTAGTTAATTCAATGCGCACTCCAAAAATCCTTTTTATTAATTCCACTTGACTTATAATGCTCTAAGCTTAAATCTGCAAAAAATGTGTGTGAGTTCTCTTGTCTTTTGGGGTTGGACGCCCATAAAGTTTCAAAACAGCCTAATGAAATATTATCAAAAATTCAGCAATGGAGTGTAAAATTATAACACATTCTTTTAATCTAGGAAAATTAATTTCAAAAAATTTTTCGCTACATTTCATTGCGAAACTTTGGGGCGTGCACACACATATTTGCAGATTTAATTTATAGCAATTTATGATTCTTAAAATGCACATCAAAGTAAAAGATTTGCAGAAAAAAAGCAAAAAATATATTCTATTATGCATTATGTTATTATTATTATTTATTGTACTATTCATACTAGAATGTCAGTTTATTAGACTTGACCATTCTTTATTCCGTCTATTTCATTGAATTTTTGAACAACAACAACAACTTAAAGGTGCTACCACCAATTGTTTACGAATTAATTTATAATTCGTTTATTTTGGCTAGAGATACAGCTGTTTCAAGGGGTGCCAAGCCGCCTATCATCAGTCTCCTCTTATTAGTGGTGCTGAGCTTTAATCCAATTTTATTATGAAAAACTTTCTACATGCCCATCATATTGATCGAACCCACGATATCAGATTTGCTCAGTCTTAGAAGCCGTATGCACTACACATTCCGCCGCCTGAGACCACTGACGTCACATATCGAAAATGGGATAATATTGTTTATCAAATGCATTTGGAGCATCAGCATTTTTCTAAGCGCCTTTAATTATGTATTATGTGTGCATAATTTAATAAATTATCCAGCCATATATCTCTGATGAATGAATTTTTTTCAATAAGTTATTATTTTTTGACACTTCCTCTATGAAATTTTCGCAGCTTGAATAGCTCGATCTCACAGCCAATATCGCTTTAATTGTTTCGACAGAGAGTTGTGACTTCTCCTCCGTCCACAATTCGTTCACAATTGAAAATATTCTTTCAGTCGGCGCATTAGTCCCCGGCAAATAGAGGGTATAATCAAGAAACTTTTTGGAGTTTTGGTAAGGAATATTGCAGTTTTTTAAATGTGAGACAAATTCCACCCATCTTATATCATCTGATATTTTCCGTAATTTTTAAAACGATAATCGTCTCAACTATAATCTTCTAAACGATAATCGTGCACGTTATCCTCATCAATTTGCTTCACGTAACACAATCACTAAATCACAGTTTGAGAAGGATTGACTTGTCAATCATTGTCATTAATGACAATTCAGTAATTTGTTTTTGTGTTGTTTTATGTTTGGACCAATGAAAAAAACAAAAATGTGAAAATTTGTGAAATATTAAAAAAATACATTAAACAATGGTTTAACCTATATGTAGGTCAGTACCGCCCAAAAAATGTCAATTTTTATTAAGAAGTGAAAAGAATGTGATGCCAAAATTTGATGTCGCCTATAACCAAATCGGTTATCCATCTATCCAAAGCTACATAGAATTAATTAGAAACTGTCTAAAGGCACGTAGTTTCGCGTACGCGAAATTACTTCTCACACCTTAAAAGTGAGGAATATATATATACAGTGAGGGTTCTTTAAATCCAAAACACTGCATATAACCAACCTTGCACCTACCCCAAATCCAAATCTGTTGTTTATTCTTCAGTTACTGATGCCAAATCACCATGGCAAGTGACACGATTAAACAACACGTCCAAATGATAAGACTTTAATATAAAAATCTGTTAGGAAACGATACATGCGTTGCGCCCATTTTACGGTTTACATGGTTGTCCTTCCAAGCCGATTATCCAAAGTTTGGTGCCCAAATTCGAGTTGACCAATTCCGTTCACCAACGTTGACCAACGCCTTTGCGTCAACGCAACCCAGGATCAACCGAAAACATCTACCCGCCCCTATTGAAAACCCTACATTTCGTTGCTTCATATGATAAAATGCATACATTGCATTTATAGGTAGCTTAATAGGTAGCGTTCAAATGCTGATTTACGGAAAGCTAATTTTCGATCGTCAAGACGATATCTTTCAGCCGATAGTGATTATTGTTTTTACGTGATGCAAGGCTGTCGTCAAAACGATATCGTGTGGCGATAATCGAATTACAGAATGACCCCCCCGTTGATTTATTATGATAAATTATAAAATAAACGATCGAAAAATTCAATTTCGATTTTGTGGGACATCTTATAATTTTGTGGGACGTTTGTGGGACAATTTTCGATGTGGGACAGTTTGTGTAAATGTGGGACTGTCCCACGTAATGTGGGACGGATGGTCACTTTATTTTAGTGAGCCTGTTGTTCTGCATAATACTGGTATATTTGGTTGAATTTCTGACAACTGCAACTGATTACCTGACTCTGCATCGAGACGGGATCTGTATTTTGTTTTAGTTCTAACGTAGGTTGAGAATCGTGATTCGCACATGTATAGTGTTGGGCTAAAAAACAAAATTTCACTTTTTCAAAAGGACCTACATAATATCATCCTTGATTCGCTGATGTAATTTCTTAAATAAAGGTCAAATTTAAAAAGTCTTCAATTGCATGCAGTTGTTGCATCTTATTTAAGGTGAAATCGTAAATCACTTGAACTCATTTTGCGGCACTAAATTATCACCTAATTAGGTCCTAATTCCTGCGTACTTAGATTTTTAACATTAGAAATGTTTAAACGGAGGTATATCTACAATCTGAAAAAATCTCAAAATTGTGAAACTCCTTGGTGGCAAAGAGGACCAAACGGATGGGAATAGACAAAATTATAGCGTTTGTTTGTTGTTGTTCTTAGTCGCGGATAAAAACATCCAAAGGCAATGAATACGAAGAAAATGATAAAATGGACACCAAAAAAACGAGAAGTTTTCGTATGCCTTCGGCTATTCGGCTATTTGGTTTGATTTTCGTAATTGCTTTGCTTTATTATTTATTATTGTCTGTCTTGTTCTTGTCTTTTCTCCAGTCTGTTCTCTGTTCCTGTTCTCGTTGGCGAGTGGTTATTGGTTTAACGAACATGCGTCACGATTGAAAGGGACCATGAATAGGTACGTACAAATAATAAATGTGATATTGAATCGCTCGAACTTGCTCTTGCTGTTCAAGTTTATTAGAATTTTAATATTATGAAGATGGGTATATTATAACAACTCCTAAAAAATTTGAGCTAAATATAAAGGAAACAGCTGCCTGAATTCTTGAAAAAATATAAATCTATGCAAAAAAAATTGAAAATTGTTTTAGCGCTTTTTGTTTTTTTTTGTATAAACATGTTTAAAACAAAGTCGCTTTAGTTACACCATTTATAACTCAAGAACGGCTGGACCGATTTTAATGGTCTCTGATTTGTTGGATTTGTCTTCGCCCCAGATAGCAGAATAACTATTAAAATATCGGAAAAAATACAGTGTAGGGTGAAATGTGGTAAAATGAAAAAGACGTATCCGATTGAAAAAACTCTACCGGGCTTAAAAGGTTATTCTTAGGAAATGGCTTAAATGATATTTTTTTTAATTTTGCTATTTGGGTGAAATGGGGTAAAAATAAAAAATGTCCGACTTACGAAATTCTTTTTGTGTTTGAAAGCTTTATAAATATTTGTTTTTTTTTAAATTTGGTATTTATAGGGTAAAAGGGGATAAAAACGAAAAGCAGTATATTTATCACATCAAATACATACATATGTATGATGCGGATTCTGATTCAGAAAATAAACCTCAAACTAAAATAAATAAAAATAAAATTCATACAGATTGGAACCTAATTCATATTTACTTATACCTCTAAAGTCTAAACAAAATAATAAAATTTGTTTAGTTCAATAAATGCTTTCTCATTTCTAATGTACCTCAACTATGCTAGGATGGCAAATCGGGTTTTCTTGACGTCTTCACAAGTTCCACAAGATCCAACGAGGAGTGGAAGTAGAAAGTTGATTTGCAGCTTTTTGAAGGGGTCTCTTGGATAGCCCTCCGATCAAAAACTGTACCTATCTATTTTTTCTCGATATATTTAATTTGTTTGTATGTAAATATATTGACTTCTTTTAAATTATCATTTCAAATTCGATTGCTTCGATGAAAATGATGAGTTCAGAAGCAGTAGTTGTTCCTTTTTACCGTTATACAAAATCTAAATAGCACCCAACCAATCGCTGGGAATTTTTCAGGGTTTATAAAGCAGGGTATAAGGAAGATGTATCCCAAAATTCAGCTTTATAGGATTTTTTACGTAATAGGTGCCCTATATTGACTAATTTTCTTGGGCTATTATGCGATTATAGGTTTGTTCAGCGAGGCTGTTCGGAACAGTTTAGAACAGTTTCGAACAGAAAAGTACAACTTTTTGCTGTTCACTGAGAAATTTTCTGTTCTAAACTGTTCTGGTTGCTGTTCAGTGAGGCTGTCTAGAACACTTTGGAACAGTTTCGAACAGGATTTTCCGTACTAGCTTTTTAGGTAGAACAACTTAGAACAGCTTTCCTGTTCTAACTTGTTCTGACGTTTACCACGAATCTGTGCTGTTCTGTTCTATTCTGTTCTGTTCTGTTCTAATCTAACTATTTTGTCACTGAACAAACTTTATGTCTGTATCTCGTGCTTTCACAAGCACACAAACACAAGCGATTCATCAACTCACAAGGTTGCGAATGTAGCTCTTTATTTTAATTCGAAAATTTGGTTGGATAGCGAATATTCATTTCACATTCACGGTTAAGACAATTCGCAGTTGTGTGGTGTATGGTGTTGCGTTGTGACTAGCGATGAGAGATTTTTTCATTCACAGTTAAGGCATTCACAGTTGATTCGCAAGTTGTTAACAGGTTGTGAATATGAATTTTCATTAGCTGTGATAAGTATCAGGTCGTGATTTTTGGCTCATCTCTAGATTATACCCACAGCCGACTACTTATTTTGCTTTTTGGTGCCGCGTCTCAATAAAATAACATATAAGGGTTAAAAGTACACCAGTGTGATATGAAATGGTACTGAATACTTAATTGATGATTCAGAAGGGATTTGCAATAAAATGGAAATCAAATCGTCGAGTTATAAAACTCAATACTTTTTTTTTTATTAGCTGCCTTGTCTTTTGACAGCAAATGTAACCTATCTGGTTTTGGTCGTTCGAAAACATCGGATACTAAGGTATCTTGGATAGCCTAACGGATTGGCACCCGAACGCGGCCAATGGCTTCGATTTCTTCTGCGGCTGTACCTTCAATTTAGTTTTGTTGGATTTCATATCCAGACTGCGTTGCCCCTCGACCTTTTAATTACAAACAAAAATTACTAAAAATTCGTGCTTAGTAAGCGGTAGGTAGTTTACACTCTCAGCAGAAACTACTTCTACATTATGTGAAACTGATGCATCTTGTGTGTCGGCTTTTTTTCTTCATAGTTAAGGTAGAACCGCACTAGGCGGAACTGCACTTCAGCGACACCGTGCGCACTTTCGCACGAAACTGAACGAAACTTCACGTCGCGACACAGTTGGTCAGATTACCAACTTTGTCGCATAGTGTCGCGTCGTGAAGTGCAGTTGTCGCTTAGTGCGATATAGCTCATACAATTTCCCACAAATAAGTCGTGAAGTTCAGTTACGCTGAAGTGCAGTTCCGCCGAGTGCGGTCCTAGCTTTAAAGTTATCCTTCCGCATCCTCAGCAAGATCTTTCTTCACTTCTTCTTCCTCTTCTTCTATAAATTTTGCTCCTTGTGGGGAGCAAAGAGTACCAATATTACCTAGAGTAGCGGTTCCTAATCTTTTTTAGTAGTGGAGCACTTTTCAGGTGAGAAATTCCTCGCGGAGCACTGTGTTGCACTTATGCTATTTTTCTCAGTTATGGTGTGTATGTAGAAAATGCAATAATTGTTTTTATTTTTTTATATTTTATTAAATTCCAGGAAAACAAGTAACTTCAACGAAAAAAAAAAACAAAACAATGTTATTTGTTAAGAATGGTGATCTAGTTTTTAATTATAAATATATTGTTTTGAGAGGCTTACAGATCTTCTATTTGCGAATGCAAATAAAAAACTATTTCATTCTTTCCCGACGTTTCGTTAGCTTTTTTCCAACTTTTTCAAGGGATTGGTGTTTATTTAGCTGTAAAACAAATTCTTTTACACAATGTTAATTTTTGAATTGTCGCTTACCTTTTAAATTGACTGGATTTATTATGTATATTTATGTGTATTTAACATTCACGTTAAACATTAACAAAATAAAAAATAAATAAATAAAACTGCACATTAAATTACTTAAATAACAATTAAGAACATAGATGCTAATACCACAGAACTTTTCAAGTTTATTTGAGTGCGTTAATTTTGTTTGTAATGCTACGTAATTGTACATATGTTTTTGTTTGTGTACGAATAAGTTATATTCGTCGTCATTAAGTGTAATCCTCATTTTATTTTCTGCGTGAAAAATGTTGTTGCTTATTGTTTTTATATTGATATGCGTTTGTTTAATTTCCAATTTTAATATTTTAAGCAGGAATATATTATTTATTTCTGCAAACATGGTTTTTACTGAGTCTGATGTGAATAATTCTATTGTCTTAGATGTGTTGTTAGATAAATTTTTGGGTACCATCTTTGTATATATAAACTATAGTAATCCCATGAAGAGGAACGAACGTAGCGCCGCCCGCTGATCACATGTTGAACCCTGTGGAACTTGTTTGGTAAAGGGGACAGGGGGTTGAGAACTGTCAGATAATGAAAGAAATAGAAATAAAAAATAAGATTGAAGAAATAATAGATGAACGGGAATACTGTATACTAAATTTATGAGAGTTCGAGGGAGAAAAAAAACTGAATTTTGTATAGAATAATAATAACATGAAGGAAATAGGAATAATAGTAAAAGGAGAATTCAAGGGATACCAGATATTTTGTGTTTTCTTATATGTATGTATATATGTATGAACTGATGTGTATTGTTTTTTGCTAACGTTGAAATTTGTGGGATATTAAAAATAAGAATGGAGGTATGAATGAATGTGTTTTTTTTTTTGGAGGTTTTTGAAATATCAAATTATCATTGCATATATATGTTTATATATTCCTATTGTAGGTACTGATATTTTGTGTTTTATAATGTAGATATGTAGGTATATTTATATGAACTGTGTGTTGTTTTTTTTTGCTAACGTTGAAATTTGAGGGATATCAAAAAAATATGAATGGAGGTATGAATGAATGTGGTATTGTTTTTGGAGGTACATACCTGTATTTTGTAAAAAATATTTTCATATAATTTTTTAAAGAAATATAATTTGGAAAGTAGGTAGGTATGTACGCAAATTTCAAGTAGGTACCTATTTATTAAAATCGTATAATTATAAACCCTTTTTTCGAAATACTGAAGAGCGTGTAGGTTGGGACGAGACAAGAAAAAAATATGCACGATTGGGTCGCACGAACTTGCTCTTATGTGCGATCACATTGTGGTTCTTTTGTCTGAAATAAATTTGCTATGGTAGTCTATATTTTATCCATTTGCCAAAACTTAGTTAAGTTGCCGTATTATGTGAGTATACTAAAATTAACAATATAGCCCAGTGTTGCACATATGCAATAGGCATGAAAGGAAACTATATTATTGATTAAAAATAGCTTTTAACGGCCTTTAGTCCATAAAAATAATTCAATAAGTCCAATTAAATAGTGCTAAGTCTTCTACTTGGCTGATGTATTTCAGTAGTATATAGAATTTGTATAATAAACCCTTCATATGGAAATTATATTATTTAAACTGGTAAATTGTTTTAAATCAACAAAATTAGAAAGAAATGGATTAAAATACTTTGAATCTGTTTTAACCCAACGCGATGTACACCATCTAATTTCTTATATAAATCTTAATTTATGAGAAAAAAAAATTGAAAATCGTAGGAGCGGTTTTAAAAATAATTAATTTATTATAAATAAAATTTTGTTAACATTTTTGAGAAAAATAATTGGTATGCCAATTTTAAGTATTTATTAATGTTGAGTTAAAATTGAACTCCACAGTAAAAAACTGCTAACATTTTTTGAAATATCGAATTTTCAAAAAATAATTTTGATACGCACTTTTATTTATATTTGTTACAAGCTTCTGTATAAAAAGTCTAGTTTTATTCGGTTGATCAGATATTGAGATACTCGAAAATCAAAGAAACCGTTCCAGAAGAGCTACTGTTAATAAACGTAAAATATAAAATTTAAAAATTTTATATGATAGATACAGGCTCCATATCCAAATTTAAATTAAAGAAAAAACACTTTAACTTGAATAGGTAGTCGGCTTGTATAGGTAGTGGACTTGTATAGGTAGTCGACTACCTATACAAGTTAAAGTGTTTTTTCTTCAATTTAAATTTGGACCTGGAGCCTGTATCTATCATATATATATTAACATCAAAAAAAAAAATTTTAAATGGTAGATCATACTAATTTCAACACATACACAAAATTTTTATGAAAATCGCAGGAGTCGTTTTTGGGAAAAAAATTTGTTTTCATTTGTATGGGAGGCACCGTTATTTTTAGGTATTAGGATAATTTTTGTCAAAAATCTTCTGGATAAAGTTAAAAAACTGGTTTTTACCAAGTTTTATAAAAATCTACATAGTCGTTTTTGAAATATTGAGTTTTCAATAAAAAATTTCAAACTTTTTTAAAAATCCAAACAAATTTTTTTCCAAATTTTGGGACACAATATAATTTAGAATATGTCAATTATTCTTCATAAAAAAATTTATCAGAATCAGTTGAACCGTTTTTGAGAAAAGCGAAAATCAAAAAAATGGTTCCTTGTGAGGTTCCATTAATAACCATTTTTTGGAAGCATTTTTTTATTAAACGGCAACTTATAACTATTTAAATTTATTGAGTTCTTAAAAAAAAAATCTGTAGCGCCTATTTTGAGAAAAATAAGTTTTTTCTTTTTGGCCAAGAATTTTTTTATGACAGCTACTGTTAGTTATGGTCCTAAAAAAAAGAGAAAAAAACGGGTGGGGGAATGTCCGAAAAACGCTAGGTACCAAGTTTAAGGAAAATCGACCCATCCGTTTAGGCTGTAGTTGAACAGACAGACGTATGTTTTTGCGAGACCCACTTTTTTCGTCTTCGCTATCATCGTTATGTCAAGTTTGACCAAAATCTCGAGTTCCAAAATCTCAAGGAGCTCAAGGAAATCGTATTATTTGTGCACGGTTCCTTGTGAATTTTATTTTTGCCGTATGATAATTTACCCTCTCGTATGACCATAAAATAGCAAAATGTATGATAATGCATCCACAAGAATATGGCAACGCACTGTCTTGAGTAAAATCACCAAATTTGATGAGCTAATTCGGGTTTAACCTTTATCACATTTTTTTCAATTGGCATACCTTCGACCAATGTTTTTAAAATTTTTACAAAACTTTCCAAATAAAACCTATTTTTTTCGAAAAAAATTCCCTATTTGTTTCGAAAAAAAAACCTAAATGGGTATACCTAAACTAAATATTTCCAAAACTTTCTACATAAAAATAATTTGAAAAAAGAAATCGTTTTTTTTACATGTTTAGAACATTTAATACCTAGCTGAATACCTACCTATATACCTTTACATATACCTATACCTACTTGCCTACATAACGTACTTACAAATTATAAAAAAGGCCATTGTGGTAGGTTCTAAATTCATTATAATTATTATTATTTTTGTTCTTACAAAGTTCTATTTTTATGACATTTCGAAGAACAAAAATATAATAATTATACGAAGAAAAAATTTATATCTTACTATAAATACCTACCTACCTGTTAGCTATTTAAATTTCTATGCAGCTAACGCGAAATATAGCAACGTTGTATTCTACTCAGATATAGTGAAATTTAACAACGTTGTTTCTATAATGTAAATTTTCACAACAAATTGAAAATCTAACTTCGATTTACCTAAAAATAATACGAAAGTATACCTATACAATACACATACATACCCCTATCTATACGAATTCTAAAGCTTATGAAGCAAAGCAACAAAAAATCGTATTCGTCCATAGAGCAAACAAATTTTCATTTCTCTCTTATTCTGCTGCTTGCCATGACGAAATAATCTATTCCAACTATCTCCCTTAGTCTCCTTATTGTTGTCAGACGCATAATAATATACTTCTCTCATTCTTATTCTTGCCTTTTTTCTCTTCCTACTTAGCTTCCACAATCAATAATGTCAGTTTTGTAGTACCTACAGCGCCACGTATAGTACACATGTTGAATTAAATTTTTCTGTTCCATGAGAGTACTATAGTTTATATATACAATGGTACCATTCACTGTAAAATACGTAGACGATATTATAAAAAACAAGACACAGAAGTAATATTAAAAACACTGAATAACTATAATAAAAAATACAATTTACAATTGAAGCAGAATGCAACAAATCCTTTTAGTATTTAATTATGGACTGGTATTCTAATGGCGAATTCCTTACAACAAGAAATCGAATTTTTTCTGAACAGAATCGATTTTTTTCCAAACAAAATCTATTCTTTTCTGTCAAAACAAATCTTGCGTTTTTAGCAAGATTTCACACTGATTTGCACACACACTATGAAAACTTGACATTTCTAATACGTCAAATTGAAAGTCGCGGATTTTTTGGAAGACGAGTTGTTTATTTTTTGGTTGCAACAAATTCTACATAATGTAACAAAATATTCAACAATATATTCAGTTAATACAGCTATAAAAATAATTTATTGTGAGTTGTTCATTATCAAACACAAATTTGACAAAAAAAAAATAGCTTTGGCTAGTGGAAGACGTGTTAAAAACTTTCAGTGCAAGTGAATACTTTTCAATAACAATTTTCTTTAAAAATATATGTGCAAATAGAAGTTCAAACAAATAAAATGCACCAACAAATTGGCACCGTATAAACTGGCTAATATCTTTTATTTATTAATTTAATTCTATTGGTAAAACATTTTTCTCACAACAAAAACAAACAACATTAATAGTTTTGTGAATAATTTCTTGACGTTTTGCGTCAATTGCAGCTATAAAGTTACACAAATACAATCACACCAAAAAAAAATCGATTCTTTTACGAAACACGAATTCCTTTCAGTTGACAGACAAAATTCGATTCTGTTTAGAAAAAATTCGATTTCTTTTTTGAAAGGAATTCGACATAAGGAAACATCATATGGATGATCAATTTTTACTCAACAAAACCCATGAATCAGAAAATAAACACGGCAGCGAATATTGGGAACAAGGTACTTGACAACTATTTTCATAAAGAAAATATACTAAAAATTGGAGATATACTTATAATGATTAACTTCCCTAATTATATAATAAATGAAGTAATAAATAATAAAATAAACGAAAGTAATAATTCTAAGAATAATAAAATAAAATGTAAAGAAAATGAAACTGGCAACACCAAAACATTTTTCAGCATTCCATTTATACCCAAACTGACGAACGGCAAAAACCTACACGAAATAATAAGACAAGACAATATTAATATGACTTTTGCGTACAAATCTAATTGCACCCTGAGGAAGCTTTATTCGAACACAAAATCACCCATAGAAAACACTAACACCAACAAAACGTTGTCTATCAAGAAGGTTGCAAGGGTAATGAACGAAGAAGAGGGCACTCGGAGTGAGGATGGCTAAACATCAAGCCGACATACGGAAGATAAAAACATCAACAGGTTTATCACAGCACATAGACGAGATCATAGATACACCATATAAAGATAATAATCTCGGCTGTCATCCGAGTTTGCCTACAAGCTAATTCAGGGGAAATTCAGGAGAAACACGCACACATATGCAGAATTCGTCCATTCACCACCATTTATTTGCACACATAGACAGAATTCCTCCATTCACCACAAAAATGTCGGTTATTTTAAAAATATCATGAGTATGTTCAAAAAGTATGATAAATTTAGCAACGAGTTATCAAGTGCTAACGCCACCTTATATGGATAAGTTTGTGGAAACAAATTTTGAGAGTGAAAATTTATGATCGATTAAAGTATATTCGATAGTCTTTTGTTTTTTAATCCCAATTTATTGAAACAAATAGTGAATATGATGAAAAAAAAAAACAATAATATAAGAATGAGAAATCAGAAAATCAACGCAGCTGTCGGAAGACAATTTTAGGCGTGTTTTTTTAGCAAGCCCGGAGGAAATTAGCCGAAAAAAAAATTGGTACGAAACCGAGTGAATACAAAGAATTCATATGTTTTGCCCATAATTGCGATTTGGTAATGTTCGTCTAGTTTTCTTGAACTTTTGCCGTCGGACGTGAAGAGCGCTCATCGACCGCTCTTTTATAAGTGGTTGGATGCAAAAAACAAAATGGTGAAAGTAAACTAAAAACAATTTGGCGCATCATGGTGCTTATTTTTTAACTTTTTTTTCTGATTGACGAATGAGTGAAGTGAAATGTTAAGTTTTCCTTTAATAAATTTATATCACATCAAATTTAAGTGGTTTCGCAAAGTAAATAATTAAAAGCTTATTACTCTGGGCTGCGAAAATTGACATTGAACAAACTATTTGTTTTCTTACTTTCAACCACTTAAGAGCATTATGGATAACTTGTGAAATTGACGTTTCGGACAGAAAAACACAGTTCAGCAAAATGTCATTAGGAGAGTAAAAGAATGAAGGCCAAACATGGTGTCATTCACGGCAATACGAAATACTGCTATTATACACGACTAGTATTTAGTCATTACTTCTTTTTAAATAAGGAGTGGGTCGGGTCATGTAGGTCGTAGGCCAAATTTTGGCCACTGATTTTTGACATTTCTTATTGTATTCCTTGTTTATTTAACAATTCACTTCATTTATTTTTGTTGTTTGTAGAGCGCACATGTATACCTGTATGGTTGTTAATATATATACATATATGTATATAGAGAGCATTGAAAATTTTAATAACCAATCAAACTAAAGGGAAATTCCAAATTTGAGTCAAGATTTAAAAATCAATGTGCAGTAGCGCACGACTCACAAGATCATCATCATCATCGTCCAACCGGTGTCAGGTCCTGGCCTCCTTCAACAAGTCTCTCCACCCATCCCGGTCTCGAGCCGCCGCCATCCAGTTCCGCACGACTCACAAGATGAATTTTCAAAAAAAGTTTAAAGAAGTTTCATTACGCCAAAGTCGTCGTGTAATAGCGGACTTAGCACCATTAAATTTGTGTTTCTTTCAACACAACCCGATATCCCACCTTTTATCCCTCATTTTCATGGTGAAAAGCTGGTGAGTTGGAATTTTTTTAAAGATGGCTGCGTTATTTGCACATACAAAATGGTCGATCTAGCAAAACAGAACAAACCCACCCCATTAAATTGTTGTTGCAATTCACATCTATTCATCGACACCGGATGAAATTACAAATACAACAATGTAAACAAATGGGTTTTGGAGGGTGAAACGTACGAAAGATTGTCATCTTTATATGATGTATCTATGGACGAGATCAACAACGCAGCTGATTTTGACAATTTACAAATGTTAGATAAAGAGAAGAGGATAAACACCAAAAACACTCTATATGAAGATACCAATCTCGGCTGTCATCCGAGTTTGCCTACAAGCTCATATAGGGGAAATTCAGGAGAAACACGCACACATATGCAGTAAGCGTACATCCACCACACTTTATTTGCACACACATGCAGTAAGCGTACATTCACCACCAAAATGTCGGTTATTTACGAGTTTCAATGGGTATGTTCAAAAAGTATAATAAAAGGAGCAACGAGTTATCAAGTGCTAACCCAACCTTATAAGGATAAGTTTGTGGAAACAAATTGAACGTGAAAATTTATAATCAATTTAAGTATATTCGATTGTCTTTTGTCATTATTTGTTTTGTTTCTACGATTATTTGACAGTTATTGAAACAGACTGTGAACATGACAAAAAAAAAAACGAATGAGAAATCAGAGAATCAACACAACTGTTGTAAGACAACTTTAGGCGTGTTTTTTTGCAGGAAGTGACTAGACATGCCAATTATAACAGTTTTTGTTTATAAAATTACTGTTTATGCGGCCCTGCATTGCCAGGGTCCTCCGCCGGTGGGCATAATTCAAGCACCTAAAGTTTTTTTTTTTGAGTAGTGCGAAGCGCGTAAACGTACGCCCGCTTTTGATGGCCAAAATTTGTTAAAACTGTTATAAATTGGCATGTCTCTAGTCTCGTTGCAAGCCTGGAGGAAATTGATCGAACAAAACTATGTCGCGACGGGGCTAAGGAATCTACATGTTAAATGCAACAACAACTAATCCCCTCCAGGCATAGCTAAGAGCACATAATTTTCGGGGCTAAAATGTTTTAACGGCGTGAATTGCATAAATGTACTTCTAATCAAAAGTTTTTATGGAAACTCCATTTTTTTTCTGTGATGGCGTCGATAGATAATCCCCAATATCATTTCTTTTTAACCAAATCCCTCCGGGCTTGCAAAAATAAACATGGCTTTTAAGAGCATTATAAGGCTCTCCAAAACCAAAGCGAATACTTCAGAACGACGACGAAACTTTCGCCTGTCTTAATTTATTTAAATGGAGACTAATGGGAGCACCCACATTGGCGCGATGCGAATCTTTGAACATTAAGGCTGTCCCAAACTGAATAATGTTCGAAGATTCGCATCGCACTAGTGTGGGTGCTCCCATTAATCTCCATGTAAATAAATTGAGACAGGCGGAAGTTTCATTGTCGCGCCGAATGTTTCGCGTTGGTTTTAGAGAGCCTTTATTCAGTCGTCGCATATTCGCGCGAATGTTTCGCGTTGGTTTGGGACAGCCTTTATGCTATGTATATGCCCCACAACAAGGCGAAAACCCCCTCACGGTTTTCGCCTTGTTGTGGCGAGGGGGCTTACGTCTAACTCTCCAGCAATCCAGCTGCGGAGTAAGACAACTAAGAAAACCAACAAAAGCAGAGATGTTAATCTAAAATAATGGACCAAAGTTTACGAAAAGAAAAAAATCGAACGGGGATATACGTTCAAGAGTCGGCAGAAGTCACGGCTGCCGGCGAGGGCTTGGCTTCGCAAGAGGCTAAGTCGCCAGTGACAAATGTAAACTTCAGAGAAGAAAAACGAGAGCTAAAAAGACAACCGGTCATTCTCTCAGTAGATCTCCTTCCCGACTTAGATAGTTTAACTATCAAAGGTACGGAGACCTCGGACAGACCTCCTTCCATAGGTAGTCAAACCGAGGACGAGCTACTGATGGAACCGAGTCAAGAAGAGACTATGCTGAAGTCTGCTGCACCCCTCAAAGCTTCGAGGCAACGCAGCAACTACAGATCCTCTAAAAGATTCGTGGAAAAGACCGAGTTGAAAGACCCTGCGACGCTCAGTTCGAGAGATAAAGCTCTCCTAAAAAAGCATAGAAAGCTAGTTAGGAACTTTGAGCGGCAGCTGGCAGAGACTGCCACTGGACCCAGGGGAACAACAGGGCAAGTGAATGCCGAAGAGTCGGAGAGCAAAGGAGTAGATGCTGCCAAATCTAGGTCTGTCCCTAAAAAGGCAAACCGTGAACAGGCTGGCAATAACTCGACCGCTCGGAACGACAAGGGAAAAGTTCAGGCGACTTCCAGCAAGAAACAGCTAGCCAACGCTAGGAAAGACCAAGCACCGGCAAGCACCTCTTCTGGAAGGAAACCAGGAACGTCCAAGAGACAAAGATCGGAGGAGACAGTCAAGCAAGACGGTGCCAAGAAACAAAAAACCAACAGCTTCGACACCACCCCGATTGACCTACAAATTGCCATCATAAGCCGTGACGACCCAGATGGGAAAATCTCGGCAAAAAACTGGCTTCTTGTGGAAAATGAGATCCTCAAAGCTATGATGGCAGCATCAGAGAACGATAGTTCTGAAGACTATATCTTTGATGGTGCCGGATGGCGGCGAGGAGTTAAAGTGGTCTGCTGCGGTGACCAGAAATCACGGGAGTTCCTGAACCGTACAATCGCCAACATTGGCGAACTATGGGAAGGTTCCTCCCTTGAGGTTCTACCCGCCGCAGCTCTACCACTCCGCCAGCAGTTTAGCATATGGATCCCCCCTCCTGCAGAACATGAGGACGCAGCCATTCTTAAGCTGTTGGCGAAGCAGAACAAAGAGCTTCCCATTTTGGAATGGAAGCTCCAACACTCAAGAAAGAGTCATGGAGGCGAAGGGAAGGACCTCTTGTTTGTGGCAGACAAGAAATCTGACCTTCTGCTGAGAGAAAGGAAAGACGTGTTGAGGTATGGTCTCGGAACCGTAAAGGTTAAGAGGCATGAAGGCAAAGGGGAGTCAAAAGCTGCAAGTGGTGCAAATAAACCTGCACCACGCTAAAGCAGCAACGTACGACCTTACGCTCTACATGTCTCACGAGAACGTGGATGTGGCCTTGATCCAGGAACCATGGTTAGGCAAAAACCGAATCCGTGGGTTGAGGTCAAAATACTACAACCTTTTTCATTCCACGTCAGATGAAGGTGATATTAGAAGTTGTATCCTAGTGAAAAAATCAATTAACGCTTTCTTCCTATCTAGGTACAGCAACAAGGACAACACGGCAATCAGCGTCGAATCGAATGAAGGAAACTTCATTTTAGCGTCGACGTACATGCCGTACGAGGAGGAGAGCCCACCATCAAAAACTGTCCGCGATCTTGTGGTCCATGCCAAAGCAAGCGATACACCTTTGGTGGTAGGATGTGATGCCAACGCTCACCACACCCAATGGGGCTCAAAGGATATCAATAAAAGGGGTGAGTCAATTTTTGAATATATTCTCTGTTCTAATTTATCGTTATGTAATAGGGGCAATCACCCTACCTTTCGAAACAAAAACAGGGAGGAAATCATAGATTTGACTCTTATTAACAATAATAGTAAAATTTCAGTTGAAGACTGGAGAGTCTCACCTAAAGAATCTTTTTCGGATCACTTTAGGATACTCTTCTCTATAGACAGGAACTTTACCGAAAAGAAACCTTACAGGAACCCAACTAGGACGAATTGGACAGAGTACGAAAAATGGCTGAAAGACTGTATTGATCCACCAGAGGACAATACAAGTCTAAGTATTTCAACCATTGACACTGTTGTCCAAAACTTGTCCAGCAAAATGAGAATGTCTTTTGAAAAACACTGCCCTTTATCTCGTTCCAATAACTCCACTAAACCACCCTGGTGGAGTGGTGTACTAAAGAAACGTAGAACAGAGGTTAGAAAACTTTTCAATAAAGCTAAACTGAGTAAATTAGAAGAGGACTTAAAGTCTTATAGAGCCGCACTTAACACTTACACCAAAGAGTTAAGAAAGGCCAAAAAGGATTCGTGGGCTAAACATTGTGAATCCATTGAAAAAACAAGCGAGGCGGCAAGGCTCCGTAGAACCCTGGCCCTTAATCCCACGATCCCGGGGTACATAAAACACCCTGATGGATCATGGTCGAACTCGAGCCTAGAAACGCTTGAACTCTTCATGGAAACTCATTTCCCCGGTTGTAAAAACCCAGAAAGCTCTGATTGCTTGCAATCGAGCACGCTGGATTTTACTCACACAGAATCAAATTTAGAACTAAATCAGGTTATTACAGAGCAGAAGATTATCTGGGCAATAAACTCGTTCAAACCCTATAAATCAGCGGGACCAGACGAGATTTTTCCAGCTCTTCTTCAAAATGCTCTCAAAGTAATAACTCCGTGGCTTAGGGTAATCTTCATAAGTTGTATCAAACTTAGATACGTCCCTAATAACTGGAAAAAGGTCAAGGTAGTCTTTATCCCAAAAGCAGGGAAACCGACTCACTCGACCGCTCAGGATTATAGACCAATAAGTCTCTCTTCGTTTCTCCTTAAGACACTAGAGAGGATAATTGATCTACATGTAAGAGAACTTCTCAACGAAAACAATTTGTGCAACTACCAACACGCTTACCTTAAAGGTAAATCAGTGGAGACTGCTTTGCACGAAGTAGTTTCACATATAGAGAAAAGTCTTGAACATAAAGAATATACCCTGGCAGCATTTCTTGATATCGAGGGTGCGTTTAATAACGTTAAAACGGAATCGATCAAGACTGCCTTAGTTGAAGTTGGGGTTGAATCTGTCATGGTCGATTGGATCTTCACCATGTTAAATGGCAGAATTATCAACTCTCAAATAGGAGTTAGCACTATTGAGAAAACAGTTACAAGAGGCACACCACAGGGAGGAGTCATCTCACCCCTGCTCTGGATCCTCGTAGTCAACAAAATTCTCACAAAGCTCAAAGATCAGGGCATTAAAATAGTAGCATATGCAGATGACATAGTGGTTTTGGTATCGGGCAAGTTTCTTACCATCATCGAAAGCATTATGGAAAATGCATTAAAGGATTTATCTTCTTGGGCAACTAAGAATGGTCTCGGGGTCAACCCCACCAAGACAGAGCTAGTTTTGTTCACGAAGAAAAGGAAACTGGAGGGCTTCAACCCTCCCAAACTAAATGGCATTCCTCTAATACCTTCTAAGGAAGCTAAATTTCTAGGAGTAATCCTTGACTCCAAGCTTACATGGAAGCGTAATACTGAGGAAAGAATGAAAAAAGCACTATGTGCATTCTACACATGCAAAAAGACCTTCGGTGTACGTTGGGGTATGCGACCGCAAGTCATCCAATGGATGTACACAGCGATTGTCAGACCCATTCTTACCTATGGCTCTATTGTATGGTGGAAGGCGGTGGAAAAATCAAGCTATCTCAAGAACCTGAATAAGGTACAGAGACTAGCCTGTGTAGGAATAACAGGGGCTCAAAGAACCACACCACAAGCTGGATTGGAAATGATCTTGGACCTCCCGGCTCTGGATGAGTTCATAAAGTGCACGGCAGCCAAAACTGCAATTCGCTTAAGAGAACTGAGTTTTTGGAGGCACAGCACTTATGGCCACGGGTCAATCTTACAAAGATATGACACGATTCCAGGACTGAGGGAGACCACCGATTACATCCCCCCTTTACTAGATTTCGATAGGAAATTTTCTATTTTCATACCAGAAAGACAGGGTTGGGATCCCAATTCACTTATAAGTAAACAGGGTATCCCTTTCTACACTGATGGTTCAAAAATGGAATCGGGAACAGGTGCTGGAGTGTTTTGCCAATCTCTCAACATCAGAGCGTCATATACACTCCCGGCTGACTGTAGTGTCTTTCAGGCCGAGATTTTTGCCATTGGAAAAGCAGCTGAATTGGCACATCACGAAAAGCTAAGCTCTTCGGAGATTACTTTTTTCGTGGACAGCCAGGCTGCTATCAAAGCCTTAGCCAGTGAGACCATAAGATCAAAAGCAGTTTTAAACTGTAGAAAGGAATTAAACAAGATCTGCCACACTAACCAGGTAAAGCTCTGCTGGGTTCCCGGACATAGCAATATAGAAGGGAATGATATAGTAGATGAACTAGCCAGGAAAGGGTCAGAAGCAGACACAAGTAGTAGCGACCATTCAGTTAGGGGACCACTCGTCCCGATTGGGGTACTCAAGAGGAAGATAGACCTTAAACTAAAAGAGAAAATCAATATCTCCTGGAAATCCAGGAACGATTGTGTAATCTCTAGAAGTTTATGGCCTAACACAAATGAAAAGGAAACTCGGTATATTTTATCGCTGAGTAAAAAGAACATTAAAATCTTGATAGGTGTACTAACAGGTCATTGCGCCATTGGCATAATGGCTAACAGAATAGGGGCATTTGCACCCGATTTTTGTAGGAGCTGTCAGGATGAGGAGGAAATGGAGACCATTAAACACCTGCTCTGCGACTGTCCGAACCTCCAAACCAGCCGACTCCGTCATTTCGGAAACAGGTTCGTTGGAGAACTGGATGATCTAGCACAGGTCTCAATGGCAAGCATGAGGAAATTTATAGATAGCACAGGCTGGTTCGTTAACGAGCCAGTCTACGCTAATCAACAGAATTGAGGAGCATCGATGCTAAATTTTTACTTTTACAGGGGATCACAATGGACCAGTAGGCCCCCGTGTACGCAACGGCTTCATGCTGTGCACACCCCTTAATACCTAACCTAACCTAACCTATGTATATGCGAAACCAATAGAAAACTATCGATGACCGAAATTTCAATGTATAAATTCTAACTTATCACGTTATTTATTTTATTACACACATTTCTGTGAAATGCCAAAGATTTAAAAATCATTGTGTAACAGCGAACTACTCACAGGATGAATTTTCAAAGAAAAATTTAAAGAAGTTTCATCACGCGAAATTCGTAGTGTAATAGCAGACTTAGCACCATTAAATTGGTGTTTTTTCCAACACATCCCGATATCCCACCTAACATCCGCCATTTTCATGGTGAAAAGCTGGTGAGTTGAAATTTTTTTAAAGATGGCTGCGTTATTTGCACATACAAAATGGTTGTTCTGGGAAAACAGAACAATCCCACCCCGTTAAATTGTTGTTGCAATTCACATCTATTCATGGACACAAAACGAAATTACAAAAACAACAATGTAAACAAATGGGTTTTGGAGGGTGATACGTACGAAAGATTGGCATCTTCATATAGAGTGTTTTTGATAAACACCAGATACACACTAGAAAGCCTAAGAATACAAGAAAGCAAAAACTCTCTATATGAAGATGCCAATCTCGGCCAAAAGCACTCTAGATGAAGATGCCAATCTCGGCTGTCATCCGAGTTTGCTTACAAGCTCATATAGGGGAAATTCAGGAGAAACACGCACACATATGCAGTAAGCGTACATTCACCATGCTTTATTTGCACACACATGCAGCAAACGTACATTCACCATCAAAATGTCGGTTATTTTCGAGTTCAAAAAGTATAATAAAAGAAGCAACGAGTTATCAAGTGCTAACCCAACCTTATAAGGATAAGTTTGTGGAAACAAATTGAACGTGAAAATTTATGATCAATTTAAGTATATTCGATTTTACTTTTGTCATTATTTGTTTTGTGTCTTGTTTGGTATTGTATTTCAATCCCGATTTATTGAAACAGACCGTTAACATGAAAAACAAAAACGAATGAGAAATCAGAGAATCAACGCCACTGTCGTAAGACAATTTTAGGCGTGTTTTTTTGCAGGAAGTGACTCTAGACATGCCAATTATAACAGTTTTAATTTATAAAAGAACTGTTTATGGGCCAGGGTCCACCGTCGGTGGACATAATTCAAGCACCTAAAGTTTTTTTTTAAGTAGTGCGAAGCGCGTAAACGTACAAACGTACGCCCACTTTTAATGGTCAAAAAATGTCATAACTGTTATAAATTGGCATGTCTCTAGTCTCGTCCTTTTTTGCAAGCCTGGAGGAAATTGATCGAAAAAAAACTATGTAGCATCGGGGCTGAAGAATTTACATTTTAAATGCAACAACAACTAATCCCCTCCAGGCATAGCTAAGGGCACATAATTTTCGGGGCTTAACTGTTTTAACGGCGTGAATTACATACATACTTCTAATCAAAAGTTTTTATGGAAACTCCATTTTTTTTTGTGATGGCGTCGATAATCCCCAATATCATTTTTTTAACCAAATCCCTCCGGGCTTGCAAAAAAACACGGCTTTTATGAACATTATGCTATTTATATGCGAAGCTAATAGAAAACTATCGAAGACCGAAATTTCAATGTATAAAACCTAGCTTATCACGTTATTTATTTTATTACAGAGTTTTCTGTGAAATGCCAAAGATTTCAAAATCATTGCGTAACAGCGCACTACTCAGAGGATGCATTTTCAAAGAAAAATTTAAAGAAGTTTCATCACGCGAAATTCGTAGTGTAATAGCAGACTAAGCACCATTAAATTGGTGTTTTTTCAAAACATCCCGATATCCCACCTAACATCCGCCATTTTCATGGTGAAAAGCTGGTGAGTTCAAATTTTTTTAAAGATGGCTGCGTTATTTGCACATACAAAATGGTTGTTCTGGCAAAACGGAACAATCCCACCCCGTTAAATTGTTGTTGCAATTCACATCTATTCATGGACACAAAATGAAATTACAAAAACAACAATGTAAGCAAATGAGTGTTGGAGGGTGATACGTATGAAAGATTGGCATCTTCATATAGAGTGTTTTTGATCTCGGCTGTCATCCGAGTTTGCCTACAAGCTCATATAGGGGAAATTCAGGAGAAACACGCACACATATGCAGTAAGCGTACATTCACCACGGTTTATTTCCACACATATGCAGTAAGCGTACATTCACCACCAAAATTTCGGCTATTTACGAGTTTTAATGGGTATGTTCAAAAAGTATATTAATTGGAGCAACGTTTTATCAAGTGCTAACCCGACCTTATATGGATGAGTTTGAGGAAACAAGTTGAAAGTGAAAATTTACAATCGATTTCAGTATATTCGATTGTCTTTTGTTATTATTTGTTGTTTTTTTTGCGATTGTTTTTTAGTGTATTTTACTCTCGATTTATTAGAACGGACAGTGAATTCATGACAAAAAAACAACAATGTACGAATGAGAAATCAGAGAATCAATGCAAGTGTCATAAAACAGCTTTAGGCGTGTTTTAGCCCGGAGGAAATTGATAAAAAAAAAAGGTCGGCACTAAAGAATTTACATGATAAATGCATAAACAACTAATCCCCTCAGAGATAGCTAAAGGCACAGAATTTTCATGACTTAACTGTCAACGGCGTGAATTTTTTTTCTGTGATGGCGTCGATAATCCCCAATGTCGTTTTTTGAGCCAAATCCCTCCGGGCTTGCAAAAAACACGGCTTTTATGAGCATTATGCTATATGCTGAACCAATAGAAAACTATCGAAGATCGAAATTTCAACGTATAAATCCTAACTTATCACTTTATTTGTTTTATTACTGACTTTTCTGTGATTGTCTGTCCAAGTAATTTCTTCGAATAGAAAATCACAGTTCAGCAAAATGTCATTATGAGAGTAAAAGAATTGAAGGCCAAACAAGGTGTCATTCACGGCAATACGAAATACTGCTATTATACACGACTACTTTTGAGTCATTACTTTTTTTGAACGATGAAACGGAGAATAAGCTGCATTTGAGTCTTAGGCCAAATTTTGGGGACTCATTTTTATTTATTTAACAAATCGCTTCATTTATTTCCGTTGTTTGTATAGCGCACATGTATACCTGTTTGGTTGTTAATATTAGATATGTAGAGAACATTGAAAATTTCAATAACCAATCAAACTAAATGCAAATGCCAAATTTGAGTCAAGAGTTAAAATCATTACGTAACAGCGGACGACTCAAAGGATGAATTTCCAAAGAAAAAATTAAAGATGTATCATCACGCCTAGGTCGTCGTGTAATAGCAGACTTAGCAACATTAAATTTGTGTTTTTTTCAACACATCCCGATATCCCACCTAGCATCCGCCATTTTAATATTGGATGGCTGCGTTATTTGCACATAAAAAATGGTCGGTCTGGCAGATCAGAACAAACCCACCCCGTTAAATTGTTGTTGCAATTCACATCTTTTCACGGACACAAAACGAAATTACAAAAACAACAATGTAAACAAATTGGTTTTGGAGGGTGATATGTACGAAAGATTGGCATCTTCATATAGAGTGTTTTGGATGTGAGTATTGTATATCCTATTTTTCACGACTGATAAAGATACTGAAAATTATCTTTTATCTTTTTTTCTAATGGCTTCAAATAGTTTAAAGTCATTTATAAATGAGCCTACTCGCGTAACAGAATATTGAAGTACTTGCATAGACCATATTTTTTCCCGTTTTAGCAAAAATAACAAATTCAATTTTAGTAATAATGTTCTTAATTTAAGTATTACAGATCACAAACTTTGTAATAATTTTGATGAAGTCTCAATACCCTCTAACTTAACACATATTATTATTATTTATAAACAGGTAATTTAAATTACATGGCAATAAATACATAATTTAACGAGACTATTGGCTCAATTTTGATTAATTCAAATGAAAATGTTTACTTTTAAAAGAAGGTCGGATATTTTTTCAAAATTTGTGGAACTAGGATTTTGGAGAATTTCATAGATACATTTGCTTTTTAAAAACTTTTTTGATTATAGGTTGCGATACAAGGCAGTGTTCTAAAATGTGATTTAGGTCAAACCGGGAGTTACAATTATTACAAAGTGGTGGCGGGTTTTTATTGAGGAGGTGCTGATGAGTGGCTGATGTGTGTCCAAGTCGAAGTCGTACAAAGTTAGGGATTTTGTGTTTGGAAACGTTTGTTGGGTATATGGCGTTGCGTTTATCATAATAAAGTTTCTTATAATGATGGTGATGGCGGTCAGCCATCAGCCGAATAGGGGGAATAGCATGTAGCATACGAAAACATGGACGTGCTGTAACTATTCCGGACTGGTGGAAGTGTGATCATAGCGTCTTCGTGGCGGCCGCTAGAAACAAGCCTTTAAAAAAGGTTTGGCTAATATGATCGGGCTGGTTCCACAGGTTGGCAACAGGTTAATTCCCTGTTCCGTAAAACTAAACGAATTTCGAGACCTACAACAAGCCTCGGAAACGGACTGGTCTTACGACGACAACCCACGCAAAGAAAATGGAAAAACGATTTACGAATTTTCTTATGGAACGTACGATCGCTCGATAGAGCTCGAGCTGCTCAGCAGCTAGCCGATGCCCTGTCAAAATATAAAGCTGACATAACAGCACCACAAGAAATTAGATGGACAGGGAATGGTGTTCTACAGAAGAAAGATTATGACTTATATTACAGCTGCCATACAAAACACCATGTGCTCGGGGTAGGCTTCCTAGTCGGCAAAAAAATGAAGTCTGCCATCATCGGCTTTAACGCTATAAGCAAAAGGCTATGCACCCTTCGCGTGCGAGGCAAATTTAAGAACATCAGCCTCATTAACGTTCACGGACCTACGGAGGAGTCCTCAGACGAGAGGGCCCTCAATGCCTGTCCAAGGTATGACGTAAAAATCATCCTTGGGGATTTGAATGCAAAAATAGGTCGGGAGCCTGTATTCAGGCATTACGCAGGCACCCATAGTTTGCATGAGAACACTAATGACAATGGACTTCGAGTCTTAGAATTGGCAGCATCGAAAAACATGGTCGTTGCGAGTACCAGGTTCCCGCGTAAAGATATCTACAAAGCCACCTGGGTATCACCTGATGGAGTCACTCGTAACCAAATTGACCACGTGTTGATAGACCGTCGCCACTACTCGAACTTGATGACGGTACGAACGTACCGAGGTGCCAATATCGACTCGGATCACTATCTTGTTGATATTGTTTTCCGAGGGCGGATTGCCTTGCGAAGATGTATTGCATCCGCCGATCAGGTTGGAATCAACACGGCTGCTCTGCGCAATGAAAACACCAATAACACCTTTCTTAATGCGTTAGGACTCGCCCTAGAACTGGGTAGAGTAAGTCCTGGAGCCAGTATGCTGGGCGTAGATGAGAAGTGGACACGCCTTAAGAATATTGTCATTAGTACTGCCAACTCCATCTTAGGCAGCAGTCGTAGAAATCGGAACGACTGGTTTGATGATGAATGCAAGCTAGCGACTGAACGTAAGAATGTTGCGTACCGAGCAATGCAACAATCTCATAGAACGCGGGCACGCGAAGACGAATATAAAGAGCTCAGAAGAATTGAAAAACGGCTTCACAGACAGAAAAAATCAGCCTGGGAGAAGAACATAATCTGTGAAATAGAGAAAAGCCGAGAGCGAGGTTCACACCAGGCGCGGAAGTTCTACCAATCCATCCGAAACATGACGCAGTACTCACCACGCTGCATATACTGCAAGGACGGAGAGGGAAATCTGATCACCGATCCTCAAAGCATACTGGAGCGATGGGAAGTGTACTTGAATTGCTAAATGGTCAGCTCACTGCAGAAGTGGAGGCTCCACTACTTCAAGAAGAGTACCCTATGTTGCCGCCACCAAGCATAGAAGAGGTTGAGAAGGCTATAGGCCGGCTAAAGAAAAACAAAGCCCCGGGAGCCGATGGTATACCAGCCGAACTATTTCAACACGGTGGGCCAGCTTTACGTCAAGCAATTCATGAGATTATAGTGCACGTGTGGGATCATGAAGAAATCCAGAAGACTGGCGAAAAGGTATAATTTGCCCCATAGATAAGAAGGGAGATGTTACAACGTGCAGCAATTAAAGAGGTATCACGTTGTTGAGTACCGCCTATAAGATGCTCTCCTCTATCCTACAAGACCGGATAACCCCATACGCTAAAACCATCATCGGACAATATCAGTGTGGTTTCATTCCAGGCAAATCAATAACTGATCAGATCTTTACCTTCAGGCAGGCGATGAAAAATGTCTAGAATTTAACATCCCAACATACCATCTGTCTATAGACTTTAAGGCCGCCTACGATAGCATAGCCGTGACTCTGGCACGGCAACAAGAGGGACCATCGTCCACAGGTCCAGCCAGATACTGGCTTACGCAGACGACATCGACATCATCAGAAGAACCGAGCAAGCTGTACATGATTCCTTCATCCAGATCTAGCAGGCAGCACAAAATCTGGGCCTGCACATTAGTGAAGGTAAAACAAAGTACATAGTGGCGTCGAGTGCGAGAGGAACAGTTGGTAAAACAATCAAGGTAGCGGAGCACGAATTTGAAGTGGTGCAATCCTTTAAACACCTTGGGTCAATAGTAGCAGCCGATAACAATATAAAAGAAGAAATACGCGGGCCGCTTCTCAAATCCAACAAAACTATAGTCTGTAAAAGCTCTTCAAATCCAGAAATCTCACCATAACTTCAAAACTGCTGCTGTATAGGACCATGGTCCTGCCAGTACTCACATATGGATCCGAGACTTGGGTGCTTAGCAAAAGGCACTCCGACCTTTTAGCCGCGTTCGAGTGAAAAGTCTTAAGGGGAATTGTTGGCCCCATATGTGAGGAAGGACGATTCCGGAGACGGTACAATCATGAATTGTACGCAATCTACCTTGAAGCAGATATCGTGACAAAAATTAAGCTCGGTAGACTCCAATGGGCAGGGCACCTAGCTCGCATGAGCGAAGAGGAACCTCCTCGGAAAGTTCTTTGTGGTACATTCTATGGTAGATGACAGCGTGGTAGAATATGCTTGCGCTGGAGAGATGGCGTATACCAGGACGCCCGGAGCCTTGGGGTGCGCAACTGGATGGCGGCGGCTCGAGACCGGGATGGGTGGAGAGACTTGTTGAAGGAGGCCGGGACCGGACCCCAGTTGTGTATGACTAGCTAGAGTAAAGATTAGAGATTCCGAGTTGATGAACCAAGGGGGAATACGAGGAGTAACATGTCCCTTCTGTTTTGTTGGTAGTTCTAACTCAGCTGTTTTTGTGAGGATCGTAGAGATGGCGGATGGAATCCTTTTGCTTAATTTATGGTTCGATGCTTTTTTGGTGTCGTTATCGATTATTGAATTTTTGGAAAAGGATAGTTTCGCAAAAAGTTTAGCAGTAATAGTATCTCTTCGTTCTTCTATGGTTGGAAGTCCTGCTTCTGCTAATATATTTTTTATAGGTGCTGTTGGGAACGCGTTGATGCTTCTCCTTGCTGCGGCGTGGTGAGTTGATTCAGGACAATGCCCATATATATACAACCCATATTCAATTTAAGTTAAAACTAACATTCTCGTACTGTGATTATAAATGAAAATTATAAAATAATTATTTAACTAAAATTTGTAATTTATTTATATCACAACATATATTTTTTATAACGAGCGACGCGTTTCGGATTTGATAATCCATCCTCGGGCTTATGCTATCGGACTGTGGTGTTTTTTGCCAAATTTGGTGTTGGTGTCTTTTATGCTGATTTAGTTTTTTGCAGTTTAGTATGCGTCTCTTTTTATCTGTTGTTGTTGATTTGGTGTTTAATTGTAGTGTCATATAGAAGTCATCAACGCCGAAGCGGCAAACAAAACAATACCAACACAAGAATTACAAAATAAAACTAGAATAAAGGTCAACAAAAAATTAAAACATATGTTAAAAAACAATAGAACGCAACACAAAATCCAAAACAAATATAAAAACTATTTAATCAATCTAAAAACCATAAAACATAAAATTAAAAACAATAACGCAATAATAACAAAAGCAGACAAAGGCACAATGACAAGACCATAAACTTTTTCAACGAAAACAACATACAAAATCTACAAAACGATCCCACCAAAGTATTTGTCAAAGAGATCAACAAAGCCATAAACAATTGCAACCATATTTTTTCTAACCTTAACTAAATGAAGCAAAAACAACCAAATGCACAAGCTCCACAATTCACAGGTTTACCAAAAATACATAAAGACGGAACACCAATTCGCCCGCTAGTTAATTATACAACTGCACCATTCTACAAAGTTGCCAAAACCTTACAAGAAATAATAAAAACAAATATAAATCTAAAAAACAACAAAAGTATTAAAAATTACACAGAATTTATAGAAACAACCAAAAATCTTAACATATTGCCTAACTACAAACTAATTTTTTTCGACGTAACTAATATGTACACAAACATACCAATAATCGATACAATAGCTATACTAAAAGAAAATCTAACAACCACCGCAAAAATTAACAAACAACATATAGACGAAATCATAATTCTGCTACAAATAATATTACAACAAAACTATTTCACTTTCGACAACAAATACTACAAACAACAACAAGGACTTGCAATGGGGTCCCCCCTAAGCGGACTATTGGCTGACGTTTACCTCAACCACTTTGAAAATAAATACATTTTGTCCAAACTAAATAAATAAAACCATAAAATCATTCATTACGCGCGATATGTCGACGAAAAATTTGTAATTTTTGATGGAACATTAAGACAAATCGAAGTTTTAAAAAAGTACATCAACAGCATCAATAACAAAATCAAATTCACAGCAGAAATTGAAAACAACAACACAATTAATTTCCTCGACCTGAGCATAATGAAAAACAACAACAAACTTAATTACAGAAAACCAACAACAACCGACATCACTATACACAAAAATTCACATCACCCACATGCACAAAAAATGGCAGCTTTCAATGCCTTCATCAACAGATTTCTCAATGTACCTATGAAGAAATAAGATTATCAAGAAGAAGTAATAACAATAAAACATATAGCAATAGCCAATGGTTACAAAACTGAAATAATAGATGATTTAATAAATAAAAATAAAATAAAAAATAAAAACAAAAACATAACCAACAACAAAAACACCACAGAAAATAAATATATAGCAATAGAATACACAAACCTACCTCCACAAATACTAAAATACGAATTTAAAAAAACTAAACATAAACATATCATTCAAAACAAATAACAATATAGCAAAAATACTAAAACCTTCTGGGTGGAATCTACCTTCTCTATTTTACGCACATAAAATCTACCTGTCTCATGCGATGCGCTCTTTAGTAAAACGACCCATGTAATCAGGCACATAACTACACGAACTTTGAAACTAACTTAACACCAATGCACATTTGCAAAAAAGGGACAACTCTTGACGCACTCGAAGAGTTCGAGATATACAAGGCAAATAAAATAGAACAAGACAAGATATTAAATGACAAATTAACCATCAAAAACAACACACTATATGACACTGCAATTAAACACCAAATCAACAACAATAGATGAAAAGAGACACATACTAAACTGCAAAAAACTAAATCAGCATAAAAGACACCAACACCAAATTGGGTAAATAACACCACAGTCCGATAGCATAAGCCCGAGGATGGATTATTAAATCCGAAACGCGTCGCTCGTTATAAAAAAATATATGTTGGGATATAATTAAATTACAAATTTTAGTTAAATAAAACAAATTTTTCAATTTTTAATTTTTCCTTTTCGTAGCAATGAAAGTTCAGGGTTCCACCATCAGGGGACTACCTTATTTCTTTTGATTGGAGCAGATAGGGGAATCGACAAATTTGCAGCAGTTTTGATTGCTTTTAGCAACAATGCCACCTCTTTGTTATAGTTTGAAGACCGTGCTTTGTCCGACAAGTATTCAGTGATTTGCTGTTGAAATAGTGTCCAGTTGGAAAAGTCAGTTTTAAATTTAGAGTAAAATGTTTTTGGTAACGTTATGCCTCTCGCTATTAAATGAGATCAGTATCGGAAAATGGTCACTGTTGTCGTTGTGTAGATCACCTAATGTCTTCCAAGTTATTCTTGGAAGCAACTCAGGTGAGCAACAGGTTACATCAACATGTGTTAACGTATTGTGTATTGAAAGATGGGTGGGAGATCCGTCGCGTCGTTCATAATAACCGGGTTGTTGTCTGAAAACAAATTTTCTAATAATTCGCCCTTTTTATTAGTGGTTGGAGATCCCCAAAGTGTATTCGAGACGTTAACATCACCTCCGAATATTATTGGAATATTGACTTGATTAATTATATTTTCTAAATTGTTTTTTATAGAATGGTTTGCAGATTTGAGTTCAAAGATAATAATTTGTGGGGACTTCTTTTATTAATTAAAAGAGCTATACCTTCCTTACCAGCATCATTGTCTGGCGAGTTATAAAGATAACCATCAAAAGCTTTTGGGAAATTTAGCACCTTGTCAAAGGGGCAGTAGGTTTCTTGGATAGCAACGATTGAAGGATTATGATATTTGATCATAACATTTAGCTCGTCAATATTATTAATGAATCTATTCAAGTTCCACTGACTAATATTGAGAGTCACTTTAATGCTATAAGGGTTCCACGCACTTGTCTAACCAGGGGCAAGAGAAGGGTGGGTAGAAGTAGCATTGTTTATGTTTTGGTTTGTGTTGTTTGTTTTTCGTTGTAAATTGTAATGGTTGTTAAAATTAAGTTGTTCGGCGCTTTGGCTCTGCGATTCAGGCGTTGAGTCATTCAGGCTCTTCTTAGATTTGCTAAATGTTCGTTATTTATATAATATTCTCTGTTCCCCAAAAGTTTTTGGGTAACACCCATCTTTTCTTGTGTCTGCAGAATATTGTGAGTCATTTATTGAGATCGAATGAGTGGATTGAGATGGGGAAGAGAATGAGTTAAATGGTGCAGTGGTATTAGATATGTTTTCTTTTGGTAGTGTGGGAGGTACTTTCGTTGTAACTGTTAGAGCAGGTGATGTGTATGGTCTGTTTTTGGTTTGTGGTTTAGGTAATGAGTTGGTACTTACATTATCTGTATTTTCAATCGGATTTGTTATTGGAGGGAAAGGTAGAGGGGGGTATGGGATGAGTTTGGAAGAGAGGCTTGGAGATTATTTGTTTTACTGTTTTGGTTTGTTGTTATTTTGGCTGTGTAATAACCGATATCAACTGATTTAGGGATTTGATAGAGATCAAATGTGAAGAGCATAAGACCTGAGGGTTTTTGTTTTCCATCATCGCTTTTTTTTAGGAACTTGTATATGTCTATGACACCTTGAGGTTTCATTTCACTAACAATTTCAGTTTCAGACACGTTGTTGAGGCATGAGGCGAAACAGATTCCTTTCGTTTGATTTAGCTTATCATGTAGCTTCATAGTTACTGGACAAGCACCAGCAAGTTCTTTGACTCGAAGGAAAATGTCTGCGGTCTTTTGAGACCTCGCAAATCAATAAACTACCATCGCGAAGTTGATTTATACTTTCGTAATCTTGACTTATAGCATCGATTGATTTTTTAAGGACAAAGGGGCTCAGTGAAGTAACGGGTTTTTCGTTGGATTTTGGGGAAATAACAATGTATCGACGATTTCTTACACTGATAGATGGGAGGCTTGGGAACGCGTTCAGCGGTAGGGTGTTATGTTTTGGTTTTTTTTTTGGGCTGAAGGTCGGGTCGAGAATCCCGAAACGACCACCTATATTATTTGGCTGACTGGCCGTTTTAATTAATTGTTTTTGGGACAACTCAATGGGTACACTCGAGTTCGACACCCAGAAAGGGGGGGGGGGGGGGGGGAAAGAGTGAAGACGGTTTGAAGGGAGAAACCGGTTCACTAGCTTGGCGGCAAAAGCTTATCACACAATAACTTGAAGAACGGTGCTATCGGTTCGAGAGTTAGTCGGTGACTGCGTACAAAAGATATACAAGTCTTTGATTACAAGTAAGTAAGTAAGTAAGTGCTTAATCATGAAGATCTGGACAAGAACTGATTTATTGAATTCAATATAAATGAGTATGTACATAAGTAGGTTACAATAGTTATTGATATACAAAGGATGTATACATGTTTGTTTGTATGTACTATATAAATACTATAACATCTCTCTTTCTTTAGTAAGTTGTTATAAATTATTTTATCAAAACTTAAGTTAACAATTTTAGTAAGCTTAATTCAGATGCTTTTCATAATTTCTAATAATTTTTTTTTTTTTTAAATAAAAAATTCATCAATGATTTTTGTTTCAAATAAATACACATTTCAGAATCTTATGTACCTGGTACAAATCGATCAGGCATTTTCTTAACTCGTGTTGAACGTCTAATTTCGTCAAGTGGTGGTCTGCATGTTTTATTTTCCGATGAAGGTTCACTTGTTGTTGTTTGCAATGCGTCTTTTGATGTTTTGTGAACCTGTTCGGGCTGATCAGCTGCGAGATTATTTTCTTCATTGTTTATTAGGCTTTGGCCGGAATCGACGATTCACCATCTGGATATGCTTTTACATGTTGTCGGTTTCGTAGATACTGATGTCCGTTAACGCTTACCAGAACATTTCGATCAGAAGGTACGTCAATAACTTCACCTTGAGACCGACGTGAATGTCGATCGTTTGGTCTGAGCTGCACGTAATCATCTTGCCCGTACTCCAATGCTGGCAAGTTTCTCGCACCACGGTCGTAATACTTTTTGCTAATTTGTCGTTGCTACATCGTGTGATACTTGTGGCTTGAGCTTATCTGTTGTCAATGGAAGGGAGGATCGTAGACGTCTGCTCATAAGTCGCTGCGCAGGGCTTGACCCAATTTTGTTGATTGTTGTCCTCCATTCGAGTAGATATTTCCAGAAACTTTGTTTGGCGATTTTGGCTTTTTTGGATAGTCTTTTTACGATTTTCACTGCTGCTTCAGCTTTGCCATTCCCTTGCTGATGATAAGGAGTGCTTCGCGAGTGCAGAAATTCCCATTCTTCGGCAAAGCGTTTGAAATCCTCATTCACAAAAGGAGTTCCGCCGTCGGTGACTACTACTTCGGGTATACCAAACCGGCTGAAATTTTTCTGACAGCATTTTTCGATAAAGTCCGAGCAGTAATCAGCAATTACAAGTAGTATCTTCTTCTTGTTGTTATCTTCAACTTCACAAAGGTCCATCCTATACGCTGAAAAGGATAACCTGGTAAAGATGAACATTATAATGGCATTTTAGTTTGGTTGTTGGAGTTTTGTAAACAAAGTGAATAATTTGCGCAAACTTGTCTAATGTGATTTGACATATTTGGCCAAAACACCGTATCTCGAGCTCTTATCAAACACGCTTCAATTCCTTGATGACTGATATGGATTCTTTGTAAAAATTCTTGACGTCGACTTGCTGGAACTAGAATTCGAGATCTTTTAAGAATAAATCCGTTGGTTATGGTTAGTTCATCTCTGTAGTTCCAATAGGGATGCTCTTCTTCGTTTAAGTCGGTTTTCTTACTAGGCCATCTATTCAGAATTAGTTCTTTGAGCCTTACCATTTCTGTATCAACAGCTGATTCTTCTTTTATTGCGAGTAGGCGTGAGTCTGAAATGGGAATGTTACTTAATGGATCTATTTCTGATATCTGTAGCAATATATTTTCAATCTGTACAATTTGGTAAATTTCGTCTTCACTCAGTTCTGATTTTGCTTCACCATATGGAAGTCTTGATAGAAGATCTGATATATGCATCAATTTACCTTTCTTGTATGTTACCTCTAAGTTATAACGCTGAAGAGATAACTGCATTCGTTGTAAACGTTTGGGGGCTTTTAACAATGATTTCTTAAAAATCGATGGTAAAGGAAGATGATCGGTTTCCACTATAATTTTGTTTTGACCACACAAGTATTGATCGAAACGCTTGCACGCAAATACTATGCCTAAGCATTCTTTTTGGGGTCCATCCTGTTTTAATACTGCCCCTAATCCTATGCTGCTTGCGTCACTTTCAATTACGGTATGCTTTTTCGTATCAAAATACTTCAATATTGGAGTCTCCGCTATCATTTTTTTTAGCTTGGTAAATGCTTTTTGTTCGTGAGATCCCCAATGCCATTCAACATCTTGATGACAAATATTTCTCAACGGTTCGGTTACTTCAGTGAGCTTAGGCAAAGATCTGTTAAGGTAAGTACACATTCCAATAAATCGCTGAGTGTCTTTCACATTTGTTGGAGCTTCCATTTTCAAAATATCCCTAACTTTACCTTCATCTACTTATAATCCGTCCGATGTCAAAGTAAATCCGAAAAAAGGAACAGTAGTCCGTCCGATCCTAGCCTTAAGTGGATTTAGTTTTAATTTTTTTTCACGTAATCTTTGCAGTAATTTTTCCAAATTTTTATTATGATCCAGAATAGCATCATCCATAGTCTCACCTCTGCCAAGTACCAAAAAATCATCCACTATAACCTCCACACCTTCAAGTCCGTCTATAATCTCGTGCTGTTTCATCTGGTAAATCTCCGGGGCTGACGCAAGTCCGAGCATTAATATTTTTTATATTTTCTACAAAATTGATAGATTTTACCTCTATTATTTTAAATATTTTAGAAGTTTGAGCGGATAAAATAGGAATGCATTTTTCGTTTACTAATTGAAATCGTAGTGTCTTTTATATGCCGTCATATTTACCCAGTAGATCAGCAACACCAACTGGTTTAATAAGACTTCCACCAAAAGCTTTCAATTTTATTTTGCTTTTAATTATCTAAGTCACACTTTTTGTTTGTTATTTTCTTATAATCGTCTATGTTCATTATATTGCATGCAGCACCTGTGTCTTTTATGCACTTTAATATTGTAGGTGTCTTTAATTTTTCATTATTCGTGTCGTAAAATTCAAACTGTCTGAAAATCATTTCTCCACTTCTTTCTATCGTTCCGATCTGTGCCACATACAACACTTCTTCTTCACTTTCCGTTTCTTCTACATTATATGCTTTTTTATGTAACTGTTGACGTTTCCCCTGCTTGCATACTTTACTGAAGTGATTTTTTCTTTTGCGCTCACTGCATGTTCTACCATACGCTGGACAATTACCTTTTTTGTGAACAGTACCACAGTAGCCGCAACTGTCATTATAACTGTTTTTTCGCTGATGAGATTTCTTACTTCTGTATGTTCTTTCCTTTGTCACTATATTTGTTTCCCCGTATTCATTGACGTCTCTTGGTTTAGTTGTATTTCCCATAGTTTTCATTCTTTCTGTTGTTTGTTCTGCTAGACAGCATGTTGTGTGTGCCTTTTCCAACGTGAGGTTTTCTTCCATAAGTAAACGTCTTTTCATGTCGTTGCATTTAATTCCAGGTATTAGTCGATCACATATATATTCATCTTCGTAATGTGGTGGGTATCCACATGTTTTGATTAAATCCCTCAATCTGCAAATATAGGCTTCCACATTCTCAGAGTCAAGCTGCTTAGCTGTATTGAATATGTATCGTTCATAACAGATATTTCTGGTTGGAGCAAAATATTTGTCCAACGCATCCAATATACCTGCTGTGGTCTTACCTTCTTCTGCAGTCAATTTCAACTTATCATAATTTTCCCATTGTTTCCTAAACAATTTCCAATTTTCTAGTGCATTCTCTCGCACATTTACCTGTCGCGGTGATGGTATATTCACTCCCACGGGTAAGGTCTCGGCTACAGGAGGAGTCATTTTATTCTTAAAAATGTTTTTATATTTATATTTGTATTTTTTTTTTTTTTTTAATTAATCAATTGGTCTTCTGACACCATGTTTAATCATGAAGATCTGGACAAGAACTGATTTATTGAATTCAATAGAAATGAGTATGTACATAAGTAGGTTACAATAGTTATTGATATACAAAGAATGTATACATGTTTGTTTGTATGTACTATATAAATACTATAACAGTAAGTAATTCATTTATTGCTTGGTATCATACACTATTTATAAAAGTTTACAATGAATCTTACGCTTTGGCTCTGTGTGTCCAAGTCGAAGTCGTACAAAGTTAGAGATTTTGTGTTTGGAAACGTTTGTTGGGTATATGGGGTTGAGTTTATCATAATTAAGTTTCTTATAATGATGGTGGTATAGGCTCCAGTTCTGGGTTATGATGGATTTTGATTCTTTTTGAATATTTTTTAGCAATCCTAGTTTGGTGTGGATATTGAAGCCTTACAAAGGAGCATTTTTGGCCCAGTTAGCTGCATTGTCAGCGTATTCGTTACCCTGGATTCCTACATGTCCAGGGGTCCACATTAACTTGATATTGTTTGGTGATTTGGTGAGTTGATATCTGATTTCTGATATGAGTTCGGTGTTGTTGTTGGGTTTTTTTATGGCGTTAAGTACAGATATGCTATCAGAGCATATAATGTGTTTGCCAGGGTAGCTCGATACAGCTTTAGTGGCTTGAAGTATGGCAGGCAATTGCACCATTTTCGTGTGTCACCGCAAACGATTTGTTTTCCGTTGTCTTGGAACCAATATAAATTTCCATCCATCCGATTTTAATTCGAGTGAGATAGCTGTGCAGAGGTGGCGGTAGATGCTATTGCTCGTATTTGTTTTTGTATGACTAGCTAGAGTTAAGATTAGAGACTCCGAGTTGATGAACCAAGGGGGAATACGAGGAGTAACATGTCCCTTCTGTTTTGTTGGTAGTTCTAACTCAGCTGTTTTTGTGAGGATCGTAGAGATGGCGGATGGGATCCTTTTGCTTAATTTATGGTTATGCTTTTTTGGTGTCGATATCGATTATTGAATTTTAGGAAAAGGATAGTTTCGCAAAAAGTTTAGCAGTAATAGTATCTCTTCGTTCTTCTATGGTTGGGTTGTTGGGAACGCGTTCTTTATAGGTGTTGTTGGGAACGCGTTGATGCTTCTCCTTGCTGCGGCGTGGTATGTTGGTTTTATTATGATCAAGATTGATTCAGGACAATGCCTTTTTATATACAACCCATATTCAATTTAATTTAAAACTGACATTCTCGTACTGTTGGAAAGGGTATTTATATGTATGTTAGTTTTTTTTGAAGCTAGATATCTTACAATATTAGTTCTCGTAGCTAGTGATTTTTTAAGCTCTATACAATGTTGTTTCCAAGAATATTTGTTATTAAAGACTAAACCTAGAATACTTAAATTACTAACATTTTGGATTTCTACATCATTTATATTTACATTAAGTTGTGGACAGTTTTGTTTTCTACAAATATGGAGCAATTTACATTTTTCAATCGACAATTCGGCACCTGCAGTTTTTAACCAATCTATAATTTCTTTTAAAGCAATTTGAAGTAAGAATTTACTTTTATCAATATCATTTATCTTACATAAAATATATGTATTGTCTGCATAAATACAGTGAACTATTAATTTTTGCTTTTCCAAAATTGAATTTATACCGTCGAACGCAATTATGAATAATATCACCGAGAGAGGTGATCCCTGGGGTACACCTGGGGTATACTCTTCCACCTAGCAAGAGTAGATGCTATTAGTTTTTACACAAAATGTTCTATTCGTTAAAAAAGATCTTGCGTAACCGTATGATTTTTCTTCCAACACCCCATTTTGTAAGATTTATTAAAACTATATGAAGTCCTATTCTATCGAAGGCTTTTTTGAAATCCAGAGAGAGGATGGATACATGGTTTTTTTTGCTGATAGAGTCTTTGTAGTGAGGTAGTCGATGTGTAGAAGAGCATCGACGCATCTTCGGTTGGATTTGAAGGCAACTTGGTTAGGGCTTATAAGTTTGTTTGTTTCGGCAAACCTTAGTATGCGTTTTGCAATTATTTTTTCCATTATTTGGATAGAGAGATTGGACGGTATCCTTCGATAATATTTTTATCTTTTTTTGGCTTCGGAATAGGCATTATTGAAGAAGATTTCTAGGTATGAGGAATAATCGAGTTACTTAAGATATTATTGTATAGATCAAGAATTCTCTGCTTGGTTTTATTAGGTAGATTTTTCAGCACTGGATAAGATATTTTATCTCTGCAACAATGCCGCCTCTTTGTTATTGTTTGAAGACGGCGCTTTGTCCGACAAGTATTCAGTGATTTTCTGTTGAAATAGTGTCCAGTTGAATAAATCAGTTTTAAATTTAGAGTAAAATGTTTTTGGTAACGTAATGCCTCTCGCTATTAAATGAGGTCAGTATCGGAAAATGGTCACTGTTTTGTAGAGCATCTAATGTCTTCCAAGTTATTCTTGGAAGCAACTCAGGTGAGCAACAGGTTACATCAACATGTGTTAACGTATTGTGTGTTGAAAGATGGGTGGGAGATCCGTCGTTCATAATAACCAGGTTGTTGTTTGAGAAGAAATTTTCTAATAATTCGCCCGTTTTTATTAGTGGTTGGAGATCCCCTAAGTGTATTCGAGACGTTAACATCACCTCCGAATATTATTGGAAGATTGACTTGATTAATTATATTTTCTAAATCGTTTTTATTGAATTTTTGTTTTGGGGGTAAATATATGTTTATGTATGTGAATTTTATTTTATGTTGTAGTTCAACAGCAATGGTTTGCAGATTTGAACTCAAAGATAATTAGTATTTTTATTTATCATTGTCTGGCGAGTTATAAAGATAACCATCAAAAGCTTTTGGGAAATTTAGCACCTTGTCAAAGGGGCAGTAGGTTTCTTGGATAGCAACGATTGAAGGATTATGATATTTGATCATAACATTTAGCTCGTCAATATTATTAATGAATCTATTCATATTCCACTGAATAATATTGAGAGTCACTTTAATGTTATAAGGGTTCCACGCACTTGTCTTACCAGGGGCAAGAGAAGGGTAGGTAGAAGGAGCATTGTTTATGTTTTGGTTTGTGTTGTTTGTTTTTCGTTGTAAATTGTAATGGTTGTTAAAATTAAGTTGTTCGGCGCTTTGACTCTGCGATTCGGGCGTTGAATCATTCAACTGTCATTCAACTTGATTCAACTGTCGAGCCGCAGAGTCAGTCAGGGTGAAAGTATTATTATGACATGTCGACATCATTAATGTTCGTTATTTATATAATATTCGTTGTTACCCAAAAGTTTTTGGGTAAGTAAGTAAGGCGTGAAGTCAAGGTTGTTTTCATCCCGAAGGCTGGTAAACCTAGTCACACGAAAGCTAAAGACTATAGACCAATCAGTCTCACGTCGTTTACTCTTAAAACTTTCGAAAGACTGTTGGACATCTATATTCGCAGCACACTGAACCCGGAGGTAGTTTCTCCAATGCAGCATGCCTATACAAAAGGCAAAAGCGTAGAAACAGCACTTCACTGTGTTGTTAATAATTAGTTCCAGTCTATGTAAAAAGTAAGCGACAATTCAAAAATTAACATTGTGTATAATAATTTGTTTTACAGCTAAATAAACACCAATCCCTTGAAGAAGTTGGAAAAAAGCCAAGGAAACGTTGGGAAAGAATGAAATAGTTTTTTATTTGCATTCGGAAATAGAAGATCTGTAAGCCTGTCAAAACAATATATTCAAAACAATGTAAATTTAAGAAAATTAGGAATTCAATAATATTATAAAATTATATATACATAATGGTATTTCAATAAATAGCTCAGAAAGTTTCTTTTAGTGGGTCTGTTGTTCTGCATAATACTGGTATATCTGGTTGAATTTCTGACAACTGCAACTGATTACCTGACTCTGCATCGAGACGGGATCTGTATTTTGTTTTAGTTCTAACGTAGGTTGAGAATCGTGATTCGCACATGTATAGTGTTGGGCTAAAAAACAAAATTTCACTTTTTCAAAAGGACCTACATAATATCATCCTTGATTCGCTGATGTAATTTCTTAAATAAAGGTCAAATTTAAAAAGTCTTCAATTGCATGCAGTTGTTGCATCTTATTTAAGGTGAAATCGTAAATCACTTGAACTAATTTTGCGGCACTAAATTATCACCTAATTAGGTCCTAATTCCTGCGTACTTAGCTTTTAACATTAGAAATGTTTAAACGGAGGTATATCTACAATCTGAAAAAATCTCAAAATTGTGAAACTCCTTGGTGGCAAAGAGGACCAAACGGATGGGAATAGACAAAATTATAGCGTTTATTTGTTGTTGTTCTTAGTTGCGGATAAAAACATCCAAAGGCAATGAATACGAAGAAAATGATAAAATGGACACCAAAAAAACGAGAAGTTTTCGTATGCCTTCGGCTATTCGGCTATTTGGTTTGATTTTCGTAATTGCTTTGCTCTATTATTTATTATTGTCTGTCTTGTTCTTGTCTTTTCTCCAGTCTGTTCTCTGTTCCTGTTCTCGTTGGCGAGTGGTTATTGGTTTGACGAACATGCGTCACGATTGAAAGGGACCATGAATAGGTACGTACAAATAATAAATGTGATATTGAATCGCTCGAACTTGCTCTTGCTGTTCAAGTTTATTAGAATTTTAATATTATGAAGATGGGTATATTATAACAACTCCTAAAAAATTTGAGCTAAATATAAAGGAAACAGCTGCCTGAATTCTTGAAAAAATATAAATTTATGCAAAAAAAATTGAAAATTGTTGGAGCGCTTTTTGTTTTTTTTTGTATAAACATGTTTAAAACAAAGTCGCTTTAGTTACACCATTTATAACTCAAGAACGGCTGGACCGATTTTAATGGTCTCTGATTTGTTGGATTTGTCTTCGCCCCAGATAGCAGAATAACTATTAAAATATCGGAAAAAATACAGTGTAGGGTGAAATGTGGTAAAATGAAAAAGACGTATCCGATTGAAAAAACTCTACCGGGCTTAAAAGGTTATTCTTAGGAAATGGCTTAAATGATATAAAAAAAAAAAAAAAAAAAAAAAATATTTGTTTTTTTTAAATTTGGTATTTATAGGGTAAAAGGGGATAAAAACGAAAAGCAGTATATTTATCACATCAAATGCATACATATGTATGATGCGGATTCTGATTCAGAAAATAAACCTCAAACTAAAATAAATAAAAATAAAATTCATACAGATTGGAACCTAATTCATATTTACTTATACCTCTAAAGTCTAAACAAAATAATAAAATTTGTTTAGTTCAATAAATGCTTTCTCATTTCTAATGTACCTCAACTATGCTAGGATGGCAAATCGGGTTTTCTTGACGTCTTCACAAGTTCCACAAGATCCAACGAGGAGTGGAAGTAGAAAGTTGATTTGCAGCTTTTTGAAGGGGTCTCTTGGATAGCCCTCCGATCAAAAACTGTACCTATCTATTTCTTCTCGATATATTTAATTTGTTTGTATGTGAATATATTGACTTCTTTTAAATTATCATTTCAAATTCGATTGCTTCGATGAAAATGATGAGTTCAGAAGCAGTAGTTGTTCCTTTTTACCGTTATACAAAATCTAAATAGCACCCAACCAATCGCTGGGAATTTTTCAGGGTTTATAAAGCAGGGTATAAGGAAGATGTATCCCAAAATTCAGCTTTATAGAATTTTTTACGTAATAGGTGCCCTATATTGACTAATTTTCTTGGGCTATTATGCGATTATAGGTTTGTTCAGCGAGGCTGTTCGGAACAGTTTAGAACAGTTTCGAACAGAAAAGTACAACTTTTTGCTGTTCACTGAGAAATTTTCTGTTCTAAACTGTTCTAGTTGCTGTTCACTGAGGCTGTCTAGAACACTTTGGAACAGTTTCGAAAAGGATTTTCCGTACTAGCTTTTTAGGTAGAACAACTTAGAACAGATTTCCTGTTCTAACTTGTTCTGACGTTTACCACGAATCTGTGCTGTTCTGTTCTATTCTGTTCTGTTCTAATCTAACTATTTTGTCACTGAACAAACTTTATGTCTGTATCTCGTGCTTTCACAAGCACACAAACACAAGCGATTCATCAACTCACAAGGTTGCGAATGTAGCTCTTTATTTTAATTCGAAAATTTGGTTGGATAGCGAATATTCATTTCACATTCACGGTTAAGACAATTCGCAGTTGTGTGGTGTATGGTGTTGCGTTGTGACTAGCGGTGAGAGATTTTTTCATTCACAGTTAAGGCATTCACAGTTGATTCGCAAGTTGTTAACAGGTTGTGAATATGAATTTTCATTAGCTGTGATAAGTATCAGGTCGTGATTTTTGGCTCATCTCTAGATTATACCCACAGCCGACTACTTATTTTGCTTTTTGGTGCCGCGTCTCAATAAAATAACATATAAGGGTTAAAAGTATACCAGTGTGATATGAAATGGTACTGAATACTTAATTGATGATTCAGAAGGGATTTGCAATAAAATGGAAATCAAATCGTCGAGTTATAAAACTCAATACTTTTTTTTTTATTAGCTGCCTTGTCTTTTGACAGCAAATGTAACCTATCTGGTTTTGGTCGTTCGAAAACATCGGATACTAAGGTATCTTGGATAGCCTAACGGATTGGCACCCGAACGCGGCCAATGGCTTCGATTTCTTCTGCGGCTGTACCTTCAATTTAGTTTTGTTGGATTTCATATCCAGACTGCGTTGCCCCTCGACCTTTTAATTACAAAAAAAAATTACTAAAAATTCGTGCTTAGTAAGCGGTAGGTAGTTTACACTCTCAGCAGAAACTACTTCTACATTATGTGAAACTGATGCATATTGTGTGTCGGCTTTTTTTCTTCATAGTTAAGGTAGAACCGCACTAGGCGGAACTGCACTTCAGCGACACCGTGCGCACTTTCGCACGAAACTGAACGAAATTTCACGTCGCGATACAGTTGGTCAGATTACCAACTTTGTCGCATAGTGTCGCGTCGTGAAGTGCAGTTGTCGCTTAGTGCGATATAGCTCATACAATTTCCCACAAATAAGTCGTGAAGTTCAGTTACGCTGAAGTGCAGTTCCGCCGAGTGCGGTCCTAGCTTTAAAGTTATCCTTCCGCATCCTCAGCAAGATCTTTCTTCACTTCTTCTTCCTCTTCTTCTATAAATTTTGCTCCTTGTGGGGAGCATAGAGTACCAATATTACCTAGAGTAGCGGTTCCTAATCTTTTTTAGTAGTGGAGCACTTTTCAGGTGAGAAATTCCTCGCGGAGCACTGTGTTGCACTTATGCTATTTTTCTCAGTTATGGTGTGTATGTAGAAAATGCAATAATTGTTTTTATTTTTTTATATTTTATTAAATTCCAGGAAAACAAGTAACTTCAAGGAAAAAAAAACAAAACAATGTTATTTGTTAAGAATGGTGATCTAGTTTTTAATTATAAATATATTGTTTTGACAGGCTTACAGATCTTCTATTTGCGAATGCAAATAAAAAACTATTTCATTCTTTCCAGACGTTTCGTTAGCTTTTTTCCAACTTTTTCAAGGGATTGGTGTTTATTTAGCTGTAAAACAAATTCTTTTACACAATGTTAAATTTTGAATTGTCGCTTACCTTTTAAATTGACTGGATTTATTATGTATATTTATGTGTCTTAAACATTAACAAAATGAAAAATAAATAAATAAAACTGCACATTAAATTACTTAAATAACAATTAAGAACATGGATGCTAATACCACAGAACTTTTCAAGTTTATTTGAGTGCGTTAATTTTGTTTGTGATGCTACGTATTTGTACATATGTTTCTATTTGTGTACTAATAAGTTATATTCGTCTTCATTTAGTGTGATCCTCATTTTATTGTCTGTGTGAAAAATGTTGTTGGTTATTGTTTTTATATTAATATGCGTTTGTTTAATAAATAACAAATAAGGGTTAAAAGTATACCAGTGTGATATGAAATGGTACTGAATACTTAATTGATGATTCAGAAGGGATTTGCAATAAAATGGAGATCAAATCGTCGCGTTAAAAAACTCAATACTTTTTCTTTTTATTAGCTGCCTTGTCTTTTGACAGCAAAAGTAACCTATCTGGTTTTGGTCGTTCGAAAACATCGGATACTAAGGTATCTTGGATAGCCTAACGGATTGGCACCCGAACGCGGCCAATGGCTTCGTTTTTTTCTGCGGCTGTACCTTCAATTTGGTTTTGTTGGATTTCATATCCAGACTGCGTTGCCCCTCGACCTTTTAATTAAAAAAAAAAATTACTAAAAATTCGTGCTTAGTAAGCGGTAGGTAGTTTACACTCTCAGCAGAAACTACTTCTACATTATGTGAAACTGATGCATCTTGTGTGTCGGTTTTTTTTTTCATAGTTAAAGTTATCCTTCCGCATCCTCAGCAAGATCTTTCTTCACTTCTTTTTCCTCTTCTTCTATAAATTTTGCTCCTTGTGAGGAGCATAGAGTACCAATATTACCTAGAGTAGCGGTTCCTAATCTTTTTTAGTAGTGGAGCACTTTTCAGGTGAAAAATTCATCGCGGAGCACTGTGTTGCACTTACGCTATTTTTCTCAGTTATGGTGTGTATGTAGAAAATGCAATAACTGTTTTTATTTTTTTATATTTTATTAAATTCCAGGAAAACAAGTAACTTCAACGAAAAAAAAAAAACAAAACAATGTTATTTGTTAAGAATGGTGATCTGGTTTTTAATTATAAATATATTGTTTTGACAGGCTTACAGATCTTCTATTTGCGAATGCAAATAAAAAACTATTTCATTCTTTCCCGACGTTTCGTTAGCTTTTTTCCAACTTTTTCAAGGGATTGGTGTTTATTTAGCTGTAAAACAAATTCTTTTACACAATGTTAATTTTTGAATTGTCGCTTACCTTTTAAATTGACTGGATTTATTATGTATATTTATGTGTATTTAACATTCACGTTAAACATTAACAAAATAAAAAATAAATAAATAAAACTGCACATTAAATTACTTAAATAACAATTAAGAACAGAACTTTTCAAGTTTATTTGAGTGCGTTAATTTTGTTTGTAATGCTACGTAATTGTACATATGTTTTTGTTTGTGTACGAATAAGTTATATTCGTCGTCATTAAGTGTGATCCTCATTTTATTTTCTGCGTGAAAAATGTTGTTGCTTATTGTTTTTATATTGATATGCGTTTGTTTAATTTCCAATTTTAATATTTTAAGCAGGAATATATTATTTATTTTTGCAAACATGGTTTTTACTGAGTCTGATGTGAATAATTCTATTGTCTTAGATGTGTTGTTAGATAAATGTTTGGGTACCATTCACTGTAAAATACGTAGACGATATTATAAAAAACAAGACACAGAAGTAATATTAAAAACACTGAATAACTATAATAAAAAATACAATTTACAATTGAAGCAGAATGCAACAAATCCTTTTAGTATTTAATTATGGACTGGTATTCTAATGGCGAATTCCTTACAACAAAGAAATCGAATTTTTTCTGAACAGAATCGATTTTTTTCTAAACAAAATCGATTCTTTTCTGTCAAAACAAATCTTGCGTTTTTAGCAAGATTTCACACTGATTTGCACACACACTATGAAGACTTGACATTTCTAATACGTCAAATTGAAAGTCGCGGATTTTTTGGAAGACGAGTTGTTTATTTTTTGGTTGCAACAAATTCTACATAATGTAACAAAATATTCAACAATATATTCAGTTAATACAGCTATAAAAATAATTTATTGTGAGTTGTTCATTATCAAACACAAATTTGACAAAAAAAAATAGCTTTGGCTAGTGGAAGACGTGTTAAAAACTTTCAGTGCAAGTGAAAACTTTTCAATAACAATTTTCTTTAAAAATATATGTGCAAATAGAAGTTCAAGCAAATAAAATGCACCAACAAATTGGCACCGTATAAACTGGCTAATATCTTTTATTTATTAATTTAATTCTATTGGTAAAACATTTTTCTCACAACAAAAACAAACAACCTTAATAGTTTTGTGAAAAATTTCTTGACGTTTTGCGTCAATTGCAGCTATAAAGTAACACAAATACAATCACACCAAAAAAAAATCGATTCTTTTACGAAACACGAATTCCTTTCAGTTGACAGACAAAATTCGATTCTGTTTAGAAAAAATTCGATTTCTTTTTTGAAAGGAATTCGACATAAGGAAACATCATATGGATGATCAATTTTTACTCAACAAAACCCATGAATCAGAAAATAAACACGGCAGCGAATATTGGGAACAAGGTACTTGGCAACTATTTTCATAAAGAAAATATACTAAAAATTGGAAATATACTCATAATGATTATCTTCCCTAATTATATAATAAATGAAGTAATAAATAATAAAATAAACCAAAGTAATAATTCTAAGAATAATAAAATAAAATGTAAAGAAAATGAAACTGGCAACACCAAAACATTTTTCAGCATTCCATTTATACCCAAACTGACGAACGGCAAAAACCTACACGAAATAATAAAACAAGACAATATTAATATGACTTTTGCGTACAAATCTAATTGCACCCTGAGGAAGCTTTATTCGAACACAAAATCACCCATAGAAAACACCAACACCAACAAAACGTTGTCTATCAAGAAGGTTGCAAGGGTAATGAACGAAGAAGAGGGCACTCGGAGTGAGGATGGCTAAACATCAAGCCGACATACGGAAGATAAAAACCAAAAACACTATATGAAGATACCAATCTCGGCTGTCATCCGAGTTTGCCTACAAGCTCATGTAGGGGAAATTCAGGAGAAACACGCACACATATGCAGTAAGCGTACATCCACCCCGCTTTATTTGCACAGACATGCAGTAAGCGTACATTCACCATCAAAATGTCGGTTATTTTCGAAATCAAAAAGTATAATAAAAGAAGCAACGAGATATCAAGTGCTAACCCAACCTTATAAGGATAAGTTTGTGGAAACAAATTGAACGTGAAAATTTATAATCAATTTAAGTATATTCGATTGTCTTTTGTCATTATTTGTTTTGTTTCTTGTTTGGTATTGTATTTCAATCCCGATTTATTGAAACAGACTGTTAACATGACAAACAAAAACGAATGAGAAATCAGAGAATCAACGCAACTGTCGTAAGACAATTTTAGGCGTGTTTTTTTGCAGGACGTGACTCTAGACATGCCAATTATAACAGTTTTAATTTATAAAAGAACTGTTTATGGGCCAGGGTCCACCGCCGGTGGACATAATTCAAGCACCTAAAGTTTTTTTTTAAGTAGTGCGAAGCGCGTAAACGTACAAACGTACGCCCACTTTTAATGGTCAAAAAATGTCATAACTGTTATAAATTGGCATGTCTCTAGTCTCGTCCTTTTTTGCAAGCCTGGAGGAAATTGATCGAAAAAAAACTATGTAGCGTCGGGGCTGAAGAATTTACATTTTAAATGCAACAACAACTAATCCCCTCCAGGCATAGCTAAGGGCACATAATTTTCGGGGCTTAACTGTTTTAACGGCGTGAATTACATACATACTTCTAATCAAAAGTTTTTATGGAAACTCCATTTTTTTTTGTGATGGCGTCGATAATCCCCAATATCATTTTTTTAACCAAATCCCTCCGGGCTTGCAAAAAAACACGGCTTTTATGAACATTATGCTATTTATATGCGAAGCTAATAGAAAACTATCGAAGACCGAAATTTCAATGTATAAATCCTAGCTTATCACGTTATTTATTTTATTACAGAGTTTTCTGTGAAATGCCAAAGATTTCAAAATCATTGCGTAACAGCGCACTACTCAGAGGATGCATTTTCAAATAAAAATTTAAAGAAGTTTCATCACGCGAAATTCGTAGTGTAATGGCAGACTAAGCACCATTAAATTTGTGTTTTTTCAACACATCCCGATATCCCACCTAACATCCCCCATTTTCATGGTGAAAAACTGGTGAGTTCAAATTTTTTTAAAGATGGCTGCGTTATTTGCACATACAAAATGGTTGTTCTGGCAAAACGGAACAATCCCACCCCGTTAAATTGTTGTTGCAATTCACATCTATTCATGGACACAAAACGAAATTACAAAAACAACAATGTAAGCAAATGAGTGTGGGAGGGTGATACGTATGAAAGATTGGCATCTTCATATAGAGTGTTTTTGATCTCGGCTGTCATCCGAGTTTGCCTACAAGCTCATATAGGGGAAATTCAGGAGAAACACGCACACATATGCAGTAAGCGTACATTCACCACGGTTTATTTCCACACATATGCAGTAAGCGTACATTCACCACCAAAATTTCGGCTATTTACGAGTTTCAATGGGTATGTTCAAAAAGTATATTAATTGGAGCAACGTTTTATCAAGTGCTAACCCGACCTTATATGGATGAGTTTGAGGAAACAAATTGAAAGTGAAAATTTACAATCGATTTAAGTATATTCGATTGTCTTTTGTTATTATTTGTTGTTTTTTTTTGCGATTGTTTTTTAGTGTATTTTACTCTCGATTTATTGGAACGGACAGTGAATTCATGACAAAAAAACAACAATGTACGAATGAGAAATCAGAGAATCAATGCAAGTGTCATAAAACAGCTTTAAGCGTGTTTTAGCCCGGAGGAAATTGATAAAAAAAAGGTCTGCACTAAAGAATTTACATGATAAATGCATAAACAACTAATCCCCTCCGAGTTAGCTAAAGGCACAGAATTTTCATGACTTAACTGTTAACGGCGTGAATTTTTTTTCTGTGATGGCGTCGATAATCCCCAATGTCGTTTTTTGAGCCAAATCCCTCCGGGCTTGCAAAAAACACGGCTTTTATGAGCATTATGCTATATGCTGAACCAATAGAAAACTATCGAAGATCGAAATTTCAACGTATAAATCCTAACTTATCACTTTATTTATTTTATTACTGACTTTTCTGTGATTGTCTGTCCAAGTAATTTCTTCGAATAGAAAATCACAGTTCAACAAAATGTCATTACGAGAGTAAAAGAATTGAAGGCCAAACAAGGTGTCATTCACGGCAATACGAAATACTGCTATTATACACGACTACTTTTGAGTCATTACTTTTTTTGAACGATGAAACGGAGAATAAGCTGCATTTGAGTCTTAGGCCAAATTTTGGGGACTCATTTTTATTTATTTAACAAATCGCTTCATTTATTTCCGTTGTTTGTATAGCGCACATGTATACCTGTTTGGTTGTTAATATTAGATATGTAGAGAACATTGAAAATTTCAATAACCAATCAAACTAAATGCAAATGCCAAATTTGAGTCAAGAGTTAAAATCATTACGTAACAGCGGACGACTCAAAGGATGAATTTCCAAAGAAAAAATTAAAGATGTATCATCACGCCTAGGTCGTCGTGTAATAGCAGACTTAGCAACATTAAATTTGTGTTTTTTTCAACACATCCCGATATCCCACCTAGCATCCGCCATTTTAATATTGGATGGCTGCGTTATTTGCACATAAAAAATGGTCGGTCTGGCAGATCAGAACAAACCCACCCCGTTAAATTGTTGTTGCAATTCACATCTTTTCACGGACACAAAACGAAATTACAAAAACAACAATGTAAACAAATTGGTTTTGGAGGGTGATATGTACGAAAGATTGGCATCTTCATATAGAGTGTTTTGGATGTGAGTATTGTATATCCTATTTTTCACGACTGATAAAGATACTGAAAATTATCTTTTATCTTTTTTTCTAATGGCTTCAAATAGTTTAAAGTCATTTATAAATGAGCCTACTCGCGTAACAGAATATTGAAGTACTTGCATAGACCATATTTTTTCCCGTTTTAGCAAAAATAACAAATTCAATTTTAGTAATAATGTTCTTAATTTAAGTATTACAGATCACAAACTTTGTAATAATTTTGATGAAGTCTCAATACCCTCTAACTTAACACATATTATTATTATTTATAAACAGGTAATTTAAATTACATGGCAATAAATACATAATTTAACGAGACTATTGGCTCAATTTTGATTAATTTAAATGAAAATGTTTACTTTTAAAAGAAGGTCGGATATTTTTTCAAAATTTGTGGAACTAGGATTTTGGAGAATTTCATAGATACATTTGCTTTTTAAAAACTTTTTTGATTATAGGTTGCGATACAAGGCAGTGTTCTAAAATGTGATTTAGGTCCAACCGGGAGTTACAATTATTACAAAGTGGTGGCGGGAATAACGATTTACGAATTTTCTTATGGAACGTACGATCGCTCTATAGAGCTCGAGCTGCTCAGCAGCTAGCCGATGCCCTGTCAAAATATAAAGCTGACATAACAGCACTTCAAGAAATAAGATGGACAGGGAATGGTGTTCTACAGAAGAAAGATTATGACTTATACTACAGCTGTCATACAAAACACCATGTGCTCGGGGTAGGCTTCCTAGTCGGCGAAAAAATGAAGTCTGCCATCATCGTCTTTAACGCTATAAGCGAAAAGCTATGCACCCTTCGCGTGCGAGGCAAATTTAAGAACATCAGCCTCATTAACGTTCACGGACCTACGGAGGAGTCCTCAGACGAAGAAAAAGAGACTTACTACGAACAAGTCGAGAGGGCCCTCAATGCCTGTCCAAGGTATGACGTAAAAATCATCCTTGGGGATTTGAATGCAAAAATAGGTCGGGAGCCGGTATTCAGGCATTACGTAGGCACCCATAGTTTGCATGAGAACACTTATGACAATGGACTTCGAGTCTTAGAATTGGCAGCATCGAAAAACATGGTCGTTGCGAGTACCAGGTTCCCGCGTAAAGATATCTACAAAGCCACCTGGGTATAACCTGATGGAGTCACTCGTAACCAAATTGACCACGTGTTGATAGACCGTCGCCACTACTCGAACTTGACTCGGTATCGACTCGGATCACTATCATGTTGGTATGGTTTTCCGAGGGCGGATTGCCTTGCGAAGACGTATTGCATCCGCCGATCAGGTTCGAATCAACACGGCTGCTCTGCGCAATGAAAACACCAGTAACACCTTTGGTAATGCGTTAGGACTCGCCCTAGAACTGGGTAGAGTAAGTCCTGGAGCCAGTATGCTGGGCGTAGATGAGAAGTGGACACGCCTTAAGAATACTGTCATTAGTACTGCCAACTCCATCTTAGGCAGCAGTCGTAGAAATCGGAACGACTGGTTTGATGATGAATGCAAGCTAGCGACTGAACGTAAGAATGTTGCGTACCGAGCAATGCAACAATCTCATAGAACGCGGGCACGCGAAGACGAATATAAAGAGCTCAGAAGAATTGAAAAACGGCTTCACAGACAGAAAAAATCAGCCTGGGAGAAGAACATAATCTGTGAAATAGAGAAAAGCCGAGAGCGAGGTCCGCACCAGGCGCGGAAGTTCTACCAATCCGTCCGAAACATGACGCAGTAGACACCACGCTGCACATACTGCAAGGACGAAAAGGGAAATCTGATCACCGATCCTCAAAGCATACTGGAGCGATGGGAAGTGTACTTCAATGAATTGCTAAATGGTCAGCTCACTGCAGAAGTGGAGGCTCCACTACTTCAAGAAGAGTACCCTATGTTGCCGCCACCAAGCATAGAAGAGGTTGAGAAGGCTATAGGCCGGCTAAAGAAAAACAAAGCCCCGGGAGCCGATGGTATACCAGCCGAACTATTTCAACACGGTGGGCCAGCTTTACGTCAAGCAATTCATGAGATTATAGTGCACGTGTGGGAGCATGAAGAAATTCCAGAAGACTGGCGAAAAGGTATAATTTGCCCCATACATAAGAAGGGAGATGTCACAACGTGCAGCAATTATAGAGGTATCACGTTGTTGAGTACCGCCTATAAGATACTCTCCTCTATCCTACAAGACCGGATAACCCCATACGCTAAAACCATCATCGGACAATATCAGTGTGGTTTCATTCCAGGCAAATCAACAACTGATCAGATCTTTACCCTTAGGCAGGCGATGGAAAAATGTCTAGAATTTAACATCCCAACATACCACCTGTTTATAGACTTTAAGGCCGCCTACGATAGCATAGCCAGGGTAGAACTTTACAAATCCATGAGACAATTCGGCATCCCAAATAAATTGACACGACTATGTAGGTTGACCATGACCAACGTAACAAGCCAAGTAAAAATAGCCGGATTGCTATCCAAACCAATCAACATCTTTAATGGACTCCGACAAGGGGATGGTTTGGCCTGCCTCCTCTTCAACCTGGCGTTGGAGAAAGCAATCCGTGACTCTGGCACGGCAACAAGAGGGACCATCGTCAACAGGTCCAGCCAGATACTGGCTTACGCAGACGACATCGACATCATCGGAAGAACTGAGCAAGCTGTACATGATTCCTTCATCCAGATCGAGCAGGCGGCACAAAATCTGGGGCTGCACATTAGTGAAGGTTAAACAAAGTACATGGTGGCGTCGAATGCGAGAGGAACAGTTGGTCAAACAATCCAGGAGCACGAATTTGAAGTGGTGCAATCCTTTAAATACCTTGGGTCAATAGTAGCAGCCGATAACAATATAGAAGAAGAAATACGCGGGCGGCTTCTCAAATCCAACAGAGCCTACTATAGTCTGTCAAAGCTCTTCAAATCCAGAAATCTCACCATAACTTCAAAACTGCTGCTGTACAGGACCATGGTCCTGCCAGTACTCACATATGGATCCGAGACTTGGGTGCTTAGCAAAAGGCACTCCGACCTCTTAGCCGCGTTCGAGAGAAAAGTCTTAAGGAGAATTGTTGGCCCCATATGTGAGGAAGGACGATTCCGAAGACGGTACAATTATGAATTGTACGCAATCTACCTTGAAGCAGATATCGTGACAAAAATTAAGCTCGGTAGACTCCGGTGGGCAGGGCACCTAGCTCGCATGAGCGAAGAGGAACCTGCTCGGAAAGTTCTTTGTGGTACATTCTATGGTAGACGACAGCGTGGTAGACCATGCTTGCGCTGGAGAGATGGCGTAGACCAGGACGCCCGGAGCCTTGGGGTGCGCAACTGGATGGCGGCGGCTCGAGACCGGGATGGGTGGAGAGACTTGTTGAAGGAGGCCAGGACCGGACCCCGGTTGTCGAGCCGACGATGATGATGATGATGATGATGGTGGCGGGTTTTTATTGAGGAGGCGCTGATAAGTGGCTGATGTGTGTCCAAGTCGAAGTCGTACAAAGTTAGGGATTTTGTGTTTGGAAACGTTTGTTGGGTATATGGCATTGATTTTATCATAATAAAGTTTCTTATAATGATGGTGATGGCGGTCAGCCATCAGCCGAATAGGGGGAATAACATGTAGCATACGAAAACATGGACGTGCCGTAACTATTCCGGACTGGTGGAAGTGTGATCATAGCCTCTTCGTGGCGGCCGCTAGAAATAAGCCTTTAAAAAAAGGTTTGGCTAATATGATCGGGCTGGTTCCACAGGTTGGCAACAGGTTAATTCCCTGTTTCGTAAAACTAAACGAATTTCGAGACCTACAACAAGCCTCGGAAACGGACTGATCTCACGACGACAACCCACGCAAAGAAAATGGAAAAACGATTTACGAATTTTCTTATGGAACGTACGATCGCTCGATAGGGTTCGAGCTGCTCAGCAGCTAGCCGATGCCCTGTCAAAATATAAAGCTGACATAACAGCACTACAAGAAATTAGATGGACAGGGAATGGTGTTATACAGAAGAAAGATTATGACTTATATTACAGCTGCCATACAAAACACCATGTGCTCGGGGTAGGCTTCCTAGTCGGCAAAAAAATGAAGTCTGCCATCATCGGCTTTAACGCTATAAGCAAAAGGCTATGCACCCTTCGCGTGCGAGGAAAATTTAAGAACATCAGCCTCATTAACGTTCACGGACCTACGGAGGAGTTCTCAGACGAAGAAAAAGAGACTTACTACGAACAAGTCGAGAGGGCCCTCAATGCCTGTCCAAGTTATGACGTAAAAATCATCCTTGGGGATTTTAATGCAAAAATAGGTCGGGAGCCGGTATTCAGGCATTACGCAGGCACCCATAGTTTGCATGAGAACACTTATGACAATGGACTTCGAGTCTTAGAATTGGCAGCATCGAAAAACATGGTCGTTGCGAGTACCAGGTTCCCGCGTAAAGATATCTACAAAGCCACCTGGGTATCACCTGATGGAGTCACTCGTAACCAAATTGACCACGTGTTGATAGACCGTCGCCACTACTCGAACTTGATGACGGTACGAACGTACCGTGGTGTCAATATCGACTCGGATCACTATCTTGTTGATATTGTTTTCCGAGGGCGGATTGCCTTGAGAAGACGTATTGCATCCGCCGATCAGGTTGGAATCAACACGGCTGCTCTGCGCAATGAAAACACCAGTAACACCTTTGGTAATGCGTTAGGACTCGCCCTAGAACTGGGTAGAGTAAGTCCTGGAGCCAGTATGCTGGGCGTAGATGAGAAGTGGACACGCCTTAAGAATATTGTCATTAGTACTGCCAACTCCATCTTAGGCAGCAGTCGTAGAAATCGGAACGACTGGGTTGATGCTGAATGGAAGCTAGCGACTGAACGTAAGAATGTTGCGTACCGAGCAATGCAACAATCTCATAGAACGCGGGCACGCGAAGACGAATATAAAGAGCTCAGAAGAATTGAAAAACGGCTTCACAGACAGAAAAAATCAGCCTGGGAGAAGAACATAATCTGTGAAATAGAGAAAAGCCGAGAGCGAGGTCCACACCAGACGCGGAAGTTCTACCAATCCGTCCGAAACTTGACGCAGTACTCACCACGCTGCATATACTGCAAGGACGGAGAGGGAAATCTGATCACCGATCCTCAAAGCATACTGGAGCGATGGGAAGTGTACTTGAATTGCTAAATGGTCAGCTCACTGCAGAAGTGGAGGCTCCACTACTTCAAGAAGAGTACCCTATGTTGCCGCCACCAAGCATAGAAGAGGTTGAGAAGGCTATAGGCCGGCTAAAGAAAAACAAAGCCCCGGGAGCCGATGGTATACCAGCCGAACTATTTCAACACGGTGGGCCAGCTTTACGTCAAGCAATTCATGAGATTATAGTGCACGTGTGGGATCATGAAGAAATCTAGAAGACTGGCGAAAAGGTATAATTTGCCCCATAGATAAGAAGGGAGATGTCACAACGTGCAGCAATTAAAGAGGTATCACGTTGTTGAGTACCGCCTATAAGATGCTCTCCTCTATCCTACAAGACCGGATAACCCCATACGCTAAAACCATCATCGGACAATATCAGTGTGGTTTCATTCCAGGCAAATCAACAACTGATCAGATCTTTACCCTTAGGCAGGCGATGAAAAATGTCTAGAATTTAACATCCCAACATACCATCTGTCTATAGACTTTAAGGCCGCCTACGATAGCATAGCCGTGACTCTGGCACGGCAACAAGAGGGACCATCGTCCACAGGTCCAGCCAGATACTGGCTTACGCAGATGACATCGACATCATCGGAAGAACCGAGCAAGCTGTACATGATTCCTTCATCCAGATCGAGCAGGCGGCACAAAATCTGGGCCTGCACATTAGTGAAGGTAAAACAAAGTACATGGTGGCGTCGAGTGCGAGAGGAACAGTTGGTAAAACAATCAAGGTAGCGGAGCACGAATTTGAAGTGGTGCAATCCTTTAAATACCTTGGGTCAATAGTAGCAGCCGATAACAATATAAAAGAAGAAATACGCGGGCTGCTTCTCAAATCCAACAAAACTATAGTCTGTAAAAGCTCTTCAAATCCAGAAATCTCACCATAACTTCAAAACTGCTGCTGTATAGGACCATGGTCCTGCCAGTACTCACATATGGATCCGAGACTTGGGTGCTTAGCAAAAGGCACTCCGACCTTTTAGCCGCGTTCGAGTGAAAAGTCTTAAGGGGAATTGTTGGCCCCATATGTGAGGAAGGACGATTCTGGAGACGGTACAATCATGAATTGTACGCAATCTACCTTGAAGCAGATATCGTGACAAAAATTAAGCTCGGTAGACTCCGATGGGCAGGGCACCTAGCTCGCATGAGCGAAGAGGAACCTCCTCGGAAAGTTCTTTGTGGTACATTCTATGGTAGATGACAGCGTGGTAGAATATGCTTGCGCTGGAGAGATGGCGTATACCAGGACGCCCGGAGCCTTGGGGTGCGCAACTGGATGGCGGATTGCTTAATTTATGGTTCGATGCTTTTTTGGTGTCGTTATCGATTATTGAATTTTTGGAAAAGGATAGTTTCGCAAAAAGTTTAGCAGTAATAGTATCTCTTCGTTCTTCTATGGTTGGAAGTCCTGCTTCTGCTAATATATTTTTTATAGGTGCTGTTGGGAACGCGTTGATGCTTCTCCTTGCTGCGGCGTGGTGAGTTGGTTTTATTATGATCAATATTGATTCAGGACAATGCCCATATATATACAACCCATATTCAATTTAACTTAAAATTAACATTCTCGTACTGTGATTATAAATGAAAATTATAAAATAATTATTTAACTAAAATTTGTAATTTAATTATATCACAACATATATTTTTTATAACGAGCGACGCGTTTCGGATTTGATAATCCATCCTCGGGCTTATGCTATCGGACTGTGGTGTTTTTTGCCAAATTTGGTGTTGGTGTCTTTTATGCTGATTTAGTTTTTTGCAGTTTAGTATGTGTCTCTTTTTATCTGTTGTTGTTGATTTGGTGTTTAATTGTAGTGTAATATAGAAGTCATCAACGCCGAAGCGGCAAACAAAACAATACCAACACAAGAATTACAAAATGAAACTAGAATAAAGGTCAACAAAAAATTAAAACATATGTTAAAAAACAATAGAACGCAACACAAAATCCAAAACAAATATAAAAACTATTTAATCAATCTAAAAACCATAAAACATAAAATTAAAAACAATAACGCAATAATAACAAAAGCAGACAAAGGCACAATGACAAGACCATAAACTTTTTCAACGAAAACAACATACAAAATCTACAAAACGATCCAACCAAAGTATTTGTCAAAGAGATCAACAAAGCCATAAACAATTGCAACCATATTTTTTCTAACCTTAACTAAATGAAGCAAAAACAACCAAATGCACAAGCTCCACAATTCACAGGTTTACCAAAAATACATAAAGACGGAACACCAATTCGCCCGCTAGTTAATTATACAACTGCACCATGCTACAAAGTTGCCAAAACCTTACAAGAAATAATAAAAACAAATATAAATCTAAAAAACAACAAAAGTATTAAAAATTACACAGAATTTATAGAAACAACCAAAAATCTTAACATATTGCCTAACTACAAACTAATTTTTTTCGACGTAACTAATATGTACACAAACATACCAATAATCGATACAATAGCTATACTAAAAGAAAATCTAACAACCACCGCAAAAATTAACAAACAACATATAGACGAAATCATAATTCTGCTACAAATAATATTACAACAAAACTATTTCACTTTCGACCGCAAATACTACAAACAACAACAAGGACTTGCAATGGGGTCCCCCCTAAGCGGACTATTGGCTGACGTTTACCTCAACCACTTTGAAAATAAATACATTTTGTCCAAACTAAATAAATAAAACCATAAAATCATTCATTACGCGCGATATGTCGACGAAACATTTGTAATTTTTGATGGAACATTAAGACAAATCGAAGTTTTAAAAAAGCCAATGGTTACAAAACTTAAATAAAAGATGATTTAATAAATAAAAATAAAATAAAAAATAAAAACAAAAACATAACCAACAACAAAAACACCACAGAAAATAAATATATAGCAATAGAATACACAAACCTACCTCCACAAATACTAAAATACGAATTTAAAAAAAACTAAACATAAACATATCATTCAAAACAAATAACAATATAGCAAAAATACTAAAACCTTCTGGGTGGAATCTACCTTCTCTTTTTTACGCACATAAAATCTATCTGTCTCATGCGATGCGCTCTTCAGTAAAACGACCCATGTAATCAGGCACATAACTACACGAACTTTGAAACTAACTTAACACCAATGCACATTTGCAAAAAAGGGACAACTCTTGACGCACTCGAAGAGTTCGAGATATACAAGGCAAACAAAATAGAACAAGACAAGATATTAAATGACAAATTAACCATAAAAAACAACACACTATATGACACTGCAATTAAACACCAAATCAACAACAATAGATGAAAAGACACACATACTAAACTGCAAAAAACTAAATCAGCATAAAAGACACCAACACCAAATTTGGCAAATAACACCACAGTCCGATAGCATAAGCCCAAATGGATTATTAAATCCGAAACGCGTCGCTCGTTATAAAAAAATATATGTTGGGATATAATTAAATTACAAATTTTAGTTAAATAAAACAAATTTTTTCAATTTTTAATTTTTCCTTTTCGTAGCAATGAAAGTTCAGGGTTCCACCATCAGGGGACTACCTTATTTCTTTTGATTGGAGCAGATCGACAAATTTGCAGCAGTTTTGATTGCTTTTAGCAACAATGCCACCTCTTTGTTATAGTTTGAAGACCGTGCTTTGTCCGACAAGTATTCAGTGATTTGCTGTTGAAATAGTGTCCAGTTGGAAAAGTCAGTTTTAAATTTAGAGTAAAATGTTTTTGGTAACGTAATGCCTCTCGCTATTAAATGAGATCAGTATCGGAAAATGGTCACTGTTGTCGTTGTGTAGATCACCTAATGTCTTCCAAGTTATTCTTGGAAGCAACTCAGGTGAGCAACAGGTTACATCAACATGTGTTAACGTATTGTGTATTGAAAGATGGGTGGGAGATCCGTCGCGTCGTTCATAGTAACCAGGTTGTTGTCTGAAAAGAAATTTTCTAATAATTCGCCCTTTTTATTAGTGGTTGGAGATCCCCAAAGTGTATTCGAGACGTTAACATCACCTCCGAATATTATTGGAAGATTGACTTGATTAATTATATTTTCTAAATTGTTTTTATAGAATGGTTTGCATATTTGAGTTCAAAGATAATAATTTGTGGGGACTTCTTTTATTAATTAAAAGAGCTATACCTTCCTTACCAGCATCATTGTCTGGCGAGTTATAAAGATAACCATCAAAAGCTTTTGGGAAATTTAGCACCTTGTCAAAGGGGCAGTAGGTTTCTTGGATAGCAACGATTGAAGGATTATGATATTTGATCATACCATTTAGCTCGTCAATATTATTAATGAATCTATTCATGTTCCACTGAATAATATTGAGAGTCACTTTAATGCTATAAGGGTTCCACGCACTTGTCTTACCAGGGGCAAGAGAAGGGTGGGTAGAAGGAGCATTGTTTATGTTTTGGTTTGCGTTGTTTGTTGTTCGTTGTAAATTGTAATGGTTGTTAAAATTAAGTTGTTCGGCGCTTTGGCTCTGCGATTCAGGCGTTGAGTCATTCAGGCTCTTCTTAGATTTGCTAAATGTTCGTTATTTATATAATATTCTCTGTTACCCAAAAGTTTTTGGGTAACACCCATCTTTTCTTGTGTCTGCAGAATATTGTGAGTCATTTATTGAGATCGAATGAGTGGATTGAGAGGGGGAAGAGAATGAGTTGAATGGTGCAGTGGTATTAGATATGTTTTTTTTTGGTAGTGTGGGAGGTAGTTTCGTTGTAACTGTTAGAGCAGGTGATGTGTATGATGTGTTTTTGGTTTGTGGTTTAGGCAATGAGTTGGTACTTACATTATCTGTATTTTCAATCGGATTTGTTTTTGGAGGGATAGGTAGAGGGAGGGTATGGGATGAGTTTGGAAGAGAGGCTTGGAGATTATTTGTTTTACTGTTTTGGTTTGTTGTTTTTTTAATAGTTTCAGCGAATGTATCAATTTGAGGTGGGATTAGTACTGTATTTTGTTGACTATATATTCGCTTGGCTTCTTTCATAGTGCATTCTTTATTTGTTTTTATTGTTAGGATTTGTTTTGCTTGTTTGTATGTAGGACATATTTTGTCTGATGAGGAGTGAGAGAGGAAGCCATTTGCGCACATTGTACGAGTGCATGGGTCTGGATTTTGAGGAGGAAGGCTACACCTTTCGGATATTTTATTACCATTACAACGTTTTGTCGTGTGCCCTAGCAATTGGCAATTGCGGCATCGCATAGGGTTGGGAACATATTCTGTTATTTTGGCTGTGTAATAACCGATATCAACTGATTTAGGGATTTGATAGAGATCAAATGTGAAGAGCATAAGACCTGAGGGTTTTTGTTTTCCATCATCGCTTTATTTTAGGAACTTGTATATGTCTATGACACCTTGAGGTTTCATTTCACTAACAATTTCAGTTTCAGACACGTTGTTGAGGCATGAGGTGAAACAGATTCCTTTCGTTTGATTTAGCTTATCATGTAGCTTCATAGTTACTGGACAAGCACCAGCAAGTTCTTTGACTCGAAGGAAAATGTCTGCGGTCTTTTGAGACCTCGCAAATATCAATAAACTACCATCGCGAAGTTGATTTATACTTTCGTAATCTTGACTTATAGCATCGATTGATTTTTTAAGGACAAAGGGGCTCAGTGAAGTAACGGGTTTTTCGTTGTATTTTGGGGAAATAACAATGTATCGACGATTTCTTACACTGATAGATGGGAGGCTTGGGAACGCGTTCAGCGGTAGGGTGTTATGTTTTGGTTTTTTTTTTTGGGCTGAAGGTCGGGGTCAGGATCGGGATCGAGAATCCCGAAACGACCACCTATATTATTTGGCTGACTGGCCGTTTTAATTAATTGTTTTTGGGTACACTCAATGGGTGCACTCGAGTTCGACACCCAGAAAGGGGGGGGGGGGAAAGAGTGAAGACGGTTTGAAGGGAGAAACCGGTTCACTCGCTTGGCGGCAAAAGCTTATCACACAATAACTTGAAGAACGGTGCTATCGGTTCGAGAGTTAGTCGGTGACTGCGTACAAAAGATATACAAGTCTTTGATTACAAGTAAGTAAGTAAGTAAGTGCTTAATCATGAAGATCTGGACAAGAACTGATTTATTGAATTCAATATAAATGAGTATGTACATAAGTAGGTTACAATAGTTATTGATATACAAAGGATGTATACATGTTTGTTTGTATGTACTATATAAATACTATAACATCTCTCTTTCTTTAGTAAGTTGTTATAAATTATTTTATCAAAACTTAAGTTAACAATTTTAGTAAGCTTAATTCAGATGCTTTTCATAATTTCTAATAATTTTTTTTTTTTTTAAATAAAAAATTCATCAATGATTTTTGTTTCAAATAAATACACATTTCAGAATCTTATGTACCTGGTACAAATCGATCAGGCATTTTCTTAACTCGTGTTGAACGTCTAATTTCGTCAAGTGGTGGTCTGCATGTTTTATTTTCCGATGAAGGTTCACTTGTTGTTGTTTGCAATGCGTCTTTTGATGTTTTGTGAACCTGTTCGGGCTGATCAGCTGCGAGATTATTTTCTTCATTGTTTATTAGGCTTTGGCCGGAATCGACGATTCACCATCTGGATATGCTTTTACATGTTGTCGGTTTCGTAGATACTGATGTCCGTTAACGCTTACCAGAACATTTCGATCAGAAGGTACGTCAATAACTTCACCTTGAGACCAACGTGAATGTCGATCGTTTGGTCTGAGCTGCACGTAATCATCTTGCCCGTACTCCAATGCTGGCAAGTTTCTCGCACCACGGTCGTAATACTTTTTGCTAATTTGTCGTTGCTACATCGTGTGATACTTGTGGCTTGAGCTTATCTGTTGTCAATGGAAGGGAGGATCGTAGACGTCTGCTCATAAGTCGCTGCGCAGGGCTTGACCCAATTTTGTTGATTGTTGTCCTCCATTCGAGTAGATATTTCCAGAAACTTTGTTTTTACGATTTTCACTGCTGCTTCAGCTTTGCCATTCCCTTACTGATGATAAGGAGTGCTTCGCGAGTGCAGAAATTCCCATTCTTCGGCAAAGCGTTTGAAATCCTCATTCACAAAAGGAGTTCCGCCGTCGGTGACTACTACTTCGGGTATACCAAACCGGCTGAAATTTTTCTGACAGCATTTTTGGTTATTGTCTTGGAATTTGCTTCTTGAATTTCGTCTACTTCGATAAAGTCCGAGCAGTAATCAGCAATTACAAGTAGTATCTTCTTCTTGTTGTTATCTTCAACTTCACAAAGGTCCATACCTATACGCTGAAAAGGATAACCTGGTAAAGATGAACATTATAATGGCATTTTAGTTTGGTTGTTGGAGTTTTGTAAACAAAGTGAATAATTTGCGCAAACTTGTCTAATGTGATTTGACATATTTGGCCAAAACACCGTATCTCGAGCTCTTATCAAACACGCTTCAATTCCTTGATGACTGATATGGATTCTTTGTAAAAATTCTTGACGTCGACTTGCTGGAACTAGAATTCGAGATCTTTTAAGAATAAATCCGTTGGTTATGGTTAGTTCATCTCTGTAGTTCCAATAGGGATGCTCTTCTTCGTTTAAGTCGGTTTTCTTACTAGGCCATCCATTCAGAATTAGTTCTTTGAGCCTTACCATTTCTGTATCAACAGCTGATTCTTCTTTTATTGCGAGTAGGCGTGAGTCTGAAATGGGAATGTTACTTAATGGATCTATTTCTGATATCTGTAGCAATATATTTTCAATCTGTACAATTTGGTAAATTTCGTCTTCACTCAGTTCTGATTTTGCTTCACCATATGGAAGTCTTGATAGAAGATCTGATATATGCATCAATTTACCTTTCTTGTATGTTACCTCTAAGTTATAACGCTGAAGAGATAACTGCATTCGTTGTAAACGTTTGGGGGCTTTTAACAATGATTTCTTAAAAATCGATGGTAAAGGAAGATGATCGGTTTCCACTATAATTTTGTTTTGACCACACAAGTATTGATCGAAACGCTTGCACGCAAATACTATGCCTAAGCATTCTTTTTGGGGTCCATCCTGTTTTAATACTGCCCTAATCCTATGCTGCTTGCGTCACTTTCAATTACGGTATGCTTTTTCGTATCAAAATACTTCAATATTGGAGTCTCCGCTATCATTTTTTTTAGCTTGGTAAATGCTTTTTGTTCGTGAGATCCCCAATGCCATTCAACATCTTGATGACAAATATTTCTCAACGGTTCGGTTACTTCAGTGAGCTTAGGCAAAGATCTGTTAAGGTAAGTACACATTCCAATAAATCGCTGAGTGTCTTTCACATTTGTTGGAGCTTCCATTTTCAAAATATCCCTAACTTTACCTTCATCTACTTATAATCCGTCCGATGTCAAAGTAAATCCGAAAAAAGGAACAGTAGTCCGTCCGATCCTAGCCTTAAGTGGATTTAGTTTTAATTTTTTTTCACGTAATCTTTGCAGTAATTTTTCCAAATTTTTATTATGATCCAGAATAGCATCATCCATAGTCTCACCTCTGCCAAGTACCAAAAAATCATCCACTATAACCTCCACACCTTCAAGTCCGTCTATAATCTCGTGCTGTTTCATCTGGTAAATCTCCGGAGCTGACGCAAGTCCGAGCATTAATATTTTTTATATTTTCTACAAAATTGATAGATTTTACCTCTATTATTTTAAATATTTTAGAAGTTTGAGCGGATAAAATAGGAATGCATTTTTCGTTTACTAATTGAAATCGTAGTGTCTTTTATATGCCGTCATATTTACCCAGTAGATCAGCAACACCAACTGGTTTAATAAGACTTCCACCAAAAGCTTTCAATTTTATTTTGCTTTTAATTATCTAAGTCACACTTTTTGTTTGTTATTTTCTTATAATCGTCTATGTTCATTATATTGCATGCAGCACCTGTGTCTTTTATGCACTTTAATATTGTAGGTGTCTTTAATTTTTCATTATTCGTGTCGTAAAATTCAAACTGTCTGAAAATCATTTCTCCACTTCTTTCTATCGTTCCGATCTGTGCCACATACAACACTTCTTCTTCACTTTCCGTTTCTTCTACATTATATGCTTTTTTATGTAACTGTTGACGTTTCCCCTGCTTGCATACTTTACTGAAGTGATTTTTTCTTTTGCGCTCACTGCATGTTCTACCATACGCTGGACAATTACCTTTTTTGTGAACAGTACCACAGTAGCCGCAACTGTCATTATAACTGTTTTTTCGCTGATGAGATTTCTTACTTCTGTATGTTCTTTCCTTTGTCACTATATTTGTTTCCCCGTATTCATTGACGTCTCTTGGTTTAGTTGTATTTCCCATAGTTTTCATTCTTTCTGTTGTTTGTTCTGCTAGACAGCATGTTGTGTGTGCCTTTTCCAACGTGAGGTTTTCTTCCATAAGTAAACGTCTTTTCATGTCGTTGCATTTAATTCCAGGTATTAGTCGATCACATATATATTCATCTTCGTAATGTGGTGGGTATCCACATGTTTTGATTAAATCCCTCAATCTGCAAATATAGGCTTCCACATTCTCAGAGTCAAGCTGCTTAGCTGTATTGAATATGTATCGTTCATAACAGATATTTCTGGTTGGAGCAAAATATTTGTCCAACGCATCCAATATACCTGCTGTGGTCTTACCTTCTTCTGCAGTCAATTTCAACTTATCATAATTTTCCCATTGTTTCCTAAACAATTTCCAATTTTCTAGTGCATTCTCTCGCACATTTACCTGTCGCGGTGATGGTATATTCACTCCCACGGGTAAGGTCTCGGCTACAGGAGGAGTCATTTTATTCTTAAAAATGTTTTTATATTTATATTTGTATTTTTTTTTTTTTTTAATTAATCAATTGGTCTTCTGACACCATGTTTAATCATGAAGATCTGGACAAGAACTGATTTATTGAATTCAATAGAAATGAGTATGTACATAAGTAGGTTACAATAGTTATTGATATACAAAGAATGTATACATGTTTGTTTGTATGTACTATATAAATACTATAACAGTAAGTAGTTCATTTATTGCTTGGTATCATACACTATTTATAAAAGTTTACAATGAATCTTACGCTTTGGCTCTGTGTGTCCAAGTCGAAGTCGTACAAAGTTAGAGATTTTGTGTTTGGAAACGTTTGTTGAGTATATGGGGTTGAGTTTATCATAATTAAGTTTCTTATAATGATGGTGGTATAGGCTCCAGTTCTGGGTTATGATGGATTTTGATTCTTTTTGAATATTTTTTAGCAATCCTAGTTTGGTGTGGATATTGAAGCCTTACAAAGGAGCATTTTTGGCCCAGTTAGCTGCATTGTCAGCGTATTCGTTACCCTGGATTCCTACATGTCCAGGGGTCCACATTAACTTGATATTGTTTGGTGATTTGGTGAGTTGATATCTGATTTCTGATATGAGTTCGGTGTTGTTGTTGGGTTTTTTTATGGCGTTAAGTACAGATATGCTATCAGAGCATATAATGTGTTTGCCAGGGTAGCTCGATACAGCTTTAGTGGCTTGAAGTATGGCAGGCAATTGCACCATTTTCGTGTGTCACCGCAAACGATTTGTTTTCCGTTGTCTTGGAACCAATATAAATTTCCATCCATCCGATTTTAATTCGAGTGAGATAGCTGTGCAGAGGTGGCGGTAGATGCTATTGCTCGTATTTGTTTTTGTATGACTAGCTAGAGTTAAGATTAGAGACTCCGAGTTGATGAACCAAGGGGGAATACGAGGAGTAACATGTCCCTTCTGTTTTGTTGGTAGTTCTAACTCAGCTGTTTTTGTGAGGATCGTAGAGATGGCGGATGGGATCCTTTTGCTTAATTTATGGTTATGCTTTTTTGGTGTCGATATCGATTATTGAATTTTAGGAAAAGGATAGTTTCGCAAAAAGTTTAGCAGTAATAGTATCTCTTCGTTCTTCTATGGTTGGGTTGTTGGGAACGCGTTCTTTATAGGTGTTGTTGGGAACGCGTTGATGCTTCTCCTTGCTGCGGCGTGGTATGTTGGTTTTATTATGATCAAGATTGATTCAGGACAATGCCTTTTTATATACAACCCATATTCAATTTAATTTAAAACTGACATTCTCGTACTGTTGGAAAGGGTATTTATATGTATGTTAGTTTTTTTTGAAGCTAGATATCTTACAATATTAGTTCTCGTAGCTAGTGATTTTTTAAGCTCTATACAATGTTGTTTCCAAGAATATTTGTTATTAAAGACTAAACCTAGAATACTTAAATTACTAACATTTTGGATTTCTACATCATTTATATTTACATTAAGTTGTGGACAGTTTTGTTTTCTACAAATATGGAGCAATTTACATTTTTCAATCGACAATTCGGCACCTGCAGTTTTTAACCAATCTATAATTTCTTTTAAAGCAATTTGAAATAAGAATTTACTTTTATCAATATCATTTATCTTACATAAAATATATGTATTGTCTGCATAAATACAGTGAACTATTAATTTTTGCTTTTCCAAAATTGAATTTATACCGTCGAACGCAATTATGAATAATATCACCGAGAGAGGTGATCCCTGGGGTACACCTGGGGTATACTCTTCCACCTAGCAAGAGTAGATGCTATTAGTTTTTACACAAAATGTTCTATTCGTTAAAAAAGATCTTGCGTAACCGTATGATTTTTCTTCCAACACCCCATTTTGTAAGATTTATCAAAACTATATGAAGTCCTATTCTATCGAAGGCTTTTTTGAAATCCAGAGAGAGGATGGATACATGGTTTTTTTTGCTGATAGAGTCTTTGTAGTGAGGTAGTCGATGTGTAGAAGAGCATCGACGCATCTTCGGTTGGATTTGAAGGCAACTTGGTTAGGGCTTATAAGTTTGTTTGTTTCGGCAAACCTTAGTATGCGTTTTGCAATTATTTTTTCCATTATTTAGATAGAGAGATTGGACGGTATCCTTCGATAATATTTTTATCTTTTTTTGGCTTCGGAATAGGCATTATTGAAGAAGATTTCTAGGTATGAGGAATAATCGAGTTACTTAAGATATTATTGTATAGATCAAGAATTCTCTGCTTGGTTTTATTAGGTAGATTTTTCAGCATTGGATAAGATATTTTATCTCTGCAACAATACCGCCTCTTTGTTATTGTTTGAAGACGGTGCTTTGTCCGACAAGTATTCAGTGATTTTCTGTTGAAATAGTGTCCAGTTGGATAAATCAGTTTTAAATTTAGAGTAAAATGTTTTTGGTAACGTAATGCCTCTCGCTATTAAATGAGGTCAGTATCGGAAAATGGTCACTGTTTTGTAGAGCATCTAATGTCTTCCAAGTTATTCTTGGAAGCAACTCAGGTGAGCAACAGGTTACATCAACATGTGTTAACGTATTGTGTGTTGAAAGATGGGTGGGAGATCCGTCGTTCATAATAACCAGGTTGTTGTTTGAGAAGAAATTTTCTAATAATTCGCCCGTTTTTATTAGTGGTTGGAGATCCCCTAAGTGTATTCGAGACGTTAACATCACCTCCGAATATTATTGGAAGATTGACTTGATTAACTATATTTTCTAAATCGTTTTTATTGAATTTTTGTTTTGGGGGTAAATATATGTTTATGTATGTGAATTTTATTTTATGTTGTAGTTCAACAGCAATGGTTTGCAGATTTGAGCTCAAAGATAATTAGTATTTTTATTTATCATTGTCTGGCGAGTTATAAAGATAACCATCAAAAGCTTTTGGGAAATTTAGCACCTTGTCAAAGGGGCAGTAGGTTTCTTGGATAGCAACGATTGAAGGATTATGATATTTGATCATAACATTTAGCTCGTCAATATTATTAATGAATCTATTCATATTCCACTGAATAATATTGAGAGTTACTTTAATGTTATAAGGGTTCCACGCACTTGTCTTACCAGGGGCAAGAGAAGGGTAGGTAGAAGGAGCATTGTTTATGTTTTGGTTTGTGTTGTTTGTTTTTCGTTTTAAATTGTAATGGTTGTTAAAATTAAGTTGTTCGGCGCTTTGACTCTGCGATTCGGGCGTTGAATCATTCAACTGTCATTCAACTTGATTCAACTGTCGAGCCGCAGAGTCAGTCAGGGTGAAAGTATTATTATGACATGTCGACATCATTAATGTTCGTTATTTATATAATATTCGTTGTTACGCAAAAGTTTTTGGGTAAGTAAGTAAGGCGTGAAGTCAAGGTTGTTTTCATCCCGAAGGCTGGTAAACCTAGTCACACGGAAGCTAAAGTCTATAGACCAATCAGTCTCACGTCGTTTACTCTTAAAACTTTCGAAAGACTGTTGGACATCTATATTCGCAGCACACTGAACCCGGAGGTAGTTTCTCCAATGCAGCATGCCTATACAAAAGGCAAAAGCGTAGAAATAGCACTTCACTGTGTTGTTAATAATTACAATTGAAAAAACTCTCAAAGACAAGGAATACACTCTCGCTGCCTTTCTGGATATTGAAGGAGCATTCAATAATGTGGAAAGTGACGCAGTTAAGAGAATATAGAAAGTTCAATTATAAATTGGACTATGTGCATGTTAAGAAACAGGCATATAAACACAGAACTTGGAGAATCACGTTTAAAAGTATCCACATCTAGAGGAACACCCCAGGGAGGGGTACTCTCTCCACTTCTTTGGATACTAGTTATGAACGAAATACTTGTAAAATTAAAATATCATCATCATCGTCGGCTCGACAACCGGGGTCCGGTCCTGGCCTCCTTCAACAAGTCTCTCCACCCATCCCGGTCTCGAGCCGCCGCCATCCAATTGCGCATCCCAAGGCTCCGGGCGTCCTGGTCTACGCCATCTCTCCAGCGCAAGCATGGTCTACCACGCTGTCGTCTACCATAGAATGTACCACAAAGAACTTTCCGAGCAGGTTCCTCTTCGCTCATGCGAGCTAGGTGCCCTGCCCACCGGAGTCTACCGAGCTTAATTTTTGTCACGATATCTGCTTCAAGGTAGATTGCGTACAATTCATGATTGTACCGTCTCCGGAATCGTCCTTCCTCACATATGGGGCCAACAATTCTCCTTAAGACTTTTCTCTCGAACGCGGCTAAGAGGTCGGAGTGCCTTTTGCTAAGCACCCAAGTCTCGGATCCATATGTGAGTACTGGCAGGACCATGGTCCTGTACAGCAGCAGTTTAGAAGTTATGGTGAGATTTCTGGATTTGAAGAGCTTTGACAGACTATAGTAGGCTCTGTTGGATTTGAGAAGCCGCACGCGTATTTCTTCTTCTATATTGTTATCGGCTGCTACTATTGACCCAAGGTATTTAAAGGATTGCACCACTTCAAATTCGTGCTCCGCTACCTTGATTGTTTGACCAACTGTTCCTCTCGCATTCGACGCCACCATGTACTTTGTTTTACCTTCACTAATGTGCAGCCCCAGATCTTGTGCCGCCTGCTCGATCTGGATGAAGGAATCATGTACAGCTTGCTCAGTTCTTCCGATGATGTCGATGTCGTCTGCGTAAGCCAGTATCTGGCTGGACCTGTTGACGATGGTCCCTCTTGTTGCCGTGCCAGAGTCACGGATTGCTTTCTCCAACCAGGTTGAAGAGGAGGCAGGCCAAACCATCCCCTTGTCGGAGTCCATTAAAGATGTTGATTGGTTTGGATAGCAATCCGGCTATTTTTACTTGGCTTGTTACGTTGGCCATGGTCAACCTACATAGTCGTGTCAATTTATTTGGGATGCCGAATTCTCTCATGGCTTTGTAAAGTTCTACCCTGGCTATGCTATGGTAGGCCGCCTTAAAGTCTTTAAACAGGTGGTATGTTGGGATGTTAAATTCTAGACATTTTTCCTTCGCCTGCCTAAGGGTAAAGATCTGATCAGTTGTTGATTTGCCTGGAATGAAACCACACTGATATTGTCCGATGATGGTTTTAGCGTATGGGGTTATCCGGTCTTGTAGGATAGAGGAGAGTATCTTATAGGCGGTACTCAACAACGTGATACCTCTATAATTGCTGCACGTTGTGACATCTCCCTTCTTATGTATGGGGCAAATTATACCTTTTCGCCAGTCTTCTGGAATTTCTTCATGCTCCCACACGTGCACTATAATCTCATGAATTGCTTGACGTAAAGCTGGCCCACCGTGTTGAAATAGTTCGGTTGGTATACCATCGGCTCCCGGGGCTTTGTTTTTCTTTAGCCGGCCTATAGTCTTCTCAACCTCTTCTATGCTTGGTGGCGGCAACATAGGGTACTCTTCTTGAAGTAGTGGAGCCTCCACTTCTGCAGTGAGCTGACCATTTAGCAATTCATTGAAGTACACTTCCCATCGCTCCAGTATGCTTTGAGGATCGGTGATCAGATTTCCCTCTCCGTCTACAGGAGGAGTCATTTTATTCTTAAAAATGTTTTTATATTTATATTTGTATTTTTTTTTTTTTTTTAATTAATCAATTGGTCTTCTGACACCATGTTTAATCATGAAGATCTGGACAAGAACTGATTTATTGAATTCAATAGAAATGTAGGTTACAATAGTTATTGATATACAAAGAATGTATACATGTTTGTTTGTATGTACTATATAAATACTATAACAGTAAGTAATTCATTTATTGCTTGGTATCATACACTATTTATAAAAGTTTACAATGAATCTTACGCTTTGGCTCTGTGTGTCCAAGTCGAAGTCGTACAAAGTTAGAGATTTTGTGTTTGGAAACGTTTGTTGGGTATATGGGGTTGAGTTTATCATAATTAAGTTTCTTATAATGATGGTGGTATAGGCTCCAGTTCTGGGTTATGATGGATTTTGATTCTTTTTGAATATTTTTTAGCAATCCTAGTTTGGTGTGGATATTGAAGCCTTACAAAGGAGCATTTTTGGCCCAGTTAGCTGCATTGTCAGCGTATTCGTTACCCTGGATTCCTACATGTCCAGGGGTCCACATTAACTTGATATTGTTTGGTGATTTGGTGAGTTGATATCTGATTTCTGATATGAGTTCGGTGTTGTTGTTGGGTTTTTTTATGGCGTTAAGTACAGATATGCTATCAGAGCATATAATGTGTTTGCCAGGGTAGCTCGATACAGCTTTAGTGGCTTGAAGTATGGCAGGCAATTGCACCATTTTCGTGTGTCACCGCAAACGATTTGTTTTCCGTTGTCTTGGAACCAATATAAATTTCCATCCATCCGATTTTAATTCGAGTGAGATAGCTGTGCAGAGGTGGCGGTAGATGCTATTGCTCGTATTTGTTTTTGTATGACTAGCTAGAGTTAAGATTAGAGACTCCGAGGTTATGAACCAAGGGGGAATACGAGGAGTAACATGTCCCTTCTGTTTTGTTGGTAGTTCTAACTCAGCTGTTTTTGTGAGGATCGTAGAGATGGCGGATGGGATCCTTTTGCTTAATTTATGGTTATGCTTTTTTGGTGTCGATATCGATTATTGAATTTTAGGAAAAGGATAGTTTCGCAAAAAGTTTAGCAGTAATAGTATCTCTTCGTTCTTCTATGGTTGGGTTGTTGGGAACGCGTTCTTTATAGGTGTTGTTGGGAACGCGTTGATGCTTCTCCTTGCTGCGGCGTGGTATGTTGGTTTTATTATGATCAAGATTGATTCAGGACAATGCCTTTTTATATACAACCCATATTCAATTTAATTTAAAACTGACATTCTCGTACTGTTGGAAAGGGTATTTATATGTATGTTAGTTTTTTTTGAAGCTAGATATCTTACAATATTAGTAGTAGCTAGTGATTTTTTAAGCTCTATACAATGTTGTTTCCAAGAATATTTGTTATTAAAGACTAAACCTAGAATACTTAAATTACTAACATTTTGGATTTCTACATCATTTATATTTACATTAAGTTGTGGACAGTTTTGTTTTCTACAAATATGGAGCAATTTACATTTTTCAATCGACAATTCGGCACCTGCAGTTTTTAACCAATCTATAATTTCTTTTAAAGCAATTTGAAATAAGAATTTACTTTTATCAATATCATTTATCTTACATAAAATATATGTATTGTCTGCATAAATACAGTGAACTATTAATTTTTGCTTTTCCAAAATTGAATTTATACCGTCGAACGCAGTTATGAATAATATCACCGAGAGAGGTGATCCCTGGGGTACACCTGGGGTATACTCTTCCACCTAGCAAGAGTAGATGCTATTAGTTTTTACACAAAATGTTCTATTCGTTAAAAAAGATCTTGCGTAACCGTATGATTTTTCTTCCAACACCCCATTTTGTAAGATTTATCAAAAGTATATGAAGTCCTATTCTATCGAAGGCTTTTTTGAAATCCAGAGAGAGGATGGATACATGGTTTTTTTTGCTGATAGAGTCTTTGTAGTGAGGTAGTCGATGTGTAGAAGAGCATCGACGCATCTTCGGTTGGATTTGAAGGCAACTTGGTTAGGGCTTATAAGTTTGTTTGTTTCGGCAAACCTTAGTATGCGTTTTGCAATTATTTTTTCCATTATTTGGATAGAGAGATTGGACGGTATCCTTCGATAATATTTTTATCTTTTTTTGGCTTCGGAATAGGCATTATTGAAGAAGATTTCTAGGTATGAGGAATAATCGAGTTACTTAAGATATTATTGTATAGATCAAGAATTCTCTGCTTGGTTTTATTAGGTAGATTTCTCAGCATTGGATAAGATATTTTACCTCTGCAACAATACCGCCTCTTTGTTATTGTTTGAAGACGGTGCTTTGTCCGACAAGTATTCAGTGATTTTCTGTTGAAATAGTGTCCAGTTGGATAAATCAGTTTTAAATTTAGAGTAAAATGTTTTTGGTAACGTAATGCCTCTCGCTATTAAATGAGGTCAGTATCGGAAAATGGTCACTGTTTTGTAGAGCATCTAATGTCTTCCAAGTTATTCTTGGAAGCAACTCAGGTGAGCAACAGGTTACATCAACATGTGTTAACGTATTGTGTGTTGAAAGATGGGTGGGAGATCCGTCGTTCATAATAACCAGGTTGTTGTTTGAGAAGAAATTTTCTAATAATTCGCCCGTTTTTATTAGTGGTTGGAGATCCCCTAAGTGTATTCGAGACGTTAACATCACCTCCGAATATTATTGGAAGATTGACTTGATTAACTATATTTTCTAAATCGTTTTTATTGAATTTTTGTTTTGGGGGTAAATATATGTTTATGTATGTGAATTTTATTTTATGTTGTAGTTCAACAGCAATGGTTTGCAGATTTGAGCTCAAAGATAATAAGTATTTTTATTTATCATTGTCTGGCGAGTTATAAAGATAACCATCAAAAGCTTTTGGGAAATTTAGCACCTTGTCAAAGGGGCAGTAGGTTTCTTGGATAGCAACGATTGAAGGATTATGATATTTGATCATAACATTTAGCTCGTCAATATTATTAATGAATCTATTTATATTCCACTGAATAATATTGAGAGTTACTTTAATGTTATAAGGGTTCCACGCACTTGTCTTACCAGGGGCAAGAGAAGGGTAGGTAGAAGGAGCATTGTTTATGTTTTGGTTTGTGTTGTTTGTTTTTCGTTTTAAATTGTAATGGTTGTTAAAATTAAGTTGTTCGGCGCTTTGACTCTGCGATTCGGGCGTTGAATCATTCAACTGTCATTCAACTTGATTCAACTGTCGAGCCGCAGAGTCAGTCAGGGTGAAAGTATTATTATGACATGTCGACATCATTAATGTTCGTTATTTATATAATATTCGTTGTTACGCAAAAGTTTTTGGGTAAGTAAGTAAGGCGTGAAGTCAAGGTTGTTTTCATCCCGAAGGCTGGTAAACCTAGTCACACGGAAGCTAAAGACTATAGACCAATCAGTCTCACGTCGTTTACTCTTAAAACTTTCGAAAGACTGTTGGACATCTATATTCGCAGCACACTGAACCCGGAGGTAGTTTCTCCAATGCAGCATGCCTATACAAAAGGCAAAAGCGTAGAAATAGCACTTCACTGTGTTGTTAATAATTACAATTGAAAAAACTCTCAAAGACAAGGAATACACTCTCGCTGCCTTTCTGGATATTGAAGGAGCATTCAATAATGTGGAAAGTGACGCAGTTAAGAGAATATAGAAAGTTCAATTATAAATCGGACTATGTGCATGTTAAGAAACAGGCATATAAACACAGAACTTGGAGAATCACGTTTAAAAGTATCCACATCTAGAGGAACACCCCAGGGAGGGGTACTCTCTCCACTTCTTTGGATACTAGTTATGAACGAAATACTTGTAAAATTAAAATATCACCATCATCGTCGGCTCGACAACCGGGGTCCGGTCCTGGCCTCCTTCAACAAGTCTCTCCACCCATCCCGGTCTCGAGCCGCCGCCATCCAATTGCGCATCCCAAGGCTCCGGGCGTCCTGGTCTACGCCATCTCTCCAGCGCAAGCATGGTCTACCACGCTGTCGTCTACCATAGAATGTACCACAAAGAACTTTCCGAGCAGGTTCCTCTTCGCTCATGCGAGCTAGGTGCCCTGCCCACCGGAGTCTACCGAGCTTAATTTTTGTCACGATATCTGCTTCAAGGTAGATTGCGTACAATTCATGATTGTACCGTCTCCGGAATCGTCCTTCCTCACATATGGGGCCAACAATTCTCCTTAAGACTTTTCTCTCGAACGCGGCTAAGAGGTCGGAGTGCCTTTTGCTAAGCACCCAAGTCTCGGATCCATATGTGAGTACTGGCAGGACCATGGTCCTGTACAGCAGCAGTTTAGAAGTTATGGTGAGATTTCTGGATTTGAAGAGCTTTGACAGACTATAGTAGGCTCTGTTGGATTTGAGAAGCCGCACGCGTATTTCTTCTTCTATATTGTTATCGGCTGCTACTATTGACCCAAGGTATTTAAAGGATTGCACCACTTCAAATTCGTGCTCCGCTACCTTGATTGTTTGACCAACTGTTCCTCTCGCATTCGACGCCACCATGTACTTTGTTTTACCTTCACTAATGTGCAGCCCCAGATCTTGTGCCGCCTGCTCGATCTGGATGAAGGAATCATGTACAGCTTGCTCAGTTCTTCCGATGATGTCGATGTCGTCTGCGTAAGCCAGTATCTGGCTGGACCTGTTGACGATGGTCCCTCTTGTTGCCGTGCCAGAGTCACGGATTGCTTTCTCCAACCAGGTTGAAGAGGAGGCAGGCCAAACCATCCCCTTGTCGGAGTCCATTAAAGATGTTGATTGGTTTGGATAGCAATCCGGCTATTTTTACTTGGCTTGTTACGTTGGCCATGGTCAACCTACAAAGTCGTGTCAATTTATTTGGGATGCCGAATTCTCTCATGGCTTTGTAAAGTTCTACCCTGGCTATGCTATGGTAGGCCGCCTTAAAGTCTTTAAACAGGTGGTATGTTGGGATGTTAAATTCTAGACATTTTTCCTTCGCCTGCCTAAGGGTAAAGATCTGATCAGTTGTTGATTTGCCTGGAATGAAACCACACTGATATTGTCCGATGATGGTTTTAGCGTATGGGGTTATCCGGTCTTGTAGGATAGAGGAGAGTATCTTATAGGCGGTACTCAACAACGTGATACCTCTATAATTGCTGCACGTTGTGACATCTCCCTTCTTATCTATGGGGCAAATTATACCTTTTCGCCAGTCTTCTGGAATTTCTTCATGCTCCCACACGTGCACTATAATCTCATGAATTGCTTGACGTAAAGCTGGCCCACCGTGTTGAAATAGTTCGGTTTGGTATACCATCGGCTCCCGGGGCTTTGTTTTTCTTTAGCCGGCCTATAGCCTTCTCAACCTCTTCTATGCTTGGTGGCGGCAACATAGGGTACTCTTCTTGAAGTAGTGGAGCCTCCACTTCTGCAGTGAGCTGACCATTTAGCAATTCATTGAAGTACACTTCCCATCGCTCCAGTATGCTTTGAGGATCGGTGATCAGATTTCCCTCTCCGTCCTTGCAGTATGTGCAGCGTGGTGTCTACTGCGTCATGTTTCGGACGGATTGGTAGAACTTCCGCGCCTGGTGCGGACCTCGCTCTCGGCTTTTCTCTATTTCACAGATTATGTTCTTCTTCAAGGCTGATTTTTTCTGTCTGTGAAGCCGTTTTTCAATTCTTCTGAGCTCTTTATATTCGTCTTCGCGTGCCCGCGTTCTATGAGATTGTTGCCTTGCTCGGTACGCAAGATTCTTACGTTCAGTCGCTAGCTTGCATTCATCATCAAACCAGTCGTTCCGATTTCTACGACTGCTGCCTAAGATGGAGTTGGCAGTACTAATGACAGTATTCTTAAGGCGTATCCACTTCTCATCTACGCCCAGCATACTGGCTCCAGGACTTACTCTACCCAGTTCTAGGGCGAGTCCTAACGCATTACCAAAGGTGTTACTGGTGTTTTCATTGCGCAGAGCAGCCGTGTTGATTCGAACCTGATCGGCGGATGCAATACGTCTTCGCAAGGCAATCCGCCCTCGGAAAACCATACCAACAAGATAGTGATCCGAGTCGATATTGGCACCTCGGTACGTTCGTACCGTCATCAAGTTCGAGTAGTGGCGACGGTCTATCAACACGTGGTCAATTTGGTTACGAGTGACTCCATCAGGTGATACCCAGGTGGCTTTGTAGATATCTTTACGCGGGAACCTGGTACTCGCAACGACCATGTTTTTCGATGCTGCCAATTCTAAGACTCGAAGTCCATTGTCATTAGTGTTCTCATGCAAACTATGGGTGCCTGCGTAATGCCTGAATACCGGCCCCCGACCTATTTTTGCATTCAAATCCCCAAGGATGATTTTTACGTCATACCTTGGACAGGCATTGAGGGCCCTCTCGACTTGTTCGTAGTAAGTCTCTTTTTCTTCGTCTGAGGACTCCTCCGTAGGTCCGTGAACGTTAATGAGGCTGATGTTCTTAAATTTGCCTCGCACGCGAAGGGTGCATAGCCTTTCCCTTATAGCGTTAAAGCCGATGATGGCAGACTTCATTTTTTCGCCGACTAGGAAGCCTACCCCGAGCACATGGTGTTTTGTATGACAGCTGTAGTATAAGTCATAATCTTTCTTCTGTAGAACACCATTCCCTGTCCATCTTATTTCTTGGAGTGCTGTTATGTCAGCTTTATATTTTGACAGGGCATCGGCTAGCTGCTGAGCAGCTCGAGCTCTATCGAGCGATCGTACGTTCCATACGAAAATTCGTAAATCGTTATTCCGTTTTCTTTGCGTGGGTTGTCGTCGTGAGATCAGTCCGTTTCCGAGGCTTGTTGTTGGTCTCGTAATTCTTCTAGTTTTACGGAACAGGGAATTAACCTGTTGCCAACCTGTGGAACCAGCCTGATCATATTAGCCAAACCTTTTTAAAGGCTTGTTTCTAGCGGCCGCCGCGAAGAGGCTATGATCACACTTCCACCAGTCCGAATAGTTACGGCACGTGCATGTTTTCGTATGCTACATGTTATTCCCCCTATTCGGCTGATGGCTGACCGCCAAAAAATTAAAATATAGTGGAGTCAAATCAGTAGCCTATGCGGACGACCTAGCACTACTTGCGACAGGAAAATTCCCATCCACTATAAGTGAACAGATCGAGTTTACCCTGTCAAAGGTCAACAACTGGACAAAGAAATGTGGTCTAATGGTTAATCCATTGAAAACAGAATTGGTTCTCTTCACTAACAGAAGGAAAATACCAATGTTTAGACTACCATCAATAGAAGGGACACCACTCAAAATCTCAGATCAGGCAAGATACCTTGGTGTGATCCTTGATAAGAAACTGACCTGGTGTCTCAACACCAAAGAAAGAGCAAAGAAAGCTATGGTCGCATTCTATTCCTGCAACAGGATTTTCGGAAAATCCTGGGGACCAAACCCAAAAATTATCAGGTGGATGTACACGGCAATAGTTAGACCGATACTAACCTACGGTAATCTAGTTTGGTGGAACGCGACAGAGAAAACAACAAACCTGAAAATCTTAACAAAAGTTCAAAGATTAGCATGCGTAGGTATTTTAGGGGCGTTGAAAACCACCCCCACAGCGGGGCTGGAAGCGATACTCAACCTGAAACCCTTAGATCTATTGGTGCAAGAATCAGCAGCATACAGTGCCTTGCGACTAAGTCAGACTAACTGCTGGAAGCAAAGCACAACGGGCCATATTCAGATTCTTCAGAGATATGTGGGAATTAATGTTTGCACAGACTACATAACACCCCATTTAAACTTCGACAGACCATTCACTACCTCTTTTCCTAAAAGAGAGGAGTGGAAAAACAACCAACCTCTCAGTAACGAATCTACGATAACTGTCTTCACTGATGGTTCTAAGATGGACACTGGAGTTGGTGCAGGAATCTTCTCGGAAACTCTGGGACTAGCTAGCTCCTTCAGACTTCCAGACTTTTGCAGCGTGTTCCAAGCTGAGGTCTTGGCAGTGACCAAAGCAGCTACGCAAATATCAATGATGGCGATACCACGAGCTGACATCACCCCCTTTATTGATAGCCAAGCAGCAATTAAAGCAATTTCCGCCAACGAAATACATTCGAAGCTTGTAAATTGCTGTCGCGAAGAGCTTAGGGTTCTTGGCATGCAGCATAACATTAGACTCTGCTGGGTTCCTGGTCACAGCAATGTACAGGGAAACGAAAGAGCTGATGAGCTGGCGAGAACGGGATCGTCACTTGATTCAAGTCAAGCCGAACGACATATTAAATTACCAAACTGTAACATCAAATAGGATACTGGTAACAAAATATCAGAAAAAACAATGAAAGATGGAACCTGCTTGAAACATGCGCCACAACTAGAAAATTGTGGCCCAATTTCAATAAGCAGAGGACAGACAAAATTATGCAAATGAACAAAAAACATCTTCGTTCCCTTGTCAGCATAATCACCGGACACAACCTACTGGGATACCACAGAAAGAAAATGAGGCTCAGTACTGACGACCTTTGCAGAGGCTGCAGCGATGAAGAAGCACATGAGGACACCTTACACTTTCTGTCACTTAAGAAAGAAACACTTAGGTAATCATTTCTTTGATGATTTAGAGGATCTTTCTAGAACTTCGGCGAACAGTCTTCTGAACTTCGTCAATGCCTCTAAATGGCTTGATTGCTAACAGAACACATAGGTTTTTACATTAAGTGGGATACAAATTCCTAGGGTATCACAACGGATCTACATAGATCTAAGTGTGACGGTAACAAGATCAACTGTCAGCCCTTCTACCTAACCTAACCTAAGTAAGGCAGTAAAAATTTTTGGCCATTTGTAAAAAATATACGAAATACCACCTGGTCCTCGGTTCCAACGCTCGTCTTCAACGATACTACTTTTGTTTAGCTCACTCGATAAAGCCAATTTGCTTGCAGCACAGTTTGCTGTTTATTCGACGCTGCCAGAAGAAGATATGACTCCACCTGTACTTGAAGGCGTAAAAAATTTTATGGGACAAATCCTCTTTCGCACTCGTGCATTCGCTAGAGTTCTGAAAGATCTCGACATTCAAAAATCCTCTGGCCCGGATAGTATCCCTCCCATTGTTCTGAAGAGGTGTTCTTTAACGCTGGCAAAACCACTGCATAAGCTTTTCCATCTGTCCTACTCTACTGGTCTCTTTCCGAGTGGATGGAAAACAGCATTTGTCCAGCCTGTCCCTTCTTTCCAAGGTGATGGAAACACTTATTAATCATCAACTTAAGAAATATCTTGAAGAACGAAAGCGTCTAAATGACCGGCAGTATGGCTTTCGTAGCAATAGGTCCACTGGTGATCTGATGGTATATCTCACCGAACAGTGGCACAAATCTTAGCATCGTTTTGGCGAAAGTAAGATTATTGCACTCAATATTTCAAAAGCATTTGATAGAGTTTGACATCGAGCTCTCTTATCGAAAATGCGTGCATTTGGTTTTGATGAATCTCTTCCTCGTTGGATTAGAAATTACCTTTCGGACCGGTCAATACAAGTTGTATTGGACGGTTTCAAGTCTGATATCTACAAACTAAATGCTGGTGTGCCCCAGGACTCAGTTTTGTCTCTGACCCTCTTCTTAATATTCATAAGTGACCTGTTATCTGAAGCTTCTAATCCATTAAACTGTTTTGCTGACGACAGTACTCTCAGCTTTTCATATTCGTTTCTTGATTCACATCCATGTTCTTCAAATGTGGAACTTCAACGGCAGCGTATGACAAGCTCACTAAATTGTGATCTCGACAGCATTGTCCAATGGGGAATCAGAAACCGTGTAGAATTTAATGTTTCTAAAACTCAATGCTGTCTCCTGTCGTTAAAGCGGAACCCACCCCAAAGCTGCTATCTATGAGTGGCACTTGCATAGAGGAAACCGAACAGCTTTCAGTACTCGGTATGTGTGTCACAGACCACCTTTTGTGGAACGACCACATATTTGACATCGCCAAAAACGCTGGTAAGTGTTTAGGTTTTCTCCGTCGATGCAAGAAATTTTTCTCCCCCTCTGATCTGGCTGTGATCTACAAAGCCCTTATTCGTCCGAAACTTGAGTACAACTCCCATATTTGGGCAGGTGCTCCAAAAACCCACTTGAGCCTATTGGAGAGAATACAAAAGAGAGCTCTAAAAATGATAGGTGAAAGAACTATAACGGAAACATTTACATCTCTTGAGCACCGTCGCAATGTTTCATGTCTATCATTATTTTACCGCTATTTCTATAAACAGTGTTCTAGTGAAATAGCCAGTTGCATTCCTCCCCTTAAACAATTCAACCGTAATACTCGCGCTTCTAGGAATGCTCATCAGTTTACCCTTGAGCCCAATTTCGGACGTACTGTGAAGTACAGAGATTCTTTCCTTAGTCGCACTACACGAATGTGGAATGCTCTACCCAGCCCGGTTTTCCCCTCCCATTGTGATCTTCAGACATTTAAAACCAATGTGCATTGGTATCTCCTTTTCAATTCTCTCCAATCTACCTAATCACTCGTGCTGTGTATATCATTTTAAGGGTAGTCACAACCCCTTTAGTGCGCGCTAAATATAAAAAAAAAAATCTTTTTTTGTGTCTGAAGAATGTTGTGAGTCATTTATTGAGATCGAATGAGTGGATTGAGATGGGGAAGAAAATTAGTTAAATGGTGCAGTGGTATTAGTTATGTTTTCTTTTGGTAGTGTGGGAGGTAGTTTCGTTGTAACTGTTAGAGCAGGTGATGTGTATGATGTGTTTTTGGTTTGTGGTTTAGGTAATGAGTTGGTACTTACATTATCTGTATTTTCAATCGGATTTGTTTTTGGAGGGATAGGTAGAGGGAGGGTATGGGATGTGTTTGGAAGAGAGGCTTGGAGATTATTTGTTTTACTGTTTTGGTTTGTTGTTTTTTAATGGTTTCAGCGAATGTATCAATTTGAGGTGGGATTAGTACTCTATTTTGTTGACTATATAAACGGTCCGAAAAATAACTTTTTTTTTTTGAAAATGGCGCAAAAAATCGAGTGAAGCTTCGGCTGTGTGGCACGTAGCGCCGTCCTGTTGAAACCAAATGTTGCCAATATCCTCCTCTTCAATTTTTGTGAACAAAAATTCATTCAACATGGCCCGATAATGATCGCAATCAACTGTAACGGCCCCTCCTTGCTCATTTCCGAAAAATTGCCCAATTATGCCTCTGGACTAAACTCCGCACCAAACAGTGACTCGTTTTGGGTGTATCGGCTTTTCAATGTATGCGTGCGGGTTTTCTGTACCCCAAATGCGACAATTTTGCTTGTTTACTACCCGCCAAGATTAAAATGAGCTTCATCTGAAGAGATGATTTTTTTGGCAAAATCGGCATCTTCTCTAAGTCGATCGCAGTCCCACCTAACGAAGCGTATACACAACCATATTCGTTCAGCGGAAGGATAAAACTAATTGTTCGTTGTAAGAATTTATTAAAAGGCAAGAAAGAGCTTTACAAAAATGACAGGTTAAGTTTTATGTATCTAAGGCCATGTGAGACCTGTCAATATTAGAGTACAGTACAAAATAAGTTTAATATTATACATTAAGAACAAAAATTAAAGCCATTATTTCAACACTCCCTCTCGTTTTTTTTTTTAATTCAATATTTAATGTAAACAAAATTAGCAAATTCCATAAAGTTCTCTTAATCTAAAAAATTTCTCTTTAGCCAACGGTTTCGTCAACGTGTCAGCTAGTTGTTCATTTGTAGAAACGAACTGCACATTTATCTCTCCTCTGTTTTGTTGATCGCATGTGTAGAAGAACTGTGTATCAATATGTTTAGTTCTCTTCGATGATTCTGGATTTTTAACAATTGTTATCGCCCTCTGATTGTCGCTAAACATTTGTGTTGGATTAGTCTGCTTGCACCCGAAATCTGTTAAAATTCGTCTCAGACATATGGTAGCTTTTGTTGCTGAACATAAAGCCACAAATTCTGCCTCGGTGGTCGATGTTGCTATGACACTTTGTTTTCTGGAACTCCGCCGTTGAGAAAACAAACCCATCCAGTTGTACTGCATCTGTTGTCAACATCACCTGCCCAGTCAGCATCAGAATAAACAGTCAGCGTTGCCTCGTTCGAGCCCACTCCATAGGTTATTCCATTTGACAAAGTTCCCTTCAAATATTAGTTGCGGCGTGCGTACTGTTCTCTTCGTAACAAAGTTGTAGCTGAAATACGTTTAGTTAAATCTGAAATTTTCTCTCATCAGCTTAGTACTTCCTTGAACGGGCGACAGTTGTGGAAGAACTTACGCAACATTGGTATTGGAAAGTCAAGAATGTTTTCAGCTGAAGATGTAGATGTTAATGCTCTCAATAAAACCTTCGTTTCTTTACCATCGACACTAGTTCCTTCATCGAGTACCTCAGTGACATCATCTTTTATCGATCAGTCAAATCATCCTGGATTTGGCTTTCGCGCCGTGGATAGTGCTGATGTTGTCGAAAGTTTGCTTTATGTTAAGTCAAATGCCGTTGGACTGGATGCTATTCACCCCAAATTTTTGTATATGATTCTGCCAATCGTGTTACCTTATCTTACGTTTGTGCTTAATACAATTCTGATGTCAGGAGTGTATCCTGATCTGTGGAAGGTAGCTAAAATCATACCACATCCAAAAAATGCTAAGGGGGTTGAATTTAGGCCTATCTCAGTCCTACCCTATTTGTCTAAAGTGTTTGAGAAAGTTTTACAGAAACAAATAAATGATTACCTTATGGCGAACTCTATGCTTACCCCAAATCAATCTGGTTTTCGTAAGAAGCACAATTGTATCACAGCACTTTTGAACGTTACTGAAGATATAAGGCAAGCGTTGGATAAAGATGAGGTAACGTTTTTGGTTTTGCTTGATTTCTCAAAGGCTTTCGACACAGTCAATCACGTAAATTTATGTAATAAGCTTCTACAACAGTTTAATTTCTCATCATGTGCTACAAAGCTTATATATTCTTATTTGACTCATAGAAGGCAAGCAGTTCAAGTTGGGGATAGGTTGTCTGATTTTCTGCCAATAGTTACCGGTGTTCCTCAGGGGTCCATACTTGGTCCCCTATTGTTCTCTATTTATGTCAACGAACTTCCATCTTTAATTAAAAACTGCTCGTGTCATATGTATGCAGATGATGTTCAGCTTTACTTTAGCTGCCCCCTTGGACTCATTGAGCATGGAGCTTTCAGTGTCAACGAAGACCTTGAAAAAATTTTAAATTGGTCCCATTTAAATGGTCTTATTTTAAACCCAAAAAAATCAAAATGTGTAGTTATTTCCAGAAAGAGTCTAAATCTTGATTATTTTCCGCCGATTATGTTGAACAATGATCGAGTCAAATATGTTGAAACTGCCAAAAATCTTGGAGTGACTTTTAACCGCTTCTTGACTTAGGACAACCATATAAACGGACTTGTAGGCAAAGTATATGGTGCACTACGTGCATTATGGGCAACCCAGTCTTTTACACCAGTAAAGACACGTTTACTTCTTGCCAAGACTTTAATAATACCCATTTTGATATATGGGTGCGAAATGTACTGCAACAGTAACTTTGTTAGCAAGCGTAAACTTAATGTGGCCTTCTATAGTACTGTTCGTTATGTGTTTGGCTTACGAAGGTACGACAGATTATCTCGGTTTGCAACTCTATTGCTGGACATGCCATTGGAAAGTTACCTTAAACTTCGAAGCTTGATCTTGCTCTCTGATATACTGCTAACACGCCAACCACAATACTGTTTTGACAAAATTAGTTTTGCTATCTCGCATAGATCTCATCAACTGACTCATCCTCGCTATTCGTTTTTAACATCCGAGCGTCAATTTTTCGTAAATGCAGTCCGTCTTTGGAACTCCTTACCACGTAATATAACAGAAATTCAAAACGCAACAAGCATTAAAAAGGCTTTAAAAAATCATTTTTCAGGAAATATGTAAATGAAATTGTAGATACTTCATTAATGATTAATGACAAATTGTTTGATTATTGAATTCAATTTTTATTTAATTTAACTCTTTGCTTGCTCTACTTTGTAAAATTAGCTTATAACTATCTTATAAGATATTGTATCTTACAGTTATTTAGCATTAACGAAATAAATAAATAAATAAATATTTGAGAACTTGTTTTATCCCTTGCCAATGCATTTGTTTTGGGTTCTCCATGAAGCGACTTAGAACTGCAATGATGAGAGCTAAATCCGGCCGGGTAAAAATCATTAAATACATCAAAGAACCGATAGCTTCTCGATAAGGAAATAATTTAGTGTCTTTATCATCAGAATCATTACCTGTTTTTGTAAACTTCATGCCTGGATCGGCAGGAATTGAGACAGGTATACTTTCGTTATGGTGAAAACGTTCTAGTACCCTCTTCGCATAAGCACTTTGGTGTATTTTGATTTTACCTTTCTCTCTATTTCTCTCGATCTGCATTCCAACAAAGAACTCGGCTTCTTTATACGTTATCTTGAACTTGTGATGTAACTGCTTTAAAAGCTCTCTAATAACAGTCATATCATCACCGCAGACAAGTCCATCGTCCACATATAATGCAAGATAAAAACGACTTGATTCTTTGTAGAAAACGCATGAATCCATATTTGATTGTTGTAGTCCAAACTCCAATAAAAATTGCACCACCGTCTTGTTGCACTGGCGTGATGCCTGCTTCAATCCGTATAGGCTTCTTTTCATCAGACATACACGATCGTCCTCTGAAAAACCATACGGCTGTTCCATAAAAATTGCATCCCCGATATCTCCATGCAAAAAGGCAGTCTTCACGTCAAACTGGTAAATGTTCAGATCAAAAGCGGCTGCAACTGCTATGAGACTTCGTACCGATTTATGTCTGACAACAGGTGCAAAAGTTTCCTCATAATCGACTCCACGCTTTTGTGAGCACCCTCTTGCTACCAGCCGAGCCTTGTATTTATCGATCTGTCCATCAGCCCTAGACTTCTTCTTGAAAATCCAAACGATTCGTGATGACATTTTTATCAACTGGTCTAGAAACCAAAACCCAAGTATTATTCTCTTTTAGAGCCTCCAGCTCATTATTGATTGCCTCCAACCATTTCTCTGAATCTTCAGCCTCCATAGCTTCTTCCAGATCAAATGGATCTAACTGCACCACGCACAACTCAGCCATCGTTACTTCCGTGTCAGAAACCTTTTTATTTCGCTTTGGATATGGGTCCCTTGGAATTGGTAACCTTGGATTTTTCCACTTAGGTTTATTCGCGTCATCTTGCTTACCTTCTTCTGCATCCTTTAGCCGGTTATCATCACTATGATCTTCGTTGCAGGTTCTTATTGAATTAGACGCTTTCTCAATCACAACGTGAGGCATTGTAGACATTTCATTAAATATAACGTCTCTTCTAATGAAAATCTTTCTACCTGCTGCTTCATAAACTCGATATGCCTTGTTACCTTCACTATAACCAACCATCTGACACTTCACAGCATTCACCTCCCATTTTATCCGCTGTTCTTTTGGAAAATGAACATAGCACTCACTTCCAAAAACTCTCAGATGTGCCACCGAAGGTTTTACTCCATACTATTTCTCATAAGGAGTGACACCATTAAGAGTCCGCGATGCAGTTCTATTTCTCAAATAAACAGAGGTATTTGTGGCTTCACTCTAAAGATATTGTGGCAAATTCCTAGCATGTAACATCGTCTTAGCATTCTCTACAATGGTCCTGTTTTGTCTCTCTATAAATCCATTTTGTTCTGGAGCTCTGGGTGTTGATAACTCATGCTTGATTCCCTAAGATAACAGAAACTTTTTAACTTCCTCATTACAGAATTCAAGGCCTCCGTCAGTTCTCAATCTCTTATATGATATCCATCTGCTTGAACTTCGGCATAAAAATGCATCAGATTCTCCTAAACATCCGATTTGTTCTTTAAGAAGAACACAAAACAGAATATGGAATAGTCATCCTTCAAGAGCATGAAGTAACTGGCTCCACCAATAGAAGCGACACTCATTTTTCCACATAAATCGGCATGAAAAGTTTCACCAGGAACCGTAGCACGTCTTGCACCTTCTTTTAGAAAACTTGAACGATGTAATTTGCCATATGCACACCCCTCGCAGAACGGATCTTTCTCGGTATTGTGTTTAATGTTCAAACCTTCGACGACGTCATTTCTATACATCTCCTTCAATATGTTGAAGTTCGCATGTCCAAAACGCTCGTGCCACAGCATCATGGATGATTCAGAATACAAGAAATTAACTTCCATTTTCTTGATTGGCTTTAGATTCATTTTATAAAGCTTTCGATCTCTGAAACCATCCACAACCAGCTGACCACTCTTTACAAAAATCACTCGGTTGGCACCTTCCTCAAAGATGACCCTAAAACCTTTCTCTGTTGCCTTAAGGACAGATATAAAATTCTTGTCCAATTGTGGTGCATAAAGTACGTCTTTAATGGTATGTATTGGAGATGACCCTTCATGATTGATTACCTGTACATCTACATCACCCATACCTTCTGCATTCAATGAGAAGCCATCACCAACTCGAACATGAAAATTCTTGTTGTCAAATGTTACGAAGTTTTTAAACCACACCCTCTGAAAAGACATGTGGTCTGTGGCTCCTGAATCCGCAAACCAAACATCCCGCATTTTATTAGAAGCTTCCGATGTACCCAACGTAAATAGCTCTGCTCTATCGGTAAAAGATGAGGATGATTTAGGCATTGGACCAGATTCGACTATAAACGACTGAGCATTGTTTCTCCCCTGCTGATCTCGGTGTTTTTTGAGACACTCTCTAGCCCAATGACAATCTTTGGAACAATAATTGCATTTACCTCTGTGCTTTGAAGTACTACCCAAGTTTTTGTTATTGCTCCCGTTTCTATTTGATTTCTTCCAGCTACTACTTGCCATGTATGCAGCTTCAGATGAACTAGCACGTTCACTTCCTTTTGACCTTGACTTAAGAAGAGCCTCTTCGTTAACCAAATGGTCAGTTAGCTTGTCGATTGTTTGAGTTTTCCGTGGCACAGCATACCATGCAGTTCTTACATTGTCGAATTTCGATGGTAGACTACCTAAAATGTTCGCTATTACAACTTGCTCCTTCTGCTCCAGGTCCATGTCCTTCAAACGCTGAGCAAGCGACATAACCCTAGCGACGTAATCGACGTGCAGTCAGACAAATATTTCAACTGGCCCAATTCCAGACCACGCATCAGAAAAGCTTGCGCCTCTGCGTCCTTTTCATCCCAGTCCGCAAAGTCGGAATTCGGACGAGTCAGGGTTCCCAAAATATAATGCTTAAGTTTGTTCTCGTTCATATAAATCTCCATCTGCCTTCGCCAAAGATGATAATCCTGCCCATTGAATCGATGAATGTGATATACCTTGTGATCAGACATAGTCACGTCTGTTTCAGTCGGAATTGCAGGAGTCTCAATAATATCTTCTTTAATTTCTCTTTCTGGATCTTCTGAATGCGTATTAATGGAAGAATCAGAAAAACTCTCAGCAGCTAAATCTTTCTCAGACATTAAAAAAGAAAAGAAAATTAATTAACTAATTATAATTAATTATTTAATAAGACAGAGAACCCTGGGCCCATAACCTGTTCGTTGTAAGAATTTATTAAAAGGCAAGAAAGAGCTTTACAAAAATGACAGGTTAAGTTATATGTATCTAAGGCCATGTGAGACCTGTCAATATAAGAGTACAGTACAAAATAAGTTTAATATTATACATTAAGAGCAAAAATTAAAACGATTATTTCAACACTAATTATCTGTCAAATCAGACATGAGCTAAGTGTTACCATTCACGAAATAACCACTAGTTGAAAAAAACGTTAGATGGCGGACCCTTTATTTGCTTGGCTTCTTTCATAGTGCATTTTTTATTTGCTTTTATTGTAAGGATTTCTTTTGCTTATTTGTATGTAGGACATATTTTTTCTGATGAGGAGTGAGAGAGGAAGCAATTTGCGCACATTGTACGAGTGCATGGGTCTGGATTTTGAGGAGGAAGGCTACACGTTTCGCATATTTTATTACCATTACAACGTTTTGTCGTGTGCCCTAGCAATTGGCAATTGCGGCATCGCATAGGGTTGGGAACATATTCTGTTATTTTGGCTGTGTAATAACCGATATCAACTGATTTAGGGATTTGATAGAGATCAAATGTGAAGAGCATAAGACCTGATGGTTTTTGTTTTCCATCATCGCATTTTTTTTGTCTATGACACCTTGAGGTTTCATTTAACTTAAAATTTTAGTTTCAGACACGTTGTTGAGGCATGGGGCGAAACAGATTCCTTTCGTTTGATTTAGCTCATCATGTAGCTTCACAGTTACTGGACAAGCACCAGCAATTTCTTTGACTCGAAGGAAAATGTCTGCGGTCTTTTGAGACCTCGCAAATATCAATAAACTACCATCGCGAAGTTGATTTATACTTTCGTAATCTTGACTTATAGCATCGATTGATTTTTTAAGGACAAAGGGGCTCAGTGAAGTAACGGGTTTTTCGTTGGATTTTGGGGAAATAACAATGTATCGAGGATTTCTCACACTGATAGATGGGAGGCTTGGGAACGCGTTCAGCGGTAGGGTGTTATGTTTTGGTTTTTTTTTTTGGGCTGAATGTCGGGGTCAGGATCGGGATCGAGAATCCCGAAACGACCACCTATATTATTTGGCTGACTGGCCATTTTAATTAATTGTTTTTGGGTACACTCAATGGGTACACTTGTAGGAAACAGTCTAATCCCCGAACCTCCATTAGAGGTAGAGACAAAAAAAAAATAACATAGATCCACTATATGTCACAACAAACTAAGTACTAAATAGAAACACCCCACGAAATATTGATCAAAAGCAAAAAAAAAAAAATAAACATATTGTAAATAAACAAGTCGTCCAGTTAAACCCGTAGGTAGGTATTTAGATATAAAAATAAAGTCGAGTAACTGTGGAATCAACCTAATATTTAGTTAGTGCACGAAGATCCAGACTCGAGAGACCGAACAAGTCTAGTCTCTCGATGACAGATAATGTCCACATTCTACTTCCGTTTTAGTAGTACGCCATTTTGTTTTTTTTTAGTAGTTAGTTTTCTTTCGCTTTGAAGAAGTTCGACCAGTCCTTTCTTGGTCTAGTCGTCAACCCAGCAACACCAAACAAAAAAACTTAATCTGAAATATCTGGTAAGATAATAATAAAAAAATGGAGTATAGTTATAGAGTTACAATATCTCTTTTTTTAAACAAATGATTAGGCTATTCGGGGGAATTACTTACGAGTAAACCCCAAACAAACTTTGGTGAAAAAAATAGAAAAAGAAAAGAAGAAGACATTAACACGCGCAAGAAAACTAACGAAGTCCAAAAAATTTGTGAGCAGTAAAACCTAAATTAATAAGGTTATGTAAATTTGTATCTTTAATAAATACCAAAAATAAGTATATAAATACAAAAGTAGGTAATAAAAAAAGAAGAAATGAGAGAAAAAAAAAGTCTAGAAAATTTTCTTTACTGTAGGTAGCGTTAGTAATTTTCCCCTCCTTCTAAAGTGTTCTTTTATTTTGTTCTATAGGTCCGACGAAGAAGAAAAGAGTAACACTGAAAAAAAAATATACAATAAAACAAAAAAGAAGAAAAAAACCCACAACGACTAGGCCATTGTGAACTTCTTCATTCTTCTGCAAAAGCACCTTTATATTCCAACCAAAAATAAAAAAAAAAAAAAAACACAAACAGAAAATATCAAGGAAAAAAAAAGGCAACAATCAATAACCGTCGAGTAACAGGCTCAGTTTTGCAGATCGAACCAAAAAAATTGTAACGCTGCGCCGCGGCCGTTCCAAGAAGGCTTCAAGAAAGAATCCCAAAAAGGGAGAACATAAAGAAGAAGAAAAAAAAAAAAACTCATTCTTTTTGTATTTCCTCGACGAGCACTGTAAAAAAAAAAAACAGAAAAAAGAAAAAAGAGAAAAACACCCCCTATTTGAATGGACAAAATAAAAACAAAATCTCGAGAAGGAGTAACAGAAAATAAACTCAGTGATAATTATTTACATAGTATAGGTAGATTCTTATTGGAATTTGGAACTGGAAAGTAGAAGTAGGTCAGGAAGGCAGTGATCATTTTGACATTAAGGTGAAAGAATATTTTTTTTTTTTAAATAATTTTTGATTAAGGAAAGTATTTATGGAAACTGAGTGCACATAATTCAAGAGCTAAAAGAAAAGTTAAAGAAATCAAAAATCAATGAGGTAAAATAAAGAGAATATAAAGTTAAAGTTTCAAAGAAGAGAAGTTAAGTTAAGTGTTAAGAAACTTAAAGTAAAACAAAAATTAGGGCAGTATAATAAAAAATGAAAGTATCTGAAAATATGATACAAATAAAAATCTAAAAAAATAAAGAAAGGATCAAATAATGAAAGTATCTGAAAATATGATACAAAAATAAAAATACAAACAAAAAAAATATAAGAAAGTATCTGAAAATATGATACAAAAATAAAAAAAAAAAAAAAAAAAAAACTAGTGTAAATTCTTCCGCTCCTCTGGAATTTTTAAAGATTTTCAGATAAAGATAACAAAACTCAACGGTATTAACACTATTCAGTGAATATATACATACAGAAATGGTCAATTTAATAATCTTATCAATGTGTTTAAAGAATTTAATACGACAGAGTATGCTGATGTGCACTTCTACAGTACGGATTTGATCGGGTGAGTGATTATTTTGTTTATATCTTTACATTTTTATAAAATATGTATATTGATCTTTATTATTAAATTGAACCATACGTTTTAAAGGTAGATGTATCTAACTTTCAAGTTTTTTTTTTTAAATACGCTTTCTTTGGTTATAAAAGAAAACAAAAAGAGTTAACGAAAGTGACTTATATATATTATGGGCACAATAAAAATTATAATTTATATATTAAGTAAGGTGAAAACCCGATAATTTTGAAATAACCCGGGAAACGATGTCCAGATTTTTTTTTTTGCGAGACGTAGTGGAAAAATAAACAGATCTGCCCACGCGTCGTACACCTTTTTTTTGAAAACAGAAAATACTATAGAATATATATAAGGAAATAAAATTTATTTTTGTATTAATATAAATAGATACGTCGAGTGAGCGGAGGCGTGATAGTGAAAATTTAAGGGCAGAAGTACAAAAATATTTATATATTTTTTTTTTGTAAGTAGGTATAAAAGTATAAGATAAAGTACCTCAGAAAATGATCTGAAATAAGTATTTATGATTTTTGTGAAAAATAAACATAATTCTGTGTAAGAAACAAAAAAAAAGAAACAACATGGTTTTTAAAATTTCGTATCTCTTAGATTATTACGTGGATATATAATCATCATGTCGTTTGAGTAAAGAAAAAATGAAGGGGTGAGATGATGTTGGACATGAAGCGTTAAGGGAAGTTTATTATCAAACTTCTTTCTTCAAAAATGGGGATTCTCATAATTATTTTTAAGCCAGTAGAGGATCGTAATAGGAATATGGGAATTTTAATTCTCATATCGTAGGGATAGGGTAAAGATGGCAGAGAGGTCAACGACACCTGACACTCTCAAAATTAAAGGGGTTTCTGAATATCTAGAGCCAAATGGAAACAATGGGTTTCTCTCAGTAGGTACAGCTGGGAGGATAGGGAAGGGCTATGTGCAGGTTTGAGAGACATGAACACCGGTGCTCTCTGTTAAGAAACCGCGAAATTCAGTTCATATCTAAAAGGAAGAATTATGGATGATCAGTACAATCATCTACGATTTGAAGATTACAAAATTCGGGCCTTAGCAATTTAAATATTTTTTTTTTTTGGCTATAACAACAAGCTCATTAGGGTCTGAAAAATAATGTAACACCGTAAACGCTCCAGCTACAAGATCCCCGCTCCATCCGGCGAGCTAAGTAAAGTGCAACTAACAGACCCCGGTGACTGTTGAGCGAAGACAACCCGGTCAGAAAGCCTTGCACATCTTCACACTCGGACAGAATTGAGGATAGGCAAAGCGTGTAGGATAGGGATAATGTTTCCTCATGAGAAGTGAATAAGCATAGAGTTTTATAAGATAGCTTCTTTTATGAAATTTAAGTTGGTCAAACCCAACTTGAAAGGAATTACAAAGACAACTCGATGGCTATTTCATCATTCTTTTTTTTTTGGGATAGGTCGATGCGAATTGTTCGAGTTATAATAATCAGTTGGATTATTTTTTTTTTTGCAAAGATCAGGCGTGAATCGAGGCAATTCCTTTGAGTTATTATACTCAGAATGGAGGTTTATAAGATGAACACCTATACAACGTGTAACTCGACGGTAGAGTCGACGATTAAGGTGGTAAGACGAAGCGGTATATATATAAACATCGGTATATATTCAATAAAGATGAGAAGAAGATAGGAATGCTAACTGGAAGGAAAATGAAGAGCAACCTGAATCTTCTCATTTCTGGAGGGAATTTTTAATTAATAATAATTTAAATGATTATTGTTAATAGGATTCGTTACAGATGGCGCCCAACGTGGGGCCCGAAATTTTGTAATCATAGTAGAAATAATTTTTTTTTATTATTCAGAACTAAAACAAAATATTATTTTTGTTGAAATTTTAGGTAAGAAGTTTTTTTTTTGAAGAAGGAAGTTCACTCGAGGATTAATTTGGAAGTAGTTATATCATATTCATTATCCGGAAGTTTTTATTAGTTGGTAGAGCTTTGTCGGTTGTAGTGATGTGAGTAACGAATTTCAACCTCGATTTTGAAGTAAGTGCTTATGTCCGCATTTAGAGGTAATCATCGGATGGTCCGTTGCATTAAGACTTTATTTTTGAAACTTGTGATTGAGTTAAGGGTGACGATTCTGTTAACCTTCTATCCGGTGGGTGGTAGAAAAAGTTCCTAACCCATGACTGTTGTAGAAGCATAGAGGTAGTTATCAGAGATTCACTTTTTTTTCGAGAAAATAATTTCTCAACAAACAACAAGATCTGTTTTGGAAAAAGTAAGTGGTAGTTTGAAGAAGAGATAGGAGATTTCGGGCACACTGACCGGTGATTAGTCGAACAAGTTCCTGATGCACATCTAGTGCAGTGTGACGAATATTCATCTTTTCAGAGGACGAAAATTTTCTTTAATAATTTCTCGAGAAAGATCAAATCAATTAATAATTTTTGTTATCTTTCATAATTATCGATGCAGTTAATTATGTAAGAGACTTTATACTGAATATTTACAACACATTCATTTTTAAGTAAAGGAGGGTAAGATATTGTTGTTATACTAATTCTCGGTCCAACATCTGACACCCCGACGTTTATGATAAGGAAGTTTTTGAGATATATTAAGATATTTTAGTTTTGCCTGGTGGCGTATTTTTGTTTGCTTAAGAATTTTAAGTTTGAGATTTTTGCCTGATGGCGATAATTAAGTTCAGAGATATTTTATTTTTGTATTCATTTATTTTTTTATTTGTTTTAACTAGCAGTTTTTTTTTGAATTTTTTAGTTAAGATATTAGACTGTTTTTAAGAGTTTAAACAATTTAATAAATTCAAATAAAAATTGTCGTTCGAATTTAAGGGATCTTAGATATTATTTTTTTTGAAGACTAAGGAAAGAGTAGTTTAATTTTTTTTCTGAGATTTTGAATCTAAGATAGTTGAGAATTTTTAGTTAGGAGAACTACAAATTATTTGAGCAGACATATATAGTTCTAGATTTGATGTAGTAGAAGTTTTACATAAATAGTTTTTGAATTTTTTTTTAAACAAGAGTATAATATAGGAATAAGCTAATAACAAATAAGTTTTTTTTTTATAAGTTCGATGAGTAGGAGAGGCAAAGTACGACTTTCAATTCCAACTCCAAGAGATTTGAGGCATAGAGCGAGAGAGAGAACTTTAGAGATGAATGCGGCTAACAATGTTAACCGCAATACTGCGAACAACACCGCAGCGGGAAATTCTAGGCAGAGTCCGGGGGAAGATGATCATTCTAGTGTTCATGATGAGATTGTAGGAGAAAACCCCCCTCTCAGTTCTAGTTGCAATGAAAGAAGAGAGTCTTTTGACGCTAGTCAAATTGACAATTATGTACAAGAAGTAGTTTCGGCGACAGTAGGTCTGAACCGAACTGCAGACCAACGATTCTTCCGCGAAGAATTAGCGAAAAATCAAGCTAAGATATTAGAACAAGTAGGTAGCATAGTAAGGGAGACTCTGGCAAGAGTTTTGCCAACTGCGCAGCCAAATATACAAAATGTTCGAGATCTAGCAGAAGCAATAACACCCGCTGTTCGAATAAGCGAAAATATGCCATCGTACCAAGTCAATATAAACCACCAAGTTCCAACACAGACTCAGCAGGATGAATCAAACGTTCACCCTTTTGATATGGCACGGGGGTCCAATGTGGACAACTTTTTAGCACAATTAGGCCAGATGAACCTCAACGGTTCGCCAGTCTCGTTGGACCAACCCCACCCACCATCACCAGCCAGTTCGTTTGCCAGATTCCCACATTATCACAAGTGGGGAATCAAATTCGACACCAAAAATATGACAGTAGATGATTTCCTGTTTAGAATTGAGAGGATTAAAGACAGTTATCATGTTTCGTGGGAAGAAGTAGTAAATAACTTCCACCATTTTGTTAAGGATTCAGCTGAAGTTTGGTATTGGACCTGGTCGAAGAGTAATCGACAAATGACTTTGCCAGTGCTAAGAAATGCATTACTGGAACAATGTAGGAGTTTGGAGACAGACTCCGAGTTATCTAGGAAGATGTCAAATAGACGTTAAGGTTTTAATGATAGTTTTAATGATTTTTATGACGACCTCATTAAAATAAACTCTAGATTGAAAGTACCCAAGCCAGCGCGAGAGATAGTTGAACTAGTAAAACAAAATGTTAGAAGAAGAATGGGAGAGTTGTTGATTACATTCAATACAAATAGTTTGGCCGAATTGGTCTACGTTTGCAGAACTATCGAGAAGTATTTAAACGGTGGTGAAAGTCAACGTTCCAAGCCTCAAACTCAAACAACTTATACAAACAATCCAGTTCGAAAACAAATACATGAGTTAGATAGGATGTCAACAGAAGACGGCATACCAATTTCTAACACTTCGTTAGAAGCTTTCCATAGGAAAGAGGAATACAAGTGTTGGAATTGTCAAGGCGTAGGTCATACCTTTAGAGACTGTTCAGACACTAAAAGACGTCTCTTTTGTTTTAAATGTGGTCGAGCTGAGGTAGTTACACCGAATTGTCCGAATTGTTCGGAAAACTGTCAAAAGAGCAGATTCTCAACCGAGGGGGAAAATGCGAAGACCAATTACTCGGCAAAGTAGATAATACAACAAAGTCTTTTCCATTGAAACCCATAACTATTTTGAAACCTGAACCGAGAACGATCATTGAACCGAATATAGCAACATCCGAAAAGAAAAATTTAAGTCCGATTATGAAACCATTAAAAGAACAAGAAATACAATATTATAAGGCTCGTCAGAGAATAGTAACATTCCCTTGTCGCTCCGAAAAGATTTCCAATTTAAGAAAGAAGATGAAGAACAAGAAAAAAGTTTATAGAGCAATATCATCTACTAATTTGAAAGTTAACTTTATGGATCCGCGACCATATGTTTCGGTAGAAATATTTGGAAAAACGTGGGTAGGTCTTTTAGATTCGGGAGCAAGCGTAAGTTTTTTAGGCTCAGGAGCCCTAGAGTTTTTGAAGGAGAAAAACATTAAGTACAAGAAATTTGAATCAGCGATAGCAACTGCTGATGGAACGAAGCAAGCAATTGTGGGGAGGGTTACGGAGACGATTCGATACAAGGGCAAAGCCTGTGAATTGGATTTGTTCGTCGTACCTTCGCTAGCTCAACCTTTGTATTTGGGAGTTGATTTTTGGGGTTTGTTTCAAATCGCTCCACATTTAATTTCATCTCTTGACATTAACTCCCAATCTGAGACCGAAACCAAAGGACCGACAAAATGCGTTTTGTCCAAAAAAGAATCGAAGGTATTGGAAGAGATAATAGAGCTTTTTCCATCTTTCGCTGACAGAGGCTTAGGACGGACTCATCTTATTGAACACGTGATAGATACGGGGGACGCAATGCCAATCAAACAGCGTCATTATCCCATATCTCCGGCGGTACAGGGCCTTGTGTATGAGGAATTGGACCGCATGATAGAGTTGGGTGTTATCGAAGAAAGTTCAAGCCCATGGAGTTCACCTGTGGTGTTGGTTCGAAAACCAGGCAAGAACCGCATGTGCTTGGACTTTCGGAAGGTAAACGCCGTAACTAAAAAGAATGCGAATCCAATTGCTCATATAGAGGGTTTGCTAGCACGCCTTTCAGAGACGCACTTCATTTCGAGTGTGGATTTGAAAGATGCGTACTGGCAGATACCGCTGGAGCAAAGTTAACGGGAGAAGACTGCTTTCACTGTCCCCGGTAGACCACTCTATCAGTTTAAGGTGATGCCGTTCGGTCTCTCGAACGCAGCTCAAAGTCTCACCTACCTGATGAATCTTGTAGTTCCAACGGGATTGCGAGATAAAGTTTTCGTTTATTTGGACGACTTATTAGTCATTTCCAAAACTTTTGAAGAACATGTGGAAATATGACGTATAATAGCGAAGAGGTTACTGGAAGCAGGTTTGACTATAAACGTCGAAAAATCGAAGTTCTGTTTTCAGGAGCTGCAGTACCTAGGATACGTGGTAGGGCCTGGGTGCTTAAAGGCAGACCCAGCTAAGATATCCGCTATTATAGAATTCCCAGTACCGACGTCAATAAGGCAAGTCCGTCGATTTATCGGCATGGCGGGATGGTACCGTCGCTTCATTGAGAATTTTTCTTGTATAGCTAGTGCTATGACTGACACCTTAAAGAAGGGAACCAAATTTAAGTTCGGAAACAAAGCGTTGGAATCGTTTAACGACATCAAAAAGGCTCTCACATCTGCTCCTGTTCTCGTTAATCCTGACTTCAGTAAACAGTTCATAATTTTATGTGATGCATCGAACACAGGCATCGGTTGCGTGCTATGTCAGAAGGATGAGACTGGAGTGGAGAAGCCAATTTATTATTTTTCGCAGAAGTTAAATGCCGCGCAACGTAACTATTCTGTTACGGAACGTGAGTGTTTGGCAGCCGTGAAAGGTATTCAGAAGTTTAGACCTTACGTGGAGGGGTATAGATTTTTGGTGATTACAGACCACGCGACCCTAAAGTGGCTGATGAGTTTGAGAGATCCTACTGGAAGGTTAGCGCGGTGGAGTCTCAAACTAAAAGGGTTTGATTTTGGGATAGAACACCGGAGGGGTACTCTGAATGTAGTACCAGATGCTCTATCTCGAGTGCATGAAGTAGAGGGTTTACATTCAGATGTATTTCGTCTGGAGACTATGTCAGTCAACCCAACTGAAGTGTTACACGTTGAGTTGGAAGATCCGGCCTTTAAGTCGGAAGAATATCTACAAATCGCTGAACACATCAGAAACAACAACGAAAGACTGCCTGATCTTCGAGTTTCGAAAGGTTTCGTATACAAAAAGACCAGACATTGTACAGGTAATCCGCTTCAAGACGATCAGGTTTGGAAGTTATGGATTCCATCGTCGCTGACCGATCGGTTGATTTCTCGAGCTCATTGTCCACCGAGAGCGGCGCATGGGGGTATAGCTAAAACCATATATCGCCTCCGCCAACAGTTTTTCTGGCCAGCTATGGCAACGCAGGTTAAACAATTTATTGGAAGTTGCGAAACTTGCAAAACAACAAAAGCACCTAATGCGATTTTGCGAACAGAAATGGGGAAAGCCTACACGGTTGAACGACCATTTCAACATTTATACGTGGACTTCCTTGGACCTTATCCGCGTTCAAGGAAAGGTAATACGTTTATTATTATTGCATTAGATCAACTAACAAAATTTGTCTTCATGAAGCCTTTGAAGACGGCAAATTCTACTGAAGTAATCAAGTTTTTGAGAGACGAGATATTTTTGATGTATGGAGTTCCGGAGAGCATACTGTCTGACAATGGTTCTCAATTCATCAGTAAGGAATTCAGTAAGATGGCAGAGGGTTTTGGTATTCGTCACGTGAAAACCGCCACTTACGCACCTCAGGCAAATGCGAGTGAGAGGGTTAATCGTTCCATCTTAGCTGCAATTCGTTCCTACGTAGATGTTAGGCAATATAATTGGGATGAATATTTGTCAAGCATAGGAAGTGCTTTACGCACATCTGTTCACTCTGTCCTAGGTATGTCACCATACGAGGCATTATTTGGGCCGGGAATGATTGAGCACGGCGCTGACTATAAATTATTGAGAGAACTAAACGGCCTCAATAACTCAGAAATAGACTGGTTGCCGAAAACCGCAAAAATGAATATACTGCGCGCTTACCTGAAAACTGCTTTAGATAAAGCGCATGAGTCATACAGAGCGAGTTACAATTTGAGAAGTAGGGTAGTTAATTTCGAAGTAGGAGAAACGGCATTTAAACGAAACTTCACTCTGAGTGATGCCACTAAACATAAAAGTGCTAAACTCAGCCCAAAATTTCTAAAAGTTACTATTCTAAAAGTTATTGGCAATAAGGTAAAAGACGAGAAAGGTTTCGAGTCTGTAGTTCACACAAAAGACTTAAAAAAGTAAGGTAGGAGAGAGATGTCAGTAGCCCGGCTAATCAGCTGCGCATGAGACTCCTTTTAGAAAGGTAAATATTACTTCGGATGTTTCTTTTCTTCTTCTCGAGACGAGTCAGGGACTAGTCTAAAGAAGAAGCTTTGTAGGAAACAGTCTAATCCCCGAACCTCCATTAGAGGTAGAGACAAAAAAAAAAAAAATAACATAGATCCACTATATGTCACAACAAACTAAGTACTAAATAGAAACACCTCACGAAATATTGATCAAAAGCAAAATAAAAAAACATATTGTAAATAAACAAGTCGTCCAGTTAAACCCGTAGGTAGGTATTTAGATATAAAAATAAAGTCGAGTAACTGTGGAATCAACCTAATATTTAGTTAGTGCACGAAGATCGAGACTCGAGAGACCGAACAAGTCTAGTCTCTCGATGACAGATAATGTCCACATTCTACTTCCGTTTTAGTAGTACGCCATTTTGTTTTTTTTTAGTAGTTACTTTTCTTTCGCTTTGAAGAAGTTCGACCAGTCCTTTCTTGGTCTAGTCGTCAACCCAGCAACACCAAACAAAAAAACTTAATCTGAAATATCTGGTAAGATAATAATAAAAAAATGGAGTATAGTTATAGAGTTACAATATCTCCTTTTTTTAAACAAATGATTAGGCTATTCGGGGGAATTACTTACGAGTAAACCCCAAACAAACTTTGGTGAAAAAAATAGAAAAAGAAAAGAAGAAGACATTAACACGCGCAAGAAAACTAACGAAGTCCAAAAAATTTGTGAACACAAAATTTGTGAGCAGTAAAACCTAAATTAATAAGGTAATGTAAATTTGTATCTTTAATAAATACCAAAAATAAGTATATAAATACAAAAGTAGGTAATAAAAAAAGAAGAAATGAGAGAAAAAAAAAGTCTAGAAAATTTTCTTTACTGTAGGTAGCTTTAGTAATTTTCCCCTCCTTCTAAAGTGTTCTTTTATTTTGTGCTATAGGTCCGACGAAGAAGAAAAGAGCAACACTGAAAAAAAAATATACAATAAAACAAAAAAGAAGAAATAAACCCACAACGACTAGGCCATTGTGAACTTCTTCGTTTTTGTGCAAAAGCACCCTTATATTCCAACCAAAAATAAAAAAAAAAAAACACAAACAGAAAATATCAAGGAAAAAAAAAGGCAACAATCAACAACCGTCGAGTAACAGGCTCAGTTTTGCAGATCGAACCAAAAAATTGTAACGCTGCGCCGCGGCCGTTCCAAGAAGGCTTCAAGAAAGAATCCCAAAAAGGGAGAACATAAAGAAGAAGAAAAAAAAAAAAAAACTCATTCTTTTTGTATTTCCTCGACGAGCACTGTAAAAAAAAAAAAACAGAAAAAAGAAAAAAGAGAAAAACACCCCCTATTTGAATGGACAAAATAAAAACAAAATCTCGAGAAGGAGTAACAGAAAATAAACTCAGTGATAATTATTTACATAGTATAGGTAGATTCTTATTGGAATTTGGAACTGGAAAGTAGAAGTAGGTCAGGAAGGCAGTGATCATTTTGACTTTAAAGTGAAAGAATAGTTTTTTTTTTTAAATCATTTTTGATTAAGGAAAGTATTTATGGAAACTGGGTGCACATAATTCAAGAGTTAAAAAAAAAGTTAAAGAAATCAAAAAACAATGAGGTAAAAGAAAGAGAATATAAAGTTAAAGTTTCAAAGAAGAGAAGTTAAGTTAAGTGTTAAGAAACTTAAAGTAAAACAAAAATTAGGGCAGTATAATAAAAAATGAAAGTATCTGAAAATATGATACAAATAAAAATCTAAAAAAAATAAAGAAAGGATCAAATAATGAAAGTATCTGAAAATATGATACAAAAATAAAAATACAAACAAAAAAAAATATAAGAAAGTATCTGAAAATATGATACAAAAATAAAAAAAAAAAAAAAAAAAAACTAGTGTAAATTCTTCCGCTCCTCTGGAATTTTTAAAGATTTTCAGATAAAGATACCAAAACTCAACGGTATTGACACTATTCAGTGAATATATACATACAGAAATGGTCAATTTAATAATCTTATCAATGTGTTTAAAGAATTTAATACGACAGAGTATGCTGAAGTGCACTTCTACAGTACGGATTTGATCGGGTGAGTGATTATTTTGTTTATATCTTTACATTTTTATAAAATATGTATATTGATCTTTATTATTAAATTGAACCATACGTTTTAAAGGTAGATATATCTAACTTTCAAGATTTTTTTTTAAATACGCTTTCTTTGGTTATAAAAGAAAACAAAAAGAGTTAACGAAAGTGACTTATATATATTATGGGCACAATAAAAATTATAATTTATATATTAAGTAAGGTGAAAACCCGATAATTTTGAAATAACCCGGGAAACGATGTCCAGATTTTTTTTTTGCGAGACGTAGTGGAAAGATAAACAGATCTGCCCACGCGTCGTACACCTTTTTTTTGAAAACAGAAAATACTATAGAATATATATAAGGATATAAAATTTATTTTTGTATTAATATAAATAGATACGTCGAGTGAGCGGAGGCGTGATAGTGAAAATTTAAGGGCAGAAGTACAAAAATATTTATATATTTTTTTTTTGTAAGTAGGTTTAAAAGTATAAGATAAAGTACCTCAGAAAATGATCTGAAATAAGTATTTATGATTTTTGTGAAAAATAAACATAATTCTGTGTAAGAAACAAAAAAAAAGAAACAACATGGTTTTTAAAATTTCGTATCTCTTAGCTTATTACGTGGATATATAATCATCATGTCGTTTGAGTAAAGAAAAAATGAAGGGGTGAGATGATGTTGGACATGAAGCGTTAAGGGAAGTTTATTATCAAACTTCTTTCTTCAAAAATGGGGATTCTCATAATTATTTTTAAGCCAGTAGAGGATCGTAATAGGAATATGGGAATTTTAATTCTCATATCGTAGGGATAGGGTAAAGATGGCAGAGAGGTCAACGACACCTGACACTCTCAAAATTAAAGGGGTTTCTGAATATCTAGAGCCAAATGGAAACAATGGGTTTCTCTCAGTAGGTACAGCTGGGAGGATAGGGAAGGGCTATGTGCAGGTTTGAGAGACATGAACACCGGTGCTCTCTGTTAAGAAACCGCGAAATTCAGTTCATATCTAAAAGGAAGAATTATGGATGATCAGTACAATCATCTACGATTTGAAGATTACAAAATTCGGGCCTTAGCAATTTAAATATTTTTTTTTTTTGGCTATAACAACAAGCTCATTAGGGTCTGAAAAATAATGTAACACCGTAAACGCTCCAGCTACAAGATCCCCGCTCCATCCGGCGAGCTAAGTAAAGTGCAACTAACAGACCCCGGTGACTGTTGAGCGAAGACAACCCGGTCAGAAAGCCTTGCACATCTTCACACTCGGACAGAATTGAGGATAGGCAAAGCGTGTAGGATAGGGATAATGTTTCCTCATGAGAAGTGAATAAGCATAGAGTTTTCGAAGATAGCTTCTTTTATGAAACTTAAGTTGGTCAAACCCAACTTGAAAGGAATTACAAAGACAACTCGATGGCTATTTCATCATTCTTTTTTTTTGGGATAGGTCGATGCGAATTGTTCAAGTTATAATAATCAGTTGGATTATTTTTTTTTTTTTTTTATGCAAAGATCAGGCGTGAATCGAGGCAATTCCTTTGAGTTATTATACTCAGAGTGGAGGTTTATAAGATGAACACCTATACAACGTGTAACTCGACGGTAGAGTCGACGATTAAGGTGGTAAGACGAAGCGGTATATATATAAACATCGGTATATATTCAATAAAGATGAGAAGAAGATAGGAATGCTAACTGGAAGGAAAATGAAGAGCAACCTGAATCTTCTCATTTCTGGAGGGAATTTTTAATTAATAATAATTTAAATGATTATTGTTAATAAGATTCGTTACACACTCGAGTTCGAAACCGAGAAAGAGGGGAAAAAAAAGAAGACGATTTGAAGGGAGAAACCGGTTCACGCGCTTGGCGGCAAAAGCTAATCACACAACAACTTGAAGAACGGTGCTATCGGTTCGAGAGTTAGTCGGTGACTCCGTACAAAAGATATACAAGTCATTGATTACAAGTAAGTAAGTGATTCATTTATTGCTTTGTATCATACACTATTTACAAAAGTTAACAATGAATCTTACGCTTTGGCTTTGCCGTCAGCTCGGTTGGCAAATTTAAAAGTCAATATATATTTAGAATAGTAACAAAAAGAAAAAAAAAGGTAAACCTGACTATTCAACTTCAGTTATAAGTAACATTCTATATTTTAATATCTCTTTCAGAAAAAGATAGAGTTTTTTCCAAACACAAAAGTTTAACAATGTTATTGTTTCTTGTAAGGTAAGCGTTTTCTTTCCAAAGTATGCAATTCGATGTTGTGCAAATATAGGACATACACTGATGAGGTGAAAACAATCTTCTTTAGCTTTGAGATTACACAATGAGCAAAACTGGTTAAAGCTGTTGTTATATGGAGTTCCATTAAGGCCAAGTACTTTACATTTTGTCTTGAATATCAAAGATATTTCCTTATAAGTGTGCACGTCGTTAAAGTAGTTTGCTTCCATTAGGTTCAGTTTCAATTGTGAATACAGAATTCTGCTTTCAGATTCCCGAGCTTCTTTGATGAATGTCACTCTTACAAAAGTTTCGTGGGATTGAATAATTTTGTAGAGCCGTACTTTAAAGAGCAGCAGGTTGCTGTGATCCAGTTCCAACGATTCTATACAAGAATTTCGTAAGTCTTTCCACTTCGCCACCCACTAATCCGCGTTTCTCAGTTCGTACAGAGCCATTTGTTTGGTCAATCGATTGTCTTGATGAGATAGCACCCTTACGATATAGTCTGCATGCAACTTGAGAGTGTGTGCAACTTGAAATATAGTGCATAGTTTGGCGTTTTTATTGGGAGATTGAACAGCTTCTTTAAAAAGCACCTATGAAGCTTTTCTATTACCTCAAACTCATTTATGGCCAAATCACAATCAGGCGTTCGGTCGGTCGGGCGTTGACGGGCTTTTTAACTACTTTACGATATTATGTGTCATTAAGCGCGACCATAAAATTTGCAAAACGAAATGTAGCTTCAAACTTCGGGCGTTGAGAAGTTACGAATATGACAGAATAAAAGTTCTGTTTCCTTATAAATGCACTGTACAAATTCTCCGCAGATAAGAGAGAAACAAAAATGTCTCTGTATTTTATGATTTCATTTATAGGGAGTAACAACCAGTGAAATAAATAGCTTTTCTAAAGGAGGTAAATACTAATGTCCATTGGGTTTTTTTTTTTTTAATTATTTCATAATTTTACAACCACCTTCCGAAATTGAAAATAACAAACAAAAAATATTTCTTCAAGCATTTATAACTTTGATAAATAATCCAAAGAATGACATTAGTCAACAATGCCATTCTTTGATATCAACAAATACGTGAAAAATAAGCAAACGTTAGGAAAAAAAAAGATATGACCGTTTGCACTAAGATCCGTATTGTTTTATTTTCATGCGATGATCTACATGGATCATTGGCGATAGTAAAATGCAGCAACAACACCGCCTAAAGGCTTAGCCCAGAACATAACTTAAGCGCGGAAAAAAACTGTGTTAAACAATTTCAATCATGGTGAACATTTCTAAAAATCGAAAAAAGTTTCATAAGTAAAAAGAATTTCAACTTTTGGTTTCTTACGATTGTCAAAAATAAAAGAAAAAATACTAAAATTAAATAGCGTTTTCCTTGTTTTTCTGATTACTCCCAGAAAAATGGTGTGTTTGACAACGACGTCTTTTTGCAATATCAACGAGGAAATGTGGCTCTACGCTCTCTCTAAATGAAATACATTGTAGCGATCACTGCTCTTTGTAATATATTACATAGAGATCCAGTGGTAGAGAAACACTACTCCACAACAGACAACACATAAGACATAACATGAGACAAGTGTGAATTCGGCTTTAGAGTACGTAAACCAGAGAAAATACACTCTCCGGAACCAAATAACAATTACCTAAATCAAACATGTCTACTTCCAAAACAGCTGTTTAGCATAAAAAAAAATCTTTTGTAGGTATGTAGGTAAATGAAACACAAACTGATTTCACAAGATTTTTTTTAATGGATTGTTTTTAGTTTATAGAACCAAATAATGAAAATATACATTTATGCATCTGCTGTAAAAATAAAAATGTGCCAATCAATATTCAAGGCTTTATAATAGCCAATTCAATATGTATGTTGAATCATAACTAAACCATGTATGTACATACATAGGTATAACTTTTATTTCTGCTGCTGTTGCATTTACTACATAAAAAAGTCACTCATTACACACAAACTTTCTTGGTTTTTATATTAATTAGATGATAATCAATTGTTTCTTCTAAATAAGAAATCATAAATTGCATAAAGAAATAGAATAACCAACACAAAAAGGAGAATTATTGTGAGCTGTCAAAGCGCCAGCAAAATAGAAAATAGATCTATTCGGGCGTTGGGTTCCAGCTTACGATATTTACGATCTAAAGCTGCGCAACGCCTGAGGTAACATTTAAGATTGCCACATAAGAGTCCATTGTTTCTATTCAATATGTCAAAGTCGGAGCGAGCGAACGCGTGATTGTGGTTTGGCTATTATTCCCCAAACTTGGGCAGCATAACACAATGAAGACTTTACAACCGCATCAAATATCTTGTATTTTGCTGAGAGTGCAATACGCTGATTCGAAAAGATATTTTTCCATGACATGTTAAGGAGACTTTGCGATAAAGTAGATTTCATTGTTACATGTTCATTATAGTCCATGTTTTTGTTAAGATTCACTCCTAGGTTCTTCTACATGCTTACCACCTCCAGAACATTTTCATTGTAAGTCCATGTATATGTACTCCGATTCCGGGTATATCTAGAGAACATTATTACTTTGGACTTGTTAGTATAAATTGTAAGTCCCCATTTATCGCAGTAGACAAATAGTCGATTTATCATCAATTGTAAGTTTTCGGGGGTTTCCGAGAGAATCACTAAATCGTCGGCATACAAAAGAACATTAATGATAAAAAAGAGCATTTCGGTTAAGAAGATCAAATGCAGATTTAAAGTCAACAAAGAACGCATATGTCTTCTTGTTCCTGGCTTGTAAGGCTTTGACTATCGACGTTAAGGTAAAGATGTGGTCTAAAGTTGAGAAGTTCTTCCTGAAACCAGCTTGAAATTTTGAAATTATATCATTAGTTTCAGTTAACTTTTCTAGTCTGTTGGCAAGTACACCACAAAATAGCTTAGCAATCACATTAATAAACGAGATGCCTCGGTAATTTTCAGCATTCTGTGTGTCACCTTTTTTATGCATCGGAAATATTACTGCCTTCTTGAAAGATGTGGGCACTTCTTTCTTATGTAAAACTTCATTGAAGAGAGATTTGAGAGTCTGGTAATAAGTTCTTCTGTACCGTTTTTAAAAAAATCATAAGTAACACCACCTTCTCCAAGAGCCTTTTCAGTTTTTGCTTTAAGAAAGG